>OY783207.1:22096859-23296859 GCA_963678705.1 Panorpa germanica | reverse complement strand
CACCTCTCTGGTCTGGTTTCGTGTTACTTTGAAACTTTTAAATGCGGTTTCTCACACATAGCTTTTTCAGAGTCGGTGCCCTCTCTAGCTGAAAATCTACTGGACCGATTCTTTTGAAATTTTGCACACTCTTTCTTTACATAAATGTCGAGGTAACGCTGTCGAGTTTTTTTTTATTTTTAAATTTTAACGTATTTTAAAGTAGCAAAGTTTCTGATTTTTTTCATGAAAAATCGGTATTTTGACTTTTAAGTGCTGTAAAAACTTGAAAAATCAATAAAAAAGAAAAATTCGACAGCATTACCTGCAGAAACTTATCAACTAATGAAATCATTTTGGTTTTTCGATTTCAGAAAATTCAGTGATGAGTTATGAGTTGCACCGCAATGTTACTTTTTTTTGTGACGTCTGCGGAGATTCGCTGTCAATGTCTCATTTCTTGATATTTATTTATGAAAATTTCATAAAGTATTCTTGAAATGTTATTTTATCATGTAGTAATTATAGAAATAATTATATATTAATTGTGTCGTCAAAAAACATTATCGAAAATATTAAAATGCCTTCTTTACACTCTGTAAACATTTGTAAATTAGTAATTAAATTAAAGACACTTATATATTAAATATTATCAAATTCTATAGAAAAGCGGTTTTACTATTAAATTAGCTTAAAATATCAAACAGTAAAATACTCGTATAAATCAATATTTGAAAAACGATAAATTCCGTATAAAATAAACGACGTTTTGTTAAAAGAAATCTAACCTTAAATTGATACCGTAATAAATTTTATTTATTAGTAGAATTAACAAACGATAAAGAATCAATACATAACGTAAAACAATATTTACATTAATTGAAAAAAGATAAAAAGAATTCTACTGAAATTGGAATTCTAACGCGTTTGATATTTTGACAAATATGAAGTGTCAAACCTTCGCTGAAAAAATCTGTAACCGTGTTATCAGCTATACTGCAGATGATAGATAAAAATAGCCCACTACACTTATAATATTCCATCCCTACACTAAACACAGTTATGCAGTGTATACATATAACTAACTGTGAAACATATCTGCTCCGTAAATACTACATTTACATATATAAACTTCTGTATTGCAAATGTAAAAGTGGAATGCAAATTTCAACATGTAAAAACACATGTTCCAGACTATCCAAATAGTTACATAAGATATTCGAGTTGCTAGAATACCTGACTTGATACAGCGAAGGTTTCTCCTCTGACAATCATGACGTCATAAATTACTGGTTTGAATTATGGACCGCGAAGGTGAATCATACACTGGCATAGACGTTCGTGGAAAATATAATGCAGGGAGCTAAGTTTAAAGTGGTTTTTTGTCAAATCTAAGACACCTTTCTTGCACAGTGTAAGTTTTAATTAGCAAGGAGTTCTCCGTTTAATCTTTTGCCAATTTCTGAGATCGTTTGAAACACTAGCAAATTTTATCTGTTCATTTTTTATCTATTCATGGATGAAGGTGTATGTTTACATAAGGTACACGTTTTTGAAAGCAGGTTTTTGCCATAAACCATAGCCTGATTTTTGACAGATGTATGCTTTTATTTGTGTAAATCACTGCTCGCTAAGAAAGGAGCCATCTCTAAAGTTTATCTATTATACATAAAACTACAAGTAACATTTATATATAGCTGATACATTTGCAAGTAAATGTATTTACTATGTTTTTATAAAAACAAATGGTCGTGGTGGATATGAGATTATCTACAAGTTGAGATATTTGCAAAATGAATCAGTGTTGTTAATTAGTCATATTACAAAAAGTAAAACTGATTAGTTATAAAAAAAAGAGCGTGCCTAAAAATAAATAAGCTTCAAAATCAAAAACCAAATTAAACATTTCACAAAATGCGTTTATTATTACAAAATAAAAACAACTCACCGCCAAAAACTTGTAGAAATGTCACAAAAACAAATAACACTTTTAAATGCCACATATTGGAATTAGAATATTTCTAATTTAATAGTACATTTTATATAATTAGTTAATACTATTGTTAACTGTAATAATTCGCACACATATAAAACTTCTTATCACTTAAGTAGATGTTGCTTTATTTATTTTATTACCCATTTTATTAAAAGGTTAAAAACATAACCTGTAAAATATAAGTAAATGTTAAATGGAATGTAACACAATCGTTTCTATTAAAATAGAAGCTTGGCACTTTTAATAAACTAGCATTATAAACGAATTAGATATTTACGTATGCATATCACGCAAGTAAAGTTTTAAGAAACAACTGTTGCTGTAAATAATTCTACAACAGCTCGCTCGACGAACACAAAACAATCCTATGAGGATGAAGGCTATTCTCAAACTGCGTGAACTACGTCTAAGTCTCGGTGGAAGTCAAAAGGCGACGAGGAGGAGAGAGTTGTGACGTAGCACTCCACTAAGTGTTGTCAACATTTTATTATTATGTATATATTTAAATCACGCGTGTCGACTACATACTTTATAACACAGTAGCGTCAGTTTTAAGTAGGGTATTCTTACAAACAGGAATTTAAATAATGCTTTTGTTTTACTTTAATATCTGCTCGAAAAATTGCGCCGCAAATCACTCTGCTTTTAGAGTTTGAAGAAAATTGAAACTTGTTTAGATTATTAAATAGATATTACAGTCTGATGCACATGTGGTTCTTTAATTCTCTCTCTCTCTCTCTCTTTTGCTTTTTTGTACTAATCTCACAGTTGATACTATAATGTTTTAATATTATAAATGTGATAAACAAAGACAAATAAAATCGATTATTATTCTATAAACTTCAATACTGATTTTGTGACGTTAAAAATATGGTTCAAAATATAGCGGTAAAAAAGAAATTCATATTTTAAATAACTGTATCTCCGTCAACTTTTAGATATTTAACAATGGGCTTGTGTGTTATATAGAGTGTGTTACTAGAACCTCAAATGTTCAATTATTTTTTAATAACTCCTTATATGTTAGAAGATATTACAGTCATTTTGTCTTTTTAATTATTAAAGGGATTCAAGGTTGTACACATTCCAAATGCATGTGACATCACAACCACTGCCAACCTTACAGCTCATAAATTTCTGCTATATGTATTTATATATTAAAATATCAAATATTATTTACAGCTATTTCAAGGAACAATTAAATTCCAATATTATGTTTGCCTTAACAGGGTTAAATAAAATAGAAACTTATTATTCTTTGACTTGACTTGATTATTTCGACTACCAACAGCTACAAAATATTACCACAACACTGACCTACTCAACAAATAACTGTATAGAATACATTTCACGTCATACCATCTCTAGCGCTAAAACTACAATTCAAATTTCCAATTGCTATATCTCCGTCAACATTTAGATATTTAATAAAATAGACACGACAATACACATTTATTAACTTCAATTTCAATCAACAATTGAAAAATCGACCACTAAAAATGAGGACACAAGCCCATTTGTATAATTTTAACAGAGTATTCTTGAGATATTAGCAGCTGAAAGAAATAGATATAAAATAAGCAAAATACCGATTCTAACCTAAAAGAGCATCTGTTAACGACGACGATCAACTGGAAAGAAATGAATTCAAATTCGAACACAACGTTGTGTCAAAATTTCAAGTCAATCGACCGACTACTTTTCGAGTTATGCACAAACAAACGCAGGTTGAATTTTTATTATGTACATCATAAATTTCTCCTAATAGATGTCACTGAGTTTATTGCATCTTTTTGGGGAGAGAGGGAGAGAGATAAGTTATCTACTAAAACATGGACACACATACGACACTATCAGCTTTTGCTAGAGAGCATTTAACTGATAATTGAAAATGTACTAAACTCACTCTGGAGTGGTTGTACTTCAAACGCTGATAATTTAAAAAAAACCGTTCATGTTTCGTACTCATACAATCTAATGTAGAACCTCGTGTCAACCCTCGCACTTCCCCTCGTCCTAGCTAAATTTCCTGAGTCCCAAAAGGTTCTGTACTTTATCTAGAGCTGTAACAGACGATGGTTCAATTTGTAAATATAATTCTTTTAGTACTTAAGGACGTTGTCCAGCTACAATACGTTTTTTAAGTAACTTCTGTGTAGTATGTGTTTAAAAATGTATAGGTTAAAAACTTTTGTCGAAGTCTGTACCAGCAGAATCGTTATACTTACTAAACCTTATGTATGTATATACAAATACTGTCAATGTTATAACCTTCCATGACCCCAACAGAGTAGCCAGGCTGTCTTGACACAGTCATATAATCAGTGTGCAACTGTCTTTAGCAATAAATTCTAAAATACATAATAAATTTGCACATTAGAAAGTCTATAAGGCAAATATTGATTTATTTTTGAATTCACTATAAAGTTCATGATAAAATATATTTACGAAGTACTTTCGCTTTTACTCAGAAATATTTTTATAAGTGAAAGTGGCACTTTTAATAAACGTAATAAAAAAAATACAAAGTAGCATTAAGCAACGCCTGATCGACATGCAACAACTATAACAATAACTTTTACATCAAAATATTGATATAAGAAATAATGTTTACTATAAATTATATTTTTAAGTATATTTTATACATGGGGTTATAGCGGTGAGCCATTTATTCTAGTATAGGGTGAAATCTAAACAATTTTGGGTTGGGTACAGGTGAGACGTAAACACTTTTATATGAGTTTTATATTAAGAGAGATAATAGTTTTTCAAGTTTAAGATCTCTCTTATAAAGAGTGTTTTAATAATTTTCCACTCTTTTTGACTTGTACTATCACCCCCTGAAGGGATAATTAAAAGACCGTAAAGATATTGTACAAAAAAAAAAAAAAATAGAGATCCGGGATTTAAACCTATTAAAATAAAAGTGGTTTGACTTCTCACTATTAATAATACTTGTAAGAACTTGTTTTTTTAATACGTAAAATAGATTTACTATTTACAAGCATATCTTTGCAATTGTTAATTTGTTGCCTTTTCAAATCTATTATTAATGGAGATAAAACAATGAAAAATAATACAGATCAAAAGAAATGAAGCGTTTATTGAACAACACCAAAGAATTCATTAGTTTCACGATAATATTATCTGTGACAAATGTTAACTTATAAAATCTATTGGGCCACGTCTTCAAAAATCATTTCAGAAAAAGATTGAGGGTGAGACACCATGGGTAAGATTTTGTTGGTGCTTGTGATACTTTCTGCAGCTTTCGTAAACCTTGTTTGGACTGCTAACTGCGTAAGTATTACCAGGGTATATGCAAATATGTGTTGCTAATTGTTAAAGATACATAAGAGCGAGAGAGTTAGAACACTACACCGTCCTTCAGACAAGGACGCAGTGTGCCTGCTGTCAATAACTTATTTCGCATTTGTTTGATATATTTACACTTATTATTTTGAAACTTGTAAAAGAACTACTGCACTTTTGAATGTTCTATGGCGCTTGTTCTATACTTAAAATATGTAAAAATTACTACATAATATTCCTTATACAATTTTTCATTTAGAAGTGCACAATATTAGTGGTTAAAGTTGACATTTCCAATTTGAGGTTAGAAATAATATGATATTAATTGTTCAACTTTAAGCATGAATACTGTCTATTTCTTTATTAAAAGTAGTATAACAACTATTACGTTATAATTTGTACATCTTTTGACTTTATTAAAAGCACCATCAAACATATGTAGATGCAGTAGTTTCTTCACAAGTTTAAAAATAAAAGGTGGAGGTGTATCGAATAATTACCACTTACTTTATTTCATCTGTTTTTGTTTAGAAAAAATATTCTATTACTCTGAAGAAAGCGAAAGCTTGTGGCAAGGATAATGTCGTAAATCTATTACACGCCAAAATTCGTTTAACGAAGTCATGCCAGATCGTCTTCAATGGTTGTGCGAATGTTGAGAAGTTTAACTCAGCTATAGTAGGTGCAAAACAACATGGAACGATTTAAGAAATGATCACGCATGCGTACTAATCATATCTTCTTCTCTAGATTAAATATTCCGCTAAAAAAAAAAGTATCATCCCAATTCCAGCAACAACCGGTAAAATTGACTTCTGTGACGAGGTTAAGAATCGTCCTCAGAAGTGTCCAGTCGCGAAGGTAAGTAGTGATGCAAATTTATTACTTACAAATGTTTTATTATTTATTTTTACAGCAAGAAATTTGCGTAAGTGACGAGAGATATGATATATCGAAATATTCAAGCTACTTGTATCTTGCCAGAGGGGATTTGCAGATTCATCTGGATGTTAAACATGATACAGGAAAGAGTTGTTACGATGTAGTCGTCAGTGTTAAAAGGGCTGGGGGTATGTTTGGTTAACACAGAGTCTAAATTGTTTAATTCAAAATAAATATTGCTTTGAAATAAACAATATGTGTTTTCGTATATATATATATATAAGTATATTTCTTTCTATGTTTCAAGCCTTAGCAATAATATTTTAACATTTCACTTCTTGTGTCCTCATTATTTAGTGGTCGATTTTTCAATTGTTGATTGAAATTGATGGTAATAAATGTGTATTGGCGTGTCTATTTTATTAAATATCTAAATGTTGACGGAGATATAGCAATTAGAAATTTGAATTGTAGTTTTAGCGCTAGAAATAGTCGGCCATTTGTATGACGTGAAATGCATTTTAACGTCAGTTATTTGTTGAGTAGGTCAGTGCTGTGGTAATGTTTTGTAGCTGTTGGTAGTCGAAATAATCAAATCAAGTCAAAGAATAATAAGCTTTATTTTATTTATCTCTGTTACGCCAGACATAATATTGGAATTTTATTGTTACTTGAAATAGCTGTAAATAATATTTGATATTTTGATATATAAATACATATAGCAGAGATTTATGAGCTGTAAGCTCTGTTGTATAAAAGAGATAGCAAGTAGCGGTTGTGAAGTCAGATGCATTTGGAATGTTTGTACAACGTTGAGTCCCTTTAATAATTAAAAAGACAAAATGATTTTTTAATTGTTAATATCTCTTAACATATAAGGAGTTATTAAAAAATAATTGGACATTTGAGGTGCTAGTTACCCACTTTATCAATATTGTTGTAAGTACGCATATGTCGCACTTACCTTTTATTTTTAATGATATTAAATGTTAATTATGTAATAGAATTATATTATGTAAACAGTTTTTGTATTAGTATTAAGATTGTAAAGAATAATTATTTAAGTTTAGCGCTTATAAATATTGTCTCTGGTTTGTGGAGATTAATATTGATTTAATGCTGGTAATTCAGTATTGGCGTTCTGTGATGTGAAATAAATTATTATATATTAAATTGCACAAGACGCTGAAAGCCAGTCTTCTCCTGAGTCTCAACCAAGTGTTTACTAATTGTACTTCGTTCGTACAATACTCCAATTGTAACATCTAAGTATTCAATAGTGAGCACATTTTAACTATTAATCAAATTATAACACTAGAATTACATTTTGTTTTATATCTGGCATCTTTATTAATCCAATAAAATACTATTGTAATTAAGTACGTAGATATAATATTACAACGAATAAATGATATATTTTAATAAAAGTGTTTGTATTAATAGTAATAAAAAGATACTAATTGTTCAACCGTCGTATGTTGCAACGAGGTTACTTTAGACCGCTCAAGTATTCTCTAATTGCAACAATACACCGTCTTAACAAGAATCCTATTAATCATCTGAAGAGACTTAATTCTTATCAACGTGAGTAATTCAAGAAGGTGGATGATCGTCAAACTGAAGAATCTACTTCCAGAAACTAGCAACACTGCGTGATGTATTAGCAAGCTGAGTAATCTCCTTTTAGAACGACAATCCGACCTCTTTTTACAACATTGATGTCAGGTGTAACATCCGCCCTTCGAATAAACTTACAACAAATGGTGTCAGGTGGGGTCTCGAAGAGATATTCCTACACATAAATATCCAAGAGGTACGCCCAAAAATTTTTTCTATATATTCTACACCTGGATGCAGATCAATTAATCTGGATGCCACTACGCCGATGGATTATTTCCAAAAATTGCCGAAGAGTACGAGATAGAACGTCAATTCATCTGTATTTCACATAATTTTTCTACAAGTCCGGCGGATGCAAAAACTACAGCCAGCTGAACCTGGAAAAAGAAATCTTTTGCCGCCCCGGGAATGGATGGATGCTTCTAGAACACTTGGAATAATCTAAATCGATGTTGGTCGCGTGCAGAATTCCGCACACAGCTGTGTATAGATTATAATCACTGATAAGAAAATCTTTAAGTATAATAAGACAGTATCTTTTTTTTTGTATATAATTATTACTATAAATTGATAATTGTATTTTTTTTATATAGCAACGTTATTAATGAAGCTATCATTTTTTTAGTATTATATTCAGTACTTTTGAATATTTGCTGTAATCCAAGTATTTTTTATTAGCATCATTATTAACGTGGTTATAATTTTTTAGTATTATATTCAGTACTTTTGATATTTACTATAACCTAACTTTTTTTGTAGCATCATTGTTTGTCATTGAAGCTATTAATTTTTTAGTATTATATTCAGTACTTTTGAATATTTGCTATAATCTAAGTATTTTTTTTGTAGCATCTTTGTCTGTCATTGAAGCTATTAATTTTTTTTAGTATTATATCCAATACTTTTGAATATTTACTATAATATTTTTTTTATAATTGTTTCTGCAATTATACTAATTTATGTTAATATTTTTTTAGAACAACATCTTTTTTTGAACGAGAGGGAATTTTGAAAAGGAAAAGCAAAGAGCTGAAGCAGTTAGATAGCAGTCTGTTCAATCAGAGAGACTACCTTCCTGTTACAACTGCAACGTCTGAGCCCCATCGGAAATTTCCTGTGAGTTACTGTTTTCGCTAACAATTTTTCCTTGTCAGAATCCTATTTTTCGGAGAGTCGTTTATTGGTACAAAATAATCTTTAGTCTGTATATTATATATAACTTTAATTAAGTACTATGGCACCGAGCGTTCATTCCCTCACATTAGTTGAGAATACAATCAATCTAATTAATGAGTTTTCAAAAAATTTAGAAGTCCAATCAACATCCTTAACAATAGTTGAATTAAAAATCAAAAACTTAGAAAAGGCTTGGGTCAAATATAATAGTATCGTAGAAGCACTGCTTCCAACTCTAAAAAATGAAGAAGCTACGGCTATCGTTAGTAAGTCTATGGAAGTTGAAAGTATTTATGACGACACTCTTATTTCCTTGTTGAATTATAAGCAAACATTTGAGAATGATACACATATTGTGGATGACTCAAAAAGCATAGATTCAATAAGAAATTTAAACTTAAGTCCAATGCAACTAACCGTTTTTGATGGAGAATATACTAATTGGCAAAGTTTCATGGAATTATTTACAAATTTAATTCGTAATAATAGCAAACTATCAAACATTGAAAAAATGCATTATTTAAAATTAAATTTGACAGGAGAACCACTCAAACTCATAAAGAATTATCCTTTAACAAACGATAATTATGAAATTGTTTGGAACATCCTTTGTAAACGTTATGATAACAAGGTAGCACTTATTGAAACCTATTTAAACAATTTGATAAACTACAATGTTATACGTTTAGAATCAGAAACTAATATCAAAATTTTTTTAGACGAAATTAATGAATCGATTAGAGCATTAACCGAGTTGGGAATATATTCTAATCATTCAGATTTTATTTTTATACATTTTTTAAAGACCAAGTTAGATTTTAACACATTAAAGGAATGGGAAAACAGAAATACTTCTGAATTACCAACCCTAAATGATTTTACGAATTTTCTTGAAACACGGTGGCGCACTCTAGAAAGAAGAAGGCATGTTGAATTTAAAACAGATTCAAGTCATTCTATTTCTAGTAGTGAACCAGTTTCAAGTGAACAATTTGCTAACGAAGTCGAAACAAAATTTAAAACTTTTTTTTGTAACTATTGTAAAAAAAATGGTCATTTAGAGAAATATTGTTTTATCAAGAAGGAAAATGCGGATACGGTATATCCTGTCGCGCAAATTAATATTTGTAGGAGAGATACGGTATTTTCAAAACCTTCTGTTTATTGTAAAAGATCGAGACATCTTGAATCTGATGGTCCTCAAGTATCTTTTACTAAAAATACAAAACAAAATTCACGTTCTTTTTATAATCACCATTTACGTAAATTTAATAGTTTAAATAAAAATATTGAGATTAAAGAAATACAAAATACCAATGATATAACAAATTTTAACTGTAACAATGAAAATGTTATTGACAAGCAAACAGCTGACACTGTTCAATTCAGAATAGTCGCAGCCAAAGCAAAAACTGTATCATTTTTATTGGACACTGGTTCTCAAATTTCTTTAATTAAACAAAATATTTTAAAAAATAATATCAAAATAGATAGTACATCTAAAGTGTTATTAAAGGGAATCTCTGAAGGCACGCCTTATACTTTAGGTTCACTAAAAACTTCTATAATTTTAGATAGTTCTAGGTCGAAACATACTTTTCAGGTTGTGTCAGAGGATTTCCCCATTAAGCATGATGGAATCATAGGATTAGATATTTTACGTACATTTAAAGCAGTAATTAATTTGGAAACAAACAGCGTACAATTCTCACAACATGGCAAAATATTTGAATTCCCATTATTGAACATAAACAGTATTATCATAGTTCCAGCACGTACTAGGAAATTAATTCCTATGTCGGGTTCTACGGTAGGAGTTTGTGTAGCCAAGGAATTGCTACCTGAAGTTTTTTTAGCCAACGCATTAATTAATCCTGTTAATAATACTTTTTATATATCAATAACTAATTCCTCAGCAAAAGATGTAATACTTGACAATTTTAAACCAGATATTATTCCAATAAATAAATTTAATTTTTACCATTTTTTGAAAAGAAATCCTAACGATCCTAAAAGATCCTTACGACATCTTTTATTTAATAATATAGATTTTTCAAATGTTAATTCAAAATACTTAACAGATTTAATGGAAATCTGTAATAATTTTAATAACATATTTTTTTTCCCGGTAGATAAGTTATCTTGTGCGAGTGCACTGAGTGACTCACCTAACACTGTAAACATTAAGCCGCATAGATTATCTCATGCGCATAAAGAAATTGTTGAGAAGCATATTCAAGAACTGTTGGCTAACAACATTATTGAAAAATGCGACTCACAGTTTAACGCACCTCTGTTAATGGTACCTAAAAAAGCAGATGTGTCTGGGAACAAACAATTTTGCGTTGTAATCGATTATCGTAAACTTAATGAACAGACGACAAGTGATGTTTATACTTTGCCTCTCGTACATGACATACTAGACCAATTTAGTGGTGCAGAATATTCTTCTACGATTGATTTAGTTACAAATAAATTTACTAGTAATAAACCAAAATTTAAATTAAATTTTGATAGAAGGGTCAATCCTTTTTTTCACCTAGAAAGTATACGGTAGTTAATAGGAATAGATTGAAGAGATTTTGTACCAATGAATAAAACCTTGACGAATAAGATGGATTTTGTCAGGGATGATTGTTTTGTGAAGCAGTGTTAACTCTATACGATGGGATCAGAATCGTTGTCGACACTTTGCTTCTCTTTTTGTTTTTTTCTAGAATTGTAACTCGTATATTTTGTTTTTATACGTGTCCCTTTTTTTTTGAAAGGGGGTGTTGTGATATGTACGACATCTCCCCTATCACAATTTTTCCTTTTTCTTTTCCTTAGAGCAGAAACGCATATGTTTTGTTTTATATGCGTTCCTTTTCTTTGGTTGAGGAGTGTTGTAAGTACGCATATGTCGCACTTACCTTTTATTTTTAATGATATTAAATGTTAATTATGTAATAGAATTATATTATGTAAACAGTTTTTGTATTAGTATTAAGATTGTAAAGAATAATTATTTAAGTTTAGCGCTTATAAATATTGTCTCTGGTTTGTGGAGATTAATATTGATTTAATGCTGGTAATTCAGTATTGGCGTTCTGTGATGTGAAATAAATTATTATATATTAAATTGCACAAGACGCTGAAAGCCAGTCTTCTCCTGAGTCTCAACCAAGTGTTTACTAATTGTACTTCGTTCGTACAATACTCCAATTGTAACATCTAAGTATTCAATAGTGAGCACATTTTAACTATTAATCAAATTATAACACTAGAATTACATTTTGTTTTATATCTGGCATCTTTATTAATCCAATAAAATACTATTGTAATTAAGTACGTAGATATAATATTACAACGAATAAATGATATATTTTAATAAAAGTGTTTGTATTAATAGTAATAAAAAGATACTAATTGTTCAACCGTCGTATGTTGCAACGAGGTTACTTTAGACCGCTCAAGTATTCTCTAATTGCAACAATACACCGTCTTAACAAGAATCCTATTAATCATCTGAAGAGACTTAATTCTTATCAACGTGAGTAATTCAAGAAGGTGGATGATCGTCAAACTGAAGAATCTACTTCCAGAAACTAGCAACACTGCGTGATGTATTAGCAAGCTGAGTAATCTCCTTTTAGAACGACAATCCGACCTCTTTTTACAACATTGATGTCAGGTGTAACATCCGCCCTCGAATCATACTCACAACAATATATAGTACACAACACTAAGAGATCTTCCTAGTCTTAACAAGCAGTTTTCAGTTAAGTGTTTCATTAATTCAGGCTTCTGTTTTATTACAATTACTTTGCATAATTAGCTAATTAGTCAAGGTATTCTGCATCTATCATTTAATTCATTTGTTAGATATAATCGTCTTTTGTAATGTATGTTGTTAACGCAAAGATGCATCAAGCTACATCCTGCTCCATCGACAGCAATCTTTGGAACATGGACTCTACTACATTCGCGGCGTTTTGCATATTAAGAGGACTGTCGGGAAGTAGCAATATTTTTTAAATTTATTAAAAGAAGAAACTATCGGAACTTCTTTATTTTACATTATGTACCAGAGTACATAGATTGGAATCTTTCAGAAAATGCAAAAGATGTTACGTCATATAAATTCAGTAGCCATGTTGAATTCCATTTAATATGTGGAATAATAGTTTTGTTGTTTTTCTTTTATGTCATTTATATCCTTTGAAAGGAAAGGAATGGCGACAGAAGAGACAAAGAGAAGAAGAGAGGAAGACACAAGTGTGGAAGAGGAGCTAAGAAGTAGAGTAGAATATAATGAATGATGAAATGTTATTCATTAAAATGGGTCTGTGCACCATGTATACTATACGTGGACCTCAGCTATTGGACCAAGTTTACCAAAATGTACCAATTACTGAAATTCGGGGAATTCATCTATTTCCTGATTACTGTTTAATATAATTTTTTGCAACAATGAAAATATTTAAATGAATGAATAACAATTTATATATTAGTATAGCAGGTCGAGTTTATTTTTGTTAAATTTAATAACAAGTTAGTTCTTCTCAACAGCAAGGATTGAATTATTAAAAAGATGCTGGCGGAAAATCGTGGGAATCACATCGATTTTTAGATCACCCCAGTAAACAATTGGGTGAAGTGCCCTATTTAGTGACGTTTCTATCACTATTTCACTTCAATTATAGTTCGCATCAACTTTATCTTCATTTGTATTCCGACAGGTGGAGTAATTTCGCCATTTGTAGCCGATAAAACAGACATTTTATATGAAAAAATGTGAGAAACGAAATGAACTCTTTAATGACAAAAAAATCATGATGCATCTTCAATATGATGTCAAAGACTCCAAAATGTTTACGGGGACGTTTCCCGGAAATCGAGATAATGAATCAAATTGTATAAGTAAACCCGGTTTATGTATATCTGATTATGTATACACATACTCAGAGGCGGCCTTAGGGGGTCAGGGCAACCGCTCGGGGCCTTGTATTCTTGCGCATCAGCCCAAGTAGAAAAATTCATTACTATATATGTATTTGAATCTCACGCCTCGCTCTTTAGAAATCCCACTAGAATCACTGCGTATATCTTTTAAGGCATTCATGTACCTTAGTTTATCATCATTAATATTTGTCGTCTTTGTGCTTGTTAACTTTTATACACTTTCAATATAAAATTTTATTTCTCGTCAATTATCATCAAAAATACTTACTTACAATTGACATAAACTATACAAAGAACAAGTGCCTCGCAAAGATCTGCCGCTTGGGGCCTCGCAATGGCTAAGGCCGCCCCTGTACATAATCATAAATTTGTTAGGCAAAGGTGTTGTTCACATATATGAGGCCAATATAGTAGATTAGTTTCAGATTTGAAGGCAATTGTAATTAAATACATAAAGTATTCTTATGAGAGCTTAAAAAAGTAAGGAATTTTATAGACATACTGAAAATTGTCTAGGTTTTTTCTGGGTTTATTGAAGTCGCAATCTAGGTTTATATAAAATTTGTTCTCGTTTTTTGTGACTGGCCACGTGTAGTTCATTTTCAGTATCGTTCCATATGTGGTTGTGGTGCAATTTGCGTTTTAATGTTGATAAGCATTTCTAAAATTGCTACAAAAGTTTTGCATTCTTCCTGTTCATACCTGGGGCACTAATTATATAAAAAATTCCAACCAATCATGCTGATAGACATCGCTTAATATTAACTACAGTAGTTTGTTTTTTTTTTTATTATAAATATTTTATTTAGTTATATTTTTGTAATTATAAAGAAAATGATCAAAATCTCGCGTAATCATAATTATAGGAATTTAGTGATCACAATAACGTGTAGCTCAATGTCAAAATGTTGTTATTCTATCCTCGCCTCGGTTTAAAAAAATAAGTGAAATGAATAAATAATGAAATACACTCAACCAATTCAATTTATTAATTACAATCAGAAAACTATACCTGCAATACACCTGTACCTTGATGTTATGAAACCCCAATGAATCTGGCTTTTATTACTTTCTTTTTAAACATAGAAAACTGAGTGAATGTATACGTACGAACTGAAAAGGATGTCGATGTATTAAGTTACATGTTGCCGCGGTGGTTCGGGTCTAAACGAAAACCTATTCGATAATTATTCGATATAGCTACACCTTTTGTTTTGAATCTCATTAAAAAACTATTGCACTGTTGTATATTTTATTGCATTTGTTGTATGCTCAAAACCTGTACAAATTACTACATGATATACATTATACCAGTTTTTATTTAGAAATACACAATATTAATGGTTACAGTTAGATTTTTAAATTTGGGGTTAGGAATAAAATGACAATGTTTCTTTCACATTAATTAGTCAATTGTCATTAATTAGTAAAAATTGTATAAGGTATACTACAGTGATTTGTACATATTTTCACTATAATCACTAGCAACTATTCACTAGCATCATAGAATATACGAAAGTGCAATAGTTTTTTTATAAGATTCAAAACAAAAGGTGTAGCTATATCGAATAATTACCTTAATTTCATTATTTTATAGGTATTTAAAAATATATTTAGTCCCAAAGATTGTATAGTTCCTAAAAGACTCTTCTTATGAAGTTTTATGATTATGCTAATGGACAAAAAGGTAGACATATTTATCAAAAAGCCGATGGAACACAAAACGTAGAATATTATGTAAAATAATTAACGTAACTCGTAATTTGTATGATGAAAGTATCGTCATAACATAAAGTAATGTAACGTCAAACATTATATCTTCATTCTAACCTCAAAATCTCAAGGGAAAAATAATTGTAATAATATTTTAAGAAACGACATTTTATATAAAAAAACACTAATACATTTTTTGAATGGATGCATTTGACATTCCTTCGTTAAAATGTCTTTGATTTTTGAAAAAGCGTGTAGATGTTTTGGGGCACGAGGGTACGTAAATGATTATTATATAACTAAGCTGTAAATATGTACTAAAAGTATATTTAAAAAGAAATGGAAGATAAGCTTTAGTTTTCCTTTAAGAAACGGATAAAAATCAGCTCGTATTTTATCCTTGATAGTGGTTTGTCACAAAACTTTGCTAATTAATAAAACTTCAAGTTTTTTCAAAAGTAAGTAGTAATTATTGCGTCGGTGTACATTCAATTTATCTCTGTGTTGTACTTTGTTTACCATTTGACTCAATTCACTATAAATAACACCTAGCTTATTGTTCTGTCATTGTTGTTGCGGACTCCTGACTGACCATCAATAGTTCTGACAAAACGTTTCATCACCATGTTGTGGAAAATCATTGTCGTCTGTCTTTCGTTGACTGCTGTTGTTCAGCTAGCGAACGCCTGTGTAAGTTTTTGCATCATCTTCTATTTTATTTCATTTAAAATTTGCTTAATTAACACTTTGTTTTACGACATACTGTATTTCTGATTTATTTAACTAACTGCGTCTGCATTTTGAGGTTATTATATCGTGTTACATTTTAAGCTTTTCCATGGGCATTTATTATGGGCAATAATATCAGCTAGAGTAAATTAAACACCATGAATCTACTTTATATTTACTGTTCCTCACTTTTCTAACACTCGCTCTCCTCTTGCACTGGAACTGCTCATATTTTAAAAACTAACCTGTAGTTTCTTCATCTAGTTGTTGCAGCAAATGATTAACTTTTTATGATAAATGATTAAACGTCTGTGTTGTAGAACCTTTTTATAAATCTTGCGTATATAAAATCTTACGCAAAAATAATCTAGTTTAGTTAATAAAATAGTAACCAAATTACCTGCTTTTGTTTGTATCATCTAGTGCAAATCGTAGTAGAGATAAATGCGGTGCTTCTTTAAATTACATGTCTCTTCTATTTGTCTATTAGTTAATTCGAACAACGCCCTACTGGGCTTGTGTCCCATGTCCTAATTTCTATAGAACTGTACTATATATTGATAAACTTGTCTACCAGGATTTCAAATAACTAATTACTTTTTCGCTTTAATTATTAAAGGGATTCAACGTTGTAAAACTTTCCAAAACTTTATACATCATATCTTTTATACAATAGAGCGTAAAAGAGATAGCATACTTACTTAACACAGAACTTTTATCCATATAACAAATAACTAACCTACCCCTTGATAGTGCGACATGTTACGTCATAAATATGGCCGACCATTTCTAGCGCTAAAACTATATTTCAAATTTTTAATTGCTATATCTCCGTCAACATTTAGATATTTAATAAAATAGACACGCCAATACACATTTATTAACATCAATTTCAATCAACAATCAACACAAGTAAAATAATTCGTTGGCGTGTCATCCATGGTACGTCTAGCACAGGTTCACTACCCCTGCTATACGTGATAATTACCTTATATTAATATTGCAACGCAACAATGTTATTTTACTCGCTCAGCGAATTCCTCATTCGTATAAGTTAGTTGTTTGTTTTCTTTACTTGCATTTTAATTTCTGTAGATAAAATAAAATATGTAGTATATTACTATTTGGAACTAATACACGTAGGTATTATACAAATTTCACATTGTATTGATGCTTGACGGCAGACTGCTGTGTTTTCGTGTTAGAACTCCAGGCAACTGAAATTTAGATTTTTCGGATTTTATCTCTATAGATAATACTCACAAAAAATAATAAATATGTATATATTTTTAAAAATTTGTTTAACGTCGTCCTATTTTCAATGCTGAGTCCTATCACCGACGAGTTCTTGTGTGTCGTGGCCTCATAAATGTGGGCTACAACACCGTTTGATAATTTTAAGGTTATGTACATAAATAATCGATATAATAAATATAAAATCGCATGTTTAATATGCATTTATTTTAATTCTTGGACACGTCTTCCTAAAATTTCACAAATCAAATTATGTTACATAAATATTACGTAATAATTACTTGTGCATGACATGAGCTGCAGTGTATTAATTTATTAACAAATTACATTAATTATCACGTCGCCATCATGTGTTATTAATTATTATTTATATAAAAAACCACGTGAACTTTGAACGCCGTGGAGCGTTGCTCTGATTGGACGGTCAAACCATCTCCATCATCGCTAGCATGACCTCGAACGCCAACAACACCAGCAACACCAGGTGACATAACAAACACCTGCAATTAACGCAGTGACCTTGAAATTGACTGTTATTATTATTATTATTAATTTACTATGAAGTATTTTTGCACGAGCGCCTACCACAGATATCCCCCCCCACACCACTTTATACACCTTTGGGTAATCCCACAATCAAACAAATTTATACAGAAAATATAAGCATAAAAAGATTTTCAGTGAAGAATTAAAAAAACTGGTTTGAACCTGTCAGCATAATAGTAAAAATCACATAAAAAAAAGTACCAGAATTTTGTAATTTTGCGGGCAAATTTTACAAATTTTTTTTATTAAAAACCTTATTCAAATTGTTAGGTATATTTGACAGAAAAAATTAGCTAAATCGGTCAAGCCGTTGTCAAGTGATGCGCTTAAAAAGAAGCATATTTTTGATAATGTTTTTAGACGACACCGTTAATATATAATTATTTCTATAATTACTACATGATAAAATGACATTTAAAGAATACTTTGTGAAATTTTCATAAATAAATATCAAGAAATGAGGCATTGACAGCAAATCTCCGCAGACGTCACAAAAGAAAAGTAACATTGCGGTGCAACTCATAACTCATCACTGGATTTTCTGAAATCATTATCTTCTTCATTATCATCATAATCTTATCATTAGTTGATAAGTTTCTGCATGTAACGCTGTCGAGTTTTTTTTTTTTATTATTTTTCAATTTTTTACAGCGCACTTAAAAGTCAAAATACCGATTTTCATGAAAATTTGTTATTTTAAAATACGTTAAAATAAAAAAATTTAAAAAAACTCGACAGCGTTACCTCGGCATTTATGTAAAGAAAAAGTGTGCAAAATTTCAAAAGAACCGATTCAGTAGATTTTGAGCTAGAGAGGGCACCGACTCTGAAAAAGTTATGTGTGAGAAACCGCATTTAAAAGTTTCAAAGTAACACGAAAGCAGACCAGAGAGGTGAAGACTTAAAATTCGACTTCAAATTTTTACACAATAAACTTAATATGTTGCACATTAATATAAATAAATAAAAAAAGTTAAAACCTTTTTATTTATATAGTTAGTTGTAAATACGAAAAAGAAACTTATGGTGGATTTTGTATATATATAAATATTTAAGTTATAATTAAGATAGGGGTCAACCACAAATTTACGGGTTTCTTCTTGCAGAATGGCTACAAGTTGAAAGTTCACCACATTAAGAACTGCAAGGGTTCAAACAATGTGATCAAACTGCACAACATCACGGCTACCTTGAACTCCAAGTGTCAGATCAAACCATCAGGGTGTGCCGAGAATGCAGGATTTAAAACCGCTAAGGTAAAATTTTGAATCGAACTTGAGTTAACAACGAATTCACTATAGATTCCGTGTCAATTGTATTGTAAATTATTCAACGGTTTTTGTTTTAGCTGTCCTATAATGTCAACAAAGATGGCATGGAACTTCTCAGTGGCGAAATCGATGTCTGCAAAGAGGTTAAGAGAATGCCGGAAGCGGGAACTCTGCTAGAAACGCTTGGTCTTCCAAACCAATGTCCAGCTCCAAAGGTAAATGTCTTTCTTTGAAAATTACTTTAAATCAAACGAATAATATTCAATCGAACTGCACTTCGTTTTATAGCGACGGCGAGTGACTTTGACTTCCATTAGACATCTATTTCTTACATTACGACTTCGCGTAAACGAAGTGCACTGTTTTCAGTAGTAAACATTTCTTGTATTGTTACAGTTAACTTTCTGCGGTTCTCCAGACAAAGTAATTGACATCAGCAAATACAAGAACTACCTGGGGATGGCCACTGGTGTCATTGTTGTAAAATTAAACATCGCCCACGACTCTGGGACTTCATGCGTTGTAGCAAAAGTTGAAATTAAGGAAAAATAACAGCGTAGTTTAAAAATTTAGTAGATCTGTTAATTTGGGAAAGTAAATTAGCACAAATATAAATTGTAATATATTATACAATGTTATCTTGTTTTTAAATAGCTCAATAAACTGAATTATGGTTTAGAAATATGTTTTTCATTGATCTTTATAATTTAGATATACTGCGCCTTACTGTTATTAAATGCAACTAGTGTAACATGTGTATCAGCTATTGAAGGTTAAGATTTCTATTGAAGATAAAGTAATGGACTTGTGTCCTATGTCATAATTTCTATAAAAGTGTACTAAATATTAATAAAGTGGGTTACTAGAACGTCAAATACCCAATTACTTTTTAATAACTCCTTATATGTCAAGAGATATTAACAATTAAAAGAGTCATTTTGTCTCTTTAATTATTAATGAGATTCAACGTTGTACACATTTCAAATGCATGTGACATCACAACCGCTGCCAACCTTACAGCTCATAAATCTCTGCTATATGTAGTTATATATCAAAATATCAAATATTATTTACAGCTATTTCGAGGAACAATAAAATTCCAATATTATGTCTCCCGTAACAGGGTTGAATAAAATAAAAACTTATTATTCTTTGATTTGACTTGATTATTCGACTACCAACAGCTACAAAACATTACCACAGCACTGACCTACTGAACAAATAACTGACGTTAAAATGCTTTTCACGTCATACAAATATGGCCGACCATTTCTAGCGCTAAAACTACAATTCAAATTTTTAATTGCTATGTCTTCGTCAACATTTAGATATTTAATAAAATAGACACGCCAATACACATTTATTAACATCAATTTCAATCAACAATTGAAAAATCGACCACTAAAAAATGAGGACGCAAGCCCATTGTAGTACTTATAGTGTTGTGGAGCAATGTTGCACCAGTGAGAACTCCGCTTTATCCATTAATACAAGATATCATGATCTATTTTTACTGAAAGCGAACCTTGTTGTGTGCTTACATAAAACCTATCGTGCAAATACTCAATTAAAAATGAAGATTAGAATCGATTCGAATGATGTTACATTTTTATCATTTTCGATCAATACATTGATGGTATCCCTATATAGGCCTAGATTTAGCAAATTCTGATTCAGTTACTCTGAAACACACCGCTGAATTTGCAGAATGCTGAACCAGCTGATTTATTTCGCGCTTTTAGTTTCTTTTGGAAATATTCAAGTATTATGTGATGATACCGTGAGTATTCGCTGACGAAAACATAAATATTACGTAGATGTTACACTTGAATTTACTTGGAATGTATATTTTTAGGTTTATATTTCATTAGACGAAGATTTCGAGATCTGCAGCGATAACGAAGTATTTGATATTTCCAATATTAATATTATTCAAAAGGATGAGAAGAATGTCGTCTTGGATGGCACTGTTGAAATTAAGAAAGCTTTGGATTCACCTATGAAGGTACAACAGCTCGATTGTTAACAGTTGATTCTTAAAGTGTTAATCTAAAATGTTAATTATTGGTATTCAGGTTCGCATATATATTGAGAAGAAAGAACAAGGAAAATGGACGTATGCTTATGAATTCGCTATGGGTGATTTTTGCGAAGAAATGCAAATGGAAGATGAACCCTGGACAGGAGTCATTCAGAAATTACCTGAAGCGCAATCAACTTGCCCAATTGAAGTAGTAAGTAGAAGGCCTCATAAAATTGTTCAGTATGTATTTCACAGTCAGCCAAAAACAACATAAGTACTCCTGTCTAAACCTGGGTGTCTATTTCATTTCTATTTATGCTTCTTTCTCTTCCTTCCTTTTTGGTTATATCTGTACAGTATGTATTGTATTTTATTTATCAGTGATGTTTGTTGCCACTGGGCCTTCAGCATTGTCTTCCTTCTCTAGCCGCTTTCTTCCCTTGTCTTACTGTGTTCCTGCCCAGTAAACATTTTGGAGTCACTTTCACATCATATTGGAGATGCGGATTTTTTTGTCATGAAAGAGTTCATTTATAGTTCAGTTTCTCACAATCGTTCATATGAAATGTCTGTTTTATCGGCTACAGATGACGGAACTACTCCACCTGTTGGAATACAAATGAAGATAAAGTTGATGCGAACTATAATTGAAGTGAAATAGTGATAGAAATATCACAAAAAGAGACACTTCACTAAATGTTTACTGGGTGGTTTAACTCTATCCCAGTAAACATTTTGGAGTCACTTTGCCATCATATTGAAGACGCGCATGACTTTTTTGTCATGAAAGAGTTCATTTATAGATCAGTTTTTTTATCGGCTACAAATGGCGAAACCACTCCAAAAAACCATGTACAATAAATACAAATGAAAATAAAGTTGATGCGAACTATAATTGTAGTGCTATAGTCACAAGATGGGACACTTTACAAAATTGTTTACAGGGATCCTTTTCTAGAGTCACTGTTAAGCAAAAGCTACATATCCTATAGTTGATGGAATGCACTGCCACAAAAGGGCAAGCTGTATAAACAGGGGAGCTAAAACTTGCTACTAGATTCTCTAGATTGTAATTGATTTTGACAGGCGTTTGAGATCAAATTGACTTTGCGTTTCCACACCTAGAAACAGCTACAGTCTAAAAGTGGTTCAGCTGCATACTCTTCCTTTTCTGCTCCCCTTTATCTGTTTCTTTCTAAAACAGCTTCTGGTATTCATCTGTCTTTCTTTCTTAAACAAAACACATTCTCCTAAGAGCTACTAAGTTTATAATAAACGGCGTGCTCTATTCCTTTTTTACATAGCTTGAGAATGAAGAAGAATTTACCTAAAAAAATTCGTGTTAAATGTTTCAGGGAACGGCAACTTTAGATGAAGTTCCTGTTGGAGATTTGCAGCGCATGAAATCAACCATCTCCAGGAAGGACGTGGGACTGCACAAGGCGCACGTAACTATGACCGCTCTTGTTGATGGCGACATACAAGAGGTTGTTTGCATGGACCTCACGTTCGAAGTTAAAGATGCGGACAATAAATGAGCTGATAGATATCTGAGATACAAAAACATAACCTAACTTTTAATGTGACTAATCAGATATAATTTTCATATAAATGAATCTTTTGTAATTAAACATTGATTATATTAATTGGTTTTACTTAAATTTATATGCAAGATAGAGACATGTAATTGAATAAAGAATTTGTAAATTTGTTACTTAATAAATAAGACAATGTGTGCATAAAATATGCGTTTTATTTCGAACCAAAATGTTTATCACATTAAATAGCAGTCTATATTTTAAGATAATGCTGGAAATATATTTAATTTTGTGAAAGACATAGTACTGTTTTCAATTTCATTTGGAATATTTGTTTTTAAGTACGATGTAGAATGATATGGTTCCATAGGCTTGTAAACAGACTAATGCTTCTCAAAATAGGAGGACGCTGTCTTCAGCAGTATTGTAGCACTGACTTCTCTAATAGTCTGTTTTGTAAGCTAAGGTCACAATAAAGAAATAAGGAAGTCTTCAACGTCTTCATCGGAATATATTGTTACCCTCGTCTGTGTTAGAGATAAATTAAAGTATTTTCAACATTATCTCAAAATCTTAAAGAAAAAGATTCATAATTGATGAAACTACAATATCACCAGAGGCGGCCTTAGGGGGTGGCAAGCAGGGCAACCGCCCGGGACCTCGCATTCTCGCGCAATAACCCAAGTAAAAATTCATTACTATATATATATTTGAATCTCGCGCCTCGCTCTTTAGAAATCCCACTAGAATCACTGCGTATATCTTTTAAGGCATTCATGTGCCTTAGTTTATCATCATTAATATTTGTCGTCTTTGTGCTTGTTAACTTTTATAAAACTTCCAATATAAAATTTTATTTCTCGTCAATTATCATCAAAAATACTTACAATTACATAAATTAAACAAAGAACAAGTGCCTCGCAAAGATCTGCCGCCCGGGGCCTCGTAAAGATCTGCCACCTCAGGCCCTCGCAATGGCTAAGGCCGCTTCTGAGTATCACTATTACATTATCTTCAAAATTCAAAAATTAGTAAAGATGCTTTGGCCGAAATTCATAATTTATTCACATCAAAGTAATTTATTACATAGAAATATTTTTTCAGTAAATTTATTTATAAGTTTTTTGTCATTAAGCGGTTGAATTTTTTCTGCTTAGTTTCCAGATACTTTCATGCTTCCTTCAACGCAGGCAACTGCTTCTTCCTTAGAGTCAACCAGGCCGGTTACCTGTATGTTCCAGCGATACTCTCCAAAATCTTGTTCGGATATACGATCCACTTCTGGAAGTTTCACTTGATTGAATGGAATGTCACCCTAGAGAATAATTATTCATTATTAAGATCAGCGACACAATCAGAAACACAATTACGTAACAGTTCGACATTAAATAAATTAAATTAAAAATAATAATAAAACTATACTGCTTTGCAATCATCTACTATACTGTATAAGTTCTATTTTCTGATGCTTTCATATTGATTTGTCTATGTTTAAATTTGAAGCACAAGATCCAGCGGCGGAAGTGAATAGGGAGATGTATTTAGGTCTCCAGAGGAATTATTCAATTAATAAGCTTGATCCCTTAAGGTAATTGATATATTTATATGAATATTAAGTGTTTGCACGTCCTAATTAAAATTAATATAGAAATATCTCGGATTTACCATTTGTATAGGACATTTCCGTTGCTCTGGAGTAAAAAGTTGAGCTAGTGGTTCCCTGGAGCTTATATTTTGAAGCATTTTGCAGACATCAGGAGTTGTTTCATTTACTATGCTTTGCCAAACGTCATCTTTCTTTTTCTCAATAATTATGTTTAGCTAAAAATGAAATTTATGAATTAATATATTTTATATTGTGAGAAATGATATATGTTTTCTAATGCTGGTTTGAAAAGAAACATTATTTTTAAAAATCTATCTTTACTAAAAATTAATTGCAAATTTGAAATCGGCATTCAAAATGATGTAAGAAACCATTAGAAAAACAACAGATTTTTATCTTTAATTTTTATGAAAAGTAAGAAGACTATACTCTTGTAATTTTTCATAAAAAACTTATTTTTTATTTTGGCAAATAATATATGTTTATTATTTCTAAACATCTATTGTTTATGAATGTGCTTTTACAAGACTTACTTTAATTGGGCCGGTTATAGTTTTGGTAACTTTTATTTTTCCATCTAAAGATATTTGTTTTTCCTTCAGGATAATTTTAAATTCGGAGACGTCAATCACTGGATTTGCAATGCAATTTTTGACGTCGTTCACCATCTCCAAAGCGAACTGAAATTAATTTTAGATTTGGCATGATCACATATTAATAATCCTTCTTGTTCTATATCATGTTCTCTTTCATAACTCTATTTTTTTCACTGAGCAAGCTTATACCACAATTTAAGATTATAGTTTAAGAGATTAAAAAGATCATACCTTTTCTGCGGGCTGCAAAGAGACATTTCCAAAATATCCAATTAGTAAAAACAACACAGCAGCTTTAATCATTTTAGTATCTATCAATGTTCACTTCTAATTCAATAATAAATCTCTCGTACCGCGTTGTTCTTTATATACGTTACTGTTTCGAATCGTAATTATTTAAAAAAACTAATGGAACTACAAAAATATAATTTCTAAATGGTTGGTTAGGTGTTATAATTATAGAAAAAATATGGCGGAAGCGTGTTATAAAAAATGTTCAACGTTTCCGCGAATTTTGTTATCACAAAATAGATATTCAATGACAAATAATAAATGCTGTGTGACACCTAAAGCTAAAAAGTTAGTGGAGCATCTAATGCAGCCTCGACAAGCACACACTAAAATTTACTATGTGTCAGTAGGGTTTATTCAAATAGTTTCGCATTAATACACTTTTTTTCGTGCTTGTCCGTGCTCATTTATTACAAGTTTCATTTTTTAACAATTGTAATTTTATTAAAGTTAAAGTGACCATAGTAAAAAGAATATTGCTAATAAAGATAATTGCATTGCTAATAAAGATGTTGTTCTTAATTTTCTGTTATTCTAACGCTTCCTCTAATACAGGCCACTTCTTGTTCATCAGATTCTATTTGTTTCAAAAGCCGTACATTCCAGCGATGCTCTCCTAAATCACGACCCGAAATATACTGCAGTGTAGCAAATTTCGCGTCTTTGAATGATACATCACCCTAGAAGTATATTGTATTAAATTGTTTATTTACTGTGATCGTAAAATTGGTTTAAAATCGAACTTTGTGCTATGGGAACTTACCTTTTCCAGCGGACACTCTCTTTGCGCTTCTGGTAGAAACTTGTAGAGCGGTTCCATCGTTTTTACATCCGCAAAGATCACACAGGCGTCGCGAATTGTTCCATTCGTAACAGTTTTCCACATGCCATCTTTTTTCGTTTCAGCAATTACAGCCATCTTCGAATATAAAAGAAAATTGATTAAATTTTAAAGGTTTTACAGTCATAAGTTTAACATCATATAAAAAAAGAGTAAATTTTTTTACTTTAATAGGACCATCGATAGTTTTGGTAATCTTAATTTTCCCTTCTCCTAAGACGTCCTTGTCTTTAATGATAACTCTGAACTCCGAGAAGTCAACGAGTGGAGAGTCCATACAATTCTTGACATTCTCTGTTATCTCTACATTGAACTGGAAACAAAACACGTTACTAATTAATAGGAGTGATGATAAATCCGTGACAGTATTACATGGATATCCATGTATATGTTTTTCATCTAACAGCATTAAAAGTTGCCTTTAATTATTAAAATTTAGTCTCTACTGTTTGGGAAGGCTATCTATTTCTTTCAAAGATGTGTCGTACTTCTTCCTTATCCTTAGAGTAGTCTACTATAAAATTAATTATAGTAGCCGACCCGTGATTAATTAAACGATAGTAGAAATGAACTACATAAAATAGTACTTTGTAAATATGTATAACTATGCCTCAGCAGTGCCCAATGCGGTCCTGCGATAATTTTTAGCTGAAGGTCAACACTAATTAATAAATTAAGTCATACCTTATCGACAAGCTCCAAATTGACGTTAACAAAATTAACAATCAATAAAAAGAATACTGCGGCTTTAAACATTTTAATATTGGGCAACATCTACTTGTAATATAACTAGCAAAGCTTTTGCACCGCGTTATTCTTTTTCTGTTTTCGAATATAATAGCTTAATTTAGGTTGATTTTAGATTACGTTAAAATATGACAATGTAATTGTGATGTTCTTTATATACGTTAAATCAGAATTCATAAAAAAAACAATGGAACCACAATATTATAATTTTTCTAACATTAATGGATTCATTATTTAAATAAAAAATGGCAGTGGTATTTCATAAAAAATGTTCTATATATTCGACAGTATATATTGTTATAATATAAAACATCTATATCTTATTTTAAAATTAATTAATTAATTGAAACATATACAGCCATTTGGATATCAGTAATATCTCCTTATCACAATCATCTCTTTGGGAAATACCCACCGAAAAGGATAATTGTATAATTAATATTTACTAACAGCAAAACATGTTGGCGTGTCAGATTACAACAATTATCAACTCACTAAATTAATTGGAGTGACATTGAACTTCCTATTATTATTTGGTGTTGAACGTTGACATAATTGTAACGGATATGCTTAATAAATAATAATACAACGAATTTCCGCTACTTTTTTCCTGATATTTTGTTATCTACCTATAGTTACTTTTTTATTATTCAAGTAATAACAAATAACGAATGTGTGGCAATATTTAAAAATATTTCAATGTGTGCCACGGTTTTTTTAACAACTCCCAATATCTATATAACGAATAACAGAGTTTATTTTAAATTATTGTCTGCTAAATTATATCCAAAGTGCCCGTAAAGTTATTAGCAAAATGTTTGGTCACATTATTGCGGTAGTTTTGGTTATTTGTTGCTTTGGAAGTATTTCTACGGAGGATAAGGTATTTTAATTGTGTTCTTGTTCTCACAAAAAGTGTTTCACTCTGTGGAAGTTATTAAAATCTAGTTAATGGGTTAAATATGTGTACGGAGCTTGCATATATCAAGACAAGAAAACAAGTTGGTGCCTCCAAAATTGGTTCAAACTAAACATATATAAAATATTTGTTTTCATTGTTTTCTTTTAGTTCTCGTCTAAAGTATAGATAATTTTTACCCAATTTATCTTTTAATTCTTCACACTCATCGTCTTTAAGACCTCCACCACTTGCTCTTTCTACCATACTCAAGGTTTTCCTTTTATAAATTTCTTAGCTGTTCTGTTTCTATTCATTCTATTTACAAGTTTTAACCATTGTCGCTTATAATTCAAGTAATTTCTGTCACTACATAGCTTTCTCAATATCTGGAAGTTAATAAAATCTAGTTAAAGAGTTAAATATGTGTCCGGAGCTTGCATATATCATGAGAAGAAGACATGGCGATGCCACCAAAATTGGTTCAAACTGAAAATATATAAAATATTTCTTTTTAGTGTTTTCTTTTAGTACTGGTCTAAAGTATTGATTATTTTTAACCAATTTATCTTTTAATTCTACACACTTGTCCTCTTTAAGACCTCCACGACTTGTTCTTTCTACCTTACCATTGGTCCATGGTCCATTAATTATATTTACATATTCTAACCAATGTAGTTTATAATTTTAGTAATTTCTGTCACTACATTATCTGCTAGATATTTCTATATTTATTTACCTAAAATTGATTATTTTCGGTCAACATTAATACTGATTTTAAATCAGTATTACTATTCTTAACAATATTTATTTGCAGTATAAATTGGAGATCCAAGAAGGCATGAAGAACTGTATGGCAGAACCAATTATTGATTATTCTCAAATAAAATCTTCTATAAAAAATGAAAAAGTATTTGTTGAAGGAAAAATCAAAATTACGAAAGCTATCAGCGGTCCAGTGATTGTAAGTCCGTCCATAATTTGGCAAAATTTACCAAACTTTAACTAATTTAATTGATTTGCTAGGTTCAATCAACAATAGAAAAATTGAAGGATGGTGCTTGGATAGTTGTTATGAACAATACAGTTCCAGATATTTGTCCACTTTTAGAAAATCCTCCAAAGGAAATTGCAACACTTTTCGATGATTTACCACCAGAAGCACAGAAGTGCCCAATGCCAGCAGTATGTCGAATTTGTAACTTTAGCACACTCATTAGCTGACGACAATGTTTTTGTATCTATTTACTAATTTAATTACAGACGGAAATTATAATTAAAGAAAGAGATGTTGGCTCCGATGAATTAAGCGAAGAATTGGTCGGTGAGTTTCGTTGGACGATGAAAATCTTTGGAACCGTCGACTCCAAGCAGCAGCAAGTTGCCTGCTGCGTTGACACAACCAAAATTGTGAAGCAATAATGGATCATCTTCTCTGTAAACAATCTACAAGCAAAATAATGTAAAACTGTATGATAATAATTAAATACAGGCTCTAATAATTAGACTCTGATATGTACTCAAAATATTTGGAGTTTGCAGATGTATGTACTGAAATTATTTGTCTATTGTTTAGCACATGTATTCGGTAAAATTAATCTAAAATAAAAATGAATGAAGCACATAATGTAGTCTTTTATTATAATTTAATCAAGTATTTACAATTAAAAAAGGTATATTTCAGAATATAACCTAAAAATACTTTGCACATGGATGACGTTGTTGACATTGTATACATAAATGCAATATGGATACTTTATTTTGTGACGCCCTTCAATTGTTTATTATCTAAAACACAAACTATAATATTTCAGAGAAGCGACATACAGAAGAGCTCTTTCCAATTCAATATTTTTAGTATAAACACAAACCATTTGGTTTGTAGCTTCGCTGAAACTTGGTTTAGAAACGCTCATGCATATTATATTTTTCAATAATTTTGCTTTTATCATATATATTTATTAACAATTAATTCATTTTATTGTATTTTTTAAAAATATAGTTTATTACAATATTATTTGTTACATAATACGTGTTTATTTTAATAAATATCTAAATTTTGGCAGAGATATCCGAGATATTAAAAAATGTAATTCTGGTTTTGCGCCATCTACAACTAAGGGTAGTTTTAGGTAAGGTAAATAGTTTTTTTTTATTATTTATTTTTGGAGTGTTTTGGAGCACCAACTTTTAATAGTTTTTAGTTTTGTTGTTTTTATTTAAGGTTATAATTTTTACAAAGTTATACATTTTTATAATCATATAAAATGTATACTATTTTTATAAAATATATAAGCATGTAATTATATGTATTATAAAATAATTTTATAAATTTTTATATAATCATATAACATAATTTTATAAATTATATTACATTACAAATAAGGTTATAATTTATAGAACTGTCATATTTGGGTAAGTTTATCAATATATTTAAATCAATCCACGTCAATCAATCAATGTTTTAATAAATTTATTAATTGTTTTCTAATAGATATTTAAAATGAGTATTTTTGGTACATTCGCTGAAAAAGAATTTCTAAAGGACTATTTAGAATTTTTAGAGAACAATGAAGTAGCTCACGAAATCCTTGATTTCGATAAGTGTTTCTTCTTCGCGGATAACTACCTCTTGGCGATTGTATTCGTCTATTTCAAGAGAGCTAATTATCAAAAGGAAGACCTGACTAGTATCAACTTTCTGCTTGGTCTTTACTTAGCTCATCAAATAGAGGAAGAACTTGAGAGCTTCCAGGTTTCCTTGAGCGACACTGCATCCTCTCTTCTCAAAATCAGCTTCGATGACTTTAAAAAGAAAAAGAACGAATTATTTGCTGCATTTAACTACAGAGGAATAGTCTCGAAAGAATATTGTGACGAAATCATGGCAACTTTTCCAAATCACTTTGCTTGGAAACGAAAACGTCAAGAAGATCATGGCGGGTATTATTTCTTTCAGAAAAAACGATGCTGCCCAAAGTGCATGCCGTACATGAAGGAGCATATCGATTTTGAAGAAACTGATGAAGATATTGTTAGTGCTCAACAAGTTAATTTACTTGACCATTTAATGCAAACATTAAGCATTCAAGAAAAAGAGTGCACTGAAATATAAGTTCAGTTTTAATATTGCTACATGATTAAAAATATTAAAAGTTTTTGACATTAATACATTTTTATAAAAGTTAGGTTATATGTATATTTTTGTAAAACAGGACCTGGGGCCCTATTCTGAAGGATCTAAATCTGATATATATGAGTGAAACATTTTACGAATCACTTTTAAAAGAGTATTCCTGTATTATTCCTGAATTTTATTGTTAATTAGTAATATAGTTCAGAAATATTCTTTTAAAAGTGATTCGTAAAATGCATCACGATCATTGTTCGCAATACTCAGAAATAGGGGCCCTTGTCAAAGCCTTGTTCCTTATTACTCCTTATTATAATGTTCGGTTGTATATATAATGTACCATATATATATATAATATTTAAAATATAAAATACTACGCTTTATGAATTAATATACATTTAATATAAATTCTGTTTATAATAGGTAGGTTATAAGAGATGTTTAAATATAAAATACAATGGTAAATTTTATCTAATTCGTTTCTATATATATTATACAACAATTATTAAAACAGTGCATTTTTATTTTATCCTAGATTTATATGACGCAACTTCTAATAAACATAAGTTACATGAGAACTTTAATTAAATCATGTAAATGCTCCTTTTTTAACACATTGCGGACACGACTGGTTTTAGACAGTATTCATTTTGTTTAGCGCACACTTCAATTTTGTTTTTATTTTATTATATTAATACGATTTTAACAGCTAGGTTCTTTCTCGCATTCATTTTAATATAATAATTGTGTGTTTTTGTAGATTCGTTTATCATTTAGTGTGTTTATTTCTGTTCCAGTAAGGACTAAATTTATTCCATCTGCGACCATCACATCTGGACCCAAGCACAGTTGAGTGTTACTGATAATATCTCCCTCATTTCATTCGGGTAGAGAACTCGACAGATGCAAAGCGCGTCGAATTACATATCTCAAACATTTAAAATATTTCTTAAATATTTAATTATGTACCTATATAGAATTTGGAGGTCTGGAGGAGGCCGCTAATTATTTTCCGAATAAAACAAAAGTCAAGTCTTACTAAAATTTATTGGCAACAAATGAAATTATTTCAACAAAGAATTTAGTAATTAGAGTATAGTAAAGTCAAATACAATTTATTAAAAACTAAATATAGATGTATTGTTTTTAATATTTAAGAACAATATTAATGTTTGTGCAAAAAAACGAAGTTGCTGACACGTTGAAATTGGGATATTTGTATTGTGGTGGTGGAGGCGGAGGCGGAAAGCGCACCCTTGCAGAACAACCAAAGTAGAGAGTATCAACAACAAAAATTTATGAAATTTGGTTCTTGTTTAGAAATAGTACGCACAATTTTTTTTTATTGCTAGTTTTCCTGGAGTATTATACCATTTTGGAATCCTGAAGAGTTGCTCCAATTTTTAATAAAGCTTGCCATAGTAGTCAGTGGCGTAGCTAGGTAACCAAGGGCCCCGGTGCAAAAAAAAAATCTGGGCCCCTAACTAAACTGTTTAGGTTTTTCAAGTCAGATATAAATATATATAAATACTTTAAAGGTACAAAGCTATTAGTTTATCATCAGCTCTTTATCGTACACTGCATAGCACACCAAAACTACTTACTACATGTATGTGTATGTGTGTCTTGTGTGAGCTTTATAATATTGGTATTAATCAATAAAACAAAGTAAATCAAAAGATTTATGCATGTATGTATGTAAAACATTTATTGTACATAAAACATTAATAGTATATTACACACCGAGGGAAGAAAGTAAGACATTTCAACCCGCGTGTAAAACTGACCCCTATCCGAAGACAAGGGTGGCAAACACGCGGACTGGAATATCCTACTTTCTTCACTAGCGGGTATACTATTTTGCAGCAAATTATGTGCACTTATGTCACTCCTTCTATCTTATCCAGATCAATTATTATGATGTTTTAATAGTAGACCAAAGGAAATAAACATCTACTTTTTCTGTATATTGTTAGCGATATTACGCTCTAAGACTCTAAGTACAATCCTGCAGCTACTTTTGTTTCAGCTTAATCTCAACATAAACAACTTTAGAATGCGTACCTCTGCCTGAGAGAATTACGTAATAGACTTAGACCCTTACCTGGTCCATGCTTCCCCCCTCCCTCATGTTTAGTGATAAATTTGTACACAAGTGAGTATGAAATACACTCTCAATAAAAAGAATTCATACCTATTTAGAATTTTTGTTATTGTTTATGTTTTTGTTATAAAAGTTTTGTATGCATTGTCGGGAATAAATATTTACTAAGAGTATTACTTCACTGTGAAACCGTTAAAATATAAATATAAGTTATAAAAGTCCGAGGGCCCCCTGAGCTTGGGCCCCCTGACCTAGCTACGCCAGTGATAGTAGTGTTCATACTTCTTTTTTACATCACGATGAGTTAAAGTAGACTGAAAGTAAAAATCTTTAAAAAATTTAGGGAAAAAAATATTTAGATTGATTTTTGGTTCTTGTTTAGAAATAGTACGCCCAATTTTTTTTTATTGCTAGTTTTCCTGGAGTATTATACCATTTTGGAATCCTGAATAGTTGCTCCAATTTTTAAAAAAACTTGCCATAGTAGTCTTCATACTTCTTTTTTACATCACGATGAGTTAAAGTAGACTGAAAGTAAAAATCTTAGAGAAAAAAATATTTAGATTGATTTTTGTGTAAATACTACAGGCATTCTGGAATTTTTAATGGTTGTGGTGCTTAGCAGTGCTACTTAGGTTGCCGATACAAAGAAAAAATATAACCAACTTCGACGGATACTGAAAGAATTCTCGGTGATGGTATCAGATATGATTCATATCTAATTCTGCATAACCCCGGAAACAACAGAAGACTCTGCTCTGATCACGTTGTTTGTTTAGTTATACAACTGCAGATCTTATTTTAAACCTAAGACCTGAACTTTGACATTGCAGCTTCTCACCTGCGACCTTTCTTTGTTTGTTTTATTTAATATTTCTATCGGCGATTGAAAACAACATGTAGTTATCTATTATGATTTGTAAATTAAATTGAACTTGAAATGAAATCGATATTTCTTGGGAGAAGAAAATTAAAGGAATAAGGCTCGATCATAATTTACGGACTCAATGGCTTGTGTCCTCATTTTTTAGTGGTCGATTTTTCAATTGTTGATTGAAATTGATGTTAATAAATGTAGATTTGCGTTTATATTTCAATAAATATCTATATGTTGATTAAGATACAGCAATTAAAAATTTGTATTGTAGTTTTACGAGCTAGAGATGCCAGTTATTTTTGTGTTGAATATGCTATCTCATTTACGCTATGTTGTATAAAAGAGATAGCAACTTAGCGGACGTAATGTCACACGTTTTGTAATGTTCTACAACGTTGAATCCCTTTAATAATTAAATGGACAAAATGACTTTTTTAATTGATAATTTCTCCTAACACATATAAGGAGTTATTAAAAATCATAGAGCATTTGAGGTTCTAGTAACCCACTGACTTTATCAATATATAGTACAATTTTATAGAAATTAAGACATAGGACACAAGCCTATTCATCCCATTCTTATCAGCCAGACGCCTACATTGGGCAACCATCTTTACAATCAATTTATCTTAAAAACTATGATTCCCTCAAAAATGTTGTAGAGTTCCTTTTGTACATAATATCATTATCTCTAACTCTCTTTTACAAAATTTTGCTGTAGCTTCTATAACTAAAAATTTATAAGTAAAAATAAAAATTAAATTAATTCATTTCATCACTTAATTTAGGATTTAGTTTTCATCATATTTTTTAATTATATGTTAGTATACTTAGTTTGTTTTTTATATATAATTTCTCGGGCTTCCTAGGCACGTAGCCTTTTATCGCCCCTAATAACGTTCTGCTTTAACTTTAATTTTACTTTATATTAATTTTTTTAAACAAAACTTTGTATCCGACAGCAAGAATGATCTGAGGAACTTATAGTTTTCGAAATAAACAGGAGAGGAGTCTAGGAGTCCCTTAATAATTTATCACTTACAAATTGCAGACTGCGCGTTGTTCGCAGCCTCCTGCAGCTTTACCTCACGCCGAACGATTGAGACCTTGCATTCAATTGAAGATGGAATCAAAAGAAATTGAATTTATAAATAACATATAATTTTCAAATTACATAAAAATTTATTACGCCGACTTGCAACTGGTTGCCTGCCTCCTCCGCTAGTCTCACGATTTATATTTAGTTTCACCTACTGGTGACCCCGTGACCTATGAAGTACAGTCAGGTTCAAGAAAAGCATATGTTTACTTGCTTTATATTACAGTAAAATAGCGTTGACAATCTTTATTATATCTTAGAAATACTTGAATTTGGAGGTTAGTTTATTTGTATCTATCAGCCGCCATGTTTTTTTAAGTCGTGTGAATTAAACGTCAAATGCAGTGACCCTGACCTTTACAAGATGATTTTGAAATTGATTTTAACCACAAATTGAATAAACTTGCAAACAAAAGAATAAAACATATTAAATTTGATATTACAAAATGAATCCAACCGAAATCGAAAGTATTGTACATCGCCAGACGGACGCTTGAATGAATTTGTAAAATAATATTCAACAAACCGCAAAAATTTGAGGTTATATTTTTCGATTGTACGTGGCTAACATTTAAAGTTACTTTATAAGAGTTGCGTACCGCAAACGCACGAGATTATCCGAAATATGTTATTCTATTTCATTTCAAACGTGTGCTCTTTGACCCGCGTTTGAAATCTCACATTTTTCACCCACATGAATAATGTAGAACAATTAATTATTGTTTACCTGTATACTTAGTTAAAATTAAATATTGTGTAATTGTTTTATGCTTTAATAAATCACTAGGAAAGTGAATATTCGGTTTTTAATTAAATAAATAATTAGGCTTAAGAATTTTTAAAGTAATTTTGTTTTAAATAGAAAATACAAATATATTATCGTAGAAAACTGTGTGCATTAATCAATTGATAATTATAACGGTCTGGTTTACGCAGGGCCGGCTATTTAGCCTTAGTTAGAACCGTTTGCGAGGTTGATTGATTAAAGTGTTAGGTGTGTTGCATACGGCAGGCGTATTTAAGCGAATTTTCACCGGGCGTACATGCGCTACTACGCTTTATCATCCGAACTTTGTAAATGCAATCATTCGTCTCAGACTGGAAGGGAATCCAATAGTCTCTTTCATAACAGTGGTGTATCGATAAAAATTAAAGTAAAAGTAGGCTCTCATGATGATGGTCGATTTTTCAATTGTTGATTGAAATTGATGTTAATAAATGTGTATTAACGTGTCCATTTTATGAAATATCTAAATGTCGACGGAGATATAACAATTAAAAATTTGAATTGTAGTTCTAGCGCTGGAAATGGTCGGCCATTTTTATGACGTGAAATGCATTTTAACTTCAGTTATTTGTTGAGTAGTTGTTGGTAGTCGAAATAATCAAGTCAAGTCAAAGAATAATAGGTTTTTATTTTATTTAACCCAGTTACGGCAGACATAATATTGAAATTTTATTGTTCCTTGAAATAACTGTAAATAATATTTGATATATAAATACATATAGCAGAGATTTATGAGCTGTAAGGTTGGCAGTGGTTATGATGTAAGATGCATTTGGAATGTGTACAACGTTGAATTCCTTTAATAATTAAAGAAAAAAATTGACTTTTTCTTTAAAAATCGTACTGTCGTATCGGTACGTGGTATGTATGTATTGTGACACAACACATGCACAGAACAGAGTGAATTAATCAATCAATGCTTTTGATCTATACTCTAATTTTGTGATCAACAAATAAAGCAATATTTTCTACAACATATACAGAAGCACTCACTGAACATTTAGTTTTACCGGTCGCCACATTCTAACCTATAATTCTTTGCGAATAGTTTTTTGTTGTTCTTTTTTTTTATAGAACGAAATAACTGAGCATTAACCGACCTTCAAAGGTCGGTCTCAGGTTTTGGGGGTACAGGAGTAAGGGGGAATAACCATGACGGTCCAGGCGGTGATTCGCTACACCCACCTCAGACTCCCACTGTTAAAACCATCGCGTTGCAGAATGTTTTAACACCAAAGAATAGTGACAACACTGGACTTAAACCACCGACAACAAAGTGGGCGACTCACAACCGCGAATTGTGAATTATATTTTATTTTTATACACATTTAAAGTTCAAATACCTCCATATTTGTATAGGTTATGTTATGTTATGTTAGTAACAGCGTCTCTGGTGGCCAAAATTATAACTATAGATGATAGTGTTTATTTGGAATGAATTAAAGGTTATGTTATTATGATTTATTAACATTATGTCAGATGATTTGTATGCAGGATGTCTATGTGCATTGCAATTAACGACGAAATGCATTCATGTGTGTGTGTCTTCGTGTAAATTGGTTGTAAATATGAAACCTTATTACTTTTATAACTATATCATGACTTTAGATATAAAATCCCACACAAAATAATACCAATTTAACTTATATACAAGTGGCGCCACACCATCTAATGTACGGCGAACTTTATAAGCTTGTGAATATCTTGGTTACATTATACTATCTATATTTTATTTGATTTTTTGTTTTGTTATGTTTTCACAGTATCTTTTGTTTGTTACGGTGCACACGTAATGATGTTTTTTCATTTTTTATGTTGGTACTAGATTTATCCAACACCGACGGATCTACAGACGCCTACCCTTGATAAAATGTAATTTATTTTTAATCAAATATGGCGAGCATAACTCTTTTGTTGATTCTTATTAAACTAAGTGCCCAGCGGCGAAAAATGATATAATATATTTTATGAACAATGATCATGTTGATAATAAACTACCATATACCCCGGTGCGAAGCGACGTCTGTCTTGTGTGTATGATTTGGATTCCAGAAAATAATTCGTAATTTCTTAAAATTATGGAAATTTTTAATGCAGTTATATTTGAAATGACTAAAAATAAAGAACTGCGTCATTACATTTTTAATATCTACGAGATTTTAGTTTTTAAGCGACAATCTTCAAATTCATGGACTTTTTTTTCAAAAGTAAAATTTTCGTTTCTTTGAATTTTTTTGATGCAGTTATGTTCCTTATGGTCTAAAATAAAGAACTGCGTTATTACATTTTTAATATCTTCGAGATTTTGGTTTTTATGCGACCGTTTTTAAATTCATGGACTTTTTTTCAAAAGTAAAATTTTCGTTTTTTTAAATTTTTTTAATGCAGTTATGTTTAAAATGTTTTAAAATAAAGAACTGCTTCATTACATTTTTAATATCTTCGAGATTTTGGTTTTTATGCGACCTTTTTTAAGTTCATGGACTTTTTTTTCAAAAGTAAAATTTTCGTTTTTTTGAAATTTTTTGATGCAGTTATGTTTATAATGCTTTAAAATAAAGAACTGCGTTATTACATTTTTAATATCTTCGAGATTTTGGTTTTTATGCAACCTTCTTAAAATTCATGGACTTTTTTTCAAAAGTAAAATTTTCGTTTTCTTGAAATTTTTTGATGCGGTTATGTTCATAATGCTTTAAAAAAAAGAACTGCATCATTACATTTTTAATATCTTCGATATTTTGGTTTTTATGCGACCTTCTTCAAATTCGTGGACATTTTCTTCTAAAACTTAAATTTTTATATTTTTGAAAAATGATTTATGTTTTCTAACATAGATTTTTACGCTGATTTAAAAAAATAACAATAATTTTAAATATCTATTACGGTTCGACTGAAATTTGCCAATATCTCAAAAACCAAAATATCTATCTAAAAATTAATTAAAAATTTGAAATCAGCATTCAAAATTACGTTAAAAACTATTAAAAAAACAAGACATTTTTATCATCAATTTTTATGAAAAGTAACAAGAGTATATATAGCCTTCTTTCATTTCAGAAACTGAGAATATTGCATTGCTCTTAAAATCATAAAAGTGAACCTTTTCATCATTTTTAACAAGATTATAGCCTTCTTTCATCACAGAAAATCAGAATATTTTATTTTTGTTAAAATTAGAAATATTAAATTTTTATCAATTTTAACAAGATTATAGTCTTCTTTCATTGCAGAAACTGGAAATATTGCATTGCTTTTAAAATCATAATAGTGAACCTTTTCATCATTTTTAACAAGATTATAGTCTTCTTTCATTGCAGAAAATCAGAAAAATCTATTTTTGTTAAAATTAGAAATATTAAATTTTTATCAATTTTTAACAAGATTATAGTCTTCTTTCATTGCAGAAAATCAGAAAAATCTATTTTTGTTAAAATTAGAAATATTAAATTTTTATCAATTTTAACAAGATTATAAGCCTTCTTTCGTTGCAGAAAATCAGAAAAATCTATTTTTGTTAAAATTAAAAATATTAAATTTTTATCAATTTTTAACAAGATTATAGTCTTCTTTCATTGCAGAAAATCAGAAATTCTATTTTTGTTAAAATTAGAAATATTAAATTTTTATCAATTTTTATCAATTTTTAACAAGATTATAGTCTTCTTTCATTGCAGAAACTGAGAATATAGCATTGCTTTTAAAATCATAAAAGTGAACCTTTTCATCATTTTTAACAAGATTATAGCCTTCTTTCATCACAGAAAATCAGAAAATTCTATTTTTGTTAAAATTAGAAATATTAAATTTTTATTAATTTTTAACAAGATTATAGTCTTCTTTCATTGCAGAAACTGAGAATATAGCATTGCTTTTAAAATCATAAAAGTGAACCTTTTCATCATTTTTAACAAGATTATAGCCTTCTTTCATCACAGAAAATCAGAAAATTCTATTTTTGTTAAAATTAGAAATATTAAATTTTTATCAATTTTTATTAATTTTTAACAAGATTATAGTCTTCTTTCATTGCAGAAACTGAGAATATAGCATTGCTTTTAAAATCATAAAAGTGAACCTTTTCATCATTTTTAACAAGATTATAGCCTTCTTTCATCACAGAAAATCAGAAAATTCTATTTTTGTTAAAATTAGAAATATTAAATTTTTATCAATTTTAACAAGATTATAGTCTTCTTTCATTGCAGAAACTGAAAATATTGCATTGCTTTTAAAATCATAATAGTGAACCTTTTCATCATTTTTAACAAGATTATAGCCTTCTTTCGTTGCAGAAAATCAGAAAAATCAATTTTTGTTAAAATTAAAAATATTAAATTTTTATCAATTTTAACAAGATTATAGTCTTCTTTCATTGCAGAAACTGAGAATATTGCATTGCTTTTAAAATCATAAAAGTGAACCTTTTCATCATTTTTAACAAGATTATAGTCTTCTTTCATTGCATATAAAATTTTTATAATAATTTATTTAAAAATCTCTTGATTTTTTTATATATGTTTATATTTGAATATGTGGAAAAAAAGTCCATGAATTTGAAGGTCACATAAAATCCAGGTTAGTGTAGATATTAAAAATGTAATGAAGCAGTTCTATATTTTAGAGTATTACGAACATAACTGCATCAAAATATTTAAAAAAATTAAAAATTATCATTTTTTAAAAAAGTCCATGAATTTCAAAAAGGAAAAAGTAAAAGCCAGAATGAGATTTCTTTCTTCAATTATTATGAAAAGTAAGAAGGTTATAGTTTTGTTACTTTTCATAAAAAACTTACGCGGTGTTATCTGTAGATATAATACTGATCCAAGAACACTCCCTTGTGGTACTCCAGATTTTATATTGAATGGAGACATAAAATTTATCTAATATCATTACGTTGATACCTTGTAAATTCTCGTAGTTAATAATAAAATGTATATAAATCATGATAGTGTTAGTTATGTTGCATATTGTTTAGGCGCAGTGAAATTGACTCGCCATCTATTAAGATAATTATTAACTGATCTAAATTCTTCAAGCTACTCTTTAATAGATGGCGCTTCTAGTTTATTGTGCCTAAATATTATGCAACTTAATATACACCATCATTTGTTGATTAACACCATCTATGTTTATTTTTTGATTATATAGTTGGTACAAATATTTAGTTTTTTGGATACTTAAATATTAAAGCACTTATTTCTGAAAGAAAACTTTAATTGATAAAATGTAAACAGTTTTTTATAATGTCCAACACCATTTTATTTCTCTTATTTAATTTACAATAATTTTAATACATATTAATAATTATAATTTCATTAAATTGTTATTAAAGGGTGTCGCAAAACATAACATTTAAAAATGATATTTGAGGATACATTTTGGGACACTCTATATTTCATAAATATAACCATAAAATTATAATTAATAATAACACAGTATTATTTGTTATTTTATACAGGTTATTTATAAAGTTGTAAATATATGATACAAATAAAATAGAAAAATATTGCTTGGTTTTTTAAAATTAAAACTTAAAATTATTTTTTTATGAGTAGGGTTTTAAAATCTAATCTTACAAAATATTAATTACAAAATGTTGCTTTAAGTAAATTAAACTAATTAAGATGTTGTTTGTTGTTGGTTGGTATTTTAATTCATTTTACTTTTATTATTTTAATTAAAATTAATTAAATTTTATTCTGCAAAGTTATTTATTTTTTAATAAATATTTTTGCAAAATTAAATTACAAAAAGAGAAGTTCGTTGGTTTTTGATTAATCAACAGTTTTTTACCGATGTTTCACTTCCGTTATATAGAATTCTGTTATATAGAAATTTAATTCCGGGACAGGTAACCTTTATCCTACCGCATTCACTAGAATGACTAAAAATCATTATTCGACAAAAGGTGACTCTTGTCCCTTAAATAGTTCAGAATAATAGAACAGGGACATGTCCCACTTTTAAAATAACCCAACAAAATCTTGTTAATTGTTTAATCATCTTAATCATAATCTTAATAATATCTTTAACATTTCCTAGCTATGAATCAATCACAAATATATACAAATCAATTCACACGCAATCAGTCACACGAATAATAATAATAATAATACAATTAATAATTAAATATAACAAATATTAATCTCTATAAATAATATCCAAGAAGAAAAACGAAACAAAACAAAGAATTACTTAAATGGAAAAGTTTTCTATATAACATAATAATTAATAACATTTAACAAATGTGTTATTCGTTATAACGTTATATATTCGTTATACTTGAATTATGTTAATGATTATATATTTTTTTAAATTATTTCTTATTTGAGTCATTAATTGATTTATGTTTTATTTTATAACAGATTACAGTAGATGCTAATAATTGTTTTAAACATTTTATTAACTTTTTAGTTTAGTAAATTCAGTCATCATGTAAAAGGGCCACTGGGGGGTGTCCCGATTTAGCCACCATCTTGAGAATAAAGGTCTAATCAGTTTTCTTTGTTTATCTTGAAAACTACAAGTCTCACAAATTTTTTGTAAAGACCTTTTTTGTAGGTAATAAAATTATCTACAACTTTTATTTATAACTTTTTGTTGTAACTTTTATGACAAAAAAGTTACAAGGAAAAGTAAATCTAAAATTGACTGGTGTGTTAAACAACTGATTTATTTCTTTACTACAGTCTGTCCAGTACCAAGTGTGACCTATTTAGATGACTAAAAATTAAAATGCCTACCTTAAATGACCACTTCGATGCCGAATTTACTACACTATTAATACAATATAAAGAAATGGATTAAAATTTCCATGACAAATGAAATAGTTCAAGTTTATCGTAAATATAAGTTTCATTTATAGGGACTCTAGGAGAGTTAAATATTTAGGCCCCTTGTTGATAGAGGTCCTAAACAATTGCCCATTTTTACGTGAAATATTTCTGGCAGTGTTTTTCTTTTTATTTCCATCTACGTGAAAATCCTAAGGCAGTGACTGACTTCAATTCAATAAAACTATTAAAACAATTATAAAATGATTCTCTAATAAATCTGTTCTCTCACAAAATCCTTATAAATATAATATATACAGTGGTGTAATATGCTTGATATTATATTATAGTATGTTCAAGAAAATATAGAACTTTTTTCTATAGTATGTTAAAAAGTAAATTGAAGCGTTATTAGTTTTTTGACCTAAGTTATATAAATTAATCCCATTCTCCGATGTACATGGTTCTGTGCGATGCAGGGTGGGGGATGTAACCCCTTGTGGGGAGGGGGACCCTACCGTATAATTGATGGTATGGGGAGTCCATCATTAGTGAGTCAGAATCTGAAAAACAAAGGAATATTAATACAATTATAAAATTAATTACATTTCTTAATATTTCTACACGTTAAAAATTTACGACAACGTAAGGTTCATTTCAAAGCAACGTTAACGTTGAAAAAAATAATATTCTAAAACGCAGAATTTTTCGAATCATAGTATTTTCTTCATATTTTTTAATATATATATATATCCTCATCCCAATTTTCTTGATCTTTCACACTTTTTAATCCTTTCTTCCATTCCAATTACTTCTGTAAGTCAAGTCATTTGTTGTTAAAGTCAGTCTAATAACGTCCAGTTGTTAAATCAGTTGTCCTTGTCGATCTCCTGGTGTTAGCGGAAGAAGCAAATTATCACAACAAGGCAAAAGCACACACATATTTAAAATTATACAGGAAGAATTAATTACTACGAGAAAATCTAAATAAATTATATTTTTAATTGCAAAACCTATTTTTGTACATATTTCAGCACAGGTAGAAAATGTGTCGCAATGTCCAAGACAATTTTCTACCAGGCAGTCTGAAATATTTCTACACTAAAATATCCGTAAAATTAAAATTAAAATTATTAAAACATGCAAAACATTTAACATAAAGCTAATACTACAAAGAAGAAAATAGAATTGAAGCAAACCTAATTTTTATAAATTTCTATGAAAGAATTAATAAAGTGAACGATTCTTTGAGAGAATAGTACTTTGTTATTCCAGCGTCTTTGGTGGCGTAGTAGTTAGTATGACTGCTTATATTTTTGAAAAAAGATATTCAAATTCAAAATCACATATTCGAAAGCAACTTAAACTTTAAGCAGTGATTAATAAATAAATACATAAATTACGTCACATAAATTTCATGGTTTTCCCCTCCTCCTCGTCACATCTTGTTACACATTGCGATTCCACACCAAAATATTTTTTTAGTCTTATTTTTTATTTAATTTTGCCTTTTTTTTATGTCGTTTTTTTTTTAAAGTTGTGACTTTTGGAAACTTATAACTCCTTCTCCTTCTCCCTGTTATTATATCTTGTCACACTTTGGTAAACCCCTCTCCCCCACCCCTCCCTCTTTTAATGTGACGTAATTTATGCATAGCCCTTAAAATTTTGGAGCTGATAACAAAAACGAATTTCTAAACAAATCTTCGATGCGTTCACATGTTTATTATAAGGTTATTCACACAAAAGGTTAGTGTCATTAGTTTAAGAGTACTACATTATTTAATTAAATACTACAAATTTTCAATAGTAATGCCATGGTTTAAAATACGAATATTTTGTTGCCAAAAAGAATTGAAATATACATAAAAAAATGTATACTTAGGAAGAATAATATAAAGAGTGTAAAATTTCACAAAAAAGACTGTAACAAGTGCAGGAGTTGCACAAATTCAAGATGGCATTACTATAAATGTTAGTAACAGTGTTATTTACAAATTGTGCGTATTATATAAATACCAGGTAAAAACGTGCACTTTGACCGGTCACCAGGTGCGTTGGGATTTGCAGTGGATCGAGTTCTGAGGTCAGAGAACGCTTCAGTTGACTTTGATCAATTCTTGAAGTAAGGAGGGCAGGATAACACAATAAATATTCTATTTTTCTTTGTGTTGTTTAATCATTTCTTAAATAATTCTTCTTGTTAGATACATTTTGTATTCTTTACTTTTGTCAGTTTGTAATTTTGTAATCTTTTTGTTTTTGTTTGTATTTTTTAAAACCCTGCTCCAATTTTAATCAATTGACCGCCTAATTTTATGTACGTATCTTAAACAAAAGTATAGTTTTGTCATCAATTTTCCTCAATACTCAAATAACGAATAATCTAGAATAATATATTTGTGACAATTTCCAATTATGATAGAAGAAGACAGAAGATGGAAGAGTATGTGGTTGATTTTCGTATTATTATTACTACAATAGACTGCTAACTTCACTGATTAAGTATGCCGGGGTTGCTGCAGTACGTGAACCTTATGTTTCACAACCCTGGGATGTAAATGCGGATGAGGGTGAGGTATACTATGATTAAATTCAACTTTTAGTTTTAATTCATTTTTAAGTTCTTTTTTCAATTTTTCTAATTTATTTTTATCTGTTATTTCGTTGGCTATTTTATTTGGTTTTCCAGACAAGTTGCCGTCGTCTATTAAATCGGGCCTGAGGAGCCCGGTTAATTCTTTATACACACCAATACCACTCTCGAAGCTCCGTGCGTGCCACATGAGCTGCTGCTGGTTCTGTTGGTGTTGCTGGTGGGCAATCATCATGTGCGCATGGGGATGGAGCATCTGGCCGTTTCCGTGTCCGTTCCCGTTCATGGTTTGCTGAGGAGCTTGCGCTAGGGAGTAACGTTTCGAGGGTACTGGCTCCATTGTGGCAGACGCACCGTTTTTGGATTTTGATTTTACGAAATTTGGGACTCGAGCTCTTAAACCACAGTAGTAAGGATCATCTGGAATTAGAAGAACAAGAAGATGTTAACAGAATTATTCCTAATTTGTTACTAATTACGATCTCCTTCTAAGATTCCTCTAACAAAGTATTCTCCTCGCTTAACAATAGCGATTTAAAATTTAAATATTTCGTAGGTGTTAATCATTAGACTTGTAAATGACAAAGAAAGAGAGAGATATTTTGATACGTGTATCCTATACATGAATTAACTTTGTTTCTACAAAATATTTAACAAAATACCGCGCGTGAACAAATTGGAAAGAAAAAGTTGTGCTCCACTTCCATAAATTGACGGTAGGTTTGTTACTTGATGAATCGTTTTCAAATAATTGTTTCTAATTTAATTGCTTGAATCATTTGTCTATGCTCGTGGAATAAATAATGCCTGTTTTAATGAATTTTTAATATTTATTAAATTTCAGCTTGAGTAACTTTCTAGAGCGTCTGAATATTGGTAGAAATTAGGAGTATTTAGAATTAGATTGGTGAAATCAACAAGGAAATATTTCTAGAAATGACTCTTGTTAAGATAAGTAAAATATCATTCCCACTCACTGCTTTAATTTAATTTTGTATTTTATATTTAATTTAAATTGTTTAGCATTTTTAAGTTTACTTAGTTTTTAGTTTAGAACCTTACAAGGTCCAATGTTTTAAATTAAAAATATTAAATTAAGAACGACTATATTATATTATAACCTCCAAAATGTGACAATCTGTCAAAATGCAATAGGATTTACTTTTAAAAGAAGTTTAATGTCAGGTTTTGAAAAATATAGAAGTGAAAACAATTTCTATTACTAATTGTTATAAAAATAGTAATTTTAATTATTTCACAAACAATTTTAGGACGAACTGTCAAAATTTATATTACGAAAGACGCATGCGCACCCACTAAATTAACTAAACTCAAATTAAAACACGAATGTGACTAGGAATGCTTATTCTGAAAACCTGAAATCTAGATTAAAATATTAGATAAAAAGAGTAGTTTAAATATCAAATCAGTGAGTGGGAATAAGGCTTTCCGTTCGTTCCTTGAATCCATTACGAATTCTATACGAAATAACAGGTTTTACTAACATCGTATAACGTTTCAAGTCAATTTTGTATAAAAATTATTCATTAAAGAATTACAGGAGTCAATAAACACAAGAATTATGTCAAGTGGTATATTCACAAAAGCCCGTAGACATCCACGTTGACAACTACTGATATATTTTCACTTTTTATTCAATCAATGTGTTCCACAGTTCACTTTACCCACATCGAGTTTTGTATGGAGTTATAAAGTATGTAAATATCGAATTTTTTCAACATCGAGATGATGAAATTCTTCGACCGAGTCGAGTTTGTATGCTCCGAATGACTTATCACTGCAATCCAATTGCAGGGAGCACATGCCAGTCAGTCAGCCAGGCAGGCAGGCTGGCAGGCACCAAATGACTTTCACAAAACTTGGCAAATTCAATTCATAGACATATTAGGTTGATCTACATTAAGGTGCGCCCTGTCGATGTCGTTAGTTGAACGCGTGCGCATGCGCGAACATTGAGAAACGCTTGAAAATAATTAATTTAACAGGAAGGAACTTTATATTGTGTTTATCTTTGAAGATAATATTTAAAGAACTAAATTACGTTAGGTAAAAATAGAAAATGTCAAGTATGTGTGCAGTAATGGATCGTAGGAATATGTAGTGACAGTTATTGGTCTACTGTGACAACAACTAAGACCTCCCAGTAAACAATTTGGTGAAGTGTCCCTTTTTGTGACGTTTCTATCACTGTTTCACTTCAATATGCTATAGTTCGCATCAACCTTATCTTCATTTGTATTCTAACAGATGGAAGGTTTCGTCATTTATAGCCGATAAAATAGACATTTCATGACAAAAAAGTCATACGTATCTTCAAGATGATGGCGAAGTGACTCCAAAATCTTTACTGGGTTAATACATTACAGGGGTGTCTTTCAAAGAAACCTTGTCGAGCAATGTAAACGATAGTATATTTATAGGTCTACCAAAAATTAAGTCAAATAAATTTAAAGGTTTTGACCTGCCTTGTCCTCAATGTCACTCACACTTTCTGTACCCATTGCTGTAAAATCATATCAAAATTCTTTTTGAGTCATGTTTTTCAAGCTATTTCGAAAATCGAATTTTGGATTATATGTGACGTCATGAATATTATTCCTCTCCCTTCCCCCTTGTCACGTCTTGTCACACATAATTAATTTATGATCGCTCATATGACTAAACCATATAGATAATACTAAAAGTCTGACGATAGATGTCAATGTGGTGAAGAAGGAACTTTGGATCACATTATATTTGAATGCATAAATTATAGTTTAGAAAGATCAAAATTGAATAGTGATATATTAGATGTGATTAAAAGTTTTCCTGTTAATACTAAATTTTTGTTAAGTGATTCAAAATTAATTAGTGAATTATTTAAATATTTAGAAATTTGTAAAATAGAATTATAAAATATTAAATATGTATAAAAAATGTTTGATGGTGGCTATGACGAATAAATTCCTTCCACGTTTTATTCAATAAAGCCATGCGTTTGATACGGACCTGTTGACGCTTAATTTAAGAGGTGACTCTTATTTGCTTCTATTCATAAACAACAATTAACTTGGTTGTGTCTATGAAATATAACGCGTGGAAAAATACGAAATCGATTTGAAGTTAACTCCATTGTTTGCCTTTTTAGCTCCACATCATGACCAGCATTACCGCCGTTGTAAGAATAGCGAAGTCATGTTTTTAGGTTTTATTTCTGCTCATTTCATTACTTAGATAACTAAAATATTTCTCCACTGCAATAATTTTGCGCACCCTTTGCACAGAGCCTGTTTAGAAAACCCTATTCGTGTTATTCAACATGTGGACACCTCAGCTATCCCTTTCTACGGCACTTGCCATGTGAAGAAGGTCAGAACAAGGTGCAAACTTTCACTGATGAAATTGAAACCAAACTGCTAGTCTCGTTGCGTTTGTACACTCCGGTCGAAATGAGTCAACCAGGTTTACCATATTTGAAATGGTCCAGCGAATGATATATCGCGCTTCCGGAATTTAGCGAATGTTCTATTTCGAAACAAGAGACGAGGTCTTTAGAGACACATTTATGAGTGACATTGAATATCTAAGTTACAATTATTGGTAAAAGAAGTTGTGACTGAAATTTAATCGACCTTGTGGTATCACTTACTGAGAAATCTTTCACCAAAATTTGTGGAGTTTGAGATGACGGAGAAATCTACATACTAGGAGTTAGTTATTGACAATGTCTAGGTGCGCCGACTCTCTGGTGACATGCCTACGTCTAGTTAGAATCGAAGTGGAAATATCACATTTCAAAGGCACGGAATAAATCAATTTTTGAACACGTCGCTCTGTTAATATGTATTACAGTCCATGTAGAAAATTTGTGAACGAATTTTGAAGAGAATGAATAGAAGTACAGAGGAATTGGCAAGAAGGAAGAGGAAGAAGGAAACGATGATTGAAACTAAGGAGAAAGAAAAGAGTGAAGGAGAAGAAACTTTGTAAGCAGACGGAATCGGGAGAAACGATTACAAGAGAATAAAAGTAAAAAAGGCAAGATGTGAGGGACGGAGGTACAAGCAAGAAGGAAGAGGAAGAAGAAAACGGGGAGAATAAAGAATGTCGGAAGTAACGAGAAAGAAAAAAGAGAAGGAGGAGAAACTTTGTAAGCAGAATGAGTCGTGATGACCGATTGCAAGAGAAGAGAAGAAAGTAGATAGGCAGTAGAAGTAAGGAGGAGGAAGATAACAAGGAGATGAACATTAAAAAGGAAGAAGAGAATTTAAAAAATGTTAAAAATTTGTAAAGAAAATGTAAAATGAATGTAAGAAGGTTGTAAGACCGTAAAGGCAGATACAATTGTGTAGTAAGCTAAAAAACCAAAAACTTTTGTCGAAGTTTGTATCAGCAGATGTATATATTTGTATATTTGTTGTTTTTTTTTTTTAGTAATACTTCACGGGCTTCTTAGGACCACGGTCCCATCGTGGATATGATTGAAACTTTGATTAAGTTTATTTTAACTGATAGGGCTTTAAGATATTTTTGTTTCAAGATAAGACTCACCATATTTCTTGTAGTCTTTTCCTTTATCTGATTTTCCTCTGATAGATGGGAAGGGTTTTAACGAATTTTCATCTTCAATGTCATCATAGTCAGGCTGCAAATATAAAAGAAAATATTATAATTCAAAACACAAATAATTAGAAACAAACTTATACAAAGATTTGATGACAGAAAGAGAAACATTTAACATTACAATTGCGCGAAACTGTGAATCACGGCCAATTCTAAATATTTTTAAATATAATAAACAAATTCATGCAAGTTTTCTATTCACTCAAATTCGGATTCCTTACCTTAGGAATATCATGTGGATACAAATTTTCCCTAGGAGGTAGTTTAGGAGGCTTTTCACTTCTTCTTTGAGCTAATTGTTGGGTTTGCAGAAGGAGTTGTTCTCTAGTAGCAGCGACGTGACCGTTGGCGTTGGATCCGTTGACTCCAGGAACTCCTGTACCAAATCCACTGGATCCGGAAGAGCCCCCACTGTTACCAGCTACAGAATATGGGTCTTCATCGGGAATTGGAATTCGTGGACGATTTTTAATGTCTAATGGTCTTTGAACTGAAACAAGAAGAAAAAGAACACATATTAGTACTGGAAATATTTGACTTATTTAAATAGTATCACTTTTAGGTTAACAGGTAGGTTTAGCCAGCAGGTGTGGTTGGCTACTTGAATTAAGATTCTTTAATATTCTAGCGATGCTGGAAGTAATACATTTATGTGACTAAACATACAGACCCTACAAAAAATTACCAACATTTTAAGAAGTTACATAAATGAAGTAATTTGGGACGGATGAAATATAGAAGTTACAATGCTATTTCGTTAGCAATCAATCTTCTCATACAATTAATTCAAGGTTAATCAAAATATTTGATCAAGTAATCAAACAGATGTCGATTTTGATACATCGATCAATAGCAATATTTGTGTTTAACAAAACCACTATAAAAACAAGCAGAACAGTCCCGAAATGAAATCGTGAGTGTAATAACACGTAGAGATGTAGATGAACGTACAAACGTACAAACGGATGGACGGATAGTTGAATTCAACAATTGTTGCGTTTTTTGTCAAAATAGAAACATCTGAGGTTAATAAACCTAACACGATCACTTATTTTTAGGTGAGAGTTAAATAAAATAGTTGTGTATATAGAAAAAAAACAATATAAAGTAAACTAAGCAACAATAATATTGAATTAGAATTTTAAATTTGATTTTTTAGGTTTTCTTTTTAAAATTGAAGTGTTGATTTTTGAAAATGTTTCAATGCTTTGTTATTTTGATAATAAAAGTGTTTTAACATAATGGAAGTAACTGGAATGAATCTTGTTGTTTTGTAATAATTGTGATGTTAAAGAGGACGCGTGTCTGACGTTAGCTGTAAGTTGAAAATTATGTGTTGTAAATGTTTATAAATGTATATATTGTTTTAAGTGGTAATAACTTATGAAAGTTGATGCACTCAAATAAATATTTGAAGAAAGGAGTTATTGCAAGGAATAGCAACAGTTACGTATCATTCCCACTCATTGCTTTTCATTTAATTTTATATTTTGTATTTAATTTAAAATTTGTTTAGCATATGGCAATACGCGTACTCATTCACAGTACCATTTTAAATTTAATTTATTTGTTAACTTTTCTTAGTTTTTTAAGAACCTTACAAGGTCCAATGTTTTAAATTAAAAATATTAAATTAAGAAAAACTATATTCTATTATAACCTCCAAAATGTGACAATCAGTCAAAATGCAGTAGGATTTACTTCTAAAAGAAGCTTAATGTCAGTTTTTTTTTAAAAACATAGAAGTGAAAACAATTTCTATTACTAATTGTTATAAAAAATAGCAATTTTAATTATTTCACATACAACTTTGTCGAACTGTCAAAATTTATATTACTAACGATGCATACGCATCAACTAAAACTAGGAATGCCTATTCTGAAAATCTGAAATCTGGATTAAAATATTAAATAAAAACAGTAAATTAAATATCAAAACAGTGAGTGGGAATGAGGCTTAAGAAGAAAGATTTCAATTCTAAATTACGTTGAGTTTAGTTTTAATGATAGCAAATGGAATGTAAAGAATATTGTAAAAGCGGAAGTCGAAATAATTATAGGAAATACAATATAGTACTGTCTTTAAGGTTGAACGATAGTATTAACTAAGTGTCTCTAGTGTCCGTCCGCCCTAAAACTAATAAAGTTCTTAATTTTTAAATTCAAAGTAAATTTTCAAGCCTTTTAAAAAGATGGTCAGCCTTTAATAATATCTAGTTCAACTATTTGTACGTGATCAATTTTATGTCTGATACGTAATAGAGTGTTTAAAACAATACCGTTAGCGTACTTCAATCAATCATAGGCCACGCATAATTGAGGTCACTTGATAATTACCGGTACTTAACATTCAAGTCTCTAGTGTTACGTTAATAAAGTATGCTGTGAAAATATCGTCCTTACAAAAATTGTTTTCGTTGCTTTGTTTCTCTAGTGTTTATGTTAGAACGATATCTTAATTACTAAGACGTAATTAAGAATGGGTTGTGTAAATTTGGAGCAATATTGCTTCCATATTGAGGTTAGCGTCCACATATTAACATATGTATTAACATCAACATATCGGAGTCGTGAAAATAAATCGAGCATACAAAGTAATCATAACTATAACACCCGAGCTAGAAAAGTCGTAAAAGAATGTGATTAATAAGGGTATATTGTGAACGGAAACCAAGTCAAAGGTTAAAGCAATTAAAATGTGTGCAACTTTAAACCACTGATTGAATACGTGATGGAATGTGCTTACCGAAATTAACTAAACGCATTCTCAAAAGTATTAAAATGAACCAATTAAATCTAGCTGAAAACTAATGTAGGACTGAGTATATAATAACTAGAATTTAAGATGGTTTGTTCATTCATTGTTCTGTATTTGTAAAGTCAATACCAACGTTTATATTGTAACCTTATTGTATTATTATCATCGTTATTATTTTATTAAATAAATGTATTAAACAAATTATGTGATTCTTTATCATCCTGCCAAGAAACTAAGATATTGCATAGTTGAATATTAAATGAATTGACATTTGCCCTAAATTAAATAAGAGTACCTTGATTCCACATCAGATTAGCGGTATAGTTTTCCACATATTTATATATATATATATATATATATATATATATATATAAATAAATATATATATATATATATATATATATATATATATATATATATATATATATATATATATATATATATATATGTGTATCCGGAAGAAATAGATTCGTGCAGGAATGCATATTCCCATTAGAAAATAAAAGAGAAACATTAATAATAAAAATGCAAAGCAAATGTTGCATTCAGGTGGACATTCAAATAAGCGTGGCCATGCGCAGTAGCAGACAGCAGTAGTCTTACCACCATCACTACCTGTCTAAGGTCTTTAACCTTTTCTTATTCAATTTGTAACATAATTGAAAAGCGCTATCAATCAATTCCAATAATGAAACTAATTACCAAAATCCAATTGTGTTGTACGAAGAACGAAAAGGTTGCTACAGCTTGTCTTGATCTCCATTCAAGGAAAATATCAATGCGAAAATTATGTGAGGTGTTAACGGGCTCGTGTGGAACACGTATTGAATGGAGAAGAATAAGAAGAACGCTCTGTGTGTGAAAGTAAACGTTGAATTCCCGATCGATTGGAACTAATGGTGCTTTTCATTTCGTTGAGATATTTGAGGAATTCGTTGCCCTAACTGTACTCATGTAAAAAGTAACAAAAATACTTGAAAGTAATTAAAATTGACGTACATTGAGTTGTATCATACCTAAAACAGTATAAAAGAGATTTGATTTTAAAGCTGCCAAATAAATATAATTTATGAATGGACAAACTACATAAATTTGATATATTCTCAAAAAAATACGTCATTGGAATTAAAAATTAAAGTAATTTCAGCACCAGCGCGACAACTTGACGGCATGAATATTAAATCAACGAAGCTGTTGAATATTTTTGTGTTTTTTATGTTTTTTTTAATGAAATTGGATAATTTGCATATTAATAAATTTTAAAGTGTTTGGAATAAAGTAACCAAATTACAAGAAGATCTTGACACTGTTAAGGAAAGAAGGAGGATAATTATAGATGATTAACATTAGGAACCACTAACTAAGTAACCAGTTTGTTCAACATTTAAAGTTTAATAAAACTGGTGTTAGGTCAAACATTTGGAACCCTATTAATCAAATCGAAGCTACAGCCTTGTTTCTATGTGTCTGCATAACTTGTAAGATGTTTGATTCCTGAACTAGCCATCTATTTTCTGGGTTTAGTTGTTGCCAATTTAATTAATTATGCATTTAATACAATACCTATCTGCTAAACACCTTTATTAAACATAACATTTTCTGACGTAATAAAACTTTTTTGCAAGATTATACAATGTTACATATAATTAATAAAAGATTTTTGTATGTCATTCGCATTCATTTCATACCAAAACGATGTTAAACTTGGGTTAATAATAAAGCGTACGGTTAGACAAAAAATATGTGTTAAGTGAACGGTCATTTAGCTATCTAAGAAAATACAGAGCATCTATAATCTATATATATAACGTCAGATGAAATATAAAAGAACTCGATGACTGTTTCAAAATTCAATCAGGTCCACAATTTTAAATATAAACATTTCAAACGACTTAACTTAGATATATTTGGATATAAATTTGTGTAAAAGATAATTTTGGTCACAACTTCCTAAAGTTTACCCACATTTGGGCAACTGTGACATTGCCGGCGATGGACGTGACATCGACGTGCCTGCTGCAGGTTTTATATCGGTCATAAAATGTGGATTTGTACGTGATGCAATGAATACGGTATATATTATCAAAGGCATTCAATACAAGTGCCTCAACTTGGTCTCGTTATCATAGTGGCGTAAAATGAGACCTAAAAGTGCGTTATTTGGGAACAAGTCAAGTGGGAATTAGGGATCAGTAGAAAATAAATTATGCTACATATGCGAGATGGAATAGGAAAAATTAGAACACATAAGGTTAGGATAAAATGGAAGATGAATTAAGCTTGGAGTAGTTATTGCAAGGAAAGATGAATTAAGAGTATGGATGACGGAGAGGAGAAGAAAGAGAAGAGAGAATGAAGAGAAACTTTGTAAGCAGAGGGGGTCGTAAGGAACGATTGATAGAGAAGATAAGAAAGTAGATAGGTGGTGGAAGAAAGGAGGATGTAGTGGATGAAGATAACAAGAGAGACGAACATTGGAAAGGAAGAAAATAAGACCGTAAAACCAAGAAACATAAGATACGAATATGTATATATATGTAAGATTAAAAAATTAACATCCTAGTACGTTTCTGACAACCGATGTCTTCTATCAAGTTAAGATAAGAAAAGGACAGTAATTTGTGAAGCTGCAAGGTAGCCTACTAATGTATATATGGCCACAACACCACAAGTATTGCCAACATAAGATAAATAAATATTACAAATAAAAGAATAACTCACCTGGTGGTAATTTTGATTTTAACATATCCATGGCTACGACATTAACAATGAGAACCCAGATAGGACAATCCAGGATGTCTTGTTCGGATTTAACAAAGGCTACAGCGGACAGACACTGCGTCTCCAGGCGCCGACGATCAGGGTACGCCCTGCGAAGTTCTCGATTTACATTTGATTGAAATTTTTTCATATCGAATAACTGAAAGAAAATTTTGATAAATATAAATATACAAATGACTTTCATAAATCAATTTTGTTATTATAAAGACATACCTTGACTATTTTTTCTGATTCTAGTGCTTGTCCAGGTAATTTTAAGATATCGCCACCAATCGCTGTTTCTTCGTTTGGTGCGGTGGCTGTGCTTTTTACGTATACGTTACTTTTTGAATAGCGCCTAATTAGAATATTGCCTGCGTCGTCCATTTTTATTTTTACACCCTGGAAAATAAAAGAACAAGTTTTATTTAATTGCCTGGTTCTGGTAAATGCATGCATTAAAACGGGTTTGTTTAAGAAATCATTTTGCAAGTTTTTAAAAAATTAGATATTTAATAATAATTAATAATAAAATTCAGAAATACTCCTTTAAAAGTGATTCGTAAAATGTTTCACTCATATAAATCAGATCTGTTCAATCACGATCATTGTTCGTAAGACTCAGGAATAGGGCCCTAGCGATGAATATCTTCGCGATATCTTCTAAGGTTGGTACATGTGTGTCACACTTTGATTAGAATTACAGATTTAAAAAGGCCGGGGCTCTCAGTTCCAGCGGCAGTGCGCAATGACTTTACGCACTTCATGGTACTTGACGCATTGCAACAGACTGCCACAAACACAAGTCTCTGAATTCCACCTTAAGGCGATTTTCAAATGACAAGGTAAATAAATACTCGTATAAACATACACATACAAACCTAATATACATATCACAATTTGTCCTCTAAATGAACAAAAAATGGAATGTGAACTAATTTGAAACACCTCCAGCATCTTTTAGTTTCCTTGAAATATTTTGATTTGAGATGATATAAAAAGTGATACCATTAATTACAGATTACAGCTATAGATATGTAACAGATTTTATGTGTGAGAGTGTTTTTGTTTTATGTTTGGATAATTTAGAGTACTCTTGAGTATAAACAATTAAAAAATATTTAGATAATAAACAAAGTACTTGTGTTATGAGAGTTACTGCTTTAGTTTAACGAAAGTAACAAATCTGGGAAACCGAAGGTGCGTATCGAAAGGGGTGGAATTCAAAAATTGATGCTAGCATGCTATTGTTAGCTATATTTCGGTGTAAGACTCCCCGTACAAACGTGGTACAATTTTGGACCACTTGTGGTATTATACCCACTTAAACAATTACTAGATGCCTGGACTCGAGGAGAGTGACGTAACTTGATGCCGAGTACTTTGGAAAAAGTACGACCCTTTGCAACTGACTCAAACCACTTCCAATACATTAATTATCTAAAAGCCAATAGAGTTGAATCTAGGTCTGAATTGTATACAGTTTCTATCATAGAGTGCGCGAAGGGTACGGCCGCGTGTAAGAGGAAGCGATAAAGGTAAAGAGAGAGATAACTATCTCTTTCTAGCCGAACCGCTACTGCTGGCTTGGCTGATTGCCCAGTAAACATTTGGTGAACTAGAATGGCTAGGTGAAGTTCTAGTAACTCGTACAGTTCAATTCTAACGTTTTACAAGTTGGAGCAACACACCGAAAATCAATTTTAGTTCAAATTGATTCCCTACCTGTCACAGGAGTCAAGGAGTTTTATTCAACAATGAGTAGTCGTTGCGCCGTCTGTAGCTCATAAAAGAGACATTCCCTATGACCGACTGAATAGAAAACAAACGCGTTCATGACAAAAAACTCATGAAAAGTAATAGAAATGAAATAGAATTCACTCCAAAATGTTTACTGGGTGTCCGTGAAATGGGGGTGAGCAAGTAAGAAAATTCGGCTAAAAAGAGATACAGAGGACACTCGTCAGCTATCTCTCTCATTATATTTATCGCTGTATTCAGTCTCTTGCGCACTCTATTCTTATACCTCTATGGTTTCTATATTTGAAAATAAATAATATTGTAGCAATATGTATTATAATTTGTAATTAGTAAATCCGAATTATATTTGGCAATATAATTGATGTTGGCAGGAAATTGTGAATAGATACAATTGATTTTGTGTCATTTTCCTGAGCGAAATTCAAGTTCTAAAAAAGTATTCTATCTTCAAACTAAATCCTATTCTTACAGATAAAATAATTTCTGTATGTTTATTTAATTACAATACTATTGTTCCAGTTTAAATACCGCCCCGCTCCGTCCCTCGCACCCTGCCGAAGAGTGTATGATCTAATGTTTCAAACACGTCAATATCGCATTACCATACTTTGTATTTATCTCAGTTCCATGCTTTTAATATATTCAGAGCAAATGATTACATTATCGCTGTAATAACATTATAAACGCTGTGATTATCGTCTGGACAGCTTGGCCTCGAAAACCTCTCTAGTGACTGACATAGGAACTCCAAAATGATCTGATATACATTTATTAAGAGCGCTCCTCTCGAGGCAAGGACGTCTTATAACGAAATGGACCGCGTTAATTGCATGTCGTTACACCCAACATGGCGGAAACAATCTTTCAAATATTCAATTAATTGCAAATTGTTTTATGGCCATTTTTTTGTAATTAAGTCATTAATATTTGTTTCCTTTTGTCTCTTGTTACAAATGAGAATTAATGGTCTTTTTAATTGTTATACAGCCGGTTTATTGCATTTCAATATCTGCTCTATCTTGATAGGATTTTTATGATTTATTTTTACATAATTAAACAATAATTTATTTATATTAAATCTAAGAAGTTAACCACAAATATGTCAATATTATAAATATGTTAATTCAACAGTTGTCACTTACTTGTCCAATGTGCTTTTTAAGTTCTTCTGTTTTTTGATCTCTCATTGGATTATCAAAACCGCAAAGTCCAATTCTGAAAAAACAAAAAGAATAAATTAGTATTCAATAAGCCGGAGAGTAATCTTGAAATGTGATATTTAAAATAGAAGATTTAAATAGAGATAAAGAGAAACCCGTTGGATGAGGTGAGCTGTTCTCGAAAATAAGTTGGTGCGGAACAAGGTGACTCAGTGAGGTCCTTTACCCAGACCAGGACCACTTGGAGTTTCAACGAGCGAATTGTTGCCTAATCAATTTGATAAGTGACATTTGAAGGCAGGTAAGAAAGGAGCTATAGACTGGCTAATATTTCCATCAAAAAGACAACTCAGATATAAAATGTAACACTTTAGTTAGCTTGTAATAAGCTAGCAAGTGCAAAACGACGTTGGAAGATAATTTCTATAAGAGAAGATAGACAATAAATCTTGGAAATAGATTGTTACAACCTAGCAAATGAGAAACTGTTTAGGAGTTATTTCCTATGATGAGGTGAGAGACAGAAGTACAGGCAAGAAGGAGAAAGAAAATGGAGAAGAAGGAGAAACTTTGTAAGCAAAGGAAGTCGTGAGGAACGATTACAAGAAAAGAGAATAAAGTATATAGGTGGTGGAAGTAAGGATTATGCAGAAGAGGAAGGTAAAATTGGAGACATAACTTTAAAGGATATTGCACGATGGCAACGTTCGTAAGAAAGTGACATCTTTGATTTTGGTCAATTGGAAGCCTGGAAAACGATGCCTTAATTATTAAAGACTTCAGAAGAAGGTGTTATCTTGAATATTTAAATATCCCTAATTGATGTTTTAAGCCATCCAGCAATTCCCGTTGATTATCATCAATACTTTTTTCTTAAGAACCATAAAGAAGAGTCCTAGAGACCACTTTTCCACATCCTAAGTTATTTCTGCTGGATCATACAGGTCTAGTTCAAATAAATCTAAGTAAACCCACCATCATACTCCGTTGTAGTTGTTATTAAGTAATTGAATCTACATTACAGTGCAACTGCTGGTGTTGTGTTCTCATTACAATTACTTACACGTACAAATAATTCTCTAGGTTGTCATTATAGACCACCAGTACTACAAGCAACCAGCAAAGTCGCAAGCCAGTCCATGGTTTTGATTAATCCATGGTTTTGATTAATCGACCTTGCTTTAAATAAATTCAAACGATGACTACTCAAAATCTTTTCAAATATAAACAAGAAAAATATCAATCAAAATAAAAGTAAAAAGTAATAGATCTATTAAGAAATATCTGAGTCTGTTATTTAAGTAAGAGAGAAGCCAAAGTCGAGCTTCAAGGTTACCGTGAATAATCCCCTATCATGGGTACGTACCAACTTACAGGGGGCTTTGGTTATCGACTGGCTATTGATAGCGGCTGAATGCCAATTAAATAAGTAAATTAGCTAAGAATGAGACAGTCATTGTGGGATATAGATCACCCACACAGGGCACGACCAGTAAAAGGACAGAGGCGGAGTTATGACGTTGAATTCCTTTTCTAACTTTGAGCTGTCGTAACTCTTAAATGAGATCTCTTAAGAACCTTCTTGCAGAGAATGTTATGAGCTTAGAACATCGCAGTATCTTTAAAGGAAAATAAGTAAATGATAAGATATTTAGGTCTTTGCTTCCTAGATTCAATTCTGAGCTGGACTAGTGGTTTGATTAACCGGGAAGACGAAATGCAGAGACAAAGGATTCTAAAAAGCAGGGACAAAATATCAAATATGCAAATTAAATAAGTTGCACCGAAATAGAATCAAAAATATAAAAGAAATTACAAAAAGAGTCAGTGTTAGAAGAAGATGAAAAGTGTATTATGTCTGAAGGAGATATTGTAAGTGAAGTGGGTGGATGACGAAAGCAAGAAGAAAGATAAGAGCGAAGGAGAACAAATGGGAGGAAGCTCACTGTTGATGGGAATGTGTACAAAAGGTAGATAGCAAAAAACGGACAGAGAAATTGCTGGCAGGTGACAGTAAGCGAAACAAGTAGTGGTGGAAAACAGAAAGAAAAGGGAGATATATTTTGGAGGGAGACATAAAAAGAAGGAGAATGTTTTTTTTTTTAAATAAAAACGTAAGAAAGTAGGAAACGTTAAATAAATACAAATGCATTTTTTAGTTTCAAAATGTGAGTTCTATTCTGTAACAGTTATGCCCAACGGATTGTTCTCTCTGTGTCCTGTTCATCCGACCCTGGTTTCTTTGTTGGTGCCAAGATCAATCAGTCAATTTATCTGTCACTTAATCCATATGTCTGTTTGCAACGTTTTAATCAAATTATCCAATCAGGCATGAAATTAATCGGATTGATAAAGTATATGAATTACTGGTACCAATTGTCAATGGTATTAGCAAATCGTTTTTATCGAAACACAACATCTTAATATACCTGGTGTGTGTTAGGACGGCTGCACACTAGAGCCACAAGAGTATGCAAATCTCTATGGCTACATCCGACCTGATACAAAAACTTGAGCATGTTTAAAATCCATACCGCATGTTTTAACGTATTACTAGTTTCGTGATGTAATTAACTAAAACGAATATTTTTACCAATTACATATTTCTATGTTTTTAATAAGTTGTCTTCCAATGATCGGTATGACTTCTTTAATCTGGATTATCTATAATTCATTTCAAATTATGATCATTTTTTACGTAAATTTTGTCGTGCATTTAATGCCGCGTTTCACTTTTATTCTGGAATTCATTTCTTCTTGGGTTTTTTAGGTAAAAGTTAAAAAACTGTACTGAGCTGTAACACAGCTGTGCGACAGTAATATGAGCAAGGACACACACACATACACACAGTCGCGAGTTGTAATTGTCAATCACGCGAGACCCAAAATAATTATCATAATTATATATTGTGGTTCATTGTTACATTCTTTTCTTTTCTATTGGCAATATACTTTTACATATGTATATATACATACATATATATTATATATATGTAAGGTATATATATATAACCTTGTCCAAAAGCAAATATAGTTTTACATATATAAAATATTTTATTTTCAGAATTCTGCAACGTCAAAATTTTTACTGTTTATGTATACCACTTCTTACAATCTAGAGCGCAAATATTAGTGTATTTTCTCTCTGTTCGATAGCTCTTCCTCCCCTGAGCTTTATTTCAAGTTTGTCATAATGAAAGAGTAGTATTTGTAGTCCAAAAAGGCTGACGATAATTATTTTATAAAAATCTTTTTTTCCATAAGTTGGTAGTACTATACTCAATTACTATACCAAATATAAGCAAGATCTGTTAACCCGTTTGCTTACAGCAGCTAATTGAATTAGAACACTTCAGTAGCACGTGGCGATTTTTTCCATTACGGCAATTTTAATTTCGGAAACATTAACTAAGAGACAATGAGAAAAATTATCTTGTACGATTCTTTACCCCGATTCAATAGCCCTGTTAATTTCAAACTCATTCTTAAACTAACTTAAAATATTTTTTCAGTAATTCAAAAACATTTCTAATTTCGCAAAATAAATATTTCGAAACTTGAATTAAAAACAGTTTCCTAATTCGTTCAGTGTGGTTGGTGGGGAATGAGTGGGGGCTCAGGGGGACGCACACAGGTCGCGGGCGCTCAATTACCGACATGCACGAATTAAAATTTTATAAAATAATTTTATTTGAAGTGAGTTACCAACTGCTGCTACTGCCGCCTGGTATTACTCAATCAAAGTGACAATTTTACTGCGGTAATTTTTTATTATTTAAATTATAATTCAGTTTATATTACTACACTGTTATACACCTATAATTGTTTGCTTGGTTACACTGTTCAAAATTATGTAATGATTTCATTATATAGTTATTATTAAAAAATCACGAATTATTTAAATTTAATTTATGTAGAAATGTTTGCATTTGAACATTTTAATGAAAAATCTAGACAAAGTTTCATTTTGCAACTGGTTTTTTGAATATTTATAAAAGGCTTCACGTCATACAAATATGGCCGACCATTTCTAGCGCTAAAACTACAATTCAAATTTTAAATTACTATATCTCCGTCAACAATTAGATATTTAATAAAATAAACACGTCAATACACATTTATTAACATCAATTTCAATCAACAATTGAAAAATCGACCACTAAAAAATGAGGACACAAGCCCATTCAATTTATTCGAAGAGATTTCTTTCTCAGGGATGAAATGGTATCTGAGCTAGCTCTACAAAATGAACTCCATTTTCTTATGACTACGCTTATGTAAAACCAAGTAAATAAGGTTATGTCCTAACTACAAATTCCTTAATTTGCAAATACAAATAAATTGACTAATATTGTAATTCCGGTTCAACTTTCTGCTCAAGCTGAGTCACTTATATTTATATTCTAGGCATCCGGCAACGAAGGACCACCCGCTGGTCACTCTCCCTCAGGAATACACTAAAATGTCCAACATAAAAGCCAAAAAATATACAATTATTAAAATCAACATTTTATTGCAATAATCAAAACAGGTTTCTACTTTATCGACATTGCACACAAGGACGTTTGAACAATCTAACAGTTATTAAAAGGTAGTTCTTAAAAAACAAAAAAAAAATATAAAAGCAATAAATAAAACCGCAAAGAAATGTAGTATGTATAAAATTCTGACAGATGATATGGTTTGCATCCTGTCTATGTATGACGTCATTGGAGTGGGGTTAATGTCAACGATTTGGGAGTGGATCACAATAAGATAGCCTTGTCTCCAGTGTGCGCCCAGATTAACATACCCCGTATATCATATATTATTGGTTCGACACAATCGCATAACTGTAATTACTATAAAATAGAGTACATGTTCGTTCGCGTTTCGTGCTCGCGGATGTATTATGTTTGGTTTATTATGAAGTACCAATACATAACACGCGTATGTTAAATCCTTCGGGCAATGTCATTGCATACGGAACTACGTGAACCAGTATGGCAACAGGAATGCCAGCTATTCGATTGTTATATTAATAGAATAATAATATTAATATGAATTGTACAATACTGTTACATTACGACATGTAAATTTACAGAGTCGGCACTACGAACTTCTCTAAATATGCGAGCAATATATATAAACTAGTATATATACATAACCCTAACTAGCAAGGACGTCCAGTCAACTTTAGCGACAAACAACTATTATTTTTAACGAATTCAATTTTTTGTGTTCTGTTTTTTTACCTTACAAGTTTTAATTAAACAGTTTTGGTTACAAATTATTAATATATGTACGCGAAATATAATGTGAAGGCCTCATAGAAATTCACCTGTTACAAATTATTATCGTAAGGTAATATTTAACGCATTGTAGCACTTTAGTTAGCTTGTAGTAAACTAGCAAGTGAGATACTGTACTGCTAGACAATTTCTAGATAAGGGGAAGTGAATTTAAAGAGGAATTAGCTTGTGGTAAATTAGGAAAGCTTGTTATTTTCTCAGCAAGAAAGTTCTCTACCTGGGTGTCTCTATTTTTCCATGACAAAGTTAAAATTCGCACACTAGAACCACAATTGGCTTAAGACAATTTATCTATATTGTAGACATGCTTTAAACGTATATCAGTGATTAGACACTAAGGATAAGCGCATTAATTTTATTAAATAAAATATAAAAGGAAAGGGAAATGAGAAGAAGATCTTTGGAAGATGATGGAAGAAGTTTGACGCGATAGCTAGGATTTTTAGTATTATCTGTATAGTTTAGTCACATAAATATACTATAATCTACATTGTACAACGAGGTTACCTTGAATAGCAACCATTACAATACGCGCAGATCTCCGTTGTTGTCACAGTAATCGCTTATCCTCCCGTTTAGATACTCTCCCACGATTTATACAATAAAACCAAAGCGAACAACGCGGTCTTGAAGACGTTTACCTTAATTTTGAGTATAACGTATTCTTTGAATTAAAATAGTAACTTTTTGAACATACTTAACCTATCTAGCGCGCTGTAAGTAGGTTTAAAGCCCCTGCAGTATGTACATAACGTATTCATGCCCACATTTCTAACCTTCTTTATTCACTAATCTGAATATCACGGGCTCAAGGACACGGCGCGGCGGCTCGCGTTCTAACAGATTATTTTTAATCAAAATATCAAACAATTCTTGCACCTACGGTATAGGACAACCGACACTACCGCCACTACTGCCACAGTGCGAGCGGTTGCAACCAACACTAATCTGACAGCTGCAACTAACATGTCTGTCTGATAGAAGTGGTAATACTTTTTTAGATTTAGATTTTTTTTTTGTAATATCTTTGCCAATCTAAATTTGAAGGTTCTATGATATTTTTTGAATTGTATTCTTTTTTGTTTTTGTTATGTAAAATTGACAACCGAGCAATATTTTAAGTTTTTTGGGACCATGGCCAAAGATTATTTGCAGATGATGTAAATATCGTTTGTGGTTTAAAGAAAGACATAGAGGACAAAATATTAGTAAGGCAATTATAGAAGTTATTACTATGTCTGCATCAATTAAGATTCTAATTCTCAATGCTGTTCCAACAAGAGGTGTCATTTTAAATCAACAGAAAAACGTAATATTTCCGCGAAAAGTGGTGATATTTTTATTTTAATCTAAAGTAGAAACTCTGAGGTTAGTAATACAACACAATATCTGGCAAATGTCTTCGCAATGACGGTTGTATGGTAACAATTAAAAAATAGTGCAAAATTTAAAATGTCAACTCTTGTTCATAGACCCTATATTTGCATCTGTGTTTAATTTAAATTCTTCAGTGATAATTTAATATATATAATTTTTGTATAAAAGGTTTAACACTCCTGTATGTAACGTATATGTATATGTGCGTGAAATATAAATCTAGTGTAATAATTACATTATATTTTTAAATGTAACATTAAAGAAATATTTAATTATTTAAAATTACATTAACATAAACAAAAACAAAACTTCCTGAAAAAATGGCCTAGGTTGTCGATCATGTATAAACTTGACTACAAGTGACTAATATGTGTAATAAAATTATACAGTGTGGGTGATAAGAATTTTGTATGATAATTTGCTATTGTTTCATTTGCTTATATGGGTACCGTCAATATATTGCGGAATAATATATAATTAAATAAGAAATATTACTTTGAAATAGAACTGTTGTGCAAATTGGATATTTTTTATTTAAAGAGTTGTTATTCATCTCTCTGTTTAAGGTAGAACTCATCAATCTATAAGTTTGAATTGTTTATTATGGACACTGTAAAATGTTCTTCAATTCAATACAAATTTAATAGACAAATGCATATTACAATTAAGAACCAGTAATACTAATTATTTTTATGATGCATTACTTTGAATTTATGAAAATTAGTATATGGGATTTGAATGTTTGGTTCTAAAATATGCCACGGAATTATTAAGAGGTTCTTAAAGACTACAGGCATAGTAAAGAAACTACAGAAAAAGGCAGCTAAGCAAAGGACGGAGGTGTAACAGTGGAGACACAACTGTCTCAATACAATGTTGTTTTTAACGTAGAGAGAAAGAGATATAGAAGAAACGTTAAAGCCTCATTCTCACTCACAGTTTTGATATTTAATTTACTGTTTTCATCTAATATTTTAATCTAGATTTCAGGTTTTCAGAATAAGCATTCCTAGTCTATAACAACAATTAGTAATAGAAATTGTTTTCTCTTCTATATTTTTCAAAAGCTGACATTAAACTTCTTTTAAAAGTAAATCCTACTGCATTTTGACAAATTGTCACATTTTGGAGATTATATTATAATACAGTTTTTCTTAATTTAATGTTTTTAATTTAAAACATATAAGGTTCTAAAAAAACAGTCGGATGTGACAAGTAAATGGTTCTACTATGAGAGAGGCAGAAATGCAGACTATGCTTTCAGATGACTGTGATTGCAGCTTGGAACACTTGTATATTTGGCTTTGGAACTTCAACAGATTCAAAAAATTTCACCATATTGAAATTTATTAATATAAAATGAACGTTAAAGTAATTATTAACTTTTAATTGCGAAAACCTTAAGACTATAATAAATGAATATATATATAAAATATAAATTTAAAATAAATAAACGATAAGTTCGTTTCACGACAGAGGTTACTTGTATACCACTCTGTATACCATTTAAACACATAATCCAGCACATCTCTCTGGTAATTATCAATTCCACAGTCTCCTAAGATGATCTCAGTTTTTACCGTCATCTTTTACTAGCGAGAGAAGATGAAATTTAGCCTTAGGTGTATTATTATAAAAAAAATTAATTTTCTTTGATATATGTTGCGACGCGATGGTGTCAAATAAAAAAGAATAATTCGTTCGCGTTAACGCCGCGCGCGCTGTTATGAGAACGAATTATTTTTGTTGTTTAGTAATTAATATTGACGGGATTAATTACTGATGATGTGTAATGTGTAATGTCATTTATAGGATTGTTACCTTCAACTGTCTTTGTTTTTGTTGGCGACCAATTGTTATTGTAGCTATCGCACTAAAGACACTGCAGAAGGTGCTGCTTCTGTTTTTATAGGACACTTTTGTGACATTTGCTAATTTGCGACTGTCATAAATTAACAGCGGTTAGATCTGATTATTAGAATGTCCATACTAAACCTTGTTTCTTAGTGAAGAAGCGCGTAAAGGGAGTATATTTATCTATAATTTGTAGATGGCAGCACTAACTAGTTTTAACAACTAGAGTTCGGATTTATGTGCAACAAAAATCCTTAAATATTGTTTTCAATCTTTAAAATACCAATGGTAAGTATCATTCCACTACAAACTGTTTTAATTTTGTAATTAATTTAAATTGTATATCATATGGGAATATGCGTAGTCATTCCCTGCAACATTCTTAATTTAGAATCTAATTTACGTTGGTTACAACCTTACAAGGTCCAATGTTTCTATATTATAAAAAAACTATATTATATTATAACCTCCAAAATACGACAATCTGTTAAAATGCAGTAGGATTTATTTTTAAAAGAAGTTCAATGTCAGTTTCTTAAAAATATAGAAGTAAAAACAATTTCTATTGCTTAAAGTTATTAAAAACAGTAATATTAATATTGTGGAACCGTCTAAATTTATATTACTAACGACGCATGCTTACCAACTAAATTAAAACATGAATGTGACAGAAAATGCCTGTTCTGAGAACGTGAAATCTAGATTAAAATATTAAATAAAAGCGTAAATTAGATATGAAAACAGTGAGTGGAAATGAGGTTTTAATCTTACAATGCAAGACACTTTTCTACATGTCAAATCGCCTGTTCTATCGTGAGAGCGCTTTAAGTCGTACGACCAGGCTATAGCAAAAGCTATTACATATACATAATCAAACAACATCAGGTGTTTTTAAGATATTTTGCAATTACAACAAATGACTGATTTGACACGGCGTGTCATAACATAAGCCTGCATACAATTAAATATGAACTAAATATGTTCACTTATATAATATCTAACAAATCGATTAAAATTAGAGTAACTCAGCACCATTGGACGGAAATGCGAACAAACTAAATGCAAGTTGCGGCATGTAATGGAATTAATTATGTAAAACAGATTAGAAAGGCGAAAACTACGCTAAATAAAAAAATAGAGCACATGCCTTGACAGATTAATTGATAGTGGCGTTATTAATCCATTTAAACGTCAAATGGAGCTAGGAGTAGAAGATCGTGAATGACCAGTGAAAGATGAAAAGAAAAAATACAGCTGGTGCACGTAACAGTTGTTAGGTAACGTAAAGGACCGTCTCTACTGACGCAGCATACACTAAATTTTGTATTTTCACTAAGAGGACCTATAGTTTTTATTTCTGTAACAGTTAGTCACCTTTTTTATTTCTTGTTGATCGCCGTTGGTGACTACAACCACATGGCCTTGCCATTTCTTGGTTTTTTAAATCGTTTCTTTCATTTGTTTTAAACTGTCAGTAATTACTTTTTCGCTTTTAATTCAATTAATCTTTTTATTTGTTTCCAATTCACTAAACAAACTCCTACTTTTTTGTTGGTACCCCGTGTTATTAGTGACCTAATAAATTAAACTATTATCTATGAAATTAGAATTTCAGTACGTGCGTAGCGAACGAAGTTGACTTCCTGTAGATTAAACTACATATTTATTATTAGGATACCTGCTAAACACAGTTATGTGTATTTATGGTTTGTTTAATATTAAAAAAGTTACGTTTTGTGACCTATTTTATATCTGTTCGAAGAATTACCTATTTTGGTGTAACAGAATCATAAATTTCTATAAGGAGATCATTTTAAATTAAATATTACTATGGCCCAGTCATTTAAGCTTAAATTAGGTAAGAATCTCGGAATTCGAGATACCCAGCTGTAAGTCTGTAAATACTTGTACGAGTATATTGACACCCTAAAGTTGTCTCAAAACCTACATATGGTTTATACACCCTACCATATGTAGGTTTTGAGACAACTTTAGGGTGTTAATATACAAGTATTTACAGACTTACAGCTGGGTATCTCGAATTCCGAGGTGAACTTACTATAATGACTGGGCCACTAGGACTTTGTGTTTTGTGTTTAACGGATAGAGTTAAAAATAGTCTACAACACATACTAACTCTTTAGGACATTAATCCAGCACAGATCTTCTAAGGAAATAAATTTTTTTACCGCTTGCTTTAATGTTTAACGTCTTAAGAATATTTGCTTAAATTTTTAAGTCAAAATTACGAAAATTGGCGAAATTATAAGAGTTTAAAATGTGGTAAATAGAAATCTTAAGAAAGAAACATTTTTACCATACGAAATTAAATGTAGAGGTGCAAGATCAACAGTGTGGGTCTAAAATTAGGCATATTCTGTCAATATTTTACTCTTTTTTAGCCAAAGATCTCTTCCATTACATTTTCTACAGCAAAGTGAAGCTAAACTTTGTAGCAGCTATTCCACTATCACCATTTATAATACACCACTGCAATTATGCCAAAATTTAGCTGAACAAAAGGCGGGAAGTTTGAATAGGTGTTTTATATTCTAAAGGGCATACGTTCCGTTTACTTTTACGAGGGATTAATTGGTTTGTTATCTAATGTAGTCTAATCTAGTAAATAGTTTCACAAACCTCATTCCATCGAAGCCGTCGTCTGACCCGTTGATGGTGAGAACAGGCGCCCTCGCGTACGCCTTTGCGACACGTCTGTTTCGTTCCAGGACAATAACTTTAGCCCAGATCTCGTCGTCGATTTGTGTCCATTTATCCAGGACTTCTTGTATATGTTCCTAGAAAATAAAACACAAACAATTAAAAAAAATGAAAATGAGACAGTTGAAAATAATTCTGCAGAAATTTACGAAATATAAAATAGAAGTATCACTGCATAAATAATAAAATTAAATAACAGTAGATCGTGCTGGCACAATTAGGGATAGTTCGTTCGACATTAGTCGTGCTGCAATTTAAGATTTCGAGAAAACCACGCCCCCTAAACATTAAATTCGCCAGACGCCAGTTGATGTGATCATTGCTCATGCAGTGAACTGATTACTTAGACTGAGAGTAAATTAAGTTGTCCCAATCCCGTTGCTACAATTGTAAATTTGATTATTTAGAAACATGGATCTCCTAGTGTTTGCCTAGAGTTACTTTCTGGGTGTGTGAGGCAGCTGTAAGCAGTTTGACGTTTTGTTTTATAATAGAGATGACAATTCTTTAGAAGAGAGAAGGTAAGAAAATTTCAAAAATGTCAAGGGATTCGATTTATTATAAATTTTGATCTCTAATAATTAAAGAGACAATAATAAATATTTTAATTGTAAATAACATCCGTAATATTGCGACATTTGTGGTCCTGATAGCCAACTTTATCAATCTATAGTACAGTTTTATAGAAATTAATACATATAGTTCAAATTACGAGAGTTCGGCGGCGACTCATACTTAAAACAAGTTGTGGGGTATAAACTGCCGATGTAACTAAAAAGCACTGACTCACTTATTTTCTAGAATGTATATAGAAACGAATAAGATAAAATTCATTATCGTATTATAGATTTATACGTATTATATATATATTATATGTAGCGTTGAAACCACCTTTGTTTTCTTCCTTATCGTTGAATATCGCAGGTATCTACCATTTTAATAGAGTGCATATACCCTCTATCTTTTTTTCTTCATAAATTCCGCCAAACATTAATCCGGAAGTTGAAGCTAATGATACAGGAACCGTTTCCAAAGCGTGTTGTATAAGAGGCAGTACCCGGTGCAACACACACTTGTAAAATTCTAGTGTTACGTATTTCAACAAACAACAAATGTATATATTTAATTTAGGTTTTACTTTCATTTTCTAGTCGTACGTTACGTTGATATAGTTCGCGTGTGCTGCCTCTTGCGGGGGCCACGTGTATTACCGTGACAGCTGGTTGTGCCCTGGATGGCCTCCACGGCCTCCGTGACTTTAGCAGCCCGCTAGCCCGCCTGCCCGACTGTTAGACGTCAAAATCGTGAACCAGAGACAAACAGAGACATTATATGAAATACATTAAATTCTAAATGACAGTCGAGTCGACTCGAGGTCCGACGAGGTCACTCAAATTGTGTTGTAATGTGTCAAGGGGCATTTTGTGTTTTGTGTTTGTGAAGACAAAGACTGGGATTCGTTTGAGGACGTAGGTGCAAAGATTTGAAGCGGAACATTATTGTGATAATGTCAGCTTTATTTAATGTTGTAGAAATGTTTATATCCACATTTGAGAGACTTTTTTGGATTTGAAATTCTCAGCGCTAATATAAGATTCATAATCTTGTAAACAATGCTACGAACACCTTCCAATGTTGACACATCGTTTGGCCGATGCTGTAACTAAATGTGTCCAACGTTCATGTTGGAAAAAGGGATTTTTCTACCCCACCACACACTTGATCCACATGTCATGCACTACTCCACGAATCGTCCAACAAAGGAAGGTTTTATACTTGAAAGTTTCTTTATTTACTTGAAAGTTTTTGTTAAACAGTGTCAGTGTCAATAATATCAACAAATTAATAAAATAAATAAATCATTCGGATCAAACATTCATTCTATCGTATAGCAGGAAACTTGTCATGTTAATCTTCCAATACTTGACTCATACGTTGAAGGTTTGAATCAAACGTTCACCGAATTGTCTGGAGCCAGTTTTAACCGATATAACCCGAAGAGAGACGAATGCAGCTGATTTGAAACATGATATTAAATCAATTACTATTGACTGCACATTTGGTACACAAATAATTTGGGTGTATTACTTCAATGATTGTATTTATTACCCCCCTCCCTCTCTTCACGTATATCATACATAATTCTAAAGTTATCTCCCTCTTCTCCTAGTCCCCCCCACGTATGAGAACATGAGTAGAAAGTTATTTCATTATACATAAAGAAAATAATGGTTTTTCTGCTTTCTGCATTGTGTTATTATTATTATTAGTGTTATTATAAAGGAAATTTAATATAATGTGTATAATTGATTTATTATTCATAAATAGAAAGAAAACTTTGCGTTTTTATAGTTTTGTTGTATGCTGGTAACACTGTAACAAACGAATGCAGAAGTTAATGCTAAATTGTTTTGTTCAAGTTTATAGAATTTTAATCACGAACCTAAAATCCAATTGGCTTGCAAACTACAATATGGATGATTTTTAATACCGGTGGTTCATCCTGGCCAAGACAGGCGAGATCGAGTGCGGTCTGTAGCTCTCGCCTCGTTTTGGACTGTCTAGAGTGCTCTCGCTTCGCGTTGGCCTATTGACACAAGCTTTAGGGAACGAGAGGTGAGACCAATAGCCATGCTCATTATCGGCACATCGACATAAAACTATTGAACGTTTCATCTGTAGTATAATTCGCTTAAAATTAACTTCAACATTTTTGAAACATTTTTATTAGCTTATCAATTATTCGCTACATGCGTTGTGGGGGGAAGGTGGAAGGAGGGTAAGTCAGAGTACTTGCACCGGGTGTGCAATAATTCATAGGGCGCTAAATTTCGAAAGACTTACACATTTAGTTTGATATAGAAAATTTATTTTCGGTTTGTTAATATATTTTTATTTTTTTGGGAAAATGACCTTTATTTTTGGTCCTCACGAAGATTATCAGGTGCAAGTAATCCATCCTGTTACTTTCCAAACAAAAAATATAAACTTTTTTGTGAAAAATTCGCAGAATTTAGAGGGTAGGTGGCATCAATGTAAAATTCTTGCTCCAACTGGAAAAAATCGTAGATCCATTACAGATGCTAATTAAATCGCTTTATAATTAGCCATATTATCCACTACGTCACATAAAACGTTGTGCAGAATTAATTAAACAAAACTAATAAATCATTTATTCTAATTTGAATTTGTTCTTCCAACTATAAATCACATTATATTACAAGAATTGATAATTCAGTTTCTATTTCTGGTAAAATTATACGTTAGAACTACGTAATAAGCTGATTAATTAGTGAATACATATAAATGTTATTAATATACTAACATTGCAAGTAAAGTGAGGTACAATAGGTAACTGTAAAACATACTTAGGTTCACTGCAAGAGTAAAAGAAACTGTGCCAAATAGAAAAGAATTAGACCTGAACTAGATAGTTAGTTATTGTACGTATCATCAATGAATAACAGATGGACAGACATACCGCGATCGACATGCAAATTGTTTGCCACGGAAATGTTTTGTGTAGCGTCTTCTATAACGCAATCCTTATCTATAGGGTGTTTCAACAAGAGATGTCATTTTAAATAACCAGAAAAACGTAATATTAAAGGAAAAGATTGTGATATTTTTAATTTGAGGCATATTTTCGATAATGTTTTTTGACGACACAGTTTATATATAATTATTTCCATAATTACTACATGATAAAATAACATTTGAAGAATATTTTGTGAAATTTTCATAAATAAATATAAAAAAATGAGGCATTGACAGCAAATCTCCGCTGACGTCACAAAAAAAAGTAACATTGCGGTGCCACTCATAACTCATCACTGGATTTTCTGAAATCGAAACACCAAAATGATTTCATTAGTTGATAAGTTTTTGCAGGTAACGCTGTCGAGTTTTTCTTTTTTTATTAATTTTTCAATTTTTTACAGCACTTAAAATTCAAAATATCAATTTTTCATGAAAAAATCAGAAACTTTGCTATTTTAAAATACGTTAAAATTAAAAAATAAAAAAGAATTCGACAGCGTTACCTCGGCATTTATGTAAAGAAAGAGTGTGAAATGTGTTTTTGTGAGAAAAACACATTTAAAAGTTTCAAAGTAAGACAAAACCAGACCAGAGAGGTCAAGACTTAAAACTCTATATCTCCGACAGTTTTACTCCAATCGATTTCAAATTTTTACACAATAAACTTAATATGTTGTACATTAATATAAATAAATTAAAAAAAATGAAAAAAAAAGTTGAAACCTTACTCCCCCCTTAATCTAAAGTACTAACTCTGAGGTTAGTAATGATACACAATATCTGCCAAATGTCACCGAAATATTGTTCAAAATTTCAGCTAAAAGCAAACGCACATTCTCAATGTTCCAATGATCCGAAAAACAAATAGATTCTTACACAATAGGTTATCTTCTTTATGCTAAATAAACTATAAATACATATCTATTTTCGTATTCATTTCACAAGATGATTAGCAATTAAATATCAACACACGACCGTGTTCAATTAGTCATGTCATTCATCCTCAGTTCTTGAACATAGCTAATGAACTTTGTATATAATTTCACCATTAATTGATTAACAGTCAAATAAAAAGTCTGTCTACTGCAATCAGTAACTTTCAATGACTTTAATGACATTAAAATTTATTTACAACCTCAGTAAAACTATAAAATACACTTCGAAAGTTAACATGACATTTTGAGGTTATACAGATTTCTTTATTATCGATATTTAGAATATAAAATGATTGTTAACAAATATAGAATGTTATAAATGAACCCTTACGGCTTTTAGACCACCCCCAGTGATTTAATGTCTATTATATATCCAAACAGTGGTAATTTCACGCCACCGCAGGTGATTTATTCGTCAATTTGTTTTTTTAAGGTTATAATTTAATTCAAATTGTTGAGTAACCCTTTTTATAGCTTCATTATAAGTTTTTTCTTGTTTACTATTATGTAGCTACAGTTATCCTTTCACTAATGTATTTTCTGGTTTATTAAGCTCCTATTGTACGGGGTTCGAATTCGAAACAAATCTACTCACTTCTTAGGGGTCGTTTTTTTAATCTTTGATTGAAATACAGGTTAATATATGTATATTGGCGCTTCGTTTTATTTATATATCCGAAAGTTGACGGAAATATAGCTATTTAAACTTTGAACTTCAGTTTTACCGCTTCTGCGTGTGACGTCACGGAAAATATAAGTAATCGAGATCATTTTTCTTTTTGCAAAACAATCATAATATAAAACTTGATGAAATGCAGGATCTAGCTGTTCACACACACACATACCCGGAGATTCTATGAGCGTATGTCAGATAAGGACTAAATAAGGACTGTGTGTTTGTAACTTAAATATATTATAAAGTTTGTTGTAATTACTTCTTTTAAATTCTGCACTGATAAGAAAAATAACAGCGGAGCTGAACCAATTCGCTTTCTTTGTTGAGTCGCCGAGTAAATTTAGTTCACTCGTACTCTGTCATATAAAAGAGATGGCAAATCATCGGATGTGACGTACAATGGATATAACTTTTGAATCTACTTTATTATAGTGACTTATTATCAATGATTGGATCCTGATAGTCAAATTTACATTTTTAAAGAAATAAAGATATAGTTTGCAACCCCCATTGAATAAACAAAACAACATCTTTGTGTATTTCTTTAATGAAGAGCAGAGCTGTATTTAGAGGTGTGGAGGCCCTTTTTTCCGTCAAGTCTTTCAAAAATTTAGTGCTTTGATTTCTATTGTGGAGGTCCCTTTTTTGTGGAGCCCCCTGGGCAGTAGCCCCGCCTGCCCTCCCTCAAATCCGGACCTGATGAAGAGTCGCGATATAAATAAGACGCAAACTCGTTAAACATTCTTAAACTCTTTTTATAGTCTCAGCTTTAAAACCAACATTTTAATTTTAATTTCCTGTCGATTGATTTTTAAACAAAGACAATTTACATCTTTTTTTAATTGTTATACAGATAATAACATTTATTGTATCTAGTATCAGTATATAATTACAACGTTACTTTATTATTGTATTCTTATTGTTTTCATTTACATGTTTACTTTAAATGACGTTGTATTTTAATTACTAATTTTCTGAGACTAAATATACATCCAATGGTGAACACTGAGTACATATTGTTTATTGTACACAACACAAAACTTTATTGCAGGTTTCTGCTTGTTGTGGTTTAAATTCAAAACCGTATCCGATTGGTTCCAGTGAGCACGAAGGTCCTTTGCTGTGTCTTGTATTAAATCACTTGCAATAGTAAGATTCCAGAGAGAAAAACAACAGAAACATGATGAACACCTTTATGTAAATGACCGCCCCTGGATTAAATTTAAAAGAACCAAATACAGTTCTATCACATAGAGTTTTAATAGGTTTTCTACTTTACTATTGCTCGCGCTAATTAGTAAATCGCCAGGAAGAAAATAATCTTTGGAATTAGATTGTAGTAAGCCAACAAATTTTACCTTTGCATGGTAAGACAATTTCTATATGAGAAGTAGAAAATAAATCTTGGAAAAAGCTTATATCAAGTGGTAACCTTCTACTGCAAGACAATTTTCAACCTGGGATCCTTATTATTAATTAATCACGCTTGTCTAGCGATTCCCTATACTATATATTCGCAGAGGTCACTAAAAGGACGACGAATCCTCACATAATTCAAGCTGGGTGAAATTTGCATATAATATTTATAGGCTAGGACACACCCAATTCTTTTACTCACAAATAATGGCTTGAACTGCAAGCTAAACCTTTTTTAAATTAGCAAATAAACCAAAAAATTTATTACAAATTTCTGTCAAAGTTTATACCAATAAATAATCAAAATACGTAGCTTGGAATTTGGAGACTGTTAAGCAAATACGATGACTGTCTTAAGACAGTTGTATCTTCAGTCAGAACGGCACCCAGAACTCAAAAAGTAATAAAAATCTGACGGAAAGAAAGCAAGTTAAGCACTGTCGGTTAGAGGTTTTCTGTGGCTTTGGAAAAGGTTATTAATTTAGATTCCATCTGATATAAATTTAGATAATCTCCCCAGGTTGAAAGTAAACCTAGGAAATTATCTTCTTATACCAAGTATAAACCTTGTATTGTAAGACAATTTCTATATGAATTAGCTTATGCTGAGCTAGATAGTATGTATGAAATTTGCATTGCAAGACAATTTTCTACCTGGGCCCAGGTTGCGTTCTTAATGCTGTCACTCTAGATTCAGTTTTCTTATTCCTCTGTTACAAAATCATTCGTTCCAAGTGTCTAAATCTTTATCTAAAAACCTTTACACACCATCAAAGAATACCAATCCTCAGCAACAATTAACACAGGACAAGGCTGCGCAGATTTAAATTCAAATCCTTTTTTTTAGACAGGTATTAAACACGTTCCGCTTATCGCCATTAATTTGAATAACCTAACTTTCAGGAATGTTTTTTTCAATATGGCCGACTTGTTTCTTTGTCTCTGGTAAGAAGGACATTTGGTGATATCTTCTGATTTATTCATTCAATCAGCATTGTTTATTGATTAATATTTTCTCCATGATTCACGCAGTTGTTTTAGTTATTTCTTCCACGAAATCATTTACTTATAGTCTTAAATAGTTGTTGTTTTTTAACGTTTGCTTATTTGTAGTTATCAGACTTATCGCAAGGCGGCTATGTCTGCCAGTTTGCAGGTAATTAAAAATATTAATTAGTTAGATACATGTATTATTATTACGACTATATTTGGCAATATAATCAATTTAACAAAACTACAACAAAACCTAATTTATATTACACTTTTATAATCTAACATATCCGGAACATGTTTTAATATTTCTTTAATTGATTGTACCAATCCATATATATACACGACTGTCAAATCAATCATAAACCGTGTCCTATTCCTGTAAAAGTAAATCGAATAAACATTTACATTTCGAGGTTATATCGACGAAATCTTGTAGCTATATTCACGTATGTTTTGTCATATTTTGACAGTTCTTGATGTAAAACTAACCTCACTTTCAAAGACAATGTTATTTTATGATCGTATTGTTATATGCAGATAAATCATTCACTCATATATCACTGAATAATAGGTCAGACGTCTACAAGACTACAGTCGTATCTATATCGTTGTAATAATCAACACGAGTGGAAACGGATATCACATACGATTGTATTGAGCGATACTAAGTACAGCACAGGATTATTTCGCAAGCGTTTAACCGTTTTTCTTGAAGTTGTTACAACATAACGCGGTGTTGGAATTGAATTGACAATTGTTGGGTTTATTAATTATTAAGATAAAATCGAAAGTAATATAATATAGAGCAAAATATGGCCTTGGGCAACACAGGTATATTCTAATGCAAAAGTAATCAAGCATAAAATTATTAATGAATGAATAAAAGGTGAAAAAAGAATTGAGTACAGCAAACCAGAGAATATAAAGTTATCTTATATCATAAATTAGGTGTATCAATAGGAACTGACTGTTTTAAATTTGCCGCCGTTTTGCGCTTATGTCACTTTTACATTTGAAATTTGATACATGTAGTCTAAAGACACAGGAAATTTGTTGAAGACGCCTTACAGTGTTATAAGGTGTACAAACCGGGAGAATTTGTTACGAATAATGTTTGTCGTGCTGTTAAACTTTTCTTAAAAATGAAGTCTGAATGCTTATAAACCTGGAACAATTCCTGAGTGAGGAAGAGGTAGATTTTTGAAGCAAAATTTTAACGAAAAGAATAGTCGTCTTCCAGAGAAGTGGAGGTCGCCAACTAAATAATGTTAATTGCATAAATAACTCCCATATATTCTATTTATAATACAGTAAAAATATCTCAAATATTTCAATTAGTTTACGTTTTATTTAATAAACTAAACAGTCACCTCTAATTGATACACGGCATATTTACATATTCACAAAAAATTAAGTAACGAATCCACCCACATTACTCTTAAAGCGTTTAAAAATAGAACACCAGTTTTGCAATAATTTCTCAGATAGTCTTCTCAAGATAACCCTCCCTCTGCCTTCCTCACCCACTGCCCAGTACATCTGCACTAACACCATGTTCACCAACGTCATGAAGTTCAGTTTTTAAGCAGCTGAACCTGCGGTACTCTCCTCTACCTCACCGCATGTCTCCGCAAGTTTATGGCATGCAAACCCACCTATTGTTATGTATTTTATTTCAAATCATCTTTTGTTTAACATTTTCAACAAATCTTTTTAAAAGTAGGTCGTGGTAAAATTATTACCTCACTGTTATAAATCAAACTTAGAGGTCTTAACACTCGCTAGCAAAGGGTAAAACTTAAATGGAACCCATGATAAATGTTTAAGGTTTGGGGCCCAGGTCTCTGGACTTTTGGCAACCCATAAAATATATATTTTTAATATGTAACAAAGTAACCTAGCTAGTGGAAGCAAATCCTGCATGAGAAGTTGCAAATGAACCTGGGCAAGACAATTTTCTACCTGGGAACCTTCAAATAAAAAACAAATGCTACACCGTTGTTAATTTAAACATTAAAAGTATCGCAGTTAAATAAGTTATTACAACGTGGTGATAAGATTAACAATCTGGTATTATGTTAGAACAACGTGTGCTGCCTGCCACCGACTCCCTGTGCGTCAGGCTACAGCCTCTCAACACTCTGTACCAGATGAGAACGTGCACAACGACCTGTAGCATCTGACAAATGAAAGTCAGATTAAAACATTTCTAATAATATTTAAAATATTTATCTCTTAAGTAGCTTTTCTTTTATTGGTGTTTACTGCTGGAGAAATGACGTTAATTCGTGATTCGTAGGGATTCTGTATATTTCTGAGAGATTTCTTTTTTATTCTGACTCTAATATAAATTGATTCATGTCACTTCTCTATTTTACAACAAAAGAAAGCAAGTTAAGCAGTGTCGGTTAGAGGTTTTCTGTGGCTTTGGAAAAGGTTATTAATTTAGATTCCATCTGATATAAATTTAGATAATCTCCCCAGGTTGAAAATAAACCTAGGAAATTAACTTCTGATAGCTACCAAGTATAAACCTTGTATTGCAAGACAATTTCTATATGAATTAGCTTATGCTGAGCTAGATAGCATGTATGAAATTGCAATTTTCTATCTGGGCCCAGGTTGCGTTCCTAGTGCTGTCACTCTAAATTCAGCTTTCTTATTCCTCTGTTACAAAATCATTCGTTCTAAGTGTCTAAATCTTTATCTAAAAACCTTTCTGACAGATTTATTTTTTATTCTGACTCTTATATAAATTGATTCGTGTCACTTCTCTATTTTACAACATCGAATAAATCGTTTAAATTCTTTTAGGGGATTGTTCATACACCACGTGGTTCCAGGGCCTCCTTTAGAAGCCCTCCTTCCCTTCATGTAGCCTAACGTAGCTTTTTTAATTTTTTTATATATGATTTCTCGGACTTCCTAGGTACATAGCCTTTTATCGCCCCTAATATTGTTCTTCTTCTTCTTATACTTTGTATCCAGACAACAAGAATGATCTATTCATGGCTACTGCTGTTATAAATTTCGGTTTCTCAATCAACAAGGCAGTGTTAACAGGAAGCGTCTGCGAAGTCTAAGGCACCACCTTTTCAAGTCCATTTCTTGTTGTTACTGTATTTTTACATTGCCACAGAATGTGGTCAGGATCTGCCTCCTCTTCACCACATTCGCATTTAGAGTAGTTGTACAATAGAACAATTCTCTCTATTACAAATAAGTGATTCTATTAATCACCAGTTTTCTTGATCGATTACTTAAGAATCTCTACATTAAATAAGTTTTATGATCTCTTAAAATGCGTCGTTAAATGATTTTAAATTCCGTTCAATTGCTTCTTTAACATCATTAATAAATCTTTCAAGTTTCAAGTTGATCTCACTAACACCACCACAAGTTCACGACAATACAAATAAATACCAAACACTAATTAGAATGAGAGTTTGTTTATTAGTTAGCCAGTTACCTTGTTAGTATCTACATATATTTTTAATTGATTTAATTGATATAGAATGAAATGACTTTAAATTAAATAAAACATTTCAATTTAAGTAGTTCAGATATTTGATTTTAAAATCAAATAATCAATTAAAGTTTTTGGTATTTAAGAAGAATTATTTTACCACACACAATATGACTGGTAGAACACGACTGCTTAATGCTCCTAATTGGAATTTAAGGGGAACATCCTGTCTTTCAGAAAGTTTAACGTATTCGTTTATTAGGCAGTGAAGTTACTTTATCCACACACACGAGGTCTTTAAATGATTCAAACTTTATTGGAAATAGGCTGTCAATAATTAAATCAATAGATAACATTTGTATAAGCTTTTATTATCCTCGGTCATGGCATTTATTTTCCGATAGGGTCAAAACTTCGCAATAAAATGTAAAATCATTTTAGATCTCTACCTAAACGCGGCAAATGCTGTACTTTACGTAACTATAAATCTATTTATTTCATATTTTAAAACAATGTTGAAAATCTATAAACATTTAAAAGTAAATTTTTGATTGTCATCTTAAAAACTCGTTTCAAAATAGTACAGTTAAAATTTATTTAAGCTTATAACTTTTTTATTATAAAAGTCACAACAAAAAGTCATTAAGTAAAGTTGTAGACAATATTATTACCTACAAAAAAGATTTTAACAAAATTTTTGTGGGACTTATAGATTTCAAGATAAACCTAAATAACTAAGTACGAGTTTAGCTTTATTTTCAAGCTGACTAAAACAGTTTTTTTTTATTTTGCGCAGTTATAGGTAACGAAATATTGCGCAAGTCACTGTCAGAAGTTGAATAAGGCATTTCTGATGGTAGTTACAGCACTAATTGTTCTAATTAAGACTTAAATCGTATAAGAACGTAACTATCTAACAAGTTCTATTAATTCTAATAAAGATTTGTGATAAAACAGAACCATTAAAAGCTAATAGCCTATTCTTTCGTTCATTAAGTAAGCTATAACAGTTAATACGATGATAATTATATCTACACATTGTTTTATTTTCACTAAAAATCATTAAATATGATGTAAGAATAGTGTAACAATAAAGAAAACGTTATTATCTCAAATAACAATAGCTACGACATGTTCAAACAAGCAGCGCAGTTTGTAGACTGCGAGAGGGGCGTGAGGGGAGACGGGAGCGCAACAGTTAAATGTACAGGCGTCGTTGTACGTGTCTCTCGAGAGATATGAAATAATACAACAAAATTATAGTTTAAGAAATTCATTCATAAAAAATGGAACAAAATTGTTGTGGAAAGTGGAACACCGCGTGTGCGCCTAGGCTTATACCATCGTGTGATCAGGATTATTTAAATCCATTCACATATTTTGGCAAAATATAATTTATCACCAAATATTTACTTGTCTTAGTAAATTTTCCACTTGCCAGATGTTTTTTTTCAGTATAAATGTTTATTTTTGTATGTTTTTAATAACAATAACTAGTAAATGATCTTTCCAAATCGTAAATCTGGTTTTATATCCATTTCAAATCACCGTCTAACAGGTTGTGAGCGTTGTGAGCTGTTTAGTCACTTAAATACATCACCTAATCACGTGATTATTAGCAAGCTATTAATAGGATACTGTCATTGAAGTTGTAAGAGAAATAGAAATGTTGTCAATCATTTTTTATTAGTCTATTAACTTTTTTTTAAAGATATATAGCATACAATTCTAGAGTTACTTTAGGAAGCAATAGTTTTCGGAATATTTGACAGTTCGTAGTAATAACCCCCCTTGGCAAAGGGGCAACCGCCCAGGCCTCGCATTCTCGCGCAACCCAAGTAGAAAAAGTCATTACTATATATGTATTTGAATCTCGTGCCTCGCGCTTTAGAAATCCCACTAGAATCACTGCGTATATCTTTTAAGGTATTCATGTGCCTTAGTTTATCATCATTAATATTTGTCGTCTTTGTGCTTGTTAACTTTTATAAAACTTCCAATATAAAATTTTATTTCTCATCAATTATCATCAAGAATACTTACTTACAATTTACATAAATTATACAAAGAACAAGTGTCTCGCAAATATCTGCTGCTTTGGGGCCTCGCAATGGCTAAGGTACAGTTGTAGAGAACAGTTAAAGGATGTGTTTTTATATTTCTTAAATATCAGGATGTTTAAATAAAACTCTTTTTAAAATGGCTAAAAATATATTCACGAACTGTGGTATGTTTCATGTCTTCACACTGTGATAATTGATAAGTTTCTGGCTGTACTCCTACTACTAGATGCATTTATAATCTTGTTACACTAACAATTACTATGTGGCAGCTGTAGATGATTCTATAGACTGTATTACTCGCTACGGCGCCATTATTTAAATGAAAAGTAATTGTTTACATAGTCTTGTAGAAATTAAGACATTATTTACACCTAAAAAACTTGTACTAAAAAACTTGTACTACTATTTTTACATACAACAAACCTTTAAACGATTTGTGTCAAAATTTCATGACATTCCGATCATTAGTTTAAGATTTACAGTGGTTTTAGTGGCGCTACTTTTGAAGTTTTCAAAACATTGGAAAAATCTGAATTTTGTATGTTGATAAAGCATTGGTTTTTAATAGTAAAGTAACATTCAAGCAAAGCAATAGTTTGACATAAAAAGCAAACATTATTCGGACTTAAAAAGCAGCGATGTGTTATAACCAAGATGTGTGACAACCAAAACAGATGCAGAACAAAAGTACAACTGTCCAACCTTTCTCCGCAGAAGTTCTTGAATGTTTCAAACCACATCAACATTTATTTCCCCATCAACTTCCGTGATAAAGAGATATTTGAATGCCGGAACTAACTTTTGATTTTTAATATTATTCAAATAAAAACAACCTTTTCAAATGGTCGTACATTAATGCGATACGCTGTCCATATATTTTGGATGTCACCAGTTTTTTTTTCTTGTTTTCGATTTTGTTATTAAAAACGGCCTTGAGGTAGCATTAAAATGTCACTACTCGAAATCAAATAAATAAATTAATAACGTCTTTAAAATTTATTAATTAAAGTATAAAGTTAATTTATGAAAATGTCATTTATAAACTAGTGGATTTATTCATTGCTTTACTAATTCTATTTTTGTAAATGATTAGTTATTTATTATGGATAGTTAGTTATTCTTTAGACAGTCTGAAGACACGCACACTCTGTTTTTTTTTGTATTCCTTGAAGGGACATATGCAGTGGCGTAACTACCGCCGTATCAATGATACGGGGCCCCAAACGTGTGTAATCAAAAATTTGCCTTTTTTTCTTAACTATTTGAAATCGTTAATACTGTTTCTAAAGCTATTCAGAAATAATAGAACATTATGCCGGAAAACTGTACATGTAAAGACGAGACATACAGTTGATCTTTATTGACAATTGCTTTGAAAACATGCTTAAAATCTTAAATTCAGAAAATTCATTCCGTTAAGGAATAAAAAATTATCTAAGGACTTATTTGGGAGAGGAAAGGCTATCAGACTTGTCACTATTGTCGTTTTCAGCTATGAATTAATAAATAAATAAATTCGCCGAAGAAAAGGAAGGAAAGTGTATATTTGATTTGAATTGTTTGGCTAGCTTAGTTCCTAGGAGTATTAATTGTAAGTAATAACGTATAATCAATATATAATTATTTTAATTCAATGCGAGCGTTTTTGTTCTTTTTGTAAAAAAATTTTACCCATCATTTGGGCCCTTAACAAATTTCGATATAGGGCCCGTCTAAGGCACGCTACGGCACTGGACATATGGCAATTTTACTCACAAGATTCACAAGCAAATTATGTATTAACATATTCTTCTCTATTAACACCTAACAGTATTATCTACAAATGCATTGAGAGTCATATAATTATCAATAAGATTCTTGCTAATAATTAAATTTAATACCATCTTAGATGGTAATAACATACAGTAATAATTGTTTACAATAGATTATTTGTTTATTGGTTAACCAGACTCCAAGGCACTTATCTCCCGGCTTGTTTAGGCGTTATTAGAAGTGATTAGACTACCTACAATTTTCTGCAGATGGATTTTCATCTTCATAACCATAATCACAACAAATCATATTATAAACAGACAGATAGACGGATGGTGACGTCATTATACTAATACAGTGTGTGTGTGGTAACTCAGAAGTTACGTTGCACAAATACAAAAAACTTAATCAAAATAGTTGAATAAATCACGATTTTAATAAGATAAAAGATAAAACAAATATATGTATTAGCTAAGATGAGTCCCGTGTACAGTCCCGTAGTTAGGAGCCCTATTGCGCTCGTCTTTATTTAATCTAAGGCTAGCATAATCCAAATCACCATAGTTCGGCGGCGACTTATACTTAAAAGAGGTTATAAGAGCGGTATAAATCTATAATACGATAATGTATTTTATCTTACTCGTTTCTATATACATTATAGAAAAATAAGTGAGTCAGTGCTTTTTAGTTATATCGGCAGTTTATTCCGCACAACTTGTTTTAAGTATGAGTCGCCGTCGAACTCTCGTAATTTGAACTATAGTCTTAAAATCCTAGTTAGGGGTCACTATAAGTTTTGGGACGTTCTACTGTTATTCCTTTTTGCTTTTGTTCTTCCTTTTTTGGAAGTTAAATTTCAAAGATTTAAGGTGACGCCACAAAAGTATGAACCCCCTTCCCCTTCCCCTCACCTTCCATTGAATAAATGTTGACTAATTATTGAATGTTTCTTGCCTTTCTTTTTTTGATTAAATTCATTTATTTGTTACTAATATCAAAATAATAAAAACCAAAACATGTTTCTCTATATCTGTCATCTTTTCATGACTTTTTTCTTTAGTGGCTTTCGTTCCTTGCAACTTCTTGCCTTCTCCTTCTTCTAGAAGCTCCCTTATAGCACGAGATCTGGCCTTAATTTATTTAATCAATTTATAAACAATTTCGTTCACTTGTTTTGAAGATAAATATAATTTATTTCAAAGAGAGATGAGTAAAGAACTTGAAAATTTTCGGTTGCCGTTTGTCTTTGGCCGCAAACTCTTACCAATCAGGTGAAAACAGGTATAACTATGTTAATATAGGTTTGTCACGTAGTCAGATCTTAGATTATCAGTGGAGCTAGACGCAGACGGCTCTGGTTGTGTTGAAATTACGAGTAGCAGTCTCACAATCAGGGAGTAAAAGTAGAATCACGATTTAGTATAAAGGATTCTTTGTGGAAGATGGTTAGTGCGTGATGGCGGATGGTACATGTAATGCTGCAAAGCAATCTTTGCTTTTCAATAGAATGTAGTCAATAGAAGTGACACAATATAGGCTGATAAAAATAGTCTAGTAAATAGTTGCAGAATTGTACCTAGGTATAGTGTTACGTGCAGGGAATTTGGGAGGCAAGCTTAGAAGAAATGCTATAGTAGCAAATCAGATAAATATCAAATAAGGAATTCGCTATACTTGATATGTTCAGAAGGTAACGGAATTTTGCTATTTAAAACGGAAGCCGGTAATTATTTTCTAAATACCTTTTTTGCGTCAATTGGTAATACTGTACTTAATTACTGAGCCAAATTTGAGCTAGATCTCTCAACGCGTTTGTTTACAGCAGCTGGATGAGTCAGTCCACTTCAATAGTACATGGCGATTTTTACAAGAACGAAATTATTGATCATAACGTTTGCCTCACTATAGAAATTTTATTATGAACAGTTAATATTTTACTATGTCTTGGGTAAAAGCCATTCTGTTCATCCAGTCAAAATTCAAAACGAGAAGTCACCAAAAACTATGGAATATTCTACAAATGCTTTTCAATAAAATCTGATATATTTTTTTTACCTTTTTGTGTTTAATAATTGTAGCTTACTTGGGGCTACTAGCTTGTACGTATTTGTAAAATCTCTTACCTGTAACAAAAGAAAAAAGAAATTAATTTAATATATTATATTAGAATAAACGATATTTCATAATTTTAAATTTCGTATCATTTTTTCACTGTCTTTGCAATGATATCTGGCAGATATTGTGTTTCATTACAAACCTCAGAGTTTGTACTTTGGAGTAAAATAAAAATATCACCCGTTTTCACGAAAATAATGCGCTTTCTCTAGATTTAAAATAACACCTCTTGTTGAAAGATGCTATATTATAAGATAAATTCACATTATTTTTCTTAAAAACAATTTTTTTAATGCGTTGAATATATTGCTAGCAAAAATGTAATTTTCAAGGAATACAAAAGTTAAATTAAATTAATCATCATCAAGTTCTTTGACATTTTCTAGTGGTTACGTCTTAAACAATTAAAGACTCCAGCAACAAAACAACACCGCCTCGCGTTATATAATCAACACAATTCATAATTAATAAATGATGTATTTGACCTACTAGTGCGAATGCGAATTCACTTTCCATTATATTATATTAATGTTTATATTTTTTATGAAAGATGTTTTGACAACACTAAGTAAAATAATAAACAATACGGATTCCTTACTTTGTAATTTATATTTAGTTGAAAAGGAGATACTAATTTTAGAAAAGAAATAGTTCTAGTTCAAGATTCAACAAACTTTATCTTCAAAAATAAAATGCGTTGATTACAGGTCGGTTAAACGGTTAAATATCAATCAAAAACACTTTAATTAATAACCACTAGTTTCTGCAAGTCGCTAACGAATGTCTAACGTACTTATTTGGGCAGAGACAACTAGTGTGACAAAAACAACGCAGTTTTTATAGGAAAATGAAAGTGGACTTGCACTAACGACGGTGCTGCTTATCTTGTTGTTGATTACAGATACTCACAGCGGGTGAAAGTGGGTGGGGAAGGAAGGCGAGGAGGTAATTCTCACGGTTTTTGTTGTAATTTCTAACACATTATGAATTATTTGGAGTTTAATTGAATGTAGAATTACGGGCAAGTGAATGTGACGTAACAAACCGGAGCTAATTTAGCTAACGGAAGTAGTTGGCTTGTCTGGCTCAGTTTGTCATTAGAAATGGTGAATTGCTGGTTATGTAATATGTGTGCTTACTTCTATATCGTTACGTAAAGCTGATGTAGCTATTATATTTAAAGACGTTTTTGGGCTACCTTTATTTTAGACTTTACTTTTAAATGGATAAGGCTCATAAGTTTTGTGACGTCACATTTAATCTAATACTCGACTACAGCAAAAATTTCTTTATTTCATAGTATTTAAAACACAACTCGAAAGAAGAGGAGTGCATATTATTCTGTTAGCGATTTTCCACTAGCATTCTGCTGGAACTCTTTGTCCAGCAACGACCACCCATACTTAAAACATACTTAGCAATAAAATAGTTTAAAAACTGAAAAAACACAATTTATGATTCAAGATCAATCCTAAATGGCTAACGCATTAAGTTTACGAGCCTATAACCTCACCGATTTGAATAACGGTCAGCCCGGCCATTCCTTCTAAGTAACAATTCTTATCTTTTTCTCCTTATTGTGGTATAATATTCTGCTTAACAAACAAAGAAAACAAATCTATTCAACTGCAATTAACGAAAAATGTGAACATTAAAATTGACACAATTTCAAGCATTCCATTTAAGTAGCCTTTTGACTGCTATAACAGTTATGCTCTGGTCGATGTTGAGTAACCGCGAAGTGACGTCATCATCGACATTTCCAAGTGCGAGTCACTTTATGTCACTGGTTAAGTATGCTCACATTTTGTAGGTTGAGTTATTTCTTTATTATGAGATACTGTATGTGAGATAAATCGTTATAGCTACATACAAAGATCGTTGATAACGTCAGTGGCGTACTTTATCTTTGAGAGGCCCTTCGCGGAATTTGCTTGTGAACACATTTCTTAAGGATCGTTTTTTTATATATTGGCGTTCTTATGTTTTTAATTACACAAAAGTTGGCGGAAATATAGCTATTTAAAATTTGAATTTCAGTTTTCCCTGTTAAGGTAGGTAAAAACCAAAATGATTTCATTAGTTGATAAGTTTCTGCAGTTAACGCTGTTGAGCTTTTCTTTTTTTATTGATTTTTCAATTTTTTACATAACTTAAAAGTCAAAATACCGATTTTTCATGAAAAAAATCAGAAACTTTGTTATTTTAAAATATGTTAAAATTCAAAAATTAAAAATAACTCGACAGCGTTACCTCGGAATTTATGTAAAGAAAGAGTGTGCAAAATTTCAAAAGAGTCGGTCCAGTAGATTTTGAGCTAGACTCTGAAAAAGCTATGTGTGAGAAACCGCATTTAAAAGTTTCAAAGTGACATATCTCCGACAGTTTTACTCCAATCGACTTAAAATTTCTACACAATAAACTTAATATGTTGTAAATAAATTAAAAAAAGTTGAAACCTTATCCCTCCTTAATACTTGTACAAAACTGCGACGTTTTAACAAATTATTGGATATTTGAGGTTGCGATAGCCAACTTTATCAAAATATGAGCCCATTTGGTTGTGCACAATTTCTATTTATAGGATATTTTGAATCTGTAGTTAAAGATATGTATATTGTTCAATGAAAATTTCGCCACATAATAATTAGCTCTGCGTGACCAGTTTTTAACAAGTACGGACCTGTTTCCATCTGTTGCTGCTCTAAGTGCTAAACGATGTGACGATTTTCGCGGAATTCGCGTTTACTGACCCAGCATCTATCTCTCTTCCTCTGTCCCCCTTCTCCCATCGTTCGATTTGTCTTACTATGCACATAAAACTGCCCACGCTATTTTTTATATAATTTTTTCTCCGTACAGGTGACATTGACTGCGGTGCCGATAAGTACAGGTACTCACACAGCAAACACGCAGAAGTGAGCTCCATATGAGGACTGGGAAATTCCTGACGATTTATTAGTAATTGAAGTTTTACATTATTTTTGTATGACATAATGTACATAATGACTTATTCAGGTGAACGACATTTAACAGCGAAAATTTCCGGACGCAAATATTGCCGGAATTATTGGTTTAGTTATACAAATGTTTATGTATACTGGGCCTCCCCAAAATTTACCGAATTTATGTCATTTTCATGACATTCACAAAAAGTTATTTGTGACTCTGTGATTCAATTTGGCGTCAGAGAAAAATACGCTAATTTCAATCAAAAACTAGAGAATGTTGACGTCATAGAATTAGTATTACATGTGAGGAATACCCTCCACTTCTTTACCCTTTTATAATAATAAAGCTTTACTTCAAATTACGAGAGATCGAAGGCATATACATCTACGATACAATAGTGAATTTTATCTTATTTGATCCTATGTAGATTATGAGACAAAGAGTGAGACAGCCTTTTTTTAACCTTGTTTTACGAATGAATTACCATCCAACTCTCGTAATTTGAACTATATGTGTTACTCAAGATACAGAACTCTAACTATAGGTTATTTTTAAGAGTAATATCAAATAAAAATAAAAACAATTTATAGGGCCATTATCTTCAAACCATATTCCATATTCTAAGTTTCTAATGACATATAATTTAACAGGATTAAGTGTTGGATCAATCACCATAAGGTTACCTCAAATTGTTGCTTTTCCAACATAAAATTACAACAGTAATACGTTTTAGTATGTACTTAAATAATTTATTATCATCATTTTTTATAAAGGATTCTAGTATTAAAAGTAAGAACAATGTTAATATGAAAAGAGAAGGGTAGAGAGTGGGGGTAACCACGTGATCAGAAAGAAATATGCAGTCGTATTTCTAACGTGATCTTTATTTCCAAATAGAAATTTCCATATTACGGCAATATAGAATCGATTCCAGTAATTCCACTGAGTAGTGCAGTTATTCAATATGCAAATCAACTTATTTTTATGTAACGCTTAGAACTATCGTGCTTAGTTTACTTATTAAACTGCATTTTATTCAAGCTGCATTCTTAATGTGCTCGATTTAAATCGGTGTCCACTCCTGTGAAGAAACCTGGACTGCAGGGAAGTATTTAAAACTCAAATAACTCTCACAACCCTTCTTATGCACTTACAACCTCTTTATAACGGACTCTGTTATAACGGATAGTTAGGAAAAAAGAAAACATAATAGAATAAACCAAAATAAGCAGAAAACAAATCATGTTTTCAAACCTAATGTCTCATAAACATAATGATCCACGTTTCTAAAGACCTATTGGCATTTTAAAAAGATTCTTTGTCTTACAGCCTATAAAATAATTCTATAAGGCGGTATCTAAAGAAGGTGTGAAAGTCTTAAACGCAGCTGATAAGACAAACGTAAGTCCGATAATGTTAATGCGTTAAACGCAGACACAAAAACGGTTCTCTGCAGGTTGTAAAATAACTGTTAGTTGTTTTATAGCTTAATTAGTTATTTCTTGTGAACAAATATAATGAGACTTTCACTTATACTGGTAATTAAAAATAGTTGGTTCGATATATTGATTGCAAACACAGTAATTACAAAATAATTTAATAGGAATTTGTTAAAGTTAAGGAAGCGTCTCCACTAACTAGCACAACTTGCAAACTTTCATGCTAATTCGAAAATTTTATAAAGAAACGAATTTTCTTAACAGGACAATATTTCTCAATGAACGATTCTAAGCTTTCGTAAGCAATCGTAAGAAAATTACCAATGTGATATCACAAAACATCCATAGAAAATGCAAATTCTAACAGTCAAAATCTAAAAATTTAGTACCGCAAGGAGTATTGAAACTTCTTCTACGTGTAAAGGATATTATTAAGAAAGGAAAGTGATTTTCTTGAAAACGTCCTTAAGATTAATCATTCGTTGTCTTTAACTGGTCCATTTCACGATGACGAACGCGTAGCACAGATCTCCAGCAATTCCACAATCCTTTGCTAATAAATGACGCACTTCTAAAGGTTAAAACTCAAGATTCCCAGCATCTAAGAAGTCAACCAGTAATTAATACAAGGAGACCTAAATTCTTAGCTAATCTTATTTATAAATATGATCTAATATTTAATTTAAGTAATAAGATGACCACACATCCGGTAGACGGATCTAGTGAGCCACAAGACGCATAGACGCAGACGCACATAATTTATATGGTTTATGGAAACGATGTATAAATTAATAAAACGCAAACATTAGGTTAGTTAATTACCGTAATTAAGGTGGAACAAGGTTTAAATTAGTGAAATAATATGCGTTATTAACATAACTAAACTTGATAGTGGTTTATTTGATTGCATTCCTTAAAAATTGTAAACAAAGTGGACGATTAGGTGACCTTGTCTACTATTTAAGCAATCTCCAGCGGTAATAACCGGCCAATTATGATATTACCAACGATATGGTATTTGTTAAACTGTGGTTAAATGTTTTTGACGTGACGTGTGCTTAATGTTCTGGACAGAAACCATGTCTTTATTGCTCTAGAACTCAAATAGGAACCCTAATCTACTCGGTATCTATTCAGGCTAAAACTCAGGCTACTGACAAAAGTAAAATTCTTTGAAAAACGAGTTTAAAGTTAAGATCGTATAAGCGTTTTCGTCAGTAGGTTTTAGAATTCATGCTATATAGTAAAATCTGTTCAAAATCTGTGCCGCTAAATAGTTTAGTTCAAAATTTGTCACTTACATCCCTTTGCTTCTAGATGCCTTATATGTCTAATTACTTTCCAATAGGTCGCTCTACTATAGGAGATATTAAACATTAATAAAACTCATTTTTATCTGTGTAATTATTAATTATTTCGTACCCTCTTCCTTTCTATGAATTGCCATCTATGTTACACAACAAAGTGTAAAATAAAGCATAGATATAGCCATTAATTATTAAAAAAAAATATTGTTTTTTTTGCAGACTAGTTTTTTTGTTAAATGAGTTTGGTTGTTTGATTTAAATTAAATTACATTACACAGGGCAGACTTAAATCAAAGTAAGTAACAGTTAACATTTTTGTGACACCTTATTTCGCTTTATTGACAGGCTCGTTTCAGTTTTTTCTAATGTTTTTGCCTGATGCTTACATAACCTCTAAATCATTAGAATCTTCATCGACAGCACACACCGCACTAACGTTCTTCCTACCACCCCCACCTCACCCTTTATCATCCTCCGACTCCGACTTCGACAGGTAATTAGCATTTCTTCATCACATTCACAATCCACGTTGTCTTGTTTGTTTTTCTTTGTTGTTGCATAACGATTTTTACGCCCGCCATTACCATATGTGATTGTACTCATACTTTATAACGTAAGTCTGTGATTTTTTTAATTATTTTGTAATTAGCATTAATTACAAACGCTATAGCGTAGTTTTATTTGAATCACAACACCAAATGTGAGAGCAATGATTTATAGACACGAAAAAAAAAAAAAATAATTACTTAAAATGATCTTTAAGAAAAAACTAAACTAAACAAAAAATGTTTGACATTTGTAGGATAATAAAATATCAAACTAGAAAAAACTTTAATTGAAATTTGTTTAGAATGGTATTAATTAATGTTTGTTTTTAGTATCCGGCGTGTAGATTATTAATTGATACATGGCCAATCAAAAATAGACAGCTGCTGAAATCTCTGGAAGTTATTATCCATTTGTCAGCTTGCCATATGCTAATTTTAAGGCTGTTTTTCTACCTCTCATGGAGAAAGAGTTTCAAACTTGCCAGCTTTCTACAAACTAATCCCCAGGTTTATTTTTTATCTATCATTCAGAAATGCAAGGTACAACTACAAACTAATTTCAAGGTTTATTTTCCACCTGAAAATAAACTTTTTTCTCGAAGCCTAAGGTCTACAGGCTATTATCACTGTAATAGAACTGCTGACCTGAAGACGTTTATCATACCTACAGCTTCCAGGTTAATATTTCCAAGCTTGTCGTTCCCAGGTTGATTTAATATTTGACCTATATCTCTGTGTGTTCTCTACTATAATTATAACTGGAACTTCAAGACGTGTTGGACTGGACTAGTGGTACCATACTCTAGTTCCTGATCTGCTAGCGGTATCTGCAGCTAGGTAGGTCTAGGCACGGGCATGGGCACCCAGGTATGAACTACAGGCAGGAATGCGGCGAGTACAGCTACACGAAGCACTTCTGCAACTGTGTTAGATATTGTGAACAACACATTCGCAATTCTTGACAAGGACGTTCACAATTTATGATATTAAATGTTAATTATTTATATTAAAATCAATCTTGATATTCTCGCTACAGTTTTTATTGAGTTTATCTTTATTTCAGGACCTAAAACATCCGGTTATTTGTTTGTAACTAATTTAACAGCCATAAATTATTGAAATAGATTAATTATATATAGATTTTGTACACATTTAGATAGTTTAACATTTGCTTATCTAAATGATGTTCTCTTGGTTCCCATCTAAAGCTATATTTGCCATTATTCACCATTGGAGGCGTCTTTAAACCTATATTTAAGTCCACGTTAAATGTCAATGACATTACGTAACAATCATATTAGCTACAACAAAAGTGGGCTCCTAATCGACCTAATAACTTATATTCTTCAATATTGCCAAAGATTTGTTTATTGATTGTGTGAAATATTTACAAAATATTATTTTGCCATCGATCACAAAAGAACATATAATTACATTAAAGTTTATAATTAAACGAAATGATAAAAGATCGATAATTTTAATTTATTTAAAATGTTAATAGAATATTTTGATTATTAGTTAAATGAAGATACTTTTATAGCAACGTCATGTCACTCACGTCATCACCTTCTGCATGGTTTTGCAACTATTAGTTTAAGTGAAATATTTCAAACCGTTCTTGACATTTAGAATAATTATCTCCCAATGAACACAATTAATTAATGATTTGTTTAATTAAAAAATTAAGCAACTTGAAGTTTATTAGAACTAATGGAATTATCACGGTGATTTCATGTTATGGATGCTTCATGGTGTTTTGTTTCATCTTGTTGAAGTTAATCAACTGAATAAAGTAATGCTAGTGCAAGGTTTGTAGATACGATAGTTTACTATGGTTTAACAGGCTGCTAATTTTATGTTTCTGTAGTTAAAATTTTATAGATGTCAAGGAATTAGATTTTATTGTTTTTATTATAAACAGTTAGTTACTGGATTTTTAAAGATCAAGGAATATTTTGATATTTACTAAATTTGTGCAAAATGGCATTCAATTTTCTGTTGGAATATAGTTTTGTACAACAACTAAAGATTATAGGTCCCAGGTTGAAAATGTAACGCAATGCAAGGGTTTAATTAGCTTTTAGAACGTTAGACAATTTCTATACGAGAATGAGAAGTAGAAAATGAACCTTAAAATAAACTTATGGTAAGTTAGCAAGCGTGAAACTGCACTGATATGATAGTTTTCAACCTGGGATGCATTTAATTTCTAAAGAGGAAACAATGACTATTAAAATTGTTAATGTCTTTTCTAAAAGTATGATTAATTAAGCAATAATAAGATGTATGAGATGCTGATAGCCTACTTTATCAATATATAGTACACAGAAGCGATTGACAAGGTGTTCTCTTTGTCATTGTATTAGGATTACAATCGTCTTTCTTCAGAAGGAAGAGACATTTTCTCAGAACCTTTGAAATGAGGAAGGGCGTGAATTATCAGTTCTATATTGTATTTCGTTCCTATATAAAATCCTCTCTGTGTATTCACCCACAAAGAGCTTTGTCCTAGTGCTTCAACTTGCAGTGAACCTGGGTGCACCTGGACCTAACAATACGCCGTTACTCGAGCACCAGGTCCCCAGGTCCAGGTCCCGGACTACAACACTGTTCTTGACATTTGCAACGTCCCTGAGTGTTCAACACTCCTCTAAAACAACTTTCATTTTACTTCGCCACAGCGTTCGATTGGCGCTGCCAGCTTTGGTCTTTGCTGCTGGCTGATATACCATATTTCTAGCTGCGATCGTTTTTAGACTTAGATTAAATAATTTCAAAGTTATTCTTTATTGAATTATTAAATTTATTGTCTGTGATTCATGAAAACACCGTAAACAATTGAATGTTAATCTGGAAATGACGGTTTTATTGGTCTTTAAAGTATTTCAGATTATTTGACATTTGTGTTAAGTATGTCAAATTCATTTATTTATGTTGCATGAGTTTGTTTAGTTGCACTGCTATAAATAGTTTATTTCTTAAAGATCTGAAACTTATAGGGAAATTACAAATATAGCAAACTTTCTATTTTATGATGTAAACAAATACTAAAAGCTATGGTTGTGTAATACAGGTATTCACATAGTATCGACCTGTATATTTTCACGTTCAAAAACAAATATGAGGAGTCTGCCTACATAGGCCTACAATTAATTAGCTAAAAAAAAGCGTTATTTCAGAAAGTTTGAAAGGCAGTTGTATTTAGATGCAATTCATTTTGCATTGAACTTAAAAAAGATCCCCATTTGGAGTATGATAATATCTTATACAATATAAATTTATTAAAAAATGATATAACAACACACAATTAGAAATACAAAGAGTATGTACTAAATCAGTGTCATCGTTTAAAGTTTAAAATATGTTAATTTTGTGCGTTTGTTTGATTTTAATTCCAAATGCCAAAAGAGACATCCTTTGAACTTTATATAGAAAACAAGAATCCACTTTTGCTTATTATTATTATTTTAATAATATTATGCATACTTATCTTAAAGCCGGTTTGACACAACAACAATTGGAAACGAAACAACTGTTAATTAATATTTAATATTATTCAAAAATACAGCAATTGTTTACATTTTGAAATTATTTTCATCCCATTTGTTTCTGTTAAAGATTGACTTTAATTCTTTTATTAATTTAGCAAAAGTTTTTTAAAAAATTCTTTTTCGAAACATATTATGTTTCAATTCAATTCAATTAATTATTTAATACTTTTTCTATATCTATAATCTATAATATTACATCCAAAGTACATCACATTCAGCAAGCGATATAATTAGCAAAATAAAATTAACTTCTAAAAGTTTTTTTTATATATATATATATATATATATATATATATATATATATATATATATATATATATATATATATATATATATATATATATATATATAAATATATATAATTTCTCGGGCTTCTATCGCCCCTAATAATGTTCTGCTTTAACTTTAATTTTAGTTTAACTAAACTTTGTACCCCGACAACAGGAATCATCTGTTCATAGTCACTGCTGTAATAAATTTCGGTTTCTCAATTCAAAAAGGTTATATAACCAACTTCTCTAGTGTACAACTGACTTTCCAGTTTTATAATTATGTACATTAAATATATTTTATTCAGATTCTCACATATTCACTTTCCATTTTGATAAAAAGTACAAGTTAAACAAACTTTTTGCATTTTATTTTATTTGTACGCGAGAGTGTTTTTGTTGACTTTTTCTCCATGTTTATTTTTTTCAATTCTTTTAAAGATGGTTTCATTTCAATACACGTGACCTTTATAAAGTCAAATTAACGTGTCAGAGGTCATAACCTGTTGAAGAAATTATATTGTTGTGTCAATCATTTCTTCATATGATTTATAACGATTTTACTGTCAAAATACGAGCCATGTAGATAATGATGAAATTGTGCGTTAGTTGGAAATTGATTAAAATTAAAAAGGTTAATTTCTTTTCAAAATCAATTACAGAGAAGCAGGCTTTTATTCAAGCCAATGCGTTTGAAAAATTTGCTTCTTTTATTCGTGAAAATTACCCAAACTCTCTTTACAACATTTCTGACCATTATTAGCACAATTAGACACAAAAAGGGCAATACTCTGGGATGCGGAAATTTTTGTGTAATTAACACGTAATTCATAATAATAATTTAAACACACACAAGAAGATGATGGCACAATGACGTCATCAGTACGGTTGGTCATACTTATTGATCTTTATTATAAAAACACTAACAAATGTTAATTGTAAAAAAATGAAAATGAAAAGTCACAATAAATGAAAGTTGCAAAAAAAATGATGATGTGCCATTAGATTCATTTAAAACCCATGTGACATCTACCGTGCAAATCTTGAAATTAAATTATATTAATTATGTTCAGATTTATTTAATTAAAATTATCATTTCTAAAAATGTCTTGTGTTGCAGTTATGTAATTAGATTTTATAAGCAGTAGCGGATTCGCTGATTAAGGGAAAGTTGTTATAAATTGGGGCCCCTTTATTTAATTATTGATATCGTTATCAAATTCATTCTAAAGGGGAAGTAAAATTGTAACTGGATTTTAAGTCTCTATATATTTTTAAGTCTTAAGCGTAAGTTTGAGAACCATAATAAAGGTTATAAAATTTATGCCAAACCCTTAGAAATGTTATCAGTCATGGAATTTAACTAGAAAATATAGCAATATTCATTTTCAAAACTTATTTTAGTGGTTCCAACTCATTAAAAGTCAGTGGAAGAAAGCTTGAAATGTAGATACGTTATTTATCCAACTAATTGCAACCTTAGTTTTTGATTCGCGTTTATAGTTACTTGTATAAAACAATTTAAACATAAAAAGACATGTTTTTTATGATAATATTTAACCTGCTGTATAGTATCGTTATCTATATTGCGAATCAAAAATGGCCAAGTATCGTTTCACCTTAATGTATACATATACGAAAAAGTATTTTATCATTCTAGGAAAAACATGGAGTACAAAATTTAATTCAAACATTGAATATTGATTTTATTGAACATCATAGTTTGGTCGATATAATTCCATTCTAAAAGTATCTTATACTAAGAACCAATTTAGGAAATAACCTGACTGTCTTAAGTCAATTTTATCTCCAATGTTTGCCCTTGTTTAACTTTTCTTTCTTTTAATTATACTCAGATGGAAACTCTTCTCATATAGAAGTAGTCTTGCAGTGCAGTTTTACACATTCTAGCTTGCTACATTTTCTACCTGAGTACGTATTCTACATTAACAAATATTTTAAAACCTACATAACAATCTAGTTGTTTTATAAATAAAAGCAAAATGGCTTAAAACTCATAATTATGTCAATTAGTGATTGAAACACATCGTAGCCACGGCTCATTAACATTTCCAGATCCACAAGATCTACCGATATACCATTAGAACTTCACACATTTCTCAACATCCTCCAAACCAGTGTCTTCTAGTGGTTATATAATTTGCACTTTAAATGTTAACTGCCTCTGCGCCTTACAGACCACAGTGGGCAAGTTATTCCATCTTCCTATTCGATAATATCTTATTAATAACTCTCCGAATGTTTACTTCTATAAATGTTGACCATCTTATTGCTTCACCTGGTTCAGACAGGTACCGGTAACGTCAGCCGGTTCGTCGATTGCGTAACACCCGGTTTCTGGCGATATTCTAATCAAGTGTCATCAGAGAAGATATGAAGAAATATGATGGACGACCGACCGGTTGCAGATGAAATCAGATATTACTGCAGAAATTATTGAAAAGTCGTTTTTCAACAAGACGTGTCATTTTAAATCAACAGAAAGACGCAATTTTTTCGCGGAAAGTGGTGATATTTTTATTTTATTCCAAAAAAGAAACTCTGAGGTTAGTAATGAAACACAATATCTGCCAAATGTCACTGCAATGATGGCTGTATATTTATAATTAAAAAAGATGATACGAAATTGGTTGTGATAGATTGCAATAGTCATTTTTGTCTCTTTAATCATTAAAGGTTATAAAGATCAAAATCAATAGTAAAATATTAGATGTGATTAAAGTATCATTCTCACTCACTGCTTTAATTTTATTTTACACAGTACCATTTTTAATTTAATTTATTTTTTAAGTTTTCTTAGTTTTTTTTAGACATTTTACAAGGTCCAATGTTTTAAATTAAAAATATTAAATTAAGAAAAGCTATATTATATTATAACCTCCAAAATGTGACAATCTGTCAAAATGCAGTAGGATTTACTTTTAAAAGAAGTTTAATGTCAGTTTTTGAAAAATATACTCGTAGAAGTGAAAACAATTTCTATTACTAATTGTTATTAAAAATACCAATTTTAATTATTTCACATACAATTTTGCCGAACTGTCAAAATTTATATTACTAACGATGCATACACATCAACTAAATTAACTAAACTTAAATTAAAAAATAAATGTGAAAAGGAATGCTTAAATGAAAACCTGAAATCTAGATTACAATATTAAATAAAAACTGTAAATTAAATATCAAAACAGTGAGTGAGAATGAGGCATAAATGTCAAACCAAAATAAATTAAATATAAAAAAAATAATAATAATAAATAAAGGGATATTAACAAAAAGAATGACAGAGCTCTTTACGCCAATCCCTTTTTCACCATTTCCTCCACTACCATTTGGCTACCTATGCCATCGCTGTAAAACAAGAGTAGTGTAAAAGAGACGCAGAATTAAACGTGACAGCAATAGCAGCTGTTATGGAAACCCATCAAGTTTGCATATAAAACGTATAATAAATAAGATTACTACTCGAGCTATTGACGTCATGAATTAATAGGATAACAACTAGAATATTACGTTATAGGATAGAGTTATTTAAAATAAAAACGCCAATATACATTTATTAATGTATATTACAATATAGAGTTAAAATCGACCCCTAAAAATGAGTTTACAGCTCAATTCTCTATGATTTAACATCGTGGTCGTTGGACAACTGACGGACATTGTTTGCATTTGCATTTAACGAGCACAATCCGCCAGTTCGGTTCACTGTTCTGTAAACGTTATAAGCTATAAACAACGTACTATCTATTTGCATCATCTCCATCGGAGAGTCGAGGCCCGTAAAACTTCTCTAACTGTTTCTATAGTATTCCACGAGGACGAGGCCGAGCTCGTCAGGTACACTAGGTACACTAGGTACACAGAACACAGAGATGGGGAACTATAATTGATGAACAGAGAAGCATGCCGCCATGTTTAAAAATAATCACAGAGTAAGTTGTTAAAATGATAGGTTATGTTTACAGAACGAAACTAAATGACTTTGATGATGGTGACGATGATGACTTATGACTAACCAATAGTTTGGTGGTCCATGTTGATGTTGATGTTGTGAATTACTTCATTTATCTTGATTAGATGATTTCATATAAGAATTGTTTGGAAAAAATTGTTTATGTTTTAATACAGTAATTATTTTTTTTCTAAAGAATTTGATATGTTCAGTGGTGTATGTAAGGTAGACTACAAGATGGGCTTGTGTCCTCAATTATTGATTGAAATTGATGTTAATAAATGTGTATTGGTGTGTCTATTTTATTAAATATCTAAATATTGACAGAGATGGTCGGCCATATTTGTATGACGAAAAATGCATTTGTTGAGTAGGTCAGTGCTGTGGTAATGTTTTGTAGCTGTTGGTAGTCGAAATAATCAAGTCAAGTCGAAGAATAATAAGTTTTTATTTTATTTAACCCTGTTACGGCAGACATAATATTGAAATTTTATTGTTCCTTGAAATAGCTGTAAATAATATTTGATATATAAATACATATAGCAGAGATTTATGAGATGTAAGGTTGGCACCGATTGTGATGTCACATGCATGTCGAATGAGTACAACGTTGAATCCCTTTAATAATTAAAGAGAAAAAATGATTTTTTAAATTGTTAATATCTCTTAACATATAAAGAGTTATAAAAAGTAATTAGACATTTGAGGTTCTAGTAACCCACTTTATCAATATATAGTACACTTTCATAGAAATTAAGACATAGGACACAAGCCCATTGCACTAAAAACTATGAATCGTAGGTCAATTAAGTTTTATCACCTTTAATCTTTCGACCATAAAGTAACTCTATCTAGAAACACTTTGCGATCAAACTAGTGCAAATATCCATTATTAGAGTTGTTTATTTTGCAAGAATAATCCAGTTACGTATTCATATTAGTAATTACAGGTAACTGTTACGGAAATGTTACCGACAAGAAGAAAGTTTCAGCGTTATACATGGTCTGCACTCTGCAGGCAGGTCCCCATACTTGCAGCAACTGTCAGGCTTCACTGAGTGAAATAAACCGAAGCAAAAAATAAAACAATCTATTGCTGCATAGCGATTATGATCGCAAGGTTGTTTGCTACAGTTGCAGTAGAAATCGTTGATTTGAAATAGTTGGTTGGCTAAAGAATTTCATGAAATGTTGTTGTAGTCTTGCAAAAGTCATCAAACGCATTGGATTTATAGAATGAAAAGGCTTATGTACTGACAACATATTAAGTTTATTGTGTAAAAATTTGAAGTCGATTGAAGTAAAACTGTCGGAGATATACAGTTTTAAGTCTTCACCTCTCTGGTCTGGTTTCGTGTTACTTTGAAACTTTCAAATGCGGTTTCTCACACATAGCTTTTTCAGAGTCGGTGCCATCTTTAGCTCAAAATCTACTGGACCAATTCTTTTGAAATTTTGCACACTCTTTCTTTACATAAATGCCGAGGTAACGCTTTCCAGTTTTTTTAATTTTTTAATTTTAACGTATTTTAAAATAACAAAGTTTCTGATTTTTTTCATGAAAAATCGGTATTTTGACTTTTAAGTGTTGTAAAAAATTGAAAAAGGAATAAAAAAATAAAAACTCGACAGCGTTACCTGCAGAAACTTATCAACTAATGAAATCTTTTGTTTTTTCGATTTCAGTAAATCCAGTGATGAGTTATGAGTGGCACCGCAATGTTACTTTTTTTTGTGACGTTTGCGGAGATTCGCAGTCAATGCCTCATTTCTTGATATTTATTTATGAAAATTTCACAAAGTATTCTTCAAATGTTATTTTATCATGTAGTAATTATAGAAATAATTATATATTAACTGTGTCGTCAAAATACATTATCGAAAATATGCTTCTTTTTTATTGTTTTGACCTTACAACATTTTGTTTTTCACACAATTATAAAATTGGGCGCAAATCACTTTAAAAAGGTAATGACAAATCAAAATGACTTCGATTGGCTCGTATTGAAAAAATAGCAATCTCGATTACTCATTTCTTCTGTGACGTCATACGCAGAACTAAAACTAGCGGCAAAACAGAAATTCAAATTTGTTATAGCTATAACTCCATCAGTTTTTGAATATTTAAAGAAATAAAAACGTCAATATGTATATATTAACCTATATTTCAATAAAAATTATAAAAACCGATCCATAAAAAATTGTCGTTTTCTCTAAGTTTCTCCCCCTACTCCTCCCTCATCACTATGCATACTTACATAATATCTGAGTCTATTTTTACGAATGCTACGGCTCGACAACATCCAGCTATTAATAATCAGACGTATCAAGTAGCAAAACAAGTGTTGAATAATACCTGAGAAAAAGTGCAAGGCCACGTTTGAGTTGAAACCCCCTAGGGGTCTTTGATCATCTAATGTTGGCGTGAATCTCTTGCGCATGCGCTACAACATCTGATACCACATTTACTAGATATTAAACAAGTGTTTACCAATAAATACTAACGGATGATTATAAATTCATACTCATGGTAGTGTGATGTAATATAACTGCGCGATCACAGTTAATCGTAAATTAATCGAGCGATTATTTGTATTGCAAATCAGGTGAATATTGTTTAATGTTTTCCCATGGAATTAGTTTTATTTTATTTATTTATTTATATAGTTATTTAGCTATTACCAATTATGGTCGGATTATTTCGAAAGGCAATGACTTATACATTTATTGAAAGCGTTTGGGACGTTTGAATACTAGTTTACTTAATTTGCTATTTACTTAAACGAGAGTGGGCTTGGGAACCATGTCTTAATTTCTATAAAACTGTGCAATATATTGATAAAGTTGAATCGCTGTATTTTAGGAGATATTAACAACTAAAAAAGTTAGTAAAAAATATGAAGTAAACCTTTTGAGTGAAAAATTTGCTAATCAGAAAAATGTTTTTACTAACTGCAAATTGTAATAATTCTGTACTCACACCTGGACAAAACTTAATCCCGATTCATCAATATTTGTATGTAGTTTGTAATAATTCCATTTATGTTAATATATAATAATTGATATTCTTTTAAATTGACTTTTATTACACATCTCTTAAGCACAATGGCAACCGTTCCTTGAATTAAATAGGCTAGTGTCCTAAGTCTTAATTTCTATGAAAGTGTGCTATATATTGATAAAGTGGGTTACTAGAACCTCAAATGTCCAATTATTTTTTAATAACTCCTTATATTTCAAGAGATATTAACAATTAAAAAAGTCATTTTTTCGCTTTAATTATTAAAGGGATTCAACGTTGCAGAACATTCCAAGACATGTGACAGTACGCCCGCTAACTTTATACAACAGAGCGTAAAAGAGATAGCATACTTAACACAGAACTCTTATACATATAACAAATAACTGGCCTATTCCTTAATACCCAGTAAACAATTTGATGAAATATCTTGTTTTATGACGTATGACTCAATTATAGTTCGCATCAACTTTATATTAATTTATATTCCGATAGATAAAGTGGTTTCGCCATTTGTAGCCGATAAAACAGACATTTCATATGAACGAATGTGAGAAACTGAACTCTTTCATGACAAAAAAATCATACGCATCTTCAATATGATAGCACAGTGACTCCAAAATGTTTACTGGGTAGTGCGACGTGTTACGTCATAAATATGGCCGACATCTCTAGCGCTAAAACTACAATTCGAATTTTTAATGCCTATATCTCCGTCAACATTTAGATATTTAATAAAATAAAAAGGCCAATATACGTTTATTAACATCTATAGCAATCAGTAATTAAAAAGACACTTTATGAAATTTTAGAATATTTCTAAAGCATATTTTATAACCATAATTTCGATTCCGTATATTCATTTTCATAATATACAACGCATTTAATAGAAATGTTTTTTAAAATTTCCTGGAATGATTTATGACCGATCCCAGTTTTTCGGCGTGGAAAATTGTTGATGTAAATGCAGAATGCTATACTATGAGCAGCACTAGTAGTATACTTTGCAACTAATGTGTCTAGTGGTCTATTAATGCGCATGAACATTTCAATAAATAATAATTTATTAATGGTTCGATGTTCGACTTGATGGTTCGGTTAAAAACAACCAAACAAGACAAGGCAAGAAAAAACCGGTTTCACTTTCGCTAGTGCAGTGTTACAAATACTGGCTGCAGAGAAAACTCGATCCGATAGCTGTACTTGTCGATGGAAGTGAACGACTAGAGTACAATGTGCAAACATCTAGCACAAGATAACAGTGATATCAAAGTGTAGGTCCAACCAAAAAACTATATTATTATATCAAACACAATTCACGGTTATTTCAATTAAGTACGTTCCCAAGAAAATTTTATTAACGTCATTCCCACTCACTGTTTTGATATTTAATTTACTGTTTTTATTTAATATTGTAATCTAGATTTTAGGTTCTCGCTTAAGCATTCCTTTTCATATTTGTGTTTTAATTTAAGTTTAGTTAATTTAGTTGGTGTGTATGCATCGTTAGTAATATACATTTTGACAGTTCGACCTAAAATTGTATGTGAAATAATTAAAATTGCTATTTTTTAAAACAATTAGTAATAGAAATTGTTTTCACTTCTATATTTTTCAAAAACTGACATTAAACTTCTTTTAAAAGTAAATCCTACTGCATTTTGACAGATTGTCACATATTGGAGGTTACAATATAATATAGTTTTTCTTAATTTAATATTTTTCATTTAAAACATTGGACCTTGTAAGGTTTAAAAAAAACTAAGAAAACTTAAAAGCTAAATTAAATTAAAAATGGTACTGTGAATGACTACGCGTATTGCCATATTCTAAACAATTTAAATTAAATACAAAATTAAATTAAAGCAGTGAGTGGGAAAGATACTTTATTTAAAATATTGTATTAATAACATACGAACCCTACTCCGACCTATGTTGAAACGTGGGCGGATGTTTTGTGATATAACAATTGTAATTTTTGTACGATTACTTTGAAAAACTTAGAATCATTAAATGAAAATATGACAAATATTATCCTATAAAGAAAATTACAGTAATCGGTTTTCGTTTTTTTATAAACTATGTTAAAGTTGAGCTACTTTTGGTATGGTATTTTATGAATAACATTTTATGGTTAACTGAGTGGGGAATATTTCTTGACTTTAATGGACCCAGAAAGCCAGGTGGTTTGGAATCTCTGCGTTACAATGTCTTGCTATTATAAGTCGTGAGTTTATAATAACAGAGTTAAAATATTTACATGTTCCTTTGCAAAAAACTTAAACAGGAATTTTAGTTCAGTTAACTGAAATGAACTCTACAATAAATGTAACTGTATTACACAACAAATGCATTGTGGGTAAAGCTAGCTGAGCAATAGTACGTGAACAACCTTATAGTGATTTGATTTAAGCACTGTAGAGGGTCGCAAGGTCACAGTTTAACATAAGCAGTTCTTTTTTAAAGTGGGGTGAGATATATAACGACTTACGTCTTTGAATTAATATGTTGGAGTCACTTTGACATCATATTGACGATGCGTATGATGAGACAATTCACTCTTTGATTTCACTCTTTCAAGGTGACTAAATCAATTCACCTGGCCTCACTACCGTACCAGTATTGAATGAAGTTGCAAATAAACCATTCAAGTATAACAAAGACAGATATATCTTGTTTCTTTTTCTGTGACAGTAATGAAAAAATTCTGTCAATTTTGTTTTCATAGATGATATCTGAGTGAAAGAGAATTGGTTTCTTGATTGGAACTTCACCCAGCTGGTCCATTTCACCAAAATATTTACTGGAGAGTATTTTGTGGTATTAGACATTTAGTCTCAGTATTGGAAATAAACCGACGTAAAACAAAAAAACAAAATATAGTGTTGCCAATATTTTGCATAATTAATATTCGATGTATACATAATTAAGAACCGTAAAAAGCGGTATTTGCAGTAATTAACCAGTGTACATTCATCGTACGTATAAGTTAATTGGACAATTAAATAAAACAAGTATTAAAGGACACTAACCTTATACAATTTGTCCTTCTGATACCAGACGTCCTCTTCTTCTTCCGGTTGTTGATTAAATGTCTGGTCCAGGTTGAGATCATCGCGAGACCGGGATAATATTCTTCTCCGTGATACCATTTCAATTGGCAATGGCGGCAAGTCCAATTGTCCGACACTAGAACAAAATAAATTATAAATTACTTTTATTACATCTTCGTTTTTATCAAAATTTCATTTATCATTGAGTCATTCACTTATTGCATAAATATTTTAGTGGTATATTTTATTTTTTGAATCAGCCAATTGCCCTATACAATAATTTAGCCGATGTGGGACTTGCCTTGTCTTTATTTGGTAGCCTGTCAGGTCTTTATTTGCGGTTAGTATGTGGGATGCTTTGCTGGCTCAAATCCCACAAACATATACATAATCATGGGAGTACGTAGAGGGGCACATGCTCAGGTAATACGAAATCACCCAGGATAACATCTGAAAAGGTCATCACAAGTGCGGAAATTTTTTGTGGACGCCTATGTATGTATAACGAGATACATATGACTACAATAATAAAATGGCTGACTGAATGCCAACATCTTGGTGACATTTACGTAACGGTAATGTTATTTATTATATTCTTTAGTTGGTGATATTGTTTATTTACTTTTAGTTTTATATTGGTATTACGTAATTTAAGTATATGCATTATTTACTCGATGTCCAGGTCAAAATGTATTTTGTTCACAAGTCTAACTGCTTATCGAAGAGGTTAAAGCTACAAAAGGAACTATCATTCATTCGTATCACAGGTAAAAGTAGGAAATGATTTTGAGAATTGATGTTTAAGATGTGTTCTTCCACTACATTCTATAACAATTTTTTTAAGAAAGGTTTAGAAAGAAAGGAAAGGAGGTAAAGATCTTTTAAAGGAAATGAATGTAGATGACCAACAGAAAAGGTTGACGAAGGTGAATGAAGCGAAGTGGAACACAAAATGCAGGCAGTTGTGGACGAGGAGGGTGCCGAAGCAGTTGGAAAAACAAGAAAGTAAGAAAACGAGGATGATTGCAAGGTTCAGATTAGAAAGGAAACATGTGTTGAGGAAAGAAGGACGAGAAAACATGCCGGATGTGTAGCAAAGAGAAGAAGAAGAAGTTAGAGCACATTAAGAGGTGTCGGAAAAAGTTGGAAAGTGAAGTAAGCAAGGGATGAGTGAAGGAAAAGGATGGATGGCAGAAAAAAGGAAAAATGAAGATGACAAATGAGAGGAAAATAGATTTCAATTGCAATTAGGTTAAGCTAAGTGTAAATAAAATTAAATAAAGTGAAAAGGAGGAAGACAAAACAATTATAAGAAAAGATTGCACCACTTTGGTCTAAGGTTAGCTGAGGTGCAATCTGTAAGAGATTCCATTTCTATTTTTGTTATTTTTAATTTAGTTAAAGCCTTTAAGAATCGAAAAGAAACCTACAGATTGCCAACGCATTAATTAGAATACCAGTAATACGAATTTGCACAATTGATAAACATAACTAAGTAAATTCAACATAAGTAAAAGTTTTAATATATTTATCGTAATAATTTCTCCGTAACTACAATAATTAAATCTAAACAATACAATCACTGGAAGACTCGACATTCGTTTCACCTTCGACATTGATCAGATTCTACAACATTGTTTACAACATCATGTAAACATCATAAAACATAAAAGAAAAACTCCATTCATAAAATTATCATGCACAATTATCCGATGGATGAGAATCTCTCGCTGCTGCTAGGCTTGTAAAATAATTTATTGAATTGTCTGAATGCGAGAGATAAAAGATATTTATTTTCACTGATGGAATTTCTCTTTCACTTTAAATAAATTATTATAAAAACATTTTATAATTAAATATGTTTGATTATATTTAAATATTTTTAATACGTATGTTTGCTGTACTACGCCAACGTTTAGGACATTAACCGTTTGTTTCTTGAGTCGAAATTTTAATTCATTTAAAAAAGAATAAGTTTGGTTTTTTAACCGCTATGTTTACTGTTACAATATTATTTCGTTTTAAGGAAACAAAAACAGTTGTTGACAATGAATAACATACAAATTAATTTTCTGTTGTATAAAGACATAAACAAAACGTTTAAAATTTAATGACGATATTTGTAAATCATCATTCTTAATTATCTAAAACGCCACATGTCGTAAATGTGGTTTGGAGTAATAAGGTTACCGGATTTTCTTTTAACAGCAAATCTCTCAAAATATTGAAATTAAATGTAAAGTATTATTTTCACCAATTTTATTTTTAATGGCAAGAATAGTAGATCGATTCTTGCAGATGTTTGGTTTTAGTTTTATATATATATTTTTTTACTTTAATTTATGTAACGTCAGCCTCTATATTCAATGCTGAGTCCAATCACCGATGACCTCCTACTATTTTAGCAGTATTTCTTGGTGTCGAGGACTCATATATGTGAACCACACCGCTACCTAATAAGTTTGTAGTTAGGTATTTACATAATCAATTTAATATAATATCAACCAAACCCAGAAAATATAAGTCTGGTCAAGTATCAATATTAAGTCCCCTATTATGTTTAATTTTACTTTCTAAAATAAATGGTTCTTCCTTGTGTAATATTATGGAACTGTTTCCTTCGGTGTGACGTCACAAATTTGAAAAAAATACTATTCCTTTTTGTGAACCCACCCTTTTCGTGTGATGTAGTTAATATGAAATCCTTAAGACAGTTGCTTCTCTAGAGAGCGAGTGCCTACCCAGTAAACATTTTGGAGTCACTTTGCCATCATATTGAAGATGCGTATGATTTTTTTGTCATGAGAGTCACAGTTCAGTTTCTCACAGTCGTTCATATGAAATGTCTATTTTGTCGGAATACAAATGAAGATAAAGTTGATGCGAATTATAATTGAAGTGCAATAGTGATAGAAACGTCACAAAATAGGACACTTCACTAAATTGTTTACTGGGTTTAGTCAAGACCAGGAAGTTTTTGAGACAATCAGGGATCAGGACAGAACTCCTGCTTCAGACAAGTATACTGTACAAACAAGCTAATTTAAAATACCACCTAGAACCTAAACTTAGTTTACCTAATTTGGCAATTCGGTCTCAGTTGCTTTAGCTTGACATGAGCAGACCTTATTGAGGTTATTCTTAAGGTCTCTCGTGCGGTATGCACCATACCAACTAATAACGAACGAGCAGAACAACCTGAGCTAATAGAGGTAACTAAACAAAACCGCATTGAAGGTCGTAAGGTCATCCGAGTGGAAACAATTATCAAGATGATTACGTGGAATCCCAACTATCCCACTGCAAGACCTCTTGGGGCATAGAGCACGGCGTGCTACGCGAAGATGGAGATACGGAACGGGAACCAAAGAGGGGAGAAGAGTTGGAGGATTGTTTGCTTATTTAATCACACAAATTACCGTAGCCAATAAATATGGTTGCAATGATGAAGCAGTCAGCCTTTTTCTTTCTGTTTGTTTAATAAAAAATACGTTTTTGTTTCCCAAGTATTGTGCGGAAAAGTGTGATGGAAAATTTTGAGAAAGGAGAAATTGGCAAAACTATTTATTAGCATTTATTTTCCAACTATTAATACAGAGGCTCCTGATATTGTATCACCAGGCGTCTCCAACTATCTTAGTCCGCCTCTGGATTATACTTATAGACATTTATGAAATATTTAATTCATCGTCATTCATCTTTATTTTGATGAAGTTTATATTTTTCTAAAATACAAATTACCATACAAATGTTAGAAGTATTTTTAATAATTAGCTCAAGGCAACGTGTGTGTGTGTGTTTCATTTGCGTGTGTCTGTGTATTCACTTGTCTTGTATTTCTTTTTACGAGTGTTGTTAATTTTTTAAAAGAGTAGTTATTTATTCATGGGCAAAAAGTGAAACTTCTACCGGTAGTAACACTTACTGGTGTATCGTATTAACTGTGTTACTGCGATGCTAGACACTATACTTCACCACGCTGATTCTAGCTGCTTGAATAATAAGATATTTATAAGTTAAGGCGCCACGGGTTCATCTGATTAAATCAACTTGATAAATAATTTAAAGTTAATTTTAGACCTATCCTGATCCTAAAAGGAATCCTTACTCCTCTTTTCATACTAAATACAATCATCCTCCTATGAGAAATATCATCTTCATTTGAGCCTAAACCTCGTAATTTGTACGATAACTGCCACATGTAGGCCCAAAGGAGAAGCAAAAATCCTATGTAAAAGATCCTCTTTTCTATCTGCATGAACCCAGAAACGGGTTCTTTTAGGTCGGCAATAGGGTCAAAATTTCGACTCGGGTAGAATGTTACTTAAAGCTGCCGAATGCTGGAAAATGTGCTAATTGAATCTGAACCAGGCAGTCCCAGAATAATAATTATATAACAGGTTATAATTTGCAATTAGTTAAACCTAATCCTTCCAGATGAAGTTATTCATTCACATTTTTCTACGAGTATTATCTTACTTCATAGTCATAGTGTGATATGCCTTAGTGTTCATATACGATATTGTTCCTGCGAAAGATTGCTTTACGACTATTACTATACTTTATATTCATGTAAAAAAATAAAGATAAGTTTATAGTTTGATTGTTAATGAATTACAAAATTGTTTTAATTAAATATTTAATTAGTTTTTATGCATTGCTTGATTAACAAAAGAAGTTATAATAAATAATTAAAATAATTTACTGGAAATTACTTTCTTGTGTCTAGGTTTTGTTTTATGACATAGATTCAAGGTTAAGTTTTTTATATGTCGAATACAGCAAATTACAAATTGGTTTTTTAATTAAAGTAGTAGAGTCTTGGAAATAGCAGCAGGAAGATGATCTTCTTGGAGGATGAGAAGGATATTGGAGTTAAGTGAGAGGAAGCATGTATTGAAGCAGAGAGTTTGCAGGATTTGTAGAGAAGAGGAAAAACTGGAGCATAGTAAAGGTATGGTGGAAAATGTAAGGTGAGTGGATAAATTGTTGATACCCAGTAAACATTTTAAAGTCACTTTGCCATCATATTGATGATACGTATAATTTTGTCATGAAAGAGATCAGTTTCTCGCTGTCGTTCATATGAAATATCTATTTTATCGGCTACAAATGACGAAACCGTTCCACGTGTCAGAATAAAAATGAAGATAAAGTTGATGCGAACTGTAATCGAAGAACAATAGTGATAGAAACGTCACAAAATTGTACACTTCACCAAATTGTTTACTGTGTAAGAGAGAGGCAGGAAAGAATAACGGAAGACGGAAATAAATAGAAGGCAGAAAGAAAAAGAGGAAACGAAAGGTGAAGAGCATAGGAAGGTAAATGACGATGGTGAATACAGATGATTTGGGATTCTTTTAAATTAAGTATATAACTAAGTAATGAAGAAATGGCAAAAAGCATTAAATAGACACAATACAAGAACGACCATCTACCAATAAACGAGTGGTAGATAATTCACCTCTTATTGATACATCTTGAAGACATCTTTCTTTGTATTATTACGTTTAATTGTAAAATATCTCAGACTCCACTTCTAAATCCACTTAATATTCTTTACGAAATGCCGACACAGACAATGTAAAATTATACTTCATTATTATTTTTAAAAATCGCGGTAATATCATTGAAGGAGTTAAGATCAATTACTATAAAGTAGTAAAGTGTCCCCATCTGTTTGCTCTAGTAGGAAATAGTGGCTCGTGTCGTTAAGAATCAGTAATTAGACAAACATGTCGTTCGGTCGTTATCACTACATTTACAAGCACTGGTTAAATATGTACTTAAAGAGTGAACATTGCGAGTATGTTGCCACATTAACATAATTGTCCATAGTGCTACATTAGCGCAAGTGTTTTATGCATTATGTACATAGAATGGATTGGGCTGGTTAAAAGTAAATAACTCAAATAGGTAGAGTATATACTAATATGTAACTTTCGTAATAGATGGGCCCTTATTTTTAACTATGAAGCTTAAGGGGGGAGTAAAGTTTCAACTTTTTTTTATATTATTGTACAACATATTAAGTTTATTGTGTAAAAAATTTGAAGTCGATTGGAGTAAAACTGTCGGAGATATAGAGTTTTAAGTCTTCACCTCTCTGGTCTGCTTTCTGTTACTTTGAAACTTTTAAATGCGGTTTCTCACACATAACTTTTTCAGAGTCGGTGCCCTCTCTAGGTCAAAATGTACTGGACCGATTCGTTTGAAATTTTGCACATTCTTTTTTTACATAAATGCCGAGGTAGCGCTGTCGAGTTTTTTTTAATTTTTAATTTTAATGTATTTTAAAATAACAAAATTTCTGATTTTTTTCATGAAAAATATTGAAGAATCAATAAAAAAGAAAAAACTCGACAGCGTTACCTGCATAAACTTATCAACTAATGAAATCATTTAGGTTTTTCGATTTCAGAAAAGCCAGTGATGAGTTATGAGTGGCACCACAATGTTACTTTTTTTGTGACGTTTACGGAGATTCGCTGCCAGCCTTATTTATTGATATTTATTTATAAAAATTTTACAAAGTATTTTTCAAATGTCATTTTACCATGTAGTAAATACAGAAATAATTATATATTATATATTCAAAAAACATTATCGAAAATGTGTTCTTCTTCATCGTTTTGACCTTATGAAGTTAACTTCGTCCTCTGTTTTCTGGTGTAATGCATTAAACACAAAATCCAGGAGTTATTTTAATTAAATATAAAAACATAAAAAGTTATTCTCATGGATATGATTTCGTCTTTAAAAATAATCATATATATATATTTAATTTCACATGCTAATTTGATTATCTTTGTTTCCATACTGTATCACCTTTGTTTCCACACTTTATCAGCCTACTACGTTACTAGACAATGGGGACATTTTATGTATAAATTAATTAATGAGAAAAATATTATTATATATATATTTCTATCTCTTTCTAACATCATAAAATTATTTGTTTTGTTATTACAACTCATTTGTAATTAAAGAATCTGCAAAACAATAACAAAAAAGCTTCGAGAACTGTTGATGGCCTATGTCGCTTCGACATATGAGACAGAGCGAGTGACATAATTCTTGCTTATGGAATTTCAAATAAAAATTTATGTTGCACTTAATTTTTTAATTGATCTACTACCTGTTGGTTTTTTTATATCTTCGCAAAGCATTTTCTGTCATAATATTGTTCACAGACTGATTCTAAAGTACAGCCTAATAATATCTCGATAACGACGTAGTCTATAATTATTTTTATGAAGTCTGTAACATATCAAATTTTATATACGTTTGGAATTCTCATAAAAATTTGTATTCTCCATAAGAGCCCGTATTAAAATTACTAATTTTTGCAGGTAACGCTGCCAAGTTTTTCTTTTTTTATTGATTTTTAAATTTTTTACAACACTTAAAAGTCAAAATACAGATCTTTTATGAAAAAAATCAGAAACTTTGTTATTTTAAAATACGTTAAAATTAAAAATAAAAAAAAACTCGACAGCCTTGCCTCGGCATTTATGTAAAGAAAGAGTGTGCAAAATTTCAAAAGAATCGGTCCAGTAGATTTTAAGCTAGAGAGGGCACCGACTCTGAAAAAGCTAAGTGTGAGAAACCGCATTTAAAAGTTTCAAAGTAACACGAAAGCAGACGGTGAAGACTAAAAACTCTATATCTTCGACAGTTTTACTCCAATCGACTTCAAATTTTTACGTAATAAACTTAATAAGTTGTACAATAATATAAATAAATAATAAAAAATGTTGAAACTTTAGCCCCCCTCCCTCCCCCTTAACATCAAAATATGGCTAAAATTGAAGCAGTAAAATAGAAATACACTTTTTAAATAGCAATAGCTTTATCAACGTTTGTATGTTTAAAGAAATAAAAAAGCCAATAGACATAAATTAGCATATATATCAATAACAATGAAAAAAATTAAGATATCATTGGAAATTTAATGTCCTAATAGTTAAGTAATTAAGATATGATTCACAAACTCAATCTAGTTGGATTGTAAGACCTAAACAGCAGTTTGTTCTTTCTTTAACCTTATCTTTAGTAAAACTACTACTAGTACAAACAAATCTAGTTCTTATCGAACGTTTCCTGATGTTGCTTCATATAACGTCCACTTGACATTCGCTGCACATCCGGTAGATGGCTTGCTGGTTGGCGGTGTCGTTGACAATGTCAACACGGTTGACGACAAGACCTTAACTCGGTGTACTTATGGCGTAGAACGACTTCCTCGGGGGCGGAAACACTTGTAGCGTCAATGCCGACAAGCAAACATATTACTTCAAGTAAGTATGTTGAGTAATGAGCAGGAAAAACGGAACTTCTATTTGTTGAATCAATAAGAGATGGTGGATTTAACAATAAGTATGTAACGATTAAAAATTGTACAGGAAATAGATGAAATTTTATGATAAACATGTGATAAAAAGTGACTGTTTCTCATGAAATTTAATCTATTTTCAACATCGTCTTAGAATAATAAATAAACAGATTAATAATAGATGAACCTACACCATTTTTAACTGTATAATTCAAATCGTTGTGCTTCTAATTCATTAATGAATCATCTCCAATACATAAGTTAATAACGGATTGTCTATTGGTGTTGGAAAATGTTGTTTCAAGGTTCGCTTGGTTTTAAGTGGTGTTTAACAAATATAACAATGGACTAATTGTTCGGTAATTAACTGAATGAACTTATCCTTGCTGGTGTCGAAGATCAAGCTTGCACTCGAGCCGTCAGTTTGCAGATAATTGAATCACTAACAACACCTATTAATCTATTCAAAACAAACAAATTATTGCTCATGGAAAATCTGTTATAAATTTATTAGAAACTATACAACCCTAGTAAAACCCACATCGCACCATGTATTTTAGATAGTAGTGTTTCATAACTGTATTGAAGTTGAGTTCATGGGGGGGTTGGGGCCGTATTCATTCGATCGCCATCTTGAAAATAAGGATATAATGATTTCCTTTGTTTATCTTGATTACTATAAATCTCACAAAAATTTTGTGAAGAGCTTTTTTGTAGAAAATAATATTACCTACAACTTTTATTTATTAAGTTTTGTTGTAGCTTTTGTCATAAAAAAGTTATAAGCAGAACTATGCACTAACTGAAGTGGACTGTAATCAAACGGGGTGACCTATCATGCTAAAATTTTGCGTAGCAATTAGGTACAGTGCTACCAACTATTGGAAAAAAAGATTTTAATAAAATAATTAGCGTGGGTCTATTTAAATTACAAATTCCAGCTACTTTTTGAATACTCCTCGTATAAATATATTGATAAAATGAAAACAACGCTGGTAATCTTTCTTAAGGCAGTTTTGGCTATGTCCGCAAGTCATATATAGTCTTAATAGTCAGGGGCGGCCTTAGCCATTGCGAGGCCCCGGGCAGCAGAACTTTGCGAGGCCCTTGTTCTTTGTAAATTCTTTACATAAATTGAAAGTAAGTATTTTTGATGATGATTTAAAAAAAATGCAAAAGTTTTAAATAAATAAATGTAGCGTTTTAAGTTTTATATTGGAAGATTTATAAAAGTTAACAAGCACAAAGACGACAAATATTAATGATGGTACATGAGTGCCTTAAAAGATAAACGCAGCGATTCAAGTAATTTCTAAAAAGCGAGATTCTAATAAATAGCTATACTCGTATAGTTATGAATTTCTCTACTTGTTTCGCGAGGGTGTGAGGCCCCGGGCGGTTGCCCTGCTTACCAACCCCTAAGACCCCCTCTGAGTACAGTGGACTACCCTTTATTAATCTATAAATTGCTAAATTCCTTAGCTGCACTAAAAACTAACCAACAAAGAGCAGAAATGACTGGTTTTATGAAATGTCATTGTTACGGCACATGAAAGACAGGTGTCGCAAAAAGTAAAAGTACCTGTGCGCCTTTGAAAGTATGACATTATGTAAAACTACAATATAGCCAACGTTCTTTGTTAATAAGAAATAAATTTAAATAACTTAAATATTTATAAGATCAAAAGCATCAACTAAATGAAGTTATATTTATTTTGTTTATCTATTAAAATGTTTTTGTAGATAAATCTAAGCGGAGAATAACGCTGGTTTTATCGATGCGTTGCGATCTTGCATAGAACTGCTAAATAAAGTAACATTGACCTCTGCTCTAAATTTCCAGCTCATCGGGCGATCAGTCAGCCGTGGGAATACCTCGCCTGGTCATTGGTCATCCAGTGAATAACGAGGTCACACAGCAATTACCAGCATTTGTTTATTTTCAATATCACTTTTATAAGTTACACATCATAAAAAAGCGTTTGAACTTAATTATTTTCTAAAGGACACACAAATATTAATTAACAAAATTCTTTCATTAAACATACAATTAAACTATAAACAAACACTTAACTTTAATGAAATAATTAGCTGCTTCTATAATTACTTTAACATTTACTTAAAATTGAGACTTTAGTGTCCTTGGTGTCTGGTCAAAAACAAACTTTTAGTATTTTCTCACAAATTATTATTAATAACTATAGCTACACAATTTAACAACAAATGTATGCCCATAGCTCGCAGCTCTCACGACGATCGTCTGCGAGAATTAATTCTCATTTCGCAATCCGTTTAAATAAAGCAACAACTCAAAAAATGTTGACATAGAAATTAATAATTAAATAAAAGTAGGACATTTTTTAAAATTTGTGATGAATTGTAAAATAATTTATTATTGGAAAAAATTAATCTCGTGTTACATTTTAATATCTGGAGCAATATTTGCACGATAGATGGCGCAATTATGGGTGTTATAGCGAAAACTGTTGCATCATTGTGTTCTAGATTGTCTGTTGTTGAAAATGTTCACACCATAACTGAAAGAAACTATATCTTATTGTAATTATTTCTTAGCAAGGTTAAGAAATGCAATAGGTTAAAATATATAAAAAGAAGAACTATTTTAGAAGACATTTGGATATACATAACTCAGTAAACATTTTGGAGTCACTTTGCCTTCATATTGAAGATGCGTATGACTTTTTTGTCATGACAGAGTTCAGTTTCTCACAGTCGTTCATATTTAATGTTTATTTTATCGACTACAAATGAAGATAAAGTTGATGAAAACTATAATTGAAATGTAGTAGTGATAGAAGCGTCACAAAATAGGACGCTTCACTAAAATGTTTACTGGGATACGACAATTCTAAGAGAAAGAGAACCCAGTAAACATTTTGGAGTCACTTCGCCTTCATATTGAAGATGCGTATGATTTTTTTGTCATGACAGAGTTCAGTTTCTCACAGCCGTTCATATGGAATGTCTATTTTATCATCTACAAATAGTGAAACCACTCCTCTTGTCGGAATACAAATCAAGATAAAGTTGATGCCAACTATAATTGAAGTGAAATAGTGCTAGAAACGTCACAAAAAGGGACACTTCACCAAATTGTTTACTGAAGTTATATTACAGGGATGGTAAACAAAAAAGTATCTGCAATATTTACGGAAAGAGATATTTTTGAAAACCGAATTAAAGAATCTTCTTCCTGGTGATTGGCACAAGAGTTACAGGTAATATTGACGATTGCATAATACAGATATAAGCACATTTCAGTTACTTGCAAATTCAATTTCCTAATTGGTTATTGTTTACATAATGGAAATGATCATAAAGAAACCTCAAAATAACCCAACGGTAATCAAGACTTGAGGTTAAGTCAGTAAACAATCGCTACCAGTGGCGGACTGATGTGAATTATTAATTGGATACTCTTGAATATCTTTCCTCAGACCTAATTCGCCACTGCTCGGTGCTATGAACCTACTGCTAACTGTAAAGTATTTAATGGTCCTTAATTTCGTGGATGTAACAACCATAGAAGGTCTGCATCGTACGGTGATATGCAAATGCAATCCAAAGAGTTGCATCAACGTTATTGACAACATGGTTGTGGTGTGCTGCATCTATAATAGGAATTCGCGGGGGTGCAAAACTGTAAACCGATTGGCGAGGTGCGCCGCCCACTTCGACGTAATGCAAATGTTATTTATATATATTTATTAGTTAATAATTTTGTCACGCTCCTCTCTCTCTCTCTCTCTCTACATCTTCCTTCTTCTCTCGCCTTCTCACCTATTGTTTTATACAGCAGAAGCGTTGTTAATATTCAATGAGATTTTTCAAATGTTGTTGTTGTTGTGGGTAATTATGTATTTAAATTGGTTGTTGTTCTTTGGATAGTTTAGTTATGTAGATGACAAAAGAGTAGGCAAAGTGTTTAATACGAAAACGCCATTGAACTAAGTAATTTTTTAACTATATTTATATAGTGTAAAAGTATCAACCTGGGAAATAAGAAAAATACCTTAATGTGGGTGCACAAAGTCCTAAAGCTTCTGCAAACGCAAATGCAAATATTTGTGGTTTCTAAAGGTGACATTAAACTGATTCTATAAATACACGCATAAAGAATGTAACATTCTTATCCAATGGTAAAACCCAGTGGTCCGGGTCGCCTTCTTCAATTACCAAATGATTCATTCATAATTATTAATGAACAAAACGGAATAAACCATTTCATTTTAATAGACGCCGAGTAAGAATGATGTTGGTGATTTAATACAAAGATATTGTAATTTGTTAAGGTCAATACTAAATAAAGAAACAGTGAAAAACCTGGTTCAGTTTAGGATAGAATGCTGTGTCATTCGTTGGATTAGTTAATCCCGCGATTTGCGGATCAAGCAAAAATTCCTATCCAAAATATTGAAATTACTGTGGGCCTAAAAATGGTTGCACAAAGCTATAGAAATTGTTTCAGCTATAAATTTGACTTTGAAACTCGATAGTATTCAAATCTAAACAAAAGTGAATAGATAAATTTGAATTCTAGTTGAATTTATTAATTATTTGTTATTTTAAAATGTATTTGCTCAAAATACACTTCGCACGAACAAGGCTGTAATATGCCTGAGGAATATAAACAGATATTTGAAAGCAGGGAAAGTCTGAAAAACCTTTTTGACTTTTATATGTAAATACCCATACTCGTGTCTATAATTTGTAATTTTGTATTGTAAAAGCTATTGAAAGTGGATGCACTTAAATAAATATTTAAAAAAATAATGTATTTATAATCACCCTGTTACAAAATACAATGCAATAATAGACAATACGTCACTTCCTACGCACGTGGTTCCGCTTAAGTAATTACGAAGAATACAATGAAGACGGGTGGTCATAAAGATCTGTGCTAGCTTCTAGAAATGTAAATGTAAATGTTTTTAAGGCAATAAACGAAATTCTCAATGAAGTGTTTTTATAGTTTCACTGTTATTTTGATTTCGTGGTAGCAATTTTGACTGGAAAGAATAAAACCTTAAAGATATGTAAATCATTTCTTATAATATTCTAGCAAAAACCTGAAATATTTTGCGTTTTTATTGAAGATATGATTTTAAACCTGAACACTAATTCTATTATTTTGTTAAATTTATTAAGTACTACAAATATCTCGGTGAGTATTCTTAAACCACGTGCTTTCATTTTAGCTTCTCTAGAACCCTTCCTTTTATTTAGCCCACCATGAAACCCTACCTTCCCTCCTTATGGAAGGAAGGTAGTTTTTCCTATTAACACCTGCTTTCCGTTAACAAAACTATTTGAAAATTATTGGGTATAAAATAGACAAGACCGTTATTTGTTTTGTATATTCCTTTATAGTTAAAAACATTCTCACCTAAATAGTGGTACCAGCCACTCTGGCAATTTACTAACTATTGGCAAAATATCTTTTTCAGTTACATCCAAAAATCGTTACAATTCTCATCGAGGTTCCCTTTCCAGAAGAATGACGTCTTCTTGTTGGAGTCACTTTACCGTCGGTTCAATTGTATCAAGGTTACATAAAAAATTATGTAGCTACCTTCACGTACCTCTGCCTAGCCCTTTCCCTCCCTCCCTCCATTGACCAAAACACGTGCTTTGTGTATGCTCCCTTATTCAACTACAAAGCATATCTTGGAGAAATCGCCAAAAGACATTTAATTGGCATTGATAATTAGTATTTAACGTGATGGAACCATTTACGATAATGTCGAAAACGTTAATAACATTATCGCACTAAAGCATATATCACATATACAACATATTGTGCTTGTGTATAACTCCTATCATGTCGTAAGATTCTCCGTGTGATTAAGGATTACTATATCATGTTGGTTAGCACTTTCTAAAATTGTTCATCTGCCGATTTAGCGTTTATCTTCGTTGATCCATACACGCTACATGGCATCCTACACCGAAGCAACGCGGTACGTCTCTCAATTTCATACAAAACAAGTATTTATTAAATTTAATTGTAAACGCAATGATCGTTTTCTATTTTACACGTAAATAATAAATATGATCACAACAAGAAAATATTATTTGACATCTAGTACAGATGGAACCACTATTGACAAATCCTTCAAAAATAACACTTGTAGCAATGCCTTATCAACAGACGAAATTCGTCACCAAAACTACTGTAACTCGTAAATAAATAGTTGGAATCTAATGAAATTTAGACACAAATTATTTGAAGGTTGGCACTATTTAAAAATCACTAGCTTTTACCCCCGTCGCAAGCGACGTTTGTTTTTTGTGAGTGGCTTGAATTTCATGTCAAAATTTAATTCCATTTTTAAATTGAAATAATAAATAAACTCGTCCTATATTGATTTAACATTTAATAACAATTAATTTTTCATACAAACTGACTAAGAAAATACATTTTTTAATTCAAAATAAAAAATATTTTCAAATTATGCGTTATTTGACCAATTTTTTTTCAAAATTTGGGATTTTTTTTTCGATTCGTAAATAAGTTACCAAGGTTAGCCTACATACAAAATTTCAATTTTCTAGCACAATTTTTACTCTCGGCAAATACTGCCCCCGTGCCCCCCAATAAAATTTTGAAATTTTGAATTTTTTTTTATTGATAATATACTTAATTATTCTAGAATCCAGAATATGAACTTTCTCACAAAGTTCCCTAACGGGCCCCCGAATTTCTTCAACCCCCCCTTTTTCAATTTTTGAATTTCTAAATATTGAAAAATGTCAGCATTGAATACCTTAATACACATGCAAAATTTCAACTTTCTATCTTTTACGAATTAAAAGTAATACAGCAAAAAAGGAATCACTTTTTTTCCAGATTTTCCAAAATTACGGGTTTCCAGGAAATTCAAGGAAAAATCCGGGGACGCCAAAAGTCTTAGAATTTCGCGCTGCCATACAAAATTCAGTATCAAACATATAAGAATATAAGAATATAAACATATAAGAATAGATTCAAACAGTTGGAACATTATAATATAGGATAGAGGTTTGTCAATAGTGGTGCCATTTATATTACAAAGGCTCTTTTATGTTATATAACGCTATCATTTTAAATTTCGCGCCATTTTTGAACATGCAAATATGATATTGTGTTCCATTACTAACCTGAGAGTTTGCACTTTTCATTAAAATAAAAATATCACCACTTTTGACAAAATTATTGTGTTTGCCTGTTGATTCAAAAGACATCTCTTGTTGACAGACGAATATTTAAGGTTGCAAACATCTGGTGTACTATTTTGCTATTGTTTATTCTATTGTATATACACAATTCCTCCATGTACTAGTTTTGCTTACAATTTCTCATAGAAATGAAGAAAAGACCATAAGAGTAGAGTAAAACAAATTATTACATGACCTTTGTGACCTTTTCTACGTGGATATAATCGCTGACTATTAAATATGCTTTATTCTAAACGGAATATTAAGAAAGGAAGGATTCGTTCGTTGATGCTAGGATGAGAGTTAAATCTAGAGGTCGCAGCTACAGGTCGAAGTGGATGATTCACAGTTCTGCGTTTGTGAACTAGAATGTGTTGGTAGTCTAGGAAAAAGTTTCGAGTCTAGAAGGAGAATATCTTCCTTCATATTCTTTTTAGTTCGAGCTCAAAAATTATAGACAGTAGATATACTGAGCCATAGATGAGACAGTAGATATACTCATGCCAACAATTTGGAACTGAGAAATAAAACATCCTCTTAGAACTGTCACTGATACGTTTCATTTAAACTGTTAATTCCTTTTGGTATTTTATACACAATTTTGATCAAAATGAACATGGGTTGATCAAACAACGGATGTTTTTGAATGAAAGTCTCATTGCATTTCATTTTCTTGTCTTGATTCTTCATTATCCCTAAAATGTTCCCTCTACTCCATTTTAGATCTATTTATCCTAACTTTTACTATTAGTTAGAGCTGGACATTAAGGAGCTTAACCGCCTTCCATTTCGAAGATAGTTAGAGTTTTTAGAGTGATGTCTTTCCATTTGGCAGGATGGAATGACCGTGGCTGACGGTCTAAACACTTCATTATTAATACGCTCAATATTATCTATCAGTATCGCTTACAAAATAACAACGTTTCCATAAAATATATATATTTCCTAATCTTAGGAAATAGCGAGACCACCAATCCTGAATTCGTGTTCATGAGTTCTCCACATGAAGGACACGCAAAGATAAACTCTATAAATAATAAACAACATCATAAATTTCACTAATTAACATACAAAATTTAGTTCTCACTTTCAAGAAATATAAAATGTATTTATAAAAAAAATTAACCTATTTCTTTGGGCTTCTCTTATAGTTAAGTATGTCAGTTACGAGTTGGAGTACTTGCTGAAGCAACAGCTGCTGGTCGTGGATGGCAAGAAGGTTACCACCAAGCGTTTGGAAGTGCTGGAGGCGATGCTAGTGCATGAAACATCTCTGATGCTATGGGTGCAGATTGTACCGGATGATAAATGTTAGATACAGAGCGCCGCGTGTGAGATACAGATAGAAAAAAAACAACAGCCAGTCGTGAAATATTATAGAAAATATCGTAGTAATTATTAATGTTGTTTAAATTGTATTTGTTTCATTATACTGTAATAGCGGTTTTAAATGATGACACATTAGTGACGTCAGAGTTGAGAAACCTTTAGTAACGTGAAAAAAAAGTGAAGACTTTAAACATGTTATCAACGAGCAGTAGTGCTTTCCTTCGCTCTGTTCTTATAACGCATAACCCAATAAGTTTTTAGGATGAGCGCCACTTCGAATAACACTTATCAAGCCGTTGTTTTGCTTAAACGATATTTTTTCCCATTAAAAAGCAATGCCTTATCAACACATAAAATTACAAAAGTATCCTCACTAAAAACGCTGTAACTTATAAAGTAATGGTTAGAAGTAATGGTTAGATAGATTTGTCAATAGTGGTATCATTTATATATCATCCTTCGAACGAATTGAGTGGTGTCTTAAGATAATATCCTTGTTGTTCGTTTAGCATGTTTTAACAATTATTACTAAGTCTAGGTACGATTTATTACTAAGTATTTAACGTAATTATCTTCATTTTAACTACAACAAAACATAAATACAATGAGATTACTAATCTCTAAAGTAAGCGTAATTAAAAACCCATTACACTCAATGAAATAAATCAGAGCGCGCTGCGAAACTTTCTTAAGTAGTAAATCACCAAGCGGTAATCGCTTGCCAAATTATGTTCAGATTTAATCTAAGTCAGCGTTTGGCAGATTAAGGAATACTATGTTAAAAGGGACATAGCAAACCAAGCGTTAAAGTGTCAAACGCCGAAAACTGTGTCATTTATCTGCTCCAGATACCGCTAATTACGTGACCACGGATATTTAGACAAAAACATTGAATGTGCAGTTTGTAATGTTTTTAAGTTGGTATAACTGGGTTCTATTTAAACCGTTATATTCACTTCTCGTTGCACCAAATTTGTAGATGATGAAGTGAGCCTTCAGGATGCAGCAAACAATACGTATTCAGATAAAATATGGTTCTTTAAAATAACGCTTAAATTCTTAATTAAAATGTGAGTTAAATTTACCATACACATTGTCAAATAAAATACAAAATGGCGCTCAAGTGAATGAATTATTTTACATAATGATGGTAATAAATTACATTAACACAAGCAAAACCAAATGCAAACAAATGTGAAAGAGAAATTCTGTCAAATGAATTTTAAAATGTAGAAATGAGTTAACTTGTCTTGCCTGGCTCTTACTTGGGTCTGGTCTGGTTTCTTGTGATGAAGCAACATCATGTGAATATACCTTGTGTTAGTGTGAGTGACTTGCGGCAGACAAACGATGCTATTTTATTGTTATTATACTTTCTTTATTACATACTTATACTATTAATATCTGTTTGTTTAATTATTAAAAACATGCTGGACTACTTCCATCAATTAAAAATGTAATTCTTTTTAAATATGTTAGAAATTAAGGTTATTACATATTGATACTAAGGGCAGAGGGAAGGGAAGTAGGAAACGTGATAAATGAAAGAAACGAGGAGATTTAACAACAGGAGAGGATAAGGAAAATACAATACAAGATACGGAAAATTATGGACTAAAAGATCGCTACGGTATCTGAAAAACAAATGGGGAAAAGGATGTGAAAATGATTGCTAGATTCAGGATGGGGAATGTAGAAAGAGGCAATAGGTATGGCGAACAGTAGAAGAGAAATTATGCAGCATATGCGAAAAGGAAGAGAAATAATTAAAACACATTAAGTATAGGAGTCAGGACAAAGTGTAAAGTGAAGTAAGCTTGGAGGAGTTATTGCAAGGATTGAGGGAAGGAAGAATGTGGATGATGGACGTAAGGAGGGGAACTTTGTAAGCAGAGGGACTCATAAGAAACGATTGCAAGAAAGTGGTAGGTGGTGGAAGTGAGGAGGAGGCAGTGGAAGAAGATAATAAGTGAGACGTACATTGCAAAGGAAGAAGAGAATTTAAAAAATGTTAAAAATTTGTAAAGGAAATGTGAATGTTGTTGTAAAAGCAGAAACAATTTATTACAAATTGATTATCTAGTTAGATCGTCTAGAATTTTATAGTATATATTAGATTATAGCATGTGCCCAATTTTTACAGTTTGGTGCCCCCTTTTTTAGACCCGTATCAACCATTAGACTGGTTCTAGCACATTGAAACATCCTGGGCAAGAAATATCAAGCTTCTAACACAGTAATTAAGACCCTCTCACACTTATTCTTACTGCGATAGAGAAATTTATTTCATATACAAGTACCTCCCACACTTCCAATTTTGTTCGCTAGAAATTAACCTATAATCTCTAATCAGAAATATTAAATTGTAATTAAAATCTAACATGACAACAAAACAAACTCTCTATTTAATGACTCTCGCTTTAATTTAAACAGAATTTACTTAATTTAACTACGAAGTGTCAATACCTTTCAAATATCAGTGATTTCTCCAAATAATGTCAATTGATTCGTTTCAGTAAACATGTTTTTGTAATCAACATTTACGAATTTTAATTTTCTAATCCATCAAGTTCAATAGAAGTTTTTGTGTGACCGCCATCGATGAATGATTAATGTTTTAATGTTTTTAGTCGTATTGTCAGATCGATTGTTTAATTGAATAAACGTTATCATGGGCGTCCGCATCCTATCGATATCTAAGAAAGGACAAGTGCTCGGTTTGTGCCCCCACCAGCGGGCGCCCGTCGTGTTGTTTGCAGGTCGGTCGCGGTTGGGTTCACCTGTACCTGTCCAAGTTGGCCTGCGTCTGCGTCTGCGCTGGCTATTTTGCGGTGGACGGTAACCTGACACGGATATATATGATCATGGATTGTAAAAAAATAGAGTGACCGCGTTTTCACCAGCCAATGCGGCAATTAAGAGTATACCTATTATTTCTATACCTTATGGTAAATGAATGTTTGCGGTTTCGAGAGTGATATTGTGTATGCTTATACAAAGTACTAGTTGGTATTTATTTGTGGTGATAGTTATCAATATAAATATGATTTACAATATTATTAAACTTAAATTGTGTTTATAAAGTATTGAGAAGAAAGTTATCTCTTTGAAATTATCGTATTTCTGAATGTTTTGAAACACCAGTATTTTAAAAGTTTATATAATTTTTTATTTAATATTTATTAACTATAAAAATTGGAATTTAACTAGCAAGTACATCAATATTCATTTTCAAAACTTATTTTTGCCGTTCCAACTCATTAAAAGTCATTGGAAGAAAGCTTAAAATGTAGATACGTTATTCATCTAACTAATTGCAGCTTTAGATTTTGATTCGCGTTTATAGTTACTTACATAAAACGATTTAAACATAAAAAAACATGATTTTTTTGATAATATTTAACCTGCTGTATAGTATCGCCATCTATATTTCGCGAGTCAAAAATGGCCAAGTATCGTTTCACCTTAATTCACTTGTGACGTTTAGAATTTCTCGAATGATCTATGCTTCACACTTTATGACAGAGTACATAAGGTTCTTTTCAAAGCGACATTAACCTCCCAGAATGAAACAGTTAATGGCCTATCAATAACAAATCGTAGTGAAATTCAGCTACTGTTAGATGATAAATAGGTATGTTTTTTTTATATGTATATAAGATGGTTATTTGTGTGTATGTCCAACTGTGTGATGACAATTCTAACAGTACGTAGAGTTATGCAGAAGCGACATCATTAGAATATTAAATCAATTGTCTCTGGTTGAAGTATTCGGTATACCTAGAATGAATTCTCACGATGGCATGGCAGTAAGCTTCTGAAGAAGTTAAGAACTAACCTGGTGAGGTTGTTCAATGTTGAGTTGGAACTTGGAGGCGATGGCGAAGGCAATGCATCCCACTGACTCCCGAGAAACGTTTTATTGTTAACATTAAACTTTAAAAGTTTTTATTTTTAATGCATACGAACAAGTGTTAATTTGTAATGGTTTTATCATAAAATTTACTAAGATTACGTTTTATAAAGCTACGTTGTTTATACGGGTTTCCTAGGCAAGTCTTCTAGCAAGAGCAATTTTCGATAATGCTTTTTGACGAACCAGTTAATATATAATTATTTCTATAATTACTACATGATAAAATGACATTTGAAGAATACTTTGTGAAATTTTCATAAATAAATATCAAAAAATGAGGCATTGACAACGAATCTCTGAAGACGTCACAAAAACTGGCTTACCACTGGCTTTTCTAAAATCAAAAAACTAAAATGATTTCATTAGTTGATAAGTTTCTGCAGGTAACGCTGTCAAGTATTTCTTTTTTTATTGATTTTTTAATTTTTTACAACACTTAAAAGTCAAAATCCCTATTTTTCATGAAAAAAATCAAAAACTTTGTTATTTTAAAATATGTTAAAACAAAAAAATTTAAAAAACTCGACAGCGTTACCTCCCCCCTTTTAAGAGAATTAATCTTGTAGATTTTGAGCCAGAGAAGGCACCGACTCTGAAAAAGCTAAGTGTGAGAAACCGCATTTAAAAGTTTTAAAGTAACACGAAATTAGACCAGATAGGTGAAGACTTAAAACTCTATATCTCCGACAGTTTTACTCTAATCGACTTCAAATTTTTACGCAATAAACTTAATATGGTGTACAATAATATAGAACTCTCCTTATGAAGCTTTACAACTATATATAGTTCAAGCGACTCTTCCTATTATCCTATACGACCTATTATCAGTACTATTCATACAGGTGAACTTTTGAACACGAATGTACAATTCGATCACGTTTTATTTTAATTGTAATTCAATTTGCATTTTGGGAATTGTCGCTTAATGTTTAATAGTGCCAAGTACTTTTTACAGGTTACAGCACTGTTTACTGTTAGTACTGTTGGATGAACCCAGGCGGCAGGTCAACTGATTACTTATAGGGAATGCTAATTAGTCGCCAACGCTATAAGGAAATGAATCCAAAAAATGTACAGTAGTTTTGTATCCTGGTTACATTGCACCTCCACCACCAGCAGGTGTATCTGATTCTAGGTATTTACTAAAATTACAATTGCTAATTAGAAAATCTAAAGTACCATCAATATTTGCAATAAAAAATTAGGTTTGTTGTATAAATTAGTCGTCAGTCGTCAGCTCTCATACGAGTTACTGCATTTTGTCTTCACTCGCCTTAACTCACTATTTTTCGTCAAGAGTATATAAATAATCTTTGCAGAGTGTTTGCCAAAGCTCACGACAGTTTCCGATAGTAGCCGATGGTTGTCGTCAATTATATTTCAAGTGGTACCCAAGTTATTAGCGTGTGAACGGCTGGGTTGAGTCTAGCTACTGATATGCGAGTATACAGAGGCAGTAGCTGTTAACTGTCAAGTAAGCAGCTCACACCGTGTAACTAGGCATTACAAAATTGAAGAAACAACAAATATCGCCGACAATGATCAAATGTATTTCCAATGGGCTTGTGTCCTCATTTTTTAGTGTTCGATTTTTCAATTGTTGATTGAAATTAATAAATGTGTATTGGTGTGTCTATTTTATTAAATATCTAAATGTTGACGAAGATATAGCAATTAAAAGTTTCAATTGTAGTTTTAGAGCTAGAAATGGTCGACCATATTTGTATGACGTGAAATGCATATTAACGTCAGTTATTTGTTGAGTTGGTCAGTGCTGTGGTAATGTTTTGTAGCTGTTGGTAGTCGAAATAATCAAGTCAAGTCAAAGAATAATACATTTTTATTTAATTTAACCCTGTTACGGCAGACATAATATTGGAATTTTATTGTTCCTTGAAATAGCTGTAAATAATATTTAATATTCTGATATATAAATACATATAGCAGAGATTTATGAGCTGTAAGGTTGGTATTGGTTGTGATGTCACAGGCATTTCGAATATGTAGAACGTTGAATCCCTTTAATAATTAAAGAGACAAAATGACTTTTTTAATTGTTAATATCTCTTAACATATAAGGAGTTATTAAAAAATAATTGAACATTTGAGGTTCTAGTAACCCACCTTTTCAATATATAGTACACTTTTATAGAAATTAAGCCATAGGACATAAGCCCATTACTACATTTTAAGCTAATGTAATGTGTATATACATATATATGTATGACAGAATAGAGAGCTGATTTCTTGATGGAAATCGCAGTAAGACAGATAGATACTTCGTAAGCGCATCAGGTGAAATTCCTATTAGTGAAACCTAGTCACAAACGCGCGAATACGCCGAACATATGCACACACGCACACATCTATAGAAAATAAAATACGATAAATGCTGATACACAATAAATATCTCCTTGATATTCAAGTAGTTAAATAAAGTTATAAACTACTAAGTGTTAAAATGAAAATAAGATGTTTTCACACGAACTGTATAAGCAATTCAATGTGTTAGAAAGAGATAACCGAGTCGTAAAACTATTGAATGAATAACTCATCAAATACGATGGAAATCTATCGTAATTTATATGCAAAATATTAATTAGTTATTAGATTACTAATAGAAATTGTGTTAAGGAAATATTGCGTTGGATATTCTTCCGATTGGTATATTCTTTGGTGAGCAAAACTTAAATATACAAGTCCAGGGGCGGCCCTAGCCATTGCGAGGCCCCGGGCAGCAGATCTTTGCGAGACCGCAGGCTGCAGAACTTTCTATCTATGTTTATGTCTGATCAAAGCTAGCCACCCCCCCCCCTCGATTCACTCCTGGATGAGAGAATGAATAAGCTACAAAAGTATGATCCGTTAATACGTTTTACAATAGATTTTTGTTTAAAATTCTAAACACAATCTAAGATATTTTTATTATTCGTCGAGAGATAAAAACCTGTGTTAAAAGAAACACCTCTAAAATAATTTACGATGGTAGATATGCAAATACAACGCAAGAAACATAAAAAATGCATTCTTGCTTTACAATATGTGTCATACTTCTCATAAAGAATGTTTAGATCTCTTTTGATAAGAAAAGAAATTATGAAATATTCATAAATATTAAATAATATCTATTCATCGCGTAAAACATTCATCGTATACTGTACTTTATGCGATAAATAGTTTAAAAAATATTGTTTGGATGCAATTATTTAAATTTCTACAAAGTCATGTTGTTAATATTTAAGCACCAATTCTCGTAATTACTAAATATGTGATTAATTTACAGATAGAACCACAAAGCGTCTAATTATCTTGTAAAAGTAATCACTATTTAAATTAGTAATAAAGAAATAAAAGTTATTGACCAATAAAAATAAAGCCATTGATTTGTTTATCTTTTGGCGAGATTTCAGTTTTCACTTTCGTCTTCGTTCAAGTTGTAACGGTCTCTGGCAGCACGATGTGGAGCGAGATTCGAGTGAGATAAAAGCACACGTGTATCTGAGGATGCCAGTGAGTGGAGATATAGATACAGGAGAACGGTTGGATCAGCCTGCAGCTGGAGAAGGGCCAGTTCCGATTTATTTGGTGTTCTCGGATGTAATCTCAATTATTTAGTTACATTGTTTGCTTTAAATAGATATTAATTTATCTCGAGTTTGGAACAGTCAATCGCTTTCTAGTCTTCAGGATAATTTGATAAAAATATCATTTATAATTGTATAATATTCTATTGAAGAGACACATTGTGGTTTTAAAAATATTAAAATGTCTTTTTACTGATTTATATTAACTATATTATGAGACTATTAGGGGCGGCCTTAGCCATTGCGAGGACCCGGGGTAACAGATCTTTGCGAGGCACTTATTATTTGTATAATTTATGTAAATTGTAAGTAAGTATTTTTGATGATAATTGACGAGTAATAAAATTTTATATTGAAAGTTTTATAAAAGTTAACAAGCACAAAGACGACAAATATTAATGATGATAAACTAAGGTACATGATTCTAGTGGGATTTCTAAAGAGCGAGGCGGGAGATTCAAATACATATATAGTAATGAATTTTTGTACTTGGGTTGTTGCGCGAGAATGCGATGCCCGGTCGGTTGCAATGATTGCCACCCCCAAAGGACGCCTCTGAAGACTATAGCTATTTGAAGCTCGGCAGTATATATATTAATACAATATCTTATTTTTCTCTAGTGTATATCTTGAAACGACTTTCTTTCGAATTGTCGCCACGATATCGTGAGGATTACTAAACCGATTCTAATAAGAATTACACCGTAGCTGCTTTATACTATAAACTATCGTTTAGAAAAAGATATTTACGATTTAGAATGCCTGGTTCATTATTTTACAAACAACTGTAATTTCCACCAAAGAAATTTTTTTAAATCTGATCTGATGATACTACAGTCGACGAATCTCCGTGAAGGCTTGTTCCACGGAACACCTTACATCTCCACCATTTTAATTTGAATAATTTCTTTATGTAAATATATTCAAAAATGTGTGCTTTAGATGATGATAATAATGGAGCATTTATATACTTTATAATTATATAGTGAAATGTTACATCACAGGTTGAAAATGTAACGAATGTAACACTTAAAATAGCTTGTAGTAAACTAGGAAGTGTTAAACTAGCATTGCAAGACAATTCCTGTATGAGAAGAGGAAATGAACCACGGAATTGGCTTGTAGCAAGCTTACAAGTTCAATCTCGAATATATTTTAAGTAATTGACAACTGACCACTTTGGCCACGACGCCTGGTGGTCAAAAGAAGTACTAGTTCTGGTGTGCACTTGGTACACAATTTTGATTGGTTTAGTATAAATTTTTTAACCGTACGGAAAAAATGCAAGTTAGATAAATTGTAGAGAATTTAAATGCGCATCTAGCCGTACTATTTTAAAAATTTTAAAAGAATATTTTACCATAGTTTTTGTGTTTTTCTGTTTTTGACCTCACGTTTTTTTACCATAACTAGGCGACAAAATCAAAAAGTCCACGTTGTTTGTTTTACAAGTTGTAAAACTTATTGTTTTAAACATATTTATACATTAGAAAAAAAAACACTTTTCATATAATTTTATGAAAAAAACGTGAAAAAACGTTTCGTAAATGTTGAAAATTAATTTTTGTTGGTCCACGTTTTTTCACGTTTTTTCATAAAATTATATGAAAAGTGTTTTTTTTTCTAATGTATAAATATGTTTAAAACAATAAGTTTTACAACTTGTAGAACAAACAACGTGGACTTTTTGATTTTGTCGCCTAGTTATGGTCAAAAAACGTGAGGTCAAAAACAGAAAAACACAAAAACTATGGTAAAATATTTTTTTTAAATTTTTAAAATAGTACGGCTAGATGCGCATTTAAATTCTCTATAATTTATCTAACTTGCATTTTTTCCGTAAGGTTAAAAAATTTATACTAAACCATATACTTGTGTATCACAACGTCACTGTTTGGATTATCATTATTTTTACCACATTTTATCAAATGTCCAGCTTGCAGAATTTTTTCTGCATTTCTAACAATTTTCTGAGCTGGATTTGATCCAACCCAGTGAAAAAGTTGGTTTAAAGAAAACATAAATAATTAAAATTCATGACACTAATTCAATGTAAACTTATGGTTAATTCTTTGGTTGCACACCAGCAGTAGCCATGTTTTTTAAGCCCCGCCTACTGGTCCGTTGTCAATACCCGTGTTTTGCTTTTACCGGGAAGTATAAAATTATATTTAAATATGTGTTAATTAGAAAAAAGAAAACCAATAATTCATATGCACTATATGCTGATCTAACATAACCTAAAAATTAAAGTAGCTAATAAATTACTTTAGTTTTAATTACAAAAAGTATAACGCAGAATAAATTAATCCAATTAATTATTTAAATTTCAAATATATTTTCACTTATTCGTTTGGCTGAGTTTTATGCATATACGAGTTTGTGTGTGTCTATGTGTATAAGACTGGTTTTAAACTAAAAATTAATACCAAATTAAAATAAAGTAAAAGTTAAAATATATTTTGTAATTTAAAATAATGATCTTGTAATTAACAAGTCATTAAATAATATTAAGAAAATATAAACCAGGTTAAGTTTAAGAGGTTAAATGAATCTAATGAAATATTTATACCGAACGGTCTTATATTTAAAGATGTTTTCAAGAAAATCAATTTTCTTGGAATCATCTTGAAAATTTTAAATTTATATATTTTTTAATGTTCTTTATACGTTGAAAAAGTACTCTAATTTTTTAGATTTTGACTGTTAAAATGAACCCTATGTTGAAATGGATATTTTGTGATATAACAATGGTAATTTTCTTACGATTCTTTTGAAAAACTGAGAATATAACAAATATTGTCCTGTGAAGAAAATTACAGCAAGCGGTATTCGTTTCGTTATAAAATATGTTGAAAGTAAGACACCTTCGATTGTTTTGGACTTTACGGACGAAAGAAAGCTCTGGACAATAATTTGTTACAAAATGTTATATATCAGTTAAAATCGTTACGTAACAGGTAATTTTTATTACTTAAATACACGTAACTACTTCTAAAGAGTATGTAAAACAGAATAAAATGAAAATAAAGTGAAACTATAAATAACTAATAAAAATAAAATGACAACAATTAAGAATTATTAATAATATCGAGTCAGCTGAGTTTGTAGGGAAGTGGGTGAAGTGGGGGAGAGGTATAGTAGTGGTAGTACAATGGTAGTGTATATAGAATGCCTTTCACTTACAGTAGAGCTGTACAAAGAAAGAGCAAACACTATTTCTTATGGGATACACTGTAAAAACGAAGCGAAACATTTTCAATGAGAGAGACACAAAAACCCCTGCAGCTAAATTCACGCAAAACTTTTATTTTTCAAGTTTCATATGCACCTTACACATACATTCATGAGAAAAACCAGTATTGATTGCTAATGCCCTGATGGAATGGGGACCTCGTAAATATGTGGACATATTTTTAATATTTATTATGTTCTCGGATGGTGTAATATGTTTGGACACAGAAGATAACATTTTGTTTATTTTTGTATTAGTTCTGTTGAGCTTCCGGGTATATATATATATATATATATATATATATATATATATATATATATATATATAAATATATATATATCTGTGGGTCGGAGGTATAGGACTATGTCCATTTCTGTCAAAAATGAGATTATTGGCTCAATCATATGGGTTTCTTGTCCCCTACCGATAGGTCTACAACATTTTTCCCTACATAAAAAAATGGCGAAGTTACGGTTGTTTTAAATAACACCAAGTCCACTTTTACTTAGAGTAAAACATCTTTAATATTGTCTCCTGTAAAATATAGTAAATGTGACATTGTGTTCTATACCTCTGACCCAGTCAGTTTGCTCTTAATGTTACGATATCCCCATACGGTCCCTGTTAAGCATGCCTCACTTCCTGATCAAGCATATATATATATATATATACATATATTTCAATGTTCAACAAGTTCGTATGATAAGTGATTTTCTCGTAATCGTAATTAAATATTTTTTAGACACTATTTGCGTTTTGAAGTAATTGAAAAGGTGAGAAATCCAGTCCTTAATATCGGCTACCGTATAGTATAATATCTTCTTCAGACAAGGGATATCCATCCTGTTTACCGTGCAATTTCTTATCAGCTACAATTTTCTATGCCCAATGGTTCGTCGCTTACACTACTATATCAGTCTCCATAGTAAATATCAGTTCTTGTAATATGAAAGATCATATTTGATTTTTTCTTCGTTTTGTTAATTATAAAATCAACAAAATACACACAATTATGATATTACAATTAATGAGATGTATAACCTAGTTGTTGAAAAAAATGTAAAAGAAAATTGTAAGAATGAGAAATTCAAATGTAATCTTTTTAAATATGTTGTACTGTATTTGTAAAACTAATAATTTTATGTAATTAAGTAAATGTTATTTGTCTATATTTAAACACATGAATACCGATATCTAGAAAACCGTGATTATTTATATAACAGCAAATTTATAAATCTAAATAATAACTTTTAATCTTTGAAAGAATTTCTTTAAATTTTATAATCCTTAAGAAGTTCTCTTTATTTTTAAAAAAGCAGTAACGTTTTACATTAGGTAAATTTATTTACGTAACAGATTGATTTTATTATGTAAGATAACTCTTAAACAAACGTAATTGTGATTAGCGAATTCTTTCTTTCGATTAAGTCTAACGTTGTTTTAAAAAGAGATACCACTGCATTACAATAATAAATAATAAAAAATAAATTGTTTCTTAATGTAATAGTCTTAGTTTTTAAACATAACTTTACTTAATATTCAAAGTGTTTTTTAATTTAATAATGTGAATAAAATAAGATAATTATTTTTCGATAACAATTAATTAGTAAATGATAGAGGTAATTTATGACGATGCTTGAAAAATATTATAAATATAAAATATTCGAATTTTTCATTTATTTCTCAAGTACCTATATAAAATATATTTAACATAAAAATATTAATATTTTTATGTAAATATAATGTAAGACTACATAACAAAAATTATCTTACGACATTAATTTATGTACTCTGAAGTTGATAAAGAATTTTGCGCAAAATAAATTATGTTTTGTAAATTTTGATAAATCATAAAATGTAACAATAGGAAAGAAATATTAACGTATTATAATTAAAGCAATATATTTACAAAAGTATCGTATAAAATTAAATCAACTAAGTCATTTTTTACGTTTCATTCAAATTCATTTTGTTGCGAAGAGAAAAGTTAACAATAAAAAATTATAAAATATTTATAAAAAAAATTATATTTAATGAATAATCTTTTTTTTAAATATTTTAAGTGCACTTAGCTCAAACAAAAGGGCGAATGAGGAGGGGGTAGTAGCAAGTAGTTGGAGAGGGGATGATCACATTATACGTAATTATAAAACAATTCGCAATTTATGCATAAATTAATGCAACATTTTTAATTAACTTTTAGAGTCTTGCAGTAAAATCACACGAAAATATTTCAGCCGAGCCGAGTCGAGGCAAAGTGTTGCAATTTAATTATAAATATTAATTATATACAAAATGAAATATTTCACTCACCAAAAATAAAATAAAGGGTAAATTAATCCAGGTATTCACCAACAAAAAACACTAAAATATCACTAATTTTTTTTTTTAATTTTCACCCACGAAAACCAATAAATAAAATAAAATTTTAATAAAAATAAAAATAATAATAATATGATCCCGTCTGAAGCACAATCCGTCCGCGACGGCGCTCTGCGACATACTAAAGTCAAATCAGATTCAATTTCAACATTGTTCCTACCTAAAAAAAAATATACCTACAAGAATAATAACAATGACGTCACAATAATGACGTATACGTAAGTGGGTTACTTAACCCCGCCTACTTTCATTTCGCAGCTAAATATATATTTTATATAAAGTGAAAATGAGATAGATATATAATATACATATATCTATATAAATTTCTTATAGGAATTCATATGTGTTAGACAAAGATAGCAATACATTTTAAACTAGCGGTATTCACTATCTAGCTGTAAATAACTGTTCACGTTTGCTATTTACTAGTACTTTTTGTTGTGTGAGTTTTTTTATTATTTCAATGTATTTGTGTATCTTGTTTTTTCTATATGATTCCGCTATACTTTCTTTTATAACGTATTGTGTAGCTATTGCCATCTATTGGTAAAGAAATGAACTTTGTTATTACACATTTTTATTGCAGAGTGCGCTGGGGTATCAATTTTAATACTCCCGCGCTTTTTCAGCCTGGATTGATAATAGATTGCTACAAGATTCACTAGATGTAATATATATGTTTTTAGGGGTAGATTTTTCAATTGATGATAGAAACTGATGTTAATAATTTATATTGGCATTTTTATTTTAATAAATATCTAAATGTTGACGGAGATATAGCAATTTAAATTTGAATTGTAGTTTTAGCGCTAGAAATGGTCGGCCATATTTGTATGACGTGAAATGCATTTTAACATCAGTTATTTGTTGAGTTGGTCAGTGTTGTGGTAATGTTCTGTAGCTGTTGGTAGTCGAAATAATCAAGTCAAGTCAAAGAATAATAAGTTTTTATTTTATTTAACTCTGCTAAGGCAGATATAATATTGAAATTTGATTGTTCCTTGAAATAGCTGTAAATAATATTTGATATTTTAATATATAAATACATATAGCAGAGATTTATGAGCTGTAAGGTTGGTAACCTGTAAACTTGTCAGAGTTCTGTCAAGAATATATCTCTTTTACGCTCTGTTGTATAAAAGAGATAGCAACTAGCGGTTGTGATGTCACATGCATTTGGAATGTGCACAACGTTGAATCCCTTTAATAATTAAAGAGACAAAATTACTTTTTAAATTCTTAATATTTCCTGTAATATAAGGAGCTATTAAAAAGTAATTGAACATTTGAGCTTCTAGTAACCCACTTTATCAATATATATATACAAGTGGACAATAGTCCACTTTTATAGAAATTAAGACATAGGACACAAGCCAATTGATTTTTCGTGCCATCTAAAAATTTGATTGGATAACATTTCATTTTAAGATACTCTTGACTCCAATGTGCGTCTAGCCTTAAATAAATGTACAAAAACGTTTATAACAACATGATTAGCCTGATCCAGTAATTAACCTCTTCACTTTTACTTTCAAGCTCCACTTAATACCTCACCATTATATAAGTTGCAGACAATACAACAATTCATTATCCATCTTCTTGTTATTAATATTTTTATTGCTTTTAACAAATTGATTGACATATCAAAACAACGAACAAAAGTTTGGGCGTGTCAATAACCTAACCATCAAAATTTATCTCAAAACCCAATCAAAAAAAAAAAAAAATACGTGAATTGCAATAAAAAAAATTAAAAACAAAATTCGTATTATAAAATCAATCACTGCTATACAAAGCTGAACGTAAAGGACAAAGGATCTTTCTCATTGTGTCCAGGACATGTCCTAAATGTTAATCACGATCCAGACGTTGTTAATTAGTCCACGTATATTGGATAAAATGTTTGCTGAAATAAATTAACTAATCTATAACAAACTAAATGTATAAAGTCGTTTGTCATATTGTTTATTAAGCTAGCTAAAGTCTTAAGTCACCTTTATAAGTAGTGGCGCATTAGGTGTACTTGTGGAGGGTTAAAAGGTCCGTACTAGTTAATTTATAACCGCCAAATTCACCAAATTTGGCACAGTGTGACTTATGTATGAACGTTTTGACTTTATTAAAACGCTGAAGCAAAAATAGCCGCATGCTCCACTGAAATGATTGATTGAACCACCTGATGTAAACAAACGCAGTAACCAGTCTTAAAATTAGCTTAATTATGGCTCGTATTTAGCTAAGTAATTGTGTACAGTGCTACCAACTTACTAATAATTCTACTTTAAGTTATTATCAGAAATACTTTATATAGTTCAAATTGCGAGAGGTCGGCGGCGACTAATACTTAAAACAAGTTGTGGGGTATAAACTGTCGATGTAACTAAAAAGCACTGACTCACTTATTTTTCTATAATGTATATAGAAACGAATAAGATAAAATTCATTATCGTATTATAGATTTATACCGCTCTTTTAAGTATAAGTCGCCGCCGAACTATCGTGATTTGGACTATACTCTTTTTTTAATTCATTTTACTCAATGTTGGCCTATTTCTCTTGCTGAGTATTACCACTTGTAACAATGTATGATTATGTATATACTTAATCAATCTAACTTGATAACAACCAAACCATGAAAATACAACTGATTATACAAGAAGTTTTAATTCTATTTTTGAACAACAAACAAAAAACAAAAACAACATTTTTTGGGTTTATGCTCTCAAATGCATTGAACATATTGCAAGTACTGTATTTATATTTATATATTTCAATGTTGGCTAAACTGGTTTCTTAAAAACAAGTAACTGCTATATAACGAAAATAAAAGAAGCTTGAATTATATCCAGATCCAATGCGATGTGCTTACAGAATAAGTTGAGACCAATATGTTTAATAAAAAAATAACATTCACTTTCGTTAGTTTGAACGTGTACCAGGGATGGATTTATTGCAAATTAACTGCGGGCAATTATTTATTGACGAAATTGTATACATTTTTCTGTATAAATCTCTCTTTTTTGTTTAAGGTATCTGAAAGTGTTACCAAATACAACTCTGTGCAAATATTCAAAAGAAAACAAAAGTAAGATCTGTAATTCGTGGGCGAACTGGTCCACGTCCATTTGAACGACAAATGAAATCAAGAAAAGTGCAAGGATTCTACTACGACAGGGGGGGTGTAAGGTCAAAACGATAAAAAAGAAGCATATTTTCGATAATGTTTTTTGACGACACAGGTAATATATAATTATTTCTATAATTACTACATGATAAAATGATATTAGAAGAATACTTTGTGAAGTTTTCATAAATAAATATCAAGAAATGAGGCATTGACAGCGAATCTCCGCAGACGTCACAAAAAAAAGTAACATTGCGGTGCCACTCATAACTCATCACTGGATTTTCTGAAATCGAAATACCAAAATGATTTCATTAGTTGATAAGTTTCTGCAGGTAACGCTGTCGAGTTTTTCTTCTTTTATCACGCCAGCATTCGTAAAAACAAATCTATAGAAATGAGTTTGATTAGTAGCATTAATTAGAAAATCAAATATTATTAAAAAAAAATAAAATAACAGTGATGCAATAATTGGCAAATTTATTTTTAAATACGATGATAAAAACCCGGAAATAGCGGAAGTAGAATAGGTAATCATCCATGGTGTCCATCACGTACACTTAGCACGTATTTGTCGCTGCTTAAGTACCGTATTTTAGTAATTAAGTAAAACCGAATTAATAATTATATCAAATAAATCGAAGGTCATGTTAATTGGACAAATTACTGTTTGTTAATACAGCTTATGTGTTACAGCATGTGGAATGTTTTAACTTCCGCGTTCTGCAAATTATAAGATGATAGAGTTCTTCGATGAAGTAGTAGTGAAATCACTATTAACTTTAGTTCGTTTTTTGTTTGCGTTAGAAGTACGAATTCGAATTCGCTGCAAATTTAAGTAACTGGAATTGTACAATTTATAAAATTATATGTTTTGTTGGGTAGGACTGCTTTAAAACTAAACTGCTTACTACCAAATTACTACCGGATGTTTTGTTACTGTCCTTGAAAATATTTAACTTATTTTTAAAACAGAAACGACTTTATTTATGTATTTAAGGATGTATGAGCAAGAAAATAATTTTCGATTTAAGGGCTCAAAATTTTTGTACGTGTAGATTCCTGGTCAATGAATTTACTGTTGAAATTTCAGGGTAGGTAACCGTTCATATTTTAAAGAAATTAATTGTTGAAAATTGACATAAAATACATTGGTCTTATGGGTAAATGGGTACAAGTGAACATAAATCAATAAATATGAGTATGTTCTGTATTACGTAGCATAAAAAAAAACTATGCATTAGAAAGGTGAATATTGGCGTCACACGTCAATATTTTAAAAATACTATGTAACCGTTCATCCTGGAAAGATAATTAGAAATGAAATTCAAATTATGATATTTAAAAAAATATTTTTCGCCATATTTGACACTTGGCAACATCGCACTGCTATAATAAGCTACACAGCACGGCAGCGGCAAAAACGGTACATACAAATTTAAATATAACCTCTTTCAGAGCTGTCAAAATAAATATTACGTGATAGTAACAGCAAAAATTATGTGCAAAAATTAAGAAAATAGCATATATATAAAAATAAAACATTTATTAACACTTATAATTTCATAACTTAGCATATTTCATTAAAAATTTATTTTTTTTCAAGCTGTTTTACAAAATATTCAAATGTTACCGGCAAAAAAACTAACCAAAAAAAGCTATGTTGCCAAATGTAAAATCACGTCACGTGATAATTTTCTTCCCTTCTCCCCGCAAATGCTCATGCCTATCCCCACCCTTCAAAATTCAGTATTAGACCACACCCTCGCTCATACATTCTTAAATAGTGTATCTAGTTACTTGTAATTAGATTTTTAACCGTTACTGTTCTGTTTTAAATATAACCTCTATATAATGAAATATTCTTAAAGAATAAAATAAACTACCAATTCAGAACCAGAGTGCATTCTATTGTGAACTATCAACATATTAACGTTTAACGCATTATTAACAACAGAGTGTGAAACAGGCTTCTTCCATAAACGTCGAGTGACGGGTCTTATAAATAAGATATAACAATAAAACTTGGTTAAAAAATTATATAATAAATAAATGTATTATATTATAAATAATAATAAAAACTTGTTGAATTCGTTCCAGCTTCACTGGTGAAGTACCAATTGCTATTGGTGTAATAATATACCAATAAAAATAAATTTAAAGAAGTTCTTTTTGAAATTGAGAGTTGCTGCTACTTGGAGTTATTAGATTTTATTGTTGAAGAGGATCCAGAAGATGTCCGACAAGAAGTTTACAATTTAAAGCGTCGCAAAAGGTGCCAAATCTGGGTTTGAATTTTAGTTTTCTTGAAACTATATAAGTCACATATAAATTTTGCAAAGAGCATTCATTGTCTTTAACTTTTTGAATAATAAAAAATAACTAATTTTTTTTTACCTTCATTTCGATTTTTCATTAAACAGAATACTGTCTTGGGGAATTAATGAGAATTGTAAATGTTCTTTACCTGTAACAAAAATAAAAAGAAATTAAATTAATACATACAGTATGATCGATACAATAAAGACAAATACATATAACTAACAAATTAATTGTACAGCAATCTGTAAGCAATTATTTCTCATTTATATATCGGCGATGTAGGGAGGAGGGGAGACTGTATATCAGCCACAGCTGCCACCTATTGATTGTTAGGTTAAAGATGCTATAATATAAAGTGGTGTAAAGTGGAGACTGGGAGAACCTTATCGACTGGTACACCAGTTCATGAGTATATTTTACTTTATTTTAAAAAGCGATCCTGATATTTGAGAAATATATATATGTATACATTTTTGTATACAACAGTGCTCTTCTTCTCACTTATATCACGTTATCCTGTCTATGTTTACTTACTACAGATTCTTAGAAATGCATTTCTGAAGAATCTCGCAACAATATAAGATTTTACCATCCTTAACAATGCATAATTCTTCTTAAGTGTTGTAAAAGATATTTCAACGAATTCGTTAAGTGAATTTAAAGTAAAGTAAAGTTTAAATTGCAAGTGTTAAAAGAAGAATTGCATCAAAAGTTCATCAACAGGTGACCATCTTTGTTTTTATGGCTGTTGTTTCACGAGAATTCAAACAAGTTAAGTGTGATAAGAACTTTGGGAATTTTGGCAGAGTTATATTTAAACTGGAAGATATGTCTAAATAATTTATTTAGTGTAAAGCTTTTTTGATATTAGTATATGAAAATATACTACCTAATATAATACTATTATAATATAAATATATTGTTAGATAACTTTTGTTATGTAACTTTATATAATAATAATATAAAAAATATTAAGTCTGAAAAAAGTAATGAGCGAGAAGAATATTGTGCAGTTATTAAAGGGAAAGAGGTGGATGGCGAAAATAAAGAAAAGAAACAAGGAAAAAAAAGTAATGCTAGAGCAGAAGTGATTTTAATCTGAAGTGACAAAGAGACGAAGAGACAAAGAAGACAAGAGAAAGAAGGAGGACTAGCAGAAAATTACTTTTGGAAATAGAAAGGTCTAGAATAGTTTTAAGTTTAATTTCAAGTTGAAGTTCTATGAAATGTATTAGGAATGTAGATTGTAAAGCTGAAAGGCACACAATTAATTTTTTATAAGTTATCAACAAGCTTATAATTAAAATGATCTAGAATATAAAAGTCTTATTTAGAATATAATATGAGTCTAGAATATAAATAAAAATCGAAGCAGCAAGAAGAGCAATTAAATTCGGGTAGAAAATATAAAATGCTGAAGGCAAGATCAAAAGGAAAATAACGGAGGAGAATAGAAAGGAGGGTGGAAAATGGAGGAAGGAGTACTTTGAAATGGACGGAATAGTGACAGAAAAGACAGAGAGAAGAAGATAAAAAGGTATAAGTGTGGTAGATGAGCTAAGGAATAAAAACAGAGAAATACAGCAGCAGGAAACAAATGAAAAAATCGAAAACTGCAAATATAATTAAAGATACAAGAGGATTTTTCAAACGAATTGTAATTAAAGACAATGATATGTAATGTAATGTAGCGTCCAATTGCAAAAAACATTAAAATAAAATAATAATAAAACAGAATATAAAAGTCTTTAAGAAAATTATACCAATTTTTCTAGAGGTAGAGTGGTTGACATTTATATAAATGATAAAATAATATTAGCCATCGTTTTGTAAACACCCTATACCATAAGCAATAACTAATATTTACTTGTTAAAATCATGAAAAAATGTATTGCAGAGACTACGACGGTTTGTCATTAAGCATAAATCATATGTAAATAGCCATTGGACCGCAATGTCCGCGGTTACTCGAAAGAAAAAGAAATGTTCCTCAATCTTAAAGATCTTAGCGACTGTTGCAAAGAGTAAACTGCTGCAGTAGCCACCAGAAGTCAGTAGTCAGAGCTTGTGCGGCTGGCTAGTCAGGTTAGTAGATACTGTGCTTATTTAAAAGGGAATATTTAAAACAATGGGTTTTTTGTAACAAGATCAGAATGGACTTAAATGGGTTTGAACAGGTGTGGAAAGATGTTGTTCACGAAATGCTTGTATCTAGTTACAGTTTTTTTTTAATTTAACGCACTATCAACCTAATGAAATTAAGGTGAAACGATACTTGGCCATTTTTGACTTGCGAAATATAGATGATGATACTATACAGCAGGTTAAATATTTAAAAAAAAACCATGTTTTTTTATGTTTAAATCGTTTTATGAAAGTAACTATAAACGCGAATCAAAATCTAAAGCTGCAATTAGTTAGATGAATGACGTATCTACATTTTAAGCTTGCTTCCACTGACTTTTAATGAGGTTATAATATTATAAAATATAAAATATAAGGTTACAAAATTTATGACATTATGATTCTTAGAAATGTTACCAGTCATATAAAAATTGGAATTTAAATAGAAAATATAGCAATATTCATTTTCAAAACTTATTTTTGCGATTCCAACTCATTAAAAGTCAGTGGAAGAAAGCTTAGAATGTAGATACGTTATTCATCTAACTAATTGCAGCTTTAGATTTTGATTCGCGTTTATAGTTACTTACATAACCATCGGAGGTTCTGCAAGGAATAATGGAAAAGAGAGTTAGTAAGAATCGACAAGATGAGAACAAATAAAACAAAGGGGAACCAATCATAGCGGAAAAAGTAGTCAAAGAATAGGGTGAACAAATTGTGACAGAAATTGTGTTACGGTAAAGTTCCATAAAGATCCATATAATAAATAATCTTGTGCTTCACTGACTCTAACAAACAAATAAATACCATTACCAACAAGTATACATTACGTTTCGATTGTGTAGGCTTTTAGGACTATAGGACAGTAGGACATTTTTATATGTAAAAGTCGAAATGGACATTTGTAATATATTTTTTTGAACAAATAAATAAATAACAAGATGCTTGATAACTGCACAGTGCAGTGTGCTGCACTTATGTCCGACGCACAATGCCTGGAGATACAGGGCGTCCGTCCTGTATACAGTGTGGTATATACGTTTACTATGCAACTAGCTTTCTGCAATGAAAAGTCTACGTAATTAAAACGGAATTCGAGCAAGGCTTTGTTAGGGACATTAAGTTTGTCTTATTATTCTTAGAGTGCGTTGGGGGAATGAAGATAAAACCAACGGTAATAATTAGAAGAAGAGACTCACCTAGGGACATAACATTATTGGTAATTATTGTAATCAACATATGCAAAATATTTAACATTATGGAAGCTGAGCCAATTAGGTTAAAAGAAGGGCAACCCATCGGCGCCACAGTTATGATGTGTATTATACTTGCACAAGACAGAATCGAGCTCAGATTTTTACTCAACCGAAAACTGTATAAGTAAATGAAGCAACTAAACGAAGAGAATTTTCGGAAAGGAGATAACGACAAGAGGTAGATGACGGAGATAGAGACAATAATAACATAGTAAAGGTTAAACATAGTAAAGAAGAAATAGTAAAGTAAGAGAGTCAAGAGGAAATAGTAAAGATAGAGCTTCTATGCCTGTAATAGACATAAGTGGAGAAGTGAAAATGAAGAGAGAAGGCTAGTGAAAAGATAATAGAGGGTTTGTCGAGAGGAGACAAGGAAGGCAATAGGTGATAGATGAAGATACAGGCAATAAGGAAGGAGAAGCAGGAAACGGTGTGAATAAAGGAGGAGTAGGGGACATGAGGAGAGAGGATCAAGAAAAGAAGAAACAGAAAGTACTATTCGAAGTAGTAATAGTCTAGAATAATTTAAGTTTAGTTTTTAACTTTGAATCTATTTGAAATGCATTAAGAAATATAATAATGTAGATTGTAAAGCCGAAAGGCACACAATTAATAAAATAATAATGAAGCAACTAAACTGACAAAACTGTAATATGCATGAAGACAATAAGCAGATATTTAAAAGCAGACAAAGTCTATAAAAACCTTATTGACTTTATCAATAAATCTAATTTAATCTCTTTATTTGAAGTACACATACTCGTGTCTATAAGTTGTAAATGTTTATAAATGTACATATTGTTTTAAGTGCTAATAACTGTTGAAAGTTGATGCATTCAAATGCATTAAAATAAACTTCTTCTCTTCTTATTCTTAACCTTGTTCCCTACTCAACCTCTCAACCATCTTTCTTTTTATTCCTGCCTCAATATTTTTGTTTCCCAATTTTTTTGTTCTCCTACTTTTCTCCCCCAATTTATTCTTCTTTTTATTCCACCTCCATTCTTTTTTGGATCTTATTTTCTTTAGAAAAGGAAGACTAGAACAAGTTAAAAATACCCACACGTGCTCTCTAAATGTCTCTCATGAGTTAGTTATTTCAAACGCATTGGATTAATCTTATCAAACATGGAAGAGGAGGGGGAAAAGAAGACGTACGCACAACTGCTACGTGTTTATAGCGAAAACAACTTCTCAGAGTGAAATTTTTTCCATGAAACAAGTAAAAACTTGTCTTGTAGTACAAATTTCAAGATTTCTACCGTCATAGGTTCATTTTCCACCTCGCACATTTAGATTGTAAAGCAGTGTGCTTGCTAGCATGCTACAAACTAACTTAAACGTTACTTTTGCGTTCTCTTTTTGATGCAACCATGCAGATCTCTAGACACTTGCTTTAAATGCGCTAAAAACGACCTTGGTGAAACATAAATTTAAATTTTACTTGTATGATATATATGTTTATGAATTTTTGCCATAAAAACGGCGAGTACATCATTATAAAGGGTCGTAAATAGTATGCGAGTGTTGGTTATTGTGTTTCTCTAATAAACTCATTTATTTTAATTGTTTTTTCAAGTATTGTTAACATTCGTAGACATGAAGACGATCTTTAAAAATCAGTACTATGAATAATTCATAGATAATAACGCAGCCGAAGCGCGTTGGCCTAGTTGAAGATATTTTAATTAACTTTTGCTTTTACTTGCTAAGTTAGTTTACCATCTTATTATTTTAATAATTGAGCTACAGTTAAGGTGTTACCCAAGTGTTTCCACTAGTTAAACTACAGTTATATTTGACTCTAACAATCTGATAAACAACAGTATCAACCTATTGGTAAATCTGTTCTTATTAGAAGAGACTCAATTCGGAAATTATTCTGTTCGTTTTGTTAAAAACAAAAACAGAAGTTCTTTAATAAAAAAGAAACAAACCGTGGAATTTCCGGTTGGTACAGGACAAATCTCTAAAGAAGTAAATGAGAATTTATATTTAAGGATAAATAAATAAGAATGTAATGAAGCTAAGTGCAAGGCTGTACCAGGCACAGTACAGCCTTGTTAACTTGATAAAACCTTCGCAAATATGCACAGGTGAATGTCCTGGAGTCTCCGAAGATTTGTGAACCTGTGAGGACCCTGCGAAGGACCGCGATAGTGCTGCCAAAAACTACACTGTCAATTTTAAGTTGTAGCAACTAGTGGTTGAAAAATGAACACAGAAAAATTACTGATCCCTTTTCAAACTTAAAGAATTATTTATTAGTAATATACATAGATGCATTCAATAAATTCTTCTTGGATATAACTATTCTAAGCATTATATTTTCTCAACGTATTATGATTGTGGAAACAACCAATTTTCTTCTTTTTTAATTTAATTTATTTAGCGTTAGCAGAATCCAGATCTCACTCTTAATAAGTCGAACTCTAACCATTAATCAATTCCGGTACTTGTTTAATTATCTAATTTGTTTAATAAATGTGGTTTACTTCTAGTTATAATTTCGTATGTTAAAAACAATCCTATATTTATTAACAGTGTAACTTTTAAATAAACGTAGAAAAACAAAATAATTCCTAAAATTCTTGCAGAAATTTGGTGGCAAAGAATTTTAATTATATCAAAAGTAAATTAAACAAATTCGTAGTAAATATTTAGTAATTTAAAAAGTGTTGTTGTTAACCCTTTTCTCTTTACCCACTCACTACTCCTTGCTCTCAAAGGCAATTACATTCAATTTTCAAGAATTTTTCAAGTTGCATTGTATAATAAAATTTACAATTACAGTGGTTATTTTTAAAACGTTTTACACAATTTACAATTAGAGTGAAATTAAAAATTGAGAAGAAGTTTAATGCCATAATATACCAACACATTAGAAACTCGAATAATTTCCACCCTGGCCCAGGTTAAAGCTCCAGGCACCCAGGTGTGTGATAACCCTGGAAGTCAGCAGTCTATCAGCCTGGGGGTATTCCTGCGCGTGCGTGTTTTTGTATTTGATTGATTTTTGATCATTCGTTCGTTATATAACTATTTATTTAATCGTGATTTATATTTAATATTAATAAAACATATATGCAAGTACTGGTATGCGTTTACTTTCAATTTATCCACAAGGTCGTTCGTTTGCTTGCCCTCCCGCCTGCCTGCCTGCTTGCCTGGCAATAATTGGCGCTCTACTTGGCTGGATTCATGTGGTGTGACGTAATTTAACAAGAATGATAATATTAGAACAGAGAATTTTATATTTAAAGTAAAACTTTTTACCTAATGACATGTTTTATTATTTTTTTACTTGTATTTATTGAGAAAAGTAATAAAAAATAAGTTTTCTAGTTCGAAAGACATCGAGGAAACTTTCTATGGCATAAAATCACGAATTTTTCGACTCTTTTTGGTTTCTTTTAAGTATCTCGGCAACGGTTGGTTTTACGGGTTCGGTAGTTATTATCACTCTTAAAGAGGACAATATTTTAAACAGATTACTCCTTAACAATTTTTCGCTAACCCTAAAAATAAGCGCTCTGTAGCGTCTTGAAAATGGGGCCTATTCTAAGTTGGCAAAAAATCCACAATTTTATATTTGACGGCTAACAACAAGAGAAAAGACGGTACTCTCGCCAGACTCATCAAAAATTACATCATTTGACATTAACTTATACAACTAGGAACTTCACAAAGACAGTCAACAACTTCGGCTTCCTATTGTATTCTAATTACCATTAGGTAATCACCAAATCATAAAAGTGAAAATTGTTTTGTGCATTGTCAAAATCATTCTGGTATATTTAAGAGTTGTCATTGTTGGTGAAATGACGTCATCGAGTGAGGATACGCCCGTTCACTCCAGGAGATTCTTAGGAATACGGAGTCGAGAAGAAATAGGATTCAAGGTCGTGGACCCGCACGTACCGCACATACTTCACTTGATAATCTGAGTTAAAGAATGAACAACGAAGAAAGGGTTTTATGGTTTTGTTCATTTTTGAATTAAAGTGTCAACATTCTTAAAGCAGTTTTACACATCATATTTGAATGCAGTAGTTTAATGATAAACCAATTTCTCTTTTTTTTTAAATCTAAAAGTAAATATTATATTTTCGTGAAAAGTTGTAATATATTTATTTTAATCCAAGGTACAAATTGAGAAATATACTCATTTGAAAAAAGAGAAAAAAGTGAAAAGAAGATTGTGCAGTTATTAAAAGGAAGCAGTGAAGGGAAGCGGTGGATGGCGGAGTTAAAGAGGAAAGAGAAGGAAGGGCAAAATAGAAACAGAAGGGAGAGAAGCAATAGGGGTTTCAATTTATCTATTTTTTTTGTATTCTTCTTAGTTTTCTTTCTTGTAGTTTGTAATTTAATGATTAAAGGCGGAAGAATATAGTGCCTAATACCAAAAACATTACAATAAAACACTAAATACATAAAGAGAAGCAGAGATACTTACGTATGTAAGGAAGACGCAAAAGAATTACAAGATTTAGAATAGGAAATGAGAAGAAAAGAACCGGGTATTGGGAAGATGGTGAAAGAATGTCCTGCAGATTGTATAAGGGAGCAAAGGAGACGCTAAAGCATATGAAAGGGAATAAGGAGACCAATGTAGATAGCAAAAAGGTAGTAGACAAATTATTAGGATAGTACAAAAAAAAAACAGAAGCACTGCAGGTGTGGAAACGGAGACAAAGGAAAGGTAGGTATATTCAAGAGGAACTTTAAATTAACTTTTTTGCTCTTAAAAGGGCTAATATCATTTTCTCTCCTAAATATTATATTTTTCCTAACATTAAACATATAATAAGATTCTATGCAAACATATATAATTTTTCTTTTAATATTTATTTGAGCGCATCTACTTTCAATAGTTATTACCACTAAAACAATATATATCTATTTCCTTTATATATTTGTTTTATTCTTTTTTCCGTTACTCTTGTAACTTTTTCTGTTTTCTTATGCAACATATTTTTGTTTTAGCCAAAGGTGAAACAGATATTCTACTTTAGGTCAATTTAAATTAAATTAGTTTTAGATAAGAAATTGGAATTTTGACAGTTCTTATTTCTTGTATCTTTATAAGCAATACAATTGATTTTATATTGTGAAGTGTAAATTGTCCTAACAATATTTACACATAATCCGTGACATTATGTTATTAGTCGAGGTGTGTACGTACGTATGTCCGTGCTGCGTTTGTGCGTTTGTGTTGGTAATCGTGGATTATAACGGTCGTAGTTCGAGCCTCATTAGGGCTCATTGATAAACAAACAATTATACTTGTAAAGCTGTCTAAAATGTCTAGAGGTGTCGACATAAATATTGAATTAAAATTAATTAAAAATAATTCTATAAAACCCAGCGTAAGATGGTGATATAGGATGCTGTATGATTTATAGTTGTAAAAAGCATTGGCGTAGAACTTACAGGGGCTTAGTACAAAGGTTGGCAACCATAGTAGAATGAGTAATTGTAATGCAATTATAAAAACTTAATAGTTTTAAACAATAATTGCTGAGATTGTGTAATTTTCGATTTCACATTCGGAATAACCGCAAATCCAGTGGCACGTTCTTCGATTATTGCGAATACCGTAGTTCTTATTACAAGCGCAGTAATCGATCATCAGTTATCGTTCTCCTTAAAGACTCCCAAGTGCGCTGTGCGGGGTTTAGCAAAGTAAACGTTACGCTTTCTGGAGTGGCAATGTGTAATGGTGTAATGTTACATATTTTAGTTTTTTTTTTTAAGTTATTTTTATTTGGTAATTCAGTTTCTATCTGCAAAACCTTCGAAATATAATAAGGAAGTGTAATAAACCAATTTAAGCAATAAATTGCTAAGATGTTGATGCAATTTCTATACAATAAGGTGATAAACTTGTGATATTCATTTAGTGATAGCCTACTTCTAATACCGACCGATAAAAAATCGATACAAAAAAGCATATTTTCGATAATGTGTTTTGACGACACAGTTAATACATAATTATTTCTATAATTAATACATGATAAAATAACATTTGAAGAATACTTTGTAAAATTTTCATAAATAAATATCAAGAAATGAGGCATTGACAGCTAATCTCCGGTGACGTCACAAAAAAAAGTAACATTGCGGTACCACTCATAATTCATCACTGGATTTTCTGAAATCGAAAAACCAAAATGATTTCATTAGTTGATAAGTTTTTGCAGGTAACGCTGTCGAGTTTTTCCTTTTTTATTGATTTTTCAATTTTTTACGGCACTAATAAGTGAAAATACCGATTTTTCATGAAAAAATCAGAAACTTTGTTATTTTAAAATAGTACGTTAAAATTAAAAATTTAAAAAAACTCGACAGTGTTACCACGGCATTTATGTAAAGAAAGAGTGCGCAAAATTTCAAAAGAATCGGTCCAGTAGATTTTGAGCTAGACAGGACACCGACTCTGAAAAAACTATGTGTGAGAAACCGCATTTAAAAGTTTCAAAGTAACACAATTACAATCTCCCTGCAACTTAGGACGGTCTTACCTTCACTGTGCGTCCAGACTAATATATTTGACCACAGAAATAAATATAAGTATCTTATTCAACATAAGCTCAGCGTTGTTTTAATTTGTTATCCATTTAGACAAGCGACAATACGCTATGTGAAAATAAATAAGATTTGCTTAAATAATGAAAACAATACAATTTACTAAGTAACTAGAGCGTGGCAGCTCGCTCCATATGACAAAGAGGAGGAAAGTCATGCTCATTCCCCTCCCTCCTCTTTTACAAGCATCAGTCAGGCATAAGGCAATATTATCACTTTCTTTGTTTGCGAGTTAATCAAATTAATAAACTTGCTGTAACTTGTTGTATTTTAATCACATGTGATTAGAAAAAATATTAGAAATGCAATGGAGTGATTACCAAACTGCGCCTCGCGTTCCACCCATGTTCTGTTGCTGGTTGATGGAGTCAGAGGCGGAGTCCGTTGGACTTGGTTGCAGTCGAGCGTGGCGCAAGAAGGCGCATTCCTAACAAGGACGTTGCAAAAGCAAAGGAGAGCGGATATCTCAGTCCACTGGCCACAACTCACAATATTCGTACTACACCGAGTAGGTATATTGTTCTAGCGTAAACCAGCTGATGCATATATTGCTTTAGAGTCGCTTAATTACTGTTGCAATATTAATTAATTATGTGATACATACAAACGACTATACTGTTTGTATTTCTTATTGCGTTTTTTAGTAAGAAACATGGTGCTTTCATTTTTTCTTAGAAAGAAACGCCTTGTGATGGAAACAAAACTGTATTTAAACAATTTCTTTTGAAGTAGAAACTCTACTACAGTTCGGCGGTGACTTATACTTAAGAGAGGTTGTAAGAGCGGTATTAATCTACAATATCATAATAAATTTTATCTTATTCGTTTCTATAAACATTATACAAAAATAAGTAAGTCAGTACTTTTTAGTTATATCGGCAGTTTATGCCCCATAAATTGTTTTAAATATAAGTCGCCGTCGAACTCTCGTAATTTGAACTAGTTTTTATTCATTACAGTCAAATGTAGTTATGTATATTTAAGATTTATCTAACATAACAAAAGTAACCTATTACGTAAACAATGCTACCTACTATACAACGTTCTGTAACTTTTATTACTGCCTTTGTAAAAACCTACCCTTTTAAATAAAGCTTAAGAAGATTTTTTCAGGATTAAAATTTTTTGCAATATAAGCTAATAAAATAATAGAATAAGGACCTTCTTAATATAAATATTACAAGGTTTTGTTAAGGTGAAATATTACTTGAATGTAAGATAATAATCATGTTTTGTGTTTCACAGAATGTCTGTCCTGAGATTTAATTTTAATGGAACCCACCTAACGAGGAAACGAGATAGATCTATAGATGTTTTTTTAAGTTAGAAAGAGATCAATATTTTGATTATATTATTAAACCATGGCAGAGAAGATAGGTCTGTTTTGTTTGCTCAATGTGTTCATAAAAGATATTTCAACAAGAACGGTCATTTTAAATTTTGCTTCATTTTTTAACTGTCAATTGTGGTGACATTTGACAAGTAAAAACTAGGAGCTTCTCAGATATGGGTCGACACACACTCGCACAACGCATTGCTTATTGTTGTCTCTTTCTTTCTCTGGCAAAGATGTCTTAAAAACTATTTTATTGCAAGTCTGCACATTTGCAAACATTCTATAATAAACAATTGTAAGGCAAAGTGTTTTGCTTGTGATTTCAAGACAATACGGTTGTCGCAACGTTATCATATGTTCTCATGGCCCTTACTGAATAGCCAGACTGAATTAAGACAGTCGCTTTTTCAGCGTGTAAGCCCTTTAGATTCTTATACTAGGGTTCGTCGCTTATCATGCATTCAGTCACCAAAAGCTGTAACCGTGTTACGTCACGAGCTTTCGGTGACTGTAAGCCGACATAAGCAACAAACCTTAGCTACTATATAGATCATAATCTTCATGATCATAATTTGATATAGATAATGTACAGAAACATCTAATCGACTACTAATCAGATAGGGGGAATCAGGGGATCACAGGGGGATTGTGCTTCTAAATGCTAAACCAATTTAATTTAAATTTAAGTTTAGTTTTAAGTTTGAGTCTAAATAGGAATGAAATGTATTAAGAAATATAATACTATAGATTGTAAAGCCGAAAGGCACACAATTAATATAATAAACAAAAAATAATATACTAATCAGATATTTATAAAAGAAGTGGTAGAAAATGCGGTGGACATAGCAACAACTTCTATAAATGGTAATTTAAATATAGTTATATTGTCTTAAATGACAAAACATTAAATTTGGTTACTCAACAAGCCGTAACTAAATACATAATCCTTAAGTGCGATAGTGCATTAAAGAAATATGCAAAAAAAAGCATTGTTATCGAGTTGTTAAATCAACAATAAGAATAACAACAATCGTGACTAAACTTTTTTGGAACCAATCCCACAAAAGTGTTCACCAGGCTTTTGTTCATGGGAAAAAAATGATCTTTTGGGGATTTGCATTTAACATTTTTGCATATACGACACGCTGGATAAGTAGCACTCAATGTTGAAGGCACGGACTGCATTACAAGTGGTGACAGTCTGCAGGAATGTCTCCAACGGAAGACCTTGAAAGGGTCTTAAGAAGATTGATGGGTTCAACTTAAATCTTGTTAAATATTGAGCGTGCTTGTTTCTATTCCTATTAAATATATTAGTAATTTTTTTGATTGCTGAGGGTTTGAAATGTTTGTTGCTCGTGGAAAATCTAATAATGTAAGGGGCTGCTCTAGGTTCATTAACAGAGGTAGGTGATGAATTTTTATTTAATATTTATTTGAGTGCATTGAGTGAGAAGCACTTGAAACAATATATACACTTATAAACAATTACAATACATAATTAACAACTTATAAACACAAGTATGGGTACTAAAAATAAAGAGATTAAATTAGTTTTATCGATAAAGTCAATAATAATAATTATTATTATTATTTTATATTAATTGTGTGCCTTTCGGCTATACAATCTACATTATTATATTTATTAATGCATTTCATATAAATTCAAACTTAAAACTAAACTTAAACTATTCTAGACTATTACTACTTCGAATAGTACTTTCTGTTTCTTCTTTTCTTGATTCTCTCTCTTCATGTCCCCTACTCCTACTTTATTCACACCGTTTCCTGCTTCTCCTTCCTTATTGCCTGTATCTTCATCTATCACCTCTTGCTTTCCTTGTCTCCTCTCGACAAACTCTCTATTATATTTTCACTATCCTTCCTGCCTTCTCTCTTCGTTTTCACTTCTCCACTTATGTCTATTACAGGCATAAACACTCTATCTTTACTATTTCCTCTTGACTCTCTTCCTTTACTATTTTATTATTGTCTCTATCTCCGTCATCCACCTCATGTCCTTATCTCCTTTCCGCAAATCCTTTATTTTTCTGGACTGAAGTTTAACTGTTTCCTCGCTACTTCTTCTTTCTTCTCTTTTAGTACTTTCTCTCTCTTCATGTTTCTGATGCAACCCAGCTACGAGCTTATTTATTGTCCTGTTTAATAAAATAAATAAGTCTAATAATTAATGATAAAGTCAATAAGGTTTTTCAGACTTTCAAACTAACTCCAGAAGCTGCATTAAAAGGAGTCTTATTCTGTTTCTGTGCTATCGCTTAACCTGTTCATTTTATGATTAATTTAGTGTTCAGAATATCACGTACCAAGCCTTAAATAAGAAATTTGAATATCTTGAACTTTCAACATGTCCTCCTCTTTCGACAGGCGGGTGACATCGTCATGATATATCCTTGTGGTTATGCTGAGCCCTGGGGCTTAATATTTAGAGGTTCATTGCCCAGTTGAACCAGGTGATTTATTTTCATTTGGTTGGCGATTGATTTGCTGCATTTTAATGCAGTTCGATAAATTGAAATGCAGCGCATTTTGTTTGCTAAACCACAGATAACAAGAGATAATTAGAGCAAGAAACTAATTTGATGCAATGAGAGAATAGAGATCGTCAACTTACAATCTTAATGCTGACACCATCTTGTATTCCTCAAGGTCCAATTTCGTTTTCAATTTACGTTTTCGTTCAAACCAAGAAATAAATATCAAATAAATTTAATATCTATTTATAAATCATCTTTTATTGGCAAATATTATGTCATGCCCATGCCCATGCCCATGCCCATGTCCATGCGTGCCCGTTCCTAAGCCGCGGTTTGCAACCATAAAGGTTAAAAGCGAAACCAGCATCACAGAGCCAGGTTGGCAGTGTCAAGGTCACGTGACCATTGTTGTTGTGGGTGGTGGGTGGAGGCCAGTGGAAATGTCAGATGGAGCACGGAGATGTAAGCACAGGTGGTCTCGTCTCAAAACAATGTGGTAACTATTTAATGAATTAGTCTTATTGTTTGTTTATTGATAAGCCTGACATTTGCACCGCGGATGCTGATGATTACGTCACCCAAGAGATGGCATGAGAATCTTCGTGTTTTATAGTAACAATGATAAATTACCGAATATTATGTCTAGATTGAAGAAGCTTATTGTGAAGTGTGTGGTAATGGACAATGGAGAATGAGAGCAAATATGAAAATACTGCAAGTGTTTGGCAGAAATCGACATTGTGGCAAAAATTAGAAGGAGAAGTCTTCAAAAGGAAAAATAAAGTACAAATTGACAATAATAGAACGGCTAAAAAACTTAAGGGAGGTAAGGTCAAAACGATGAAAAAGAGGCATATTTTCCATAATGTTTTTTGACGACACAGTTAATATATAATTATTCCTATATTTACTACATGATAAAATAACATTTAAAGAATATTTTGTAAAATTTTCATAAATAAATATCAAGAAATGAGGCATTGACAGCGAATCTCCGCTGACGTCACTAGAAAAAGTAACATTGCGGTGCCACTCATAACTCATCACTGGATTTTCTGAAATCGAAAAACGTAAATGATTTCATTAGTTGATAAGTTTCTGCAGGTAACGCTGTCGAATTTTTCTTTTTTTTATTCATTTTTAAATTTTTTGCAGCACTTAAAAGTCAAAATACCGATTTTTCATGAAAAAAATCAGAAACTTTGTTATTTTAAAATACCTTAGAATTAAAAAATAATAAAAAACACGACAGCGTTACCTCGGCATTTATGTAAAGAAAGAGAAAATTTCAAAAGAATCGGTTCAGTAGATTTTGAGATAGAGAGAACACCGACTCTAAAAAAGCTATGTGTGAGAAACCGCATTTAAAAGTTTCAAAGTAACACGAAAGCAGACCAGAGAGGTGAATACTTAAAACTCTATATCTCCGACAGTTTTACTCCAATCGACTTCAAATTTTTACAAAAAAAAGTTGAAACCTTAACCCACCTCCCCTTTAAGGAAAGTTAAAAGTGTTCCAGCTGATTTATAGCATATCAGTTACGATAATTTACCTCTCGGGAATATATATTTCTTAAATACCAAACCGAAAGGTCATTATTCTTGCAAGTGTAACGAAATAATTCAAGTAATGCATCGCAGTGTAAAAATAAAGCTTTTTGTTTACAAAAAAAAAGAAGAAATGAATCTTCCTTTTATAAATAATGCATCCGTTCTTAAAGATAATTTTATTTTTATTCCTTAGGCTTACCCTAAGATATGATTTAGTTCTCAGAATGGTCACATGGAGCGCTACAGTACTGCTATAAATGGCGATGACCTCACAAATATATATATATCAAAATTACACATCCCAAATAAAAGTATATGTATGGTATATAAAAAAAGAACAAACAAATAAAATGAAAAACATATACAAAGTGTATGTGATACGGCGATAGCACACTGTGCGCCAAAAAGGTCAATGGCGACGAGTTTTTTTTTTATTTTGATTTTATCGATGATGCCCAGACAGGGTGGGACTTCAGGAAGGAGAAAGAGAACAAATACGACACCCAGAATATTGAAAAAAGAAAATAAGTGGATTTAAGAACGCTTACTTTTCTTGCGATCATCTTGAAAATCTAAATAGATATATTTATTAATGTCAACGTATAGTAGAGAAAGTTTCAAATTTTAGATTTTGACGTTAAAAATTGCATTTTTAACATACGAATACTACACCGACCTATATTGAAAGTCGACGGATGTTTTGTGTAATAACAACGGTAATTTTCTTACAATTGTTTTTGAAAAACTAGCAACCATTAGTTGAGAATATGACAAATATTGTCCTCTAAAGAAAGTTACAGCAAAGCGGTATTCATTTCTTTATAAAATATGTTGAAAGTGAGCTATGTTTGATTGTTTTTGACTTTCCTGAGATAACCTAGTTACTAGAGATAGCGATTTGATAACAAAATACAAGGACAAGGCGAAAGGGGTCATTTTTATGATACACGTGTTATAAATCTTCCTGATCCGCTCCTGTTTTTAGCACAGAGTCAGTTCGTACAGACATAGAATGTTGTCTTATATAATAATAGAGGATAAGTGTCATTGCTGCAGGGTCATAATTCAAATAATGTAAATTTTATATAAACAGGTTGGCAGGTGGGTTATTAATTACCTTGCGAGATAAAATGAAGATGATTTGGCGGAGCGAACGGGACGATGTGTCAATAGGTTGTAGTGTCATGTAACATGGTGATGATCGTGCAAATAAAGGTGAGGGAGACAATTAACAAGAGAGCGAAGCGCTGTGTTTCGGTGATTAAAGTGTCACTAGAGATTTATGACAAATAGAAATTAAAGAAAATTTGAATATTCATGTTAAACATGTGTTCAAGGACAAAATCGAACACCAATTCAACAACTGTTGAAGGTATAGGGTGTTAGATAGTCGAGTGTCACTGTTTTCGAGATATTAGTAATTATTCAATTCGGATTAACTTTTATGGAGTTACGTTTTTGTTTAATTAGCACATTACATTAAGTTTCCATTTGAAGAAAAGTCTTTTTTTTAGTCTTCTCTTGTTTTTTTTTTATTTTGGAAACCAAATTTTTGATTAGATGTGCCGTCACAAAACTTGTGACTTCCCTTCCCTCTCTTATCACGTTCTTGTGTGACACACTTTGTGAATCTCTACTTCCGCTTTGCATGCGACGTAATTAATGAAATGGACCCTTTCCTGCATATCTTTTAGTATTCATTTTAGTTTTATGTTTTAATTTTATAAGGATACTTACTCCACTTATGGTAATTTCAGATACACTGCAATAGAATTGTCACTAGATACAATTGATTTCATGTTAAAGCTAAAAAATAGACCTCATTTGCTTGGTGGCTAAACTTATGAGACTCAGGGCAACTATTCCTTCGTTTCTTTTTGTAATATTAATTAAGTTATTAATACTTAAAACAATATATACATTTGTAAACATTTACAATACAAAATTTATAAAATTTACAACTTATAAACATATTTAAAATAAAGAGATTAAATTGGTTTTATTTATACACACAATAAGGTTTTTAGACTTTCTCTGCTTTCAAATATTTGCCTATATTCTTGAGGCCTTGTCTGTGCGACGAGTACCTTGAACATTGAAAAATAATATGCTTTATCGTTAGTGGTCTGCTTCATTGTTCAGATATTGGAATTATTCCTTCTTTAAGGGTCCAGCTACAATCAAAGCAATGGAAACATAACACTGATACATCTAGATGTATACGAGTATATGATATAATTCTTAGCAAATGAAAAAGTCTGAATAATTGAATAAATTAATCTTAAAAAGTGAGGTTATAAATAACATGTCGGTCGGTAAAACAAACATTAAATGAAACTAAAAGTTGTTCGTTAAGATGCCAGGCGCATCCGGTTCCAGGCATGGACGAACTGCGTTTCAGGAATTACAGTACGCCTGTTGGATACAAATACTAAATAAACTTGAAATGAAACCTTCAAATATCACAAAGTAAGTAATATTCCTGGTCCTTCCCAATTTTTGCGTAATGCCATCCAGGTTTGCATGTTCCAGGCCAGTTTGAGATTTTGACAATGTCGTGCATCATCTGGTACCCCGGGTTCGTTGTTTGAACCCCACTAAGGTTAACATACCTTGAAATATTGGATAAGTAAAGAGTACTGATACTGATGCTGGAATCTTTGGACCATTGACCGGGACAAGAGACCACTCGGTGGTATGTAGCGCCTCCTTCTACTTGGCGAAATAATGGTTCAAGACGGCATTACATGGATGAATGATTTGTTGGTTTTTAAATGTTGTATAACATTTATTTAATATTAAATAACATTTGAAACATAAAGTAAAAACGGCCATTAAACAGCGATCTCTTTGTGAGGGACGCAACATGAAGGATACTGAAGCTGAGCACAAAACGAACGGCTGTACAATTTATTAAAGTCTCATTAGATGCTTGATGCACGCATGCTTTGTCTCTTTTTCTCCTTAGTAATTAAAAAGAGCAACCAAATATAAAGGACATTTATAAATATATTTATTTCAATTTACAAGATCGTAAGAAAAGTGATTTTCTTGGAGCGTCCTTAAGTGAAACTCTTCTTCTAGGTTCTTAACAAACACAAGACATTTTGGGTCTTTCTCCTTTATTATATTAATATTTAAATCAAATAAAGTGAGGCTTTGAGGGCATATGATAACACATACTTACAACAACGTGTTTTTTTTTCAATAGATTATTACAATCTGTCCTGTTTAGAGGACATTCAGTGATAGGTATGTCAAAATAAAGTGTCTTGTGCGGGATGTGTCCATCGACTCAACCCTCAATTTTAATAGATTCTAGATTCTGTTCAGTTGGCTAATAGGTCCTGGGGTACTTTCTTTTTTAGTCTGCGTACAGCGAAATTATTCAAGTATTCTCTCTTTGTATGCTTCTATTCTAAGCACTATTTCTTAATTAACTGTGGGTATATCCAGATCCCGACGTATTATGTGATTAGGTACAAACCATACTTAGCATTTCTTAAACTCTGTGTTAAGAAAAAATTGTTACTATTGTCTCCAACTCTTGAACAGCAAATATAAAAATGTCTTAAGACGTTCTTGTCTCCAATATACGATCAGTTTTAATATTTCCAAATACTTGGATTAAGTACCAATAAATTTTCAAAATTGAAAGTGCAATCTTTAGAGATCTGAGCTGTTAAATTAATCTCTGCTGTTATAAGATGAAAAAAAGGATTACGCTAAACTTAATCTTTATTATAGACAAATCTGTAATAAATATAGATTCCGCGACATTTATAGATATTTAACTATTCGTCAATGTTCAGCGGCGTAGGTAATAATAAAAACTAACGTAAATTGCGGATTCTGTTATATAGTTTCATAAATTATGAATCAGTTATTAAAGGGAGGCAGTGAAGAAAAGAGGTGGATGGTGGAGATAGAGAAAAGGAACGAGGAAAGAGAAGGAATGACAGAGTAGAAACAGGAGGAGCGATGCAGTAGCAGTTTTGTTTTTATTTTTGTAAGGTTAAATTTACATATTTTTGTTTTCGTTTGAAAGGAGTGAGAATGTTTAGACATACAATGACATGTAAATAAATGAGTTAAGGCAATGTAGTGCCAAATGGCAAGAACGTTAATAATATTAAATTTAATTTTTTATCTCTTACGATTGGACTACTTCACTGGTTTTGTTCTTACACAGTTTTTATAGCTTATTGAAAATAAAAGTCAAATTCTAAGCTTTATGACCCAGGTACACGTTCTCCAGCATCTGCATCATCAGCATCTTGCGCTGCAGACGTCCCACTTACATGGAACGTCTCGGTAAGTGACAGGTCGTGACTTCCGAACCTTTATGTATCTCAAACCGTGTGTCAGCCTTCATCGAGTAGGTAGTTACGTGCTGCTGGAGGCCGTAAACCACGTGACACTCAGAAGGCATGATGTACAATGTGATCGAAGGAGAATTAGAGATGGTAAGCGATGTCTTCTGCAACTGCAACCACCAACACGGCGACTGGTCACGACGGATTTAATGATAATCGTTTGTGCAGTTGCTTAAATCAATAAGGGGGCGAATTTCAGCTTGACGATATGATAACAGATAACAAGCTAATTCTAAGGTTCATTTTCTATCTGGGAAGGTCTAGATACATCAATCTATGAGGGATATATAACCTATAAAATCAACAATGTCATCAAAGCAATGTAATGTCACTCATTATGTTTCCAACTGACGTAATTTAACGGTTGCACCAGCTACCTGATTATCACATCTATGAACAATGGAGATGCGTGTCCAGTAAACAAATAAAAAGCAAGCAGCGTGCCTTGTTATGTCGTGGCGCTGTTATGACAAGAGATCATCAAAAACTAAAGAATCATGGCCCATCCCACCTGGAGTAGACATTCCGGACATTCTTATCAAGGTTTTTACCATACCACTGCACTCTTGTAAACCTGGAGGCGTCCACGAGTCCCGAAAGACAATACCGGGGCTTACCACAAAAATAAACAATTACAATACGTGTTGAGGAAAAAAAATAGTGTTGAAATTTAATGTAAATGCATAAAAATAATAAAAAATAATTTAATACCGTTGAAAGATCTTCATGGAGATACATGGAGAGAATATTACAAATTTACATAATTCAAGTAGTGACCACACTTCATGACACCCCGCTCCCCCGTCTCCCTGCACCCCCGCATCTGATTAGAATCACGATTTTGTTTATGTTCATGATAATTTATTTCTTTAGCTTTGTGACATTTTTACTGTATATTAATTTTAACATTTGTTAATTATAAAGTTGACTTTATCATTTTGGAAGCCCCTGGCTGTTAATCATTATCACCAGCTTAAAATACTAAAATTGTGCTAACGACATATCGTTATATATCTGCGAAATCTAGAAATTGGTTCCAAGCCACCTAAAATTGGTTATTAACTTTAGAATACTAACTTCTAAAGCCTGAGATAGTCAGCAATAAATATTCATATTTTTTTGCCAGTAAAATAAAACAAACCCGTCAAATATTAATTTGAATCCACGAATTTACATCATCGCATAAAATGCAATAAAATTTTACGATTTTTATACGAGTATTTATGATTATATACTATATTTAAAAATAACTTATATTTCGAAGCTAATTAATTTTGTATCCGGTAGAGATTAGAGGGCAAAGGGGCATTCGCACCCCTTTTACCCCTCCCCCTCCTCTCCGTCACCGCCTATCTGCCATGTTCGAAGTGTTTTATAGCTGGTATAAAAATGATTTAAAAAATAAAAATTTAAACACAAAATAATACATATGTTAAATGAATGTTTTACGAACGTATAAATCTTAAAACTACAAGACGATGTGACTCACAGCGACACCTCAAGACCTAATCGGAACGATACCGGACCTAGCACGGGCCAAGGACCGCAGTCTGACTTGCCGTTGCGAGCTAATCCGTTATTCTATAAATAGACTGAACAGTGTAAACCTAAATGTATTTACGTACTATTGTCAGTGTTGGCCAAGGATTTTAGAATGCTTAGAAATGTTATTTGTAAGTATGGAATGCCCAACGGTAAAAGGAATTAATTGAAGATAAAACAAGTGATAGATTACACAACAAATTTATTTTAAAGCAATATTTACTTATTTATATTTCTAAAAAAAATTAGATAAAGAATACAAGCAAGACATAATTTGAAAAGAGAGATCTCTCTCGAGAAGTATGATTAAAGAGAATATGATACACAAAATTATGAAACAACTAGTAGAACGAATGTTCGAACATTTAGGACATTTACCGCCTATTGTACGCTTTCTTGTGGCGTGCATTTAAACAAAGAAGGATCTGTCCACGGAGCAGCAACGTCGCATTTATTTAGTGGTAAGGAGCTGCAACATGCAGCTTTATTCTTTTAAAAATAACTCGGCAGTCAATTTTGTTCATATTATTGAACAACAGTCATTCGGTATACTGATTGAAATACTGAATCATCCTCCAATAACTCTCTTGCAGCAACAAACAATCTGTGCTTAATGTTCTTTTCGATGTATGGATGAAGCCAATACATTCTACGTCTGATTCGTTGTCTTCTAATAAAAGCGTATGCTTTAATCCCATCTTCTTCATCACTTGACATTTTCCTAATGAAAAAACGTGCTTTCTCAATGGTAAACTTCAGAGAAATGACCCTATTTGCAGCTTGTATAACGTTACGTGAACAGAACTGAGATGCAGAATACGTCTGGCTTCATGTTTAGCTTGAATGCAACCTACAAAAGAAGCTGTCGTGTCGTTGGAGTCGCCAGAGGAAAACATGAAATTCGCTGGCAGTTTTATGGAAAACTTATTGCAGAATTTCATATGATGAAACTTTGTCCTTCACTGCATCTCTACTAACAAAGATAATAATAACAAATGTCTAGCAGTACGACATCGCGCAGACTCCCACTGGTGTACATGAAGGGACTCCAGCACTAGAGATACCTGGGGCAGTGGAAACTTACGCCACGGAGCGTGGACATGTCCCCTGATGTCAAGACGACGAGAAGCTAGACACCTGGGGGACTCCAACCTGGGTTTCAGCAGCTCAACAGAAAACGCTGTCCGTTTGTTGTCTTATCGACATGACGCCATCGTAATCTTGTCACTTTTGTAGCCGGAATCTCGGTCTTAGCGTTACGTTAGATACCTCTGCTATGTTGTCCCGATAAATAGCGTTAGATAGCTGGTTTAATTAGAAGATTATTACTTTTGTATTAATTAATACGGATCTAATATATTTTGTTTATCAATGAACTAAAACAAGTAAAGATAATAACCTGGTTTACGCATAAGTAATAAATTGTATCGCTTACACTTTATATAACACTAGCTGTCCCGGCCACGCGTTGCTGTGACTAACGTTTTTGTCATATTACATTACATAGCGCCATCTATTGAATATTTACTCAATCTAGTCAACAGAATATTTACTCAATCTAGTCAACAGATGTCGCCATCATCGTCGTCAGATGTCATATGTCATATACAGATAATTAATAGACAAATAATTTGCAATAAGATAATATTGCAATCATAAATTGAGATGTAAGCTATCCTATCTTTCAAGTTGGATCAAACTGCACCCGGTGTACAAATTTGATTAAAATCGGTTAAGTAGTTTAGGAGTCCATCGCGGACATACAACGTGACACGTAATTTATATATATTAAGATTAAAAAAATTAACTTTTACGAAGAAAATTTAAGTCAGTAATATATACACTTCAGTGATATATTTAATCTACCTTTTCCAGATTAGTGTAATCATAAAGCTTCTGAATAAGATTGGATAAAAAATTCTTATCTTTCTAATCATATTGTAGAAAAGTAGCATCGCTCTTTGAGCTTTGGGAATCCAGAAATCTTTTGGTGGTTCCAATGTACTACAAGCTTATTTATCAAAATGTACAGTACACGTTAGTTCAACCGCAAAATGTTGTTTGATGAATCTTCTTATTTCTATCATGTGTTTAAGGCCGCTCTCGCATTGGATGCATGTATCATTTTCAGATCCAAAAGATCTTAAAAGGACAAAGACATAAGCATGGTTACTAATAGAGAGCAGCCTAAGAATTCTTCATTAGGATGTTATGAAATCCGTATATCCCGTTTGAGTTCATAACAACGATCTTGCTGATCTATTCCGGTCGGTATTTTACTCCCAAGTTACAATCGAAAACGAGAACATTTCGAATAAGTTTCTTGAACAAAAGAGGTGTATTCTACAGAATTCTTGACCTAGTTCACTGTCAACCAACAATAATATCAAAATCCTGAAACCGTCGCAAAGAACCACACACTGCGCACCATAAATCTTAAGAAGCGTGCATATTTAAGCGCCTCTCAGTAAAACAGACCGCTGCAACAAGGTTTTTAACATCTGGTGACGTTTTGTCAATTGTGCAAGTGACAAATGAATGGAGATCCAAGACAGTATAAGTATATTAGCATTGTCTTTATTCAGTTTTATAACGACAGCAGTGACATCTGTAGAGAACAGTCTGCAACGAATTTAAAAAGACAACTCAAACAATGACTTAACAAAAATATAATATATTGATGCGTGGACCAAATGAGATTCGGAATGAAAGGATCAGGACTTCATAGTCCCAGTCGTGGGAGAATTTGCATGGTTCAAAAGTCATTAATCATAAGCTGGTAGATTAGATGAGTTATGACGCCCTTTGTTTAAGGAGGCTGTCCTGGAAATGCGGTATTTCTTGTATGTGAATTAATTTTTTTGCGTTGGGCGTTAGAATCTTTTATCCTTATCTGCCATTTCTATTTTAACTTATTCTTACATCAATTTACCTAAGCTAGAATATCGTATACTCAAAACTATTCAAAATTCCTTAGTCTTCTCCTTATGTATTCCTCTTTTCCTCCACTTCTCTTCCTTCTTCCTTCTTCTTTATGCTTTAGTAATCCACCTCCTTTCTTCGTTGCATCCTGTCAGCAATTTCTCTAACTCTATTTCACTACCTTTTCTGGTTTAATTCTTTGTTTATATCCTCTAACGTCTCCTCTGCTGTAGACTCTCGTCCCCTCATAGTCTCTATTATTTTTCTCCTCATCTGCCAATTTTTTGTCCTGTTTCTTTATATATGCAGGCATCTCTCTTCCCCAAATCTTTTTATATCTCTTGTAATATTTCGCTAGCTTGACTTCTTTACCTCCACGACCTTCTTCTCCTCTCATTCCGTTCCTTTCATATTCTTTTCATTGACAAAGGTTATTTATTTATCGGCTTATTGTATGGTATAGTATTATCGCACGGCTATAGAGTATAATCCTTTTTATATTCAATAAATTGAATTGACCATAATCCGTAATCTTTTCAATTTGCAAAACACGTCTACTAATTGGCAACATATAAAAATAAATATTAAATATACAGAAGTTAGAAAGATTGTTATTTAATAAACTGAAAGGTCAACTGTATAAGTTATAATTATTTGACCTTAACTTTTGACTTTAAAATTAATTTTTTTATTGTCCAAAAAAAAAGAAGAAAATAAAATAGGTAAATCATTCTTTTATTGTTAAATAAAACTTAAAAATCTCTGCTACGGATGATCGCATCGATGCGTTTGTTGTTCATCGTGAACCCTGCCATTTACGACTTCTCCGCCTCTGGTTGATGGAGGAAGGGTACTCTTACATCTACCCATTAGCGATTTTATATGAAATTTATTTGTAATAAACCGCGTTCATTTGAATTTTGTCTCAAGGACATTTGTTATTGAGATATTCGCTGACTTAGCTTTGTTATTTTATTTTTAAGGACAGCAATGGAAAATTCCTTTTTCAACTATAAGGTTATGCCAATTGAGATAATGTTCAAAATTCATTAAATTTCATGAAAGAATTTGATGCATTTCCGATGAAGCGAGGACTTCAATGCTTTCACACTTAAAAATATTTTTGTTTATACCTTATCTTCCAAAATATACCTTATGGGAAACTTTATCGGAAACAATTTTCAAAACAATGAGAAAATCTAAACTTCGTGTATTGATAAAGCATTGCTTATTAATGGGAATTAAAACCGAGTCTGAATGTTAGAACATATATATATATATAGAGTGTGAATAGCCTATGTTTCGTATAGTTTAAAAGTGTGTCAAAAATGTGTGCGACAGAGAAAGGTATATGTTCCTATTTGTTCTCTATGCGCATGCGTCGAAAGTGACAGTTGTCATAAGGTCCGAATAACAATTATCATATGGATTTGTTAATAGTGGCGCCACCTATACGCTTTCCTACGAACTTATTAAGCGATGCGTATTAATAACCCATAGTCTTTAAATTTATTAGTAGTTACAAGTATTTCTCTTATTCTAAACTAGTTTATTAGCACTAAGAAAAATTAGTCTAGACATGTATAGTACGTATATTTATTCCAGTGTGCAGTATCTTTAATTGTCGGCTCCGCGATGCTCATGTTTCAGACCTCATAACGCACCATGCGATGATAAATATTATTCATAAACCTTGTAAACAAATTACAACAATTATTTATTCGAATATTGGCTACAAACTGACCTGCATTAAAACGATTTTAAGTTACAAATAGCGCCTCTAGTGACAAATTTATTAACAAGATACTAGCTGTATTGTGTATGCATTGTTCACTATATGACAGTGGTTTCGAATCTTTTACCTGATGATAAATGCGTTGGGATATCCGAATGATCTTTTATTTATTGCGTAAACACGCAAATAGGGGAGAAGAAGGTCCCAAAAGTGTGACAAGACCAGAAAATACTATCACCAAGATTTGCACTGATGTTGACAATCAAATGTTCTTGTGACTAATCTGGAGTACTCAATTACAGCCCGATTACCTAAGGTTGCTTGCTCCTGATCCATAGCAGTTGTATGCTACAGTTACGAGGTCGTTTCGCTGCACAAGGAGTCCGTGACCCCCCGCCTACATTGACCGCCTCGGATCAACGATTCTCTGCAACATATTGCTAGCAAATCGTCCTCCTCTGTCGCCTGTTCGGTCGCTTAGTTTCAGTCGCCTGTTGTTGTCCCACTCAAAGAAATGGTTTTGTTTTCTTTACAGTACATATTCAGGCTTACTTTATTTAATCTATTTCTCTGTTTATTCTTCACCAGACCATCCTATTGGTGTTCTTCGTCTATCGGTTCTGATATTCACTAATGGATGTTGACTTGTACCTGTTAAGTATTGTTAAATGGTTGTGATAATATTTAATTTATGATTTAAGCGCAAATGGAAAATAGACAATGAAAGGAAAATAGATGAACCTTGGGAGGGAGTAAGGAAAGAAAGTGATGCATGGCGAAAATGCAGAGAAGGAAGAAGGAGCTAAGGAAGTGATGCAAATAGCTGGAGCGAAAGCAGAACAACAAGAAGTAGAAGGCAGAAGTTTATAGACAAGCTTGAGGAAAACGGAAAAGAACAAGTGAAGTTAAATTTACTTTGTTGAAAAATATAATGGCTTTAAGATTGGTCTGTTGAGAATTTAGCAGGTCTAATGAAGATATAGAGATAAGATGTAAAGGAGAAGTATCTCCAAAACCCTATAGAACCATGTTTCACAACTGGCCTCAAGATATAAACGCGACTTTTTGCGTGCACTTAGAAAACAACTATCCTAGATGACCATTGTCCGAGCAATTGTTTCAATACTTCCCCAGGTGTTCTCATCTGGCACGTCCGCAACCTAGGTTCTGCCATTTCTTACATACCACACTTATCATAGTTAAGATTTCATCACATAAACAACAAGCAAGAACACATGCCTACAAAATGATTTCATTTAAAGATGGGAATGATTGATGACGCCATAGTACTACACACAATATGCAATTACTTTATGTTTGTAACTTGTTAATTTTATGCCGCGTTGTGCGATGAGATGAGTTGAGTGAATTGTGGACTTGGATTGAAATTAATTGGTTTGATAATCATCTTGAGATGCTGCTGCTCTTTTCATAGCGGAGTTCCGCGTTTGTAACGTTTAACATAAATGTTTTATAAACGGTATTTTGTACATTATATGTCTTTTGAAACATTTTTGAGTTATGTAGCGAATACCGCTTGCTGTAATTTGTTTTACATGACAATGTTTGTCATATTCTCAACTTAAGATTCTAAGTTTTTTAAGTGCTCTTAAGAAAATTACCATTGTTATATCACAAAACATCCGCCGACGTCTTAACATAGATCGGTATGACAAAAGTTCAGTACCACAGTATTGAAACTTTTTCTACATATATAAAGAACATTGATAAGAAACAAAAGTGATTTTCTTGGGAACGTCTTCATGTTTTGTGTTCAAAGGACATACCGCTGCCTAAATCTCTCCCTTAAGTCTCCTCAAGTAATGAGATGTGTTATTTCAAAGCATAAGCCGTCACCATAAGTTCGAACATCCCACGCAAATATTCATAAGTTAGGAAACAATGCTTCAGGAGTTGGTACAGCCTCAGCGGGAGTGTTAAACTCATTTCGCTGATAAGATCCAGACACGTCGAGTTCGCAGAGATGGGGTTAACATATTATGCAGTGTTGTTCCACGTCAACGGAGATGGAATGCAAATCAAAGCAATTTCTGTTGCTGTAGCAAAGTGTTATTGAAAATGAATTGTACAAACATAGCGACCGAGATGTCTTGTAAGCTGATAGCAAGAATTTACGAGGTACTGAAACGAATATTTTGATAACATGAAAATAGATTGAACTCGTAATGTTAGAACGCCAAGACAATATTATTATACTCAGAAGAAAAACAAAGCTAAAGCATAAGTGATCTCATATTAATATATTTATCGAAATTTGAATTGAAATCTGTACTTTTTCAAAGGTTACCGGGTTATTTGAACATATACTTAAACGATTATTACAGCTGCGTCATTAGAGTGACGCAGAAGTCGTGGGTGCATCATTAACACCTCTTCGTAACCATCTGATGATTGTAATTACTGTTAACACAGCGGTTAAAAGACTCTGTTCATTTTGTGATGACTCAGCGGATGTGGCTTGACCTTGCATCATTAAATTACTATCTTAAACCACCTCTATTCGAGTAATTATTTGCACCGATAAGATTTATTTAAAAATCTAATAATAAAATAATCTAGGTGGTTGCACTTATAAAAATATTAGTGTTCTTTTATTATTGGTTTGTTGGTGACCTATTGGACAAGGTCGTATCCGGTTGACATTTTAGTTCTCACCGATGTCGGTAGATTATTATTGTCTCCATAAAATTGATTACAGATAACTACAAAAGTCCAGCGTCGTTAACTGAGAGTGAATGATAATGTCTAGATAACCTGGTGTGATTTATTGATACTATAAAAAAATACATTAAATGTAAAATGTCACTAAAAGACAATTTATAAGCTAATAGGTCAAGTAAGGCCCGCTGTTGTAGACTTGCCGAATGTTAATTACTCTGCTATTTGAAATTAAAAGACAGTATTTCATATTTGTGCTTCTGAAACCTTATATTTTGATATAGGTTTATTATCTGTTATAATCGTACTAACATTGTGTTTGAAAGTGGCGCCTGCGCAGTCCCACGCGCTGCAAGATTTATCATTTACAAGTATCTGCAGACTCCTAGACTACTTAGGCCAGGGCTTCTTAACTTAGAAAAATTAAAAATATTTGCAAAACACTAACCCAGTAAACAATTTGGTGAAGTGCCCTATTTAGTGACGTTTCAATCACTATTTCACTTCAATTATAGTTCGCATCAACTTTATCTGCATTTGTATTCCAACAGGTGGAGTGGTTCCGTCATCTGTAGCCGATAAAGTAGACATTTTATATGAAAAAATGTGAAAAACTGAACTATAAATGAACTCTTTTATGACAAAAAAATCATGACGTATCTTCAATATGATGTCAAAGTGACTCCAAAATGTTTACTGGGAAGTAACTTTGTCTTTAGGTAAAATTTTATAGACTCTTTTGCATAAGACGCAATGAGAGTGAATGAGAGGTAAATACATTTGACATGTAGTTACGCCAGCTTGTTATTTTTTAACAAATAGTTCAAACATTTCAATGGCATTTTGCAATTTTCTAAGACTAGTATTTGTAATAAATAATCACCAAAATTATTTATTAAAATTCACGAAGCGTGACCTATATTATTTATTATAAATAAGTAATAACAAATTACAACACATCTGTATTATATTTCGAACAATGCATTTATAAAAATATAAGATTATATCATCAGAAATGAGCCTTTAAATAAAAGAATACCAAAAGCCTATCGACCTATCGCAAAAACTCAAAGCACAATTAATTAAATACCAACATTATAAGCTAACGCAATGAGTGAGATCATAAAGAATTATTAAAAATGAAAGTAGAGAGATATAGAGTCGTAATAAGTGCTGCCAACCATGAAATAATAAAACTATATTTCCCTAGGCTGATATATTTATGTTTGAACGATTTTAAATTGCCTAGGAAATAAGATATGCTCAGGTTTAACAGAAGTTTAACTGCGGATTGCGTAATAATAGAAATGGAACAACAACTGTAAACGCGCTGGTACAACAACTACAGAGCAGAAAGTTATTTAATTACATCTAAAGTATAAAAATAAGTTCCTATTATCACTCCCAGGTAAGAACATTGTGTTACAGTGCTAGTAGCTAATGGACTTGTGTCCTATGTCTTAATTTCTATAAAACTTGACTATAGGAGATATTAACAATTAAAAAAGTCATTTTGTCTCTTTAACTATTAAAGGGATTCAGTGTTGTACCAAATGCATTGACAATCGCTACCAACCTTGCAGCTCATAAATCTCTGCTATATGTATTTATATATCAAAATATCAAATATTATTTACAGCAATTTCAAGAAACAATAAAATTTCAATATTATGTCTGCCTTAGCAGGGTTAAATAAAATAAAAATTTATTATTTTTTGACTTGACTTATTATTTCGACTACCAACAGATACAAAACATTACCACAGCAGTGACCTACTCAACAAATAACTGATGTTAAAATGCATTTCACGTCATACAAATATGGCCGACAACTTCTAGCGCTAAAACTACAATTCAAACTTTTAATTGCTATATCTCCGTCAACATTTAGATATTTAATAAAATAGACACGCCAATACACATTAAGCATTACATTGGGTTAATTTTCAACCTGGGTTGCTTATGAAAGTTACCGCTTGTTTGACAACAGCGCTGTCGTCACTACTATGAACGTAGTCCTGGTGCAACCCACTGCGGAGTTCGAGTATCTTGACGATGAAGTCGTGCCTAGTGTAGGATTTAGTTTCTCGTTCTCAATATCTTATAGCACATAACATAATGTTCCACACCGGCCTTGCGGTGATTTAAGCTCGTAATGTTGGCAAGATTTGCGCAGCCGTTAGCTGCAGGGTGCTTTGACCGTGTTGGAGGAGGATCATAAAGATTACAATCAATATGGATCACTTTGTCTGCATTTTGTAAATGTAACAATAATATAAAGTATTTGATGGTACTAGCAATAATAATATTGTCAGACTGTAGAATACTGCGTTGGTGTTTTATTAGAAACAGGAGCGTCCGCAGGTAGGGGCAAACGTGACACTCATCCCGCTCAATAAATTTCCATTCCATTCCATAAAAACGATATTTTTCCAATTAAAAAGCAATGCTTTATCAACACATGAAATTAAGATTTTGAAAATCACGAAAGTAGCGTCAATAAAACTATTGTAACTCATAAACTAATAGTCTGAATGTCATGAAATTTTGACACATATCGTTTGAAGGTTGGCACCATCTAAAAATCATATGATATATATCATCATACGAATTTATTGACTGATGTGATAACTTTCCTTGTGTGATTCCAACTCGTTTAATAATTTAATTAGTTTCTTAACATTACAAATCGATAGGTATTGGTTTTATCTTCTGTAGGTACCTTTCTAACAGTCTTTTAAGTACACGTTGTTAAATCCATTACAAATAATTGATCCGTGATTTCTCAATCGACTGAGATATTTGTTGATGCACGTATTGCAGCCTATAGACTGCATGGCACTGCATTTCATTTCACGTTGGAACTAATAAGTATCTCTTAATCACGAGTGTGTTGTTTTCTAAAATTAAATGTTTCATTAACTGTTTCTTTAGTTCAAATTATTAAGTAAATGGTTACTTAATACGATATTTCTTAATATAGAATTAGTTTTCTTGCTGGTTTTATTTTCTTGTGATAAAGTGATTCCAAAATTTCATCATTTATAAATGAATTAGATCTTTAAACACAATATAACAGGGTAATCCAGCCTACATCTGTTTTCGACAGACACCTAAGGCTACATTTTTCAGACTTTCCTTGACTGTAGATACCATGCCACCCTTTCTCGTAGATCACATATCTAGACAATTTAAAGTGCGCCAATTTCCGATCTTCCGATTCCTAATATCAAATGGTTTCAAAACATGACGAGGCCGTTCTAATGTTACCTTTAATTTGATATTTATCTTTCACAATATAGACACTCCTTAATAATAGATAAGCTAATGCCTTTAAAAAGTTACAACGAAGAATCTATAGTTAGTAATCGATATGTGAACAACCAAGGATGAAATGGCAAATGCAGTAATTACAGACCAAATAGTTCTGAGGCGAAGATTACTAATTGGAAAAGTAATATTACTTAACTTAAATTACTAAAGTACGAATTCTGAATTACTTTGTGAGACATCCTTATAAACAATCTGGATCCGAAGCGTATAAAATTCGAATTCCATATACTAGAACTTGAGCTAGTATAGGAATCTAAGTCATTTTACATAAGAAAGTTTCAGAAGCAAAAATGCATTAACTTCAGCTTTAAAATACGAAATATCTTTTCGTATTTACGAAATTTCCTGAACGTACCCAAATATATTTTCTACCTGTGGCTTAGAACGTGCTTCGAAAAATCTTACTCAAATTTTAATCAGACTATTCGACATTACTACGATACGAAAAAATGTTTGTAGCGACCTACGACGAATCTATCTTAAGATATAATTGTTTTACGAGCACATAAACAAAAGAAAGATGGATTTGTGAAAGCAATAATGGTGAAGAAATAAGAGTGCTAAATATTGCAAGTCGCAATTAGGCACTACGTCCTCTTCTAATCGATTTTCTGATAAGTTGTCTCTTTCTTTCCTGTCAGAATTCTTTATCTTGTTCGAAATTTAGTTAGTCTACGCCAATAAGACATATTTGATACATATAAAGATACGCAATAAATTATTAAATAAATACACTCTATGTCTCAAACGTTTTTATTGCATACGATTAAATCGATTTGTCTGTCCTAGTGATTGCGCTTGCGATTGTGACGTGTCACCGATGCTTTAACCTAACCAGGAGTAATTCTGTATTTCAACAAACGCAAGTTATGGAAGTACGGTCGTATATGTAAATAATACAACCAACAAATCATGCTGAAGTAATTTATAGGTAAGTATCCAAGTGTCGCGACTTAAAATATCAAACCATGAAGTAAGAAAGACTCCCCACTCCTCTCCATTACAACGTAACAATACCAAGTAACAACTAAAGGCAAAAAACAGACAGGCTGCAGCTATACGATGCTTCACGATTCACATTAGCTGCTTGACTGGAATTCTTCGGAATATATAGGCAATAAATTTCAGTTTAAGAAGAAGTAATGTTTTTGTTAGTGACGTATTGTTCATATTTTTCCGTAAACAAGAAGTCTGTTTCGATAAAACTATAAAAATCATTCCCACTTACTGTTTTAGTTCTATTTTTTATTAATATTTATTAGAGTGCATCAAATTTCGATAGTTATTAGCACTAAACGATAAAAAAGAAGCATATTTTCGATAATGTTTTTTGACGACACAGTTAATATACAATTATTTCTATAATTACTACATGATAAAATGACATTTGAAGAAAACTATGTGAAGTTTTCATAAATAAATATCAAGAAATGAGGCATTGACAGCGAATCTCTGAAGACGTCACAAAAAAAAGTAACATTGCGGTGCCACTCATAACTCATCACTAGATTTTCTGAAATCAAAAAACCAAAATGATTTCACTAGTTGATAAGTTTCTGCAGGTAACGCTGTCAAGTTTTTCCTTTTTTATTGATTTTTCAATTTTTTACAGCACTTCAAAGTCAACATACCGATTTTTCATGAAAAAAATCAGAAACTTTGTTATTTTAAAATACTTTAAAACTATAAAATAAAAAAACACTCGACAGCGTTACCTCGGTATTTATGTAAAGAAAGAGTGTGCAAAATTTCAAAAGAACCGGTCCAGTAGATTTTGAGCTAGAGAGGACACCGACTCTAAAAAAGCTAAGTGTGAGAAACCGCATTTAAAAGTTTCAAAGTAACACGAAAGCAGACCAGAGAGATGAAGACTTAAAACTATATATCTCCGACAGTTTTACTCCAATCGACTTCAAATTTTTACACAATAAACTTAATATGTTGTACAATAATATAAATAAAAAAAGTTGAAACTTTATCCCCCCGTCCCCCTTAAATTTAAATTTAAGTTTTTTAAATGAGTATCTATGAGTAAGATTTGTATGATCTTAGGTCTTTTAATTTAATCATCAAATGAAATATTACAAACAGAAGGGTCCCTTAAATTGAAACTGTACAACAAGTAGTAGACTTTGTTTTGCGGTCTTCTTGCTGGACTCTTTGCAGACTACAAAAACAATGTTTCAGCATCATTTAGACCAGTACACGACAGCTATTTATCAAATTGTTTAAGACAAATAAAAAATTAGCAGTAATGTTTTATTCATTGAAAATTAATTCAATTCGTTAATGGGGCAATGGGGAAGGTTGTTTACAATAATGTTGTTCTGCAGACTTAGCAGTTATGGTCAAGATAATAGAAAATTATATAAGCTGTAACCTTAATCGGTAATGTGGAGCGATTTTAAATAAAATATGGTCAGTGCTATAATGAGATTGACCGTATCTTGTTCACTAATGATATAGGAATGTATTACTAAAGCCACAATGTTGGTTTTGCAAATATTTTCAGTACCAGCGCTTGTTTGGTTGAAGGATTTAATTTAAATTTAAAACACAACATAATTTATCGAAGAGAATATTTCAGTTTAATATTTAGGAGTCATCTCTTAATTATGTCATATGCACAGTAAACACTGAAAGTCTGACAAGACGTGACAAGGGGGGAGGAGTCGAGAAGTCATAACTTCGTGACGTTATTAACTTAAAATTGATTTAGTCTAATATAAAATTAGACTTCCAAAAAACAAGACTAAAATTATGTTAGAAAATACGTCACATCAGATGACAAAGTGGACGGAATATTATTAAACCATGTAGATGACCTTTTACGTGTATTTAACGTTTACCTAACATAAAATTGTTATCTCTACATAATATATAACATCTTGTGGCAAGAAAAAAGAACATATTTCGGATTATTAGCATCATAAATAACGTTACAAAGATCTTGTTGAATGTAAGGTGTTTCATTTAAAGCAAAATGGTGAAATTACCTTTAAGAAAACTCGATGTCTTGATGTAAATTATTGAAGCATTCAATGAATCAACTTCCTTCCTGATCAAACTTCGATTTCTTGCCACATAATTCTCTATAAATGTCTTAGAAACCCAAGTCTTTACCAAGAAACAAACATTTCTTATTGGCAAATTATTATTTCACCGGAAAGCAAAATAAATTCCAATCGAATTGAAAAGCGCGCATCACGAATCTCTTAAATCTGTCTCCTAAATTGTCCCCTGATTTAACAAACCGATTGTTTAAAGTAACAATCATTTCACTTTCCAAAACAAGATGAAAAATATACTATAAATGAAGTCGTGAGACCTCTCGCGGTGATTGTAATGTACTAAATGCTTAGTTATTGATCATAATCTTTCGTGTTCATAAGTCGTTTCGTTTCCTAAATATTATGTAATGATCATTAATCTAGAGCGAGTAATTATCTTTTTTAGAGTCTTGTGAACTTTTTACACTAATGGTATTCCAATTGGTTTGATTATAAGTGTTTAAGGTGGTTTGACAGTGTTGAACTAGATGCAAATGATTTAGATAAGGATAACACCACCTGGAAAGATTAAGGAAAGAGAGATAAAGCTAACAAGCTTGTCTAAAAGTTAATCTCGATATTTGCATGGCCCACACCGAATAGTCAGACTGTATAAAGACTTATTTCTATAATTAGGCTGGAGTATCAATTATAATAGAAGAAGAATCGAGAGAAAAGATCTGCATACGGTCACTACGGGTCCTTCCTAACTATTCGACCACTAAATTAGATACGAAATTTCTAATTAATAACTCGCCAAAAATATGAAATTCATAGGAAAAGTATTTTAAACCTAATCCAACTCTGTATGTCGAACAAATTGACTGAATGTTTGAATAAACAGCATTGTTACATTGTTAGCAAATATGTAACACACAATACATCGATCTTAACATATCGATTATTGTTATCAACACCATCTGTTTAACAAATCATGAACATTGTTTAAATAACAATTATTATATACATTAGATGACTAATTTGCACGTGTTTTTTGTTATAGAATAAATTATAATAATTAAATTTAAAGATGTGTGAGTGGTTTTTTGAGTTTACTTTCGTTGGAGTCATAATCTTTAAGCTATTGTCTATTTAGGAGAATCGTTAGAGAGTTATGCAGGGCAAGGGGAGTTACGTGATGGTAGGGGGAGCTAGAGTCGAGCTACGTAATCTTCCTTATTTATGCATTGAAAGAATCTCAAGGAGAAATGGATTCTTTGGCTGAAACTGAATGACATATTTTCCTAATAAGTCCCAGAATGGAAATACATAAAACAAATATGGGTCCTGTTTATTATATACCCAATAATTTTTAAATAGTTTTGTTAACAGAAAGCACAAACTGTCTTCTGGACTTAGTAGGAAAAGAACTATGTTCCATCCAAGTGAAGGGTAAGGGGGTTAATAATAAAAGCTGCGTTAGGTTACATGAAGAGAGGAAGTGATTTTGTAGTGGCAAAAAGGGGACCACATGCTTTTTGAATGCTTCTTTGTTCCAACGCTTATATGAATATGTTAAAAGATAAATATTGGGGGTGTAAGAAGAATATTACCAAGAGATTGTTTCTTAAATGATACGATATGATAGCCCTTCTAGTAACTATACGCAAATAACAATAAAACTTAAACTTTCTTTGACTTTCTAACTTCCCGTCAACACCAACAACATTTCTTCGATGGTCTTCATGTGACGGTCATCTACATCCCAAGAATACAAGGTAATCTTCATGAAAATAATTACTTTTGATATCGCGGTAATAACATTGATTTGTCATACCATGGACTCGTGGACTCTCACTGCCCTTTCATCACGAGTCCAGTGTTTCTAACCCTATGTCCAGACATGCGTGTTCGCCTACTTCTGCTCTCTGCCGAGTGTCAGTAATGAGTTTTATTTACCGCTACTAGGCTGACTACATGACTAATATTGAGAATTCGTCCACGAATACCTATGTGTGGACCTAGGGTAAAGGTTGGTGCGTAAGACAGTAGCAGTCTCTTCTTAACAATTCAAAGTTGCACGAACATATCTCATGGCATAACGAATCGTTATGCAAATAAACTAAGGTTGTGTAATGGTGCAATATGTAAGCAAATGCTTCGTAACATTCGTTTTAAAATGAATTTGTTTTATTATAAGATGTATATATATTAAGCAGGCCTTCAGAAACAGCAAAAGTAGTAGCATAAAACCACATTTACTTTTCCTTTAAATTTTTTTTTTTTTTTAACTTGTCTTCTTCCCTTTCAAAGTTCATCTCCGTTGTTATCATCCTCCTCTGCCTCCTCCTTACTTCCACCACCTATTCATTTTCTTCTCTTCTCTTGTAATCGATCCTCACGACTCCCTCTACTTACAAAGTTTCTACTCCTTCTCTACTAATTCTTCTTCTCGTTAATTTAAAATGAAATAAATAAAGTAAACACTTTGAAATTATGGAGTTGAACACAAGGATGGAAATAGAAAAGAATCACTTTAGAAAATAGTGAATTTGGGATGACAGACGTTCTGGAAAACAAATGTCAGATATTCCCAACACAACCCGTAATTCGGAGGGGATCGCCAACAGTTAAAAGTAGATACATTTGAGTTAAATAAGCAATTATTAAGAGGGGAACACGCTATAAAAAGGTAAAAGTCCTAATCTTTCGTATTTTAATAAGTGTTATAACATCTAGGTCTTTATTTGTACGGTAAAGTTCTAAATTTGATGATCGCCAAATCGTTCTCAGAATTTTCCAGATGCAGAAATGAGTCATATTGTATTTCCTACTTAGCTTATCTTTATATTTCTCTTTGTAAGTACACTTTAGTCCGTTATATATAGTTCTCTACTTAAAACTATCATCTGAAGTGTAGATAAGGGTCTCTTAACCACAAGGTCAAACGTCCATAGTTAAGGTCTACGTTACGAAACATATAAACGAGTAATTACGTTCAACCATTAATCATTCGCGCATCTTGTCTGCATCAGCGTGTTTGATGAACTCCTGGTGCATCCACCTGCCAGTACTGATGCCGGTATGCCTTATAAGTTTATTTACCTAAAACAAACAACGCGGGAACGCGAGGGGAAGATTTAACTCTAGGGTTTAGTTTAATCGTTCAAATATTTAAAGTTAGTTTTATTTTAAAAACACTGCTGGGGGTCGAAATTTCATTATTTTTATAATAATTCATTAATAATCATTTATTATAGAAAATATTGATATTTATTCAATAAATAACTGAATTTGGAATAAATTATTTGTAGTTGCTCACAGTAGAACACTGGTTCTTTTGGTAGAATATCTTGCCTGACTTTTACCCAATAAGTTTTTGGTTTTGAGTCCCAGAGATAGGAATGTAAAAATATATAAAGTGTCTTGCGAGGGGTGTGCCTCATCTCTTAAATGCAAAACATCCTAGAATCTTAGTAGTGCTTAACCTGCGAAATGCCGGTTTATTGGACATTAGACAGCTGGCCAAATTGTTTAGACATTCAAGTATTTTCTCCTCGTAAAAACTATTTCTTCATTAATCATGAGTATGTCCAGATCACGATGTATTATAACCCAATAAGTGGTCAATTTTTGACGCCCCAAAAATACTCTAAGAAAAATGTGAAATGCTTTTACAGAAACATAAGTAACAATTAATAACCCCCGCTAAACACTTAAAAAAACTAATTCATAGGATCCACTTATTGGTCTGCTATAACCAGGTAGAAATGTAACAATCTCTATGTATCTTGGAGGTAGAAAATGAACCTTAGAATTAGCTTATAGCTAACACTGCAAGCCAATTTTCTATCTGAGTAATATTTTCCGAAATAAGAGTATTTTTAATGAATAAAAAAGAATTAGAAATAAATTTTCATTTTGTTGTTCTTGTAGAAATTATACATTATGATATAGGATTAATAGAATACATAACGGTATATTTTTCACACCCTTATCTACGCCACTGTCAAAGTTTCACCTAGCGCAATACACTTTCAGTTTAATGCTTTGCCAATTCCGTTTCTCTCTCTCTCTCGCACTATCTCTGTTCTTGTCTCCACCCACTACACAATTAATCACTTTTGCGTCTAATGAATCACAGGCTACGTACTCTAGATACTGTAGGACACAGAACACGTGCAGGAAACAAAGTACTTGTGGTAGTACTGTGCCCTACTTTACCAACAAAGGGACATTGATTTATGGGTTTATAATAATCGTGGTGATAGAGTAATGTACTAGATTGGAATGACATTATTGCATATACACTTATAAACCCGCTAAACGCAATTACGTTTACGTAATGTTTAATTAACATAAAGAAGTTCACGTGTTACATCAATTTTATGTTTCTCTTACGTTAATAATTAAATTATGAAAAATTAAGGCATGAAAATTGTCTTACGATGTTATAAAATTAATGAAAAAATGTTTCAAACTGTGAGAGCTAAGATGCCAAAAATATAAAATATACATTTTAATAAAGGTGTTATTTCTTATATTTACAAACATATCCAGAACCATCTCTCTTTTATCCAGTTTTCATTTGTCCTTAGTTCTTATTTATATTTTAATTATAATGTAAATTTATACAATGTTATAAATCATGAAGAAAGTATATATTTTATTACAACACACAAAAAGTAGAATTATTTGAATAACTTATAAGTACAACAACATTTTTAGTATTCGATCTTAAAATTCCTATAACGTTTCTACCAAATAATGTTATTATATGCAACAAATTTATTAACCTATAAAATACGCAAACGTCCCTGAAGATATCGCATTAAACAGCTTTATGATCAGGCGCATTAGTGTTTACTGTCCAGTGAGAGTTATTCTTGAAAAGAAAATACTTCCTACTAAACTGCGTTCGATTAAGTTGCTAAAACATGTACAGGGTATTAGGTCCGCCAATGTCAATCTTGAAAGAATAATGGATACAAATTTAATAGTATGTATTTATTACATAAAACGACCTTGTTGTACAACACCCTAAAAAAAAATTGTATAAATTCTAATTCCAAAGTTTCTAAAACATATTTTAAAACCAGGTATATTAATTTTCATATAAGAATATAAGAAATTCAGACTAAAAGGTATCTTATAAAAAATTTAAAATCAGTTCTTAATTTTAATACTCATTTGTCTAGAAAATATAAAACGCATATCCTTGAATGCAAGCATAAAAATATTAACAGAAAATAGAAATTTGATTTTCAACACGTTTCTAAATAATTGATATACTAATTAATGATCTATTTATAAACAAAGCGTGAACTTTTATCTGACTTCTAAAGTTTATATGGTTTAAATAGCTTCATCGTGTGCAAAGTTATTAACGTTTTTATATTTGAAAACATGAAGTACAAATCGATTGTCGTTTTAGTACACTGTTGCCATCTATATCTAACTATATAACATGAAGTAATGTTTCACCCTAAAATTAAGAACATTTTTAACAATGTAGCAAATAGAATACAGCAGACCTTTGTAACTATAAGAAGGAACGCTTTTCGTAATTTAATGACAGAAGGTTTCTCTAAGGAGGAGGTAAAGAGTATAGCGAATCTTTAAAGTAGAGAGTGAGGGGTGCCTAATCATCTCGCGTCTTTAATAATTATTTCTGGGACGAGTATAGCTTTACGTAACATTATTATTTTAAGTAATATACAAATTAATAGAAATATAAGAAACAAGGAGATAAAGAAATGAGAATGATCGCAACGTTTAGACTAGGAAATGAAGACAAAGAAAGAGAAATTATATAGGATGAGTGGCAAAAAGAAGGAAGAAAATTAGAGCACATTGAAAGCATATAGTGACTCTACAAGGGAAGAAGAGGGGAATAAAATGGATGACAGAAGTTATCAATAAGCGAAGGAAGATAAAGCAAAATATGTAGTTGTAAGAATTTAAAAATAGTTTGCGTAAGAAAATGTAATGTAGTCAGTAATGTAATAAGGCGAAAGTATGTAATGCCTAACGGGACAAATATTAAATTAATAAATACAATACATTTTTCATAAGAAACTACTAGCTTTATCCTTAGTTTCAAATTTAACACCAAAATACCTTGCACTCTGTACAATTTTTGGCAGTAGCTCATTTACATGTAATACCATACCTCAAAATTCCCATTAAAAGTAATAAATAATATTCAAAAATAATTTACAATATGGCAGCAAAAAATGGCGCTGTTATCATTACATTTCGTTTGGTTTTAACATGCAGCGATGCATCGATGCAATGATGCAACGCACCTTTCTCATTTCTGGTATTCGATAAATTATGCACTTGAATTTAATATTTTGTATTCCGTTGGCGTTTTCTCTTCATAAAGAGAACATTAAAGATGGAAGATGGAAGATGGAAGATGGAAGATGGTGGAAGATCGCCTGCACGATTAATAAATCGAATCACACTGCATACGTTAAACGAGGGAATTACTTTCAATTCTCGTGTGCGGCGACCGATGGTATTGACGGTACAGTGTGGTGTATATACTTAAGAACGATCTTTTAATTTATTCGTATAACACATCACTCAATAATTGACAAATCTATTGACACTATTGGATAATAATGAAGGTTCAATAAACATTTAAAAAACAATATAACATAATTTGATTACAGTATATTATTTAATAAACAAAACGGATGTAATTTGTAAATATATTTATTGATCTATTTATCAACTACCTTTTGTCACATTGTAAAATAATAGAAAATATAATAAATAATCTTAATCAATTAATTGGAGCTATTTGTGGAATTAAAGGATATTAGATTATAACTAATAATTTTAGCTTGACATACTAATGTTAGTTTAACTAATTCTTCCATTAGAAGTAAGTGGTTTAAGAGACCAATACTTGCTTTCAGTCATCTAATGAATTAGCTCTCATTGCTAAAATTCATTGTAAACAAATGTATTTGTTGTTACTCTTTCAATAACAATAGGTATAAAACTATGATTAGCTCCACAAATTTCAGAACATTGTCCAAAAAATAATCCTGGACGATTAATTAAAAAACTAGTTTGATTTAAACGTCCAGGAGTTGCGTCTACCTTAACTCATAAGGCAGGGATCGTTCATTGAATAAGCCAATGGACAAATCAATCTTTAAAGCAGTAACAAATAGCGAAAAAAATGATGCAAAACATATTACAAGAAATAGAAAAGTAGAAGTATAATAGTGTAAGAAATCACGCTATGAATCAGTTTGTAAGCTGACATATAGATGGCGCAACTATTGACAAATCTCTTTGATTTTTAGATAGTACCAACCTTTAAACGATATGTGTCAAAATTTCGTGATATTTTGACCAGTACTTTACAAATTACAAGTGGTTCAATTATGCTACTAGTGTAACTTTCAAAACAATAAAAAACTCTGAATTTCGAATGTTCATAAAGCATTGATTTTTAATGGGAAAAATATCGATTCAGATTACCGTGTCAAGCCGTAGTTTCAATACTCCTTCCGATACTAAATTTTTAGATTTTGACTGTTAAAACAAACCCTACTTGGACAGTAATTTTCTTACGATTGTTTTGAAAAACTTAGAATCTGTAATTGAGAATATGACAAAAAAAATGTAATATAAAGAAAATTACAAAAAGTGGTATTCCTTTTTTGTAAAATATATTGAAGGTGAGTTACTTTTGATCGAGTTCAAAACACGCAAAAATATTAAAACTAAACATAAACAAGTATTTTCTTAGTTTGTGTAAGAACGTTATTATTATAAGGATTAAATTATTAATTTTGTTATTGTCTTTAAGCTCTTTAAAGAATTCATTCAAACTCAGACGACTTGTACGACCACAAAACATTGCGACCACACTGTACTTTTATTCAACGGTACGAGTTTCTTCATACGTATAAAATTTCGTGTTAAACACAAACTCGATTAAAATTAATTATGATTTTAAATTAAATAAATATTGTAAACAATTTTTTAATAAATTTAAATCTGTTTTTTATATTCAAATTTACGTTTTCACACGCCTACTTATAATTTGACAAAATTCAATTTGAGCTAACACTGTGTTTGCTTCTTTAGTTCAAAGAAATTCAATTCATATTTCCAAGCAGTGCGATTTATTATTGCATTTTACGACTTCAAATTTCTTTTTATCAATTACTCTGAAGTATTTCTTGCGTAAAACAATTATTAAAAAGTGAATAAGGAAATAAAATTAAAAATAAACACACTTATATAGTTATACTACAGTTCCTTGTCAAACTTTCACACTCGAAACTATAAAAATAAAAAAAAGTTATATTTATAGACAGCGGCAGTCGCAGGAGTGTGTTTTAAGTTAGTTTCTATACTTTGAGGAATGATAATATCTTTGAAGATAATCATTAGCAATATTAGAGACGTCTAATTGAACCAGTGCTGATATTTCAGAACACCCAGTCTTAAACAACTTCTGTAAATACTAAATATTTCTATTAACTTCAGCCTCAAGCAAAATACGTGCTTATGTAGAATTTCACTTCTTTCTATTAGCAGTAATATGTAAATAATATATTAAATTTATCGAAAAATTAAATACAATTAATAAATAAATATTTTCATCAATTATTTACCTTCTCTCTCGCCTTCTCTTTCCGGTTCCCTTACTCCCTTTAATAGTTCTATATAACGACATCATTTTCACTAAATTTTAATTATTATTCCTTGGAAATTATCACAATTAAAAATAGTGCACTATCACCTTTTAAATTTAATAAAATTATATAATTTACATGGTTTTTGAATAACAAAAATTAATTACGATTATCGTAATCATTAGTCTACATAATATTTATCTATACCACGAAAGAAAAAGGTGTTGTAATACTGTTGTACTATTGCTAACTTTCCACAAGCTAATTTCAATGTTAATTTTCTTTAAAAAGTTGACTTGCATTGCTAGTTTACTAGCTTATACTTTAAATTTTAGTAGGTTTGAAACTAAAACAAAAAATGTAACTATATACAATTAAAGCTAAGTTGCAATAAATTGTGTGGAATGAGTTAAAAATAGGGGTAATTGTTACTAACAAAAAGAAGTACTTTATTATATTAATTTTTTTGTAATTGGCCCACAATTTTCTAAAAGGCGATGTTTTTTAATAGATATAGCAGCCGTTCTCTAAAGTAATTGGTCTGTTATGACAAGAAATAAAGCAGACCTCACAAAAATGAGGTGAAACCAAAAAATACCTGTTCAAAAACCATGCAAAAAGTAAGTAATACAACGTAATATTTATGTAAGATTTTAATAACACTTAAAACCACAAAAACAAATCACTGACAAACCCACAACACTAACAAAACTAACACATAGATTATTTTAACCCAGAATGCAGTTCAGTTCCACTAATTAATGAGTTATTTTTTATTAATTACTTGAATGTTGTTTTCCGTTAGCGTGCTCAAATACAACTGAATATAATAAAATAAAATTTCTAAAAAAAAACAATCATTGAATTGATATATTCGTGAAATATACGTAAATGTGTAATGCATATAAAAAGAAAAGAGACAGCGATATAATTTAATATTTATTTTGTAAATGAACGTTACCTGGCCAATTAGTGTTACCGTATTGAGATAATATCAGAATAATAATACAGCTGTATTAATAATTACATGGTTATGATATATATAATTATTTGAATTTGTAATCGTATTGTGTGACGGATTGCAAATATACGCGTATGTGGATTCGCGATTCGATGTACGAGTTGGATTTTCTTATGACACTGTTCAAGTCCAGTTGTGTTGTAATCGTGAACAACTTTCGCTGAAATACCATTCGATGAGACAGACGTTACCCCCACCCCCCTTCTCTTCTACAGCTCCTGTCCTCTGACCCCTTTCCCCACCGCTTGACTTTAAACCCATAAACTATTAATTGAGAACAAACTTCAAAATTAACTTTATAGTAAAATTACAAGAATTAAAAGAAGTACACATTTTTAATATAATCAAAAAATTAAACTTCAATTTGAGAAACCAAGATTTCATTAACAAAAGTCAGTTAAAAGGAAGAGATTATTATATGTTACATCCAAATTTAAGTAAGAAAAGATGGTTTAGAAATGAGTCCCGCAAAATTATATCAACTATAATCAGAATCAAAAGTAATCATTGCAAAACTCCAGCTCACCTGTACAAAATTAATATTAAATCTGACGATAGATGTCAATGTGGTGAAGAAGGAACTTTGGATCATATTATATTTGAATGCATAAATTATAGTTTAGAAAGATTAAAATTCAATTAGATGTGATTAAAACTTTTCCTGTTAATACTAAATTTTTGTTAAGTGATTCAAAATTAATTAGTGAATTATTGAAATATTTAGAAAATTATAAAATTGAATTATAAATTGTAAAAGATGTATAAAAAATGTTTGATGGTGGTTATGACGAATAAAAGTCAAGGCAAAAAAAATAAAAGAAGTACAAGCAAAATAAAATTAGTTTTTAATATTTGGTTCCCTCCCTTTTGGACCCTCTTCCTGGGTCTTCCTCGCACTCAAGCATCCCCTGGACTCCCTTCTATCATAATACTCAAGCATATCCATATAATTTAATTTTGCTCAGTATTTTTCCAACCTCGTTTCCACAAGTAATCGTCCAATAACCTTTTGCAGTTGACGAATCCGAAATAAATCTTAATTTTGATTTGAATGCAAGGTGCAGCTAAGATTCCTCAGAATGTGACAGTGGCATGCAAATAAATCTGAGGAGGAGGAGATCGGGTGTAGCACCCAGTGGACAAAGCTTTGTTATTCGTTGTGCATCATGGAGTTGCAGTTGCATTAAGATCCAGGAAATCAAAGGATTCTCCTTGTAATATGTTTGACATATCAACAATAAAGTCAATCCCGAAGAGCATGTTGTTGACCTTACTTGTTTTACGACCGTTGATCACTCTGCCATCTACCGTCTACCAGGAAAGACTCACAATGAGGATTATGTATTGTTAATAAATTAACGCCCTCGCACTCTTTGAATAAGTGCATATCATTTAAGAGCTCGGATGAATTCAAATTTTATGATATGTTCAGTTAAAGGGGGGGGGGGGGGGGGAGGTTTCAACTTTCTTTTTTTTTTCATTTTTTTTATTTATTTATATTAATGTACAACATATTAAGTTTATTGTGTAAAAATTTGAAGTCGATTGGAGTAAAACTGAGGTATAGAGTTCTAAGTCTTCACCTCTCTGGTCTGGTTTCGTCTTTCTTTGAAACTTTTTACCGCGTTTACACATCGCTTCTTCAGAGTCGGTGCCCTCTCTAATTCAAAATCTACTGCACCGATTCTTTTGAAATTTTGCACACTCTTTCTTTACATAAATGCCGAGGCAACGCTGTCGAGTTTTTTTTATTTTTTTATTTTAACGTATTTTAAAATCAGAAACAAAGTTTCTGATTTTTTTCATGAAAAATCGGTATTTTGACTTTTAGGTGCTGTAAAAAATTTAAAAATCAATGAAAACAGAAAAACTTGACAGCGTTACCTGTAGAAACTTATCAACTAATGAAATCATTTTGGTTTTTCGATTTCAGAAAATCCAGTGATGAGTTATGAGTGGCACCACAATGTTACTTTTTTTTGTGACGTCTTCGGAGATTCGCTGTCAATGCCTCATTTCTTGATATTTATTTATGAAAATTTTACAAAGTATTCTTCAAATTTCATTTTATCATGTAGTAATTATAGAAATAATTATATATTACCTGTGTCGTCAAAAAACAATATGGAAAATATGCTTCTTTTTTATCGTTTTTTATCTGCATTTTTATTTTGTTTCTTTATTTAACGTCGTCCTATTTCCGATGCTAAGTCTTGAATTTGCAATCGCTCTAAAGGTTAATTGAATTTTAGTAAAGTATTTACTAGATTACATAAGAAAACTAACTGAGTTTTCTAAACTTGAATTCTTTTGACTTCCTATTTGCAATTATTATTAAAGATATGTTAATTGCAACTGTTAATTACTTATTATTATATCATTCTAATCATCATCATGCGTCCAACTAACGGTCATGTTGCTGGTTGACCTTGCTGCAGGGCATCTTACCAACACAAACACTATGACGTCACAAGGCCCATTTCATTTCGTTCTGCGCATGACTCAATCAATGCCTTCATCAGTGAATTCCACTGTCCCCTCTTCACTGTTCTCCTCACATACAGGATTCTTCTTATTTTATTACGGTATGAATTTAATCACTAACTTAACTTAATTATTTTGACATTCTTTGATTCTGTGCTCATAGCATCTTGTGGTTTTTCGATTAAAATATTTGAATACTCGTAAATTTAATTTTACAAAAAATTGAAGGACAAATTTGTGGAATTGTTTTGTAAATGATGATGATGCTTTAGAATATCTTTATAAATTATCGACCTGATGAAAAGACATCGAATTTTTCCGTTATAGTCCAAATCACGATAGTTCGGCGGCAACTCATACTTAAAAGAGGTTATAAGAGCGGTATAAATCTATAAATACGATAATGAATTTTATCTTATTCGTTTCTATATACATAGTAGAAAAATAAGTGAGTCAGTGCTTTTTAGTTATATCGGCAATTTATACCCTACAACTTGTTTTAAGTATGAGTCACCGCCGAACTCTCGTAATTTGAACTATACCTTACATACCTAATATTACCTTACATTCATATAATATTATACTTAAGTGAAACCTGGTAATATTTCATCTAGAAGGGTTTAAATCGTGTCCTTATAGATGTGGGCTACACCGCTATCTAATAAGTTTACGATTTTGTGTGTATGCATAATTAATTTAACTTAAAATCTTGATCCAGATCTTTTTTTTTTTTAATATTTATTTTATTTGTGCATCAACTTTTAAAAGTTATTAGCACTTAAAAAAACATATACAAATATTTATAATACGTAATTCGTAATTCATAATTTATAATTTACAACCTATAAATATATTTAAAATAAAGAAAGATGTTTTGTTTATAAACTTAATAAGGTTTTTCAAATTTTCTTTGCTTTTATATATTAGTCTATATTCTTGAGGTATATTATATTCTTGTCTTAGCGACGAGAATTTTGTGCAATGGAAAATAATATGCTTTACCTTTAGTAGGTTATTGCATTGTTCACATATTGTTTGTGTTTCTTTTTTAAATAAGTAGGTATGAGTATAATTTGTATGTCCTATTCTATCCAGATCTTATAACTCTGCTCCGAGGATAGAACTCAGAGACACAACAGTCTAGCGTCAAGAATCAATGCTCTCGCTTACTATATTTATAAGAATAACTATTTAAATAATTCCGTTAACTCTGCATCCGGTTGGTTGTCTACATGCCTACTGGAGTCTCCATAAACAAAATTAGTGATTTATTATGATTTCCCAAGACGAAGTGTAACAAGACGTGATAAGAAAGCGGAGGGGTTATAAATTTCGTAACGTTACATTTACTGTAAAAGTCGACATCCAGAAAATCAATATGCTACTAATCAGTACTAAAATATTTTTTCCTAATGTATGACGTCATATAAGTGGGTGGGGGAGAAGCGGAAGATAACTATCAAATTTGTGTGACGTAATTTATAGATGACTTGTTTGTACTAACACTAATAGTGTTTTTTATAAAGAAAAAATTGAAGTTATTTTTTAATTTTCAGTACAGTGCAGTAATTTTTGTATACCGTTCATTTTAGCTAATATATAAATTGCCATGGGCGCCGATAGGGTTATTTTCATGAAGGTGAATGCTTAGTGTTCATAGGGAAAGAGTAGAGAAAGACGCTGAACTAATTGACAAGGTGTGGAACAAATTTTGGCAAAAACCTAGTCGCCTTAAGTTTTTGTTCAAACAGTGATATAAAAATAATTATTATTTTATTTCTTAAGCGCTATAGCTTCTTCCACGCACATAATTTTCTTGCTTCACATTCTGTATGTTCTATTATCGATACCCGTGGATGATGCAAATCGATGGATTCGATATGTAACCCTATCGGTGAACAGCTCCGGCTGCGGTGGGGGCGCGGGCGCAGCTAACTAGAACCTAACGGGCCGGCGGGCACCACGGTATGCATGGCTACACAACTGCGTGGGTGTTTTTACAGGGATCAAGGGTCAGTAATGACACAACCGCAAGCAAAAGTGAAATTATTACGATTATATTTGCATAGTTTTAATAGTTACATTTGACATTTGGAACAATAGAAGGTTACCCACCAGTAAAAACTGTACAAAAATGATTATTATATGAGTAGAGTGATTGGAATGGTTATACAGTCTTAATTTAATGGTTTCATTGCTTTGTCTTAACTATAACTATTAATAGTATCTTGTTTTATTACCTCTACTGATCACGCGCACCACTGTTGATTAGAACATGGTTACAGAGCCCATTTAAAGTGGGGGCAAGTTACAGAAAAAACACCCTATGTAAACTAACAAGTTTATTATATGTGTTCTCTCTTTCGCTCTGTCCGTCCCTCAGGAAAGTCAAAATCGATCAAAAGTAGCTCACTTATACACAGCGTTCGTAACTCATAATATAGTTTATAAAAAAAACGAATATTACTTGCTGTAATTCTCATGTTTTTTAAAACAAGTTTGCCATTTTTACATCACAATACATGCGTTTCAAAACAGTGTAAGCTTCGTATGTTAAAAATGCAAATTTTAAAGTATCATTCCCACTCACTGCTTTAATTTAATTTTGTATTTAATTTAAATTGTTTAGCATATGGCAATACGCGTAGTCATTTACAGTACCATTTTTAATTTAATTTATTTTTTAAGTTTTCTTAGTTTTTTTAGAACCTTACAAGGTTCAATGTTTTAAATTAAAAATATTAAATTAAGAAAAACTATATTATATTATAACTTCCAAAAAGTGACAATCTGTCAAAATGGAGTAGAATTTACTTTTAAAAGAAGTTTAATGTCAGTTTTTGATAAATATAGAAGTGAAAACAATTTCTATTACTATTTTGTTGAACTGTCAAAACTTATATTACTAACGATGCATACGCACCAACTAAATTAACTAAACTCAAAAATAAAACACGAATGTGAAAAGGAATGATTAAACGAGAACCTGAAATCTAGATTACAATATTCAATAACAATAGCAATAAGAGTGGGAATGAGGCTTCACAGTCAAAATCTAAAAATCTAAAAACTTACATGTAGTAAAAAAGGATTGTGAACCTAGGAAGCTAAGGAAAGATGATTGCAAAACTAAAATCAATTATTTAATAGCTAGGAAACTATCGTAATGAGTGGTATTTTCATCGGATCATACCGCATCCTCATTTCAACACACTCCTCAAATCCAACTTGACCTACTAACCCAAATCTTAACTGAATTTATCTCAAATTCACTGAAAGTTATGTTGTAACATCTTATTACTCATTTTCTTTGCTAGACATCACGTATTTCTATTTATATAAACTATTAGTGGACATTTCGATTAATTGTGTGAATCACACTAGAACGTTCTATCGTTTCTGTGTTTTCTTCTATTACATCTGCTGTAATCTAGAAAATATTTTACATTTTTTAATGCAATAGTATATATGGGCGAAATATACCACAGAACCTATTTGATGCAGCATCAAGCACAAGTCTGGATGTCATTCGTATGTGAACTAATTAGATTAACAAATTTAATTAGATTTAAGGGATTATATACAGTTAATTATTTTATTAATTTCATTTTCGTAATGTATATATATTTAAGTAGCTTTTGAAACTTTAAATGCGATTTTCTAAAAACTTTGTTTTTAAAATCGGTGACCCAGATTTCTCAGAAACGGCTAAACCGATCAATCTCAAATTTAACACAAGCTTCTTAAGTATATTTTTTAGTAGTTAATCGAAAGTTTTTTCTCACCGATAATTATATTTATTTTATAAACAATTTAAAGCTAAAATTTTGATAAAAAATCGATTCTTTTTTTTGAGAAGCCGCCATTTTGTCAAACAAATTCATTTTGGTTATTCCTTCGAATAATTACTAAATTATACATTACTTTGACGAAATTCGTTTGGTTTTTTTTATTTTAGATGATCCAGTCCAGAAATATCGTGATCACCACAAAATGCCTTTTTTGAGAGGAGCTCCGGGAGATCAGCTATAGCAGCTTTAAAATTATTATTTTTACAAATATAAGGATGTTGAAATACAGTTAAAAGTTACCATAATATGTGTACAAATTTTTACGTTAATACATTTAAAAATCTTCTCAGGAAAATTTCTTAAAAAATCGCTTTTTTGCCTTATAACGACCAAATACTCGTATAATGTAATAATTTCATTTTGATCGATAGAGAGATTATGTGCATAAATAATATATGAATATGCAGCAACGAAACGAATATTTTCACTCTACACTTTTTCCCTTTTTTCTATAATATAAGTTTCGTCTGAGTCATAGATTTTAGTGCATTTAAAACATTTTTAACAATGGGAGGTAAACCATCGGGTTCCCACATTCGCACCAGCTTAAAGGCCAGCGTCTATAAAAAACAGAATGAACCGACAAAGTGGTTGCAACCATGGTTGCTCGAATTACATAGATCTGCAATACATAGATAATTAAGAGCAAAATTAAAACCAATTCCAACTTAAATTAAATGTTTTTATTTTAACGGATTATCCTAATAGCGAATCGTAAAAATAATGAATTAGACGCAACAATTAAATATAAAATAGAAGAAGAAGAAGAAGAATAAGTAGTCAGTAGATGATTTGATCATCGCTAGAACTAATCTAATTTAATCGAATTTTTTTAATTTTATACGGTTAAGTAGTTTTAGTTGCAAAAAAATTACTATTTTAATGTTTAAACTTAATTAATTGAAGGTCAAGAAGGTTAACGGCTTGTTAAATGTTTTAGTTAAAGAATGGTTAATAAATTGCAATTAGTTTGTGGACTACTTTATTTTATTTTATTTATTTAACATCGGCCTATTTCCAATACTAAATTCTATCACCACTCTAATTCTATCACTACAGTTATGGACCACTACGCTGCCTAATAAATTTATGATTAAGAATGTACATAATAAAATTAACTTGGTAACAACCAAACCCAGAAAATATAACTCAAGACCAGTGATTAAATTTTTAACACAGATATTTCTAAGACAGATATTGCAAGACTGCTTACGCGTAGTCGAAAGATAAAAAATATAAATTGTTAATTAATTAAGAAAGTAAATAATTCCTAAATTGAAATTACAAAACCTCAAAAATATAAACCAAAATTTTATATATATATACAATATGTCAAATTCCTATATAACTAATTCTTATATAATAATAAAAAATCACCACCTTAATATAAATGAGAATAATATTTATAAAATATCCAAATATATATTAATCAATAATAATTAAATACCAAATTAATTAATACACATACCTTATAGTCATTACATATCATTGAATCCGCTGAAACAATAGAAAAAGTACCGTTAAAAACTAACAATAGAGACAAAACACATAATAATGTTATCTCTTTCTAACCTATATAAATTGTAACTATAAGAAAAAACATAAAAAATAAATATTTAAATACCTATTTATAAAATTTCCAACACCTGATAGCTCCAGCCATTTCTTTTTCTTTTAAAAAGTCAAAACACTTGTCCCTCATAACACTTATTGTCTAATAAAATTAATTATAATCAAAAAAACACAATATTTTCATTATATTTAAATCGAATGTAAATAAAATAAAGTTAAATATATTTTTAAAATTACCGCCGATGAAAATAGTTCCATATTTATCCGCGCGCGGCGCGACTATATCGAGACTGTACAACGAACACCTCAGCTTATAACGCACATGCGGCACTACTAAAAAAATGGCAGCCACTTGCAACGTGAAATGAAAAATTCCAATTAATAAATCACATTTATTATCACAAAATTAATAACGATTCACTTCTAAATTTATAACTAATCAATTAAAACAAATTACTTCAATACTTTATGAATGTTTTTAAGTGGTTTTTCAATAATTTTGATTTTATTTATTAATTATGAGAAAATGATTTAATTAACCTATATTCCCCCCGACCGTAATAAAACCCCGAGATGAACTAAAAAAACTTGCTAAATATTTCATAATTATATTATGCAATCGTTCATTTACGAACACAAACGAACCATTACGAACAATTAAAATCAGTTTTAAAATATTTGTTATAAAATTATTTTAAAATGTTATGAGTTATAAAATGTTTACTAAAAATTATTTCACAACAATTAAATATTAAGAGATTATTTTTAAAATAAATAATAAATAACAATTTTGTACCAAGTAATGTATTTTATTTAATAAACAACTGTCTTTTGACAGTATTGGTATAATATTACCAGGCGTTTACCGTTTATTTTATAAATATCTTCCTAAGTACCCAGACCCTTTTTAGCCATATCTCTTTAGGCTTGTGTCCTCATTTTTTAGTGGTCGATTTTTCAATTGTTGATTGAAATTGATGTTAATAAATGTGTATTGGCGTGTCTATTTTGTTAAATATCTAAATGTTGACGGAGATATAGTAATTAAAAGTTTGAATTGTAGTTTTAGCGCTAGAAGTGGTCGGCCATATTTGTATGATGTGAAATGCATTTTAACGTCAGTTATTTGTTGAGTAGGTCAGTGCTGTGGTAATGTTTTGTAGCTGTTGGTAGTCAAATAATCAAGTCAAGTCAAAGAATAATAAGTTTTTATTTTATTTAACCCTGTTACGGCAGACATAATATTGGAATTTTATTGTTCTTTGAAATAACTGTAAATAATATTTGATAGTTTGATATATAAATACATATAGTAGAGATTTATGAGCTGTAAGGTTGGCAGCGATTGTGATGTCACATGCATTTGGAATGTGTACAACGTTGAATCCCTTTAATAATTAAAGAGACAAAATTACTTTTTTAATTGTTAATATCTCCTAACATATAAGGAGTTATTAAAAAATAATTGAACATTTGAGGTTCTAGTAACCCTCTTTATCAATGTATAGTACACTTTTATAGAAATTAAAACATAGGACACAAGCCCGTGATCAGAACGTGATCTGATTGTATGATTCCTACGTCCATCTGATAATTATTAATAGAAGAATACCGACTTGCTTATTAAAGAAGCATGCTTATTAAGCTGCAAGTATTTTTAATTAATTTGGCACTCTTTCTCTCTCGCTCTTTTTTTAGCAATGAACTTTCAAATTACGTAGTCGAATCTGAGACTAAGATACCATTACGACATTTCATATGAAGCATTGACGAATTCTAAGCGAAATCGTTTACTAGTGTCTTAATTCGTCACTCGTTGCAGTACATAACCTAAAAGTCACCTTATTCTTGTAAGTAACCTTTGACAATGAGATATACAGTATCTCTAAGCTACTTTAAAGGAATCTGGCTACTGGGCTTAAAGAACACACAAAGAAAACCGTTACCCTCTTGAGACAATTGAGAACATGCTCCAAAAATCCAACGTCATCGTAAATAAAATGTCAGACGACTTTATGCTCAGCTCACGTAACCGTGAACACTATGAAGATGATGATAAATTATATGTTTAATAACTCTAATATATGTATATCAAATAACTGAAATATTTATTATGAAAACAAAGTTGAAATGAATGAATAATTTTTAGGTTATGTCATGCTATTCACATACAATGAATTCGTGACGTGTATGGCGAATGCAGGATAAGTATTGTGTCAAATTACAAACTTTGTACACGACTTTATATAATGGAAAGGATTTACACGGGTTGTTAATGTTGTAAGCTTTGTAAATATGTTGAAGAAGACAAAAGATTCAATAAAACAGTGTTGGTCTGTCATTTGTTTCTTATTTTATGGTTTTTGCACCAGCACATTTCTCCACTAAATTAGAGTTTTAGAAGACATGTTCTTTCTATCATTTTTAAGGTTATATTTATGTCAGTATCTTCTTTAAATTTAAAAGAATAGAATTCAGATGCAATGGTAAATATTAATTAAATAGTTAAGTACATATATTTCAATATTTGTTTGTCATAAACAACAAAATAGAAAGACAAATTGAATAAATTAGAAAAATAGATTTGTCTTGGTCTAGTAAACACTCAGGATTGAAGAGGATACACGGTTTCCAAGGTGCGAAGTCCTTCTCGACAGGATAAACATGCAAGTCATTGCTGGTAGCCGAGGATAAAACAAAAGCAACCTGTTCCTGGTAGGGATACTATTTAAGAAGTTATAGCTCCCGAAAATTATAAAAGATCGTTTTGTTTATAGCATGTCGATCGTCAAAACGATAAAAGAGAAGCATATTTTCGATAATGTTTTTTGACGACACAGTTAATATATATTTATTTCTATAATTACTACATGATAAAATGACATTTAAAGAATACTTTGTGAAGTTTTCATAAATAAATAGTAAGAAATGAAGCATTGACAGCGAATCTCAGCAGACGTAACAAAAAAAAGTAACATTGCGATGTCACTCATAACTCATCACTGGATTTTCTGAAATCAAAAAACCAAAATGATTTTATTAGTTGATAAGTTTCTGCAGGTAACGCTGTCGAGTTTTTCTTTTTTTATTGATTTTTCAATTTGTTACAGCACTTTTAAAAGTCAACATACCGATTTTTCTTGAAAATATCAGAAACTTTGTTATTTTAAAATACAATAAAATTATAAAATTAAAAAAAAACTCGACAGCGTTACGTCGGTATTTATGTCAAGAAAGAGTGAGCAAAATTTCAAAAGAATCGGTCCAGTAGATTTTGAGTTAGAGAGGGCACCGACTCTGAAAAAGCTATGTGTAAGAAACCGCATTTAAAAGTTTCAAAGTAAGACGAAAGCAGACCAGAGAGGTGAAGACTTAAAATATATCGATATCTCCGACAGTTTTACTTAAAATTTTTACACAATAAACTTAATATGTTGTATAATAATATAAATAAATAAAAAAAAGTTTAAACCGTATCCCCCCGATCTACCTAATACGTTTAGACGGTATGTAATCAAATTAAAACAAGTATAAATATATTATTTAACTTATTATTAAATTCACATAAAATCAAGTGAAATAGTTCACTAACCTGAGTCACCGAGCCTTAATTGTTAATTTGTTATTCATCTCACGTAAACCTGTAGATAAAATTTACCGCAAAACTGTTATTATTTAGGGAACTATCCTTGTTCATAAATAAAAGTCAAACTATTTGGGCATTCCATGTTGTTAACCTCTAGGTCCAGCTTCAGCTCCAGCTCCAGCCTGTCACAAATGGCAAACAATTAAAGCACGTAGGCCACAGAGGGCGTGGCAGGCGTCAATAAGTAATTAAATGTTTTGTATCGGAACAAAAGATCGCTGAAACTGGAACCGAACTATTGGGATCTAACAACGATTGAAGTTTTTGTCTATTATTGAAAATCTGCTTAAACGTTTTTAATTATAAGGCATTGTAAAATTGCGTGGTGTTTATAATATGTTTGAAGACTAATTATGTAATTTATTTATTGTATGTCGAGAAGCCCTGAGGGCCCAGCAGGTTTAAATACAAGCCGCTATAATATTACAGAGCAATGTCAATGCCTCATTCCTTAATATTTATTTATGAAAATTTCACGAAGTATTCTTCAAATGTTATTTTATCATGTAGTAATTATAGAAATAAATATATATTAACTGTGTCGTCAAAAAACATTATTGAAAATATGCTTCTTTTTTATCGTTTTGACCTCATGACGCCTGATTTTGCAGCAACAAGCAGAACTTAACACTTAATGAGCTCTCAGGTAACTGTTTTATAGATACACACTACGCCTGATGTAAAGCAACAAACAGAACCGCTACGTAATTAATTCTATTTATAAATAAATTATAGTGGTACATTGCGCCTGATTTAATAGCAACAAATACAACTTCCAATATATGAACTAACCTATTTGAGATTAGTAATATTTCTACAGATTGTTAACGTCCATTTCAAAATTCTACTCGACTCCATGTACATTTCCTATAATTAATTTCCGTTTCCCATGAACTTTTCAAATTGAAAACATGACTAATTATTTTTCGTGTGTGACAACTCTATATTTTTTTTTATGTAAAACCGTTACACTTTTAATTTCTTTTAACATTCATTCTCTTTTATAGAATCATTATATTTTTGATAGGGAATGTACTTTTTTTTAAATAGTTTTTTTTATTTTAAGATTTAAGGGTGAATAACCCCAGCAGCCCTAGAGTACCGAGCAAGGTTGAATACCAAAATTAATTTATTTGGGATAGGATAAAAACAAAATGAATTTATTTTGTTCTCAGTCAGTCCTTAGCGGTATACATTGTCCTAGGTCAGGGGTGGCAAACAAGGTGTGTTTTGTGGGGCATTTAAGGACGATCCCAAAGAGCAGTCGTAGACAACATATAGAAAGATCCTCTATGGAAACAACGAGATGTGTCCAATAAAAGAAATTTGTTGTGTACACATATTTTAATTAGCATAGTAGCCTGATTGGAAGAAAAATTATTATATTTTGCTAAAAAGGTTAACAACCACTATTCTACTTGATCCTACTAGAAAGAGATAGCTATAGAGTAAGAAAGATGGAAATATTTGTGAAGTACGTCCTTAAATAGAATTCATTAGAATCGTGAAATTATTTTAAAGTGGAAATAATTCAAAAACACACATTTTTAAGGGCGCTGGCAATGTGGTAACAAAAAAAAACATTTAAAAATAAAAAAATGTGTGAAATTGTTGAAATTTTGTCGAATTTAAGTGGGCGAGAGCATTGATGCTTGACGCTGACTGCTGTGTCTCCCCTACTACAATTATATTTTCTGTGCTCTCAAAATTAATTGATTATGTATATACATAATCATAAAGTTATTAGGCAGTAGCGTAGTAGTGAGGCCACGACACCACAAGAACTGTCAGCATAGTAGGAAGTCGTCGGTGATAGAACTCAGCATTGAAAATAGACCGACGTTGAATAAACTACGATTCCGACTAGTGTGAGAACAGTTTGATAATATTTGATCATACTTGATTAAAAAACATGCAACTGGATTATTACAAATATAATTTACATATAAATTTCATTTTTAATTTATCTGTGAAGAAATAATTTTATATATATAAAAATCAACGCCTGAATAACAGCAATATAAGTAACAAACCATTAGTCCAGATTTAAACCATTAACGAAATTATTTTATTATTATAAATTAATATAGATTACAGATACTTGGCCATTTTTTCTCGTGAAATATAGATGGCGACTATACAGCAGGTTAAATATTATCAAAAGAACATGTCTTTTTATATTTAAATCGTTTTATGTAAGATACTATAAACGCGAATCAAAATCTAAAGCTGCAATTAGTTAGATGAATAACGTATCTACATTTTAAGCTTTCTTCCACTGAGTTTTAATGAGTTGAAACCGCAAAATTATCTTTTGAAAATGAATATTGCTATATTTTCTAGTTAAATTCAAATTTTTATATGACTGGTAACATTCTAAGGGTTTTTTATAAATAAAAGTTAAGGTAACAACAAATGTATTTATATCTTTAATAATATAATATATTATGATAAAATTATATTTCGAGAAACATTCTGTACTTCTAACTATTGCATAACAGATGTCACTAGTAATAGATTTTTTTTTTAATTTTAACACAGGGTATTTCAACAAGTATTATTAAATAAATATATGTATGTAGTTAAAGATATTTTATAATATAAATCTAATTTGAGATTATTTTACTAATCTTATTTCTACCAGGTAATATTAATCTTTTTGTGGACCTGGTACAAGCGTTAAAAATATCAATTATATATAGTTAGAATTGGCTTCTGTCAAAATCAATTGTTTCCACTCACAATTTCTTCCAACGTATAGCAGAGTGTTTAATGCGTGAGGGCACAACGCGTTTGGGGGCCCTCCTGCTCTTAGACACTTCACTTGGGGTCCGGCTCTTGTAATCAGTTGACATTTCAATACACCAAGCTAATTTCTTAACTCAAACAAGACATATTATTTTCAAAATCTATTAAATTAATTCTTAGTATGTACTTTACATTAAAATCAACAACAAGGAGCAAGAGATAGATTTTCCTCCGATATTGTTAGCACATGAGCCTAAAATTTCTAGCTATGCTCCTACGGCGAACTCAATTGTATCTAGTCCATTACCTGCCCATAGTTAATAGGTTTCAGATTGTAGCTTTTTAAGTTGAGTGAGTTGTAAAATATATTAAAATAAGTTTAAGATGATTCCACTATAAAAGTCATATATTTCAATTAATATTCCACGTGATCTACAAGGAAAATTAACTTAAAAAATATTTTTACTTCAAATCACTTGAAACAGTGAAGTGGGTACTTCTGTTATCTCAAGAAAGTATTGCGAAATGTCAAGTGTTTGTTTGTTGATATCAAAACATTTTATTGGGATGACATATGCATAAATAATTAATTACTAATCACTTCGACCTCGGAGGGCACAACAAGGTGAAATTAAGACCTGCATATGTTGAACCACCCGAGGCCTCGCACCCTCGCTCAACAACCCAAGTAGAAAAATTAATTACTATACATATATTTGAATCTCGCGCCTTGCTTTTTAGAAATCCCACTAGAATCACTGCGGATATCTTTTAAGGCACTCATGTACCTTAGTTTATCATCATTAATATTTGTCATCTTTGTGCTTGTTAACTTTTATAAAACTTTCAATATAAAATTTTATTTCTCGTCAATTATCAACAAAAATACTTACTTATAATTTACAAAAATTATACAAAGAACAAGAGCCTCGCAAAGATCTGCCGCACTGGGCCTCGCAATGGCAAAGGCCGCTACTGGATGTCAGTAATGGACGCAATTAACTATTTCAATCGTTAATAACTTCTATAATAATTAAACCACAGTTGAGTTGCGAAATTTGTGGATTTTTAAATTCATAATTAATTTCAATTAAATAAGATTGATTAAATAATTTAATACAGAATAAATGATGCAGTTACCGCATGGATTAAAACGTACTTTCGCTAATGTATCTTTAATCTTTAAAATTATATATATGATTGTTCGGACCACGATAAGAATTGATCCCATGATCAATAAATTGCGAAATTCTAAAAAATGATTAGAAATATTCATGTAATTTTATGATTTCAACATTTTATCTTAAATCTTTAAAATTATTTGTACACCGATAAGATTTTCACAGGATCAACAAATTGCGAAATTTATACAAATAATTTCAACATGTTTATTTAATTTTATGATTACAACATCATTTTATCTTGGTTAGAAAACTGTGAATCCCCGAAATTGTAACAACGAAGAAACAGACTGCTCTGATTGGTGATTTTCAAATGTGCATTTATCACTCTACAGCAGTGACAGCTGTAGGGAAGGTTATAATTGCAACTGTTTTCTTGATTAATCTTTAATTTAAATTTTAAGATATGTCCCAGTAAACAATTTGGTGAAGTGCCCTATTTAGTGACGTTTCTATCACTATTTCACTTCAATTATAGTTCGCATCAACTTTATCTTCATTTGTATTCCGACAGGTGGAGTAATTTCGCCATTTGTAGCCGATAAAGTAGACATTTTATATGAAAAAATGTGTGAAACTGAACTATAAATGAACTCTTTCATGACAAAAATATCATGACGCTTCTTCAATATGATGTCAAAGGGACTCCAAAATGTTTACTGGGGTATAAGTTCAGTATACAAGGTATACCTGTTCAAGACAAACTAGAATCTCAAAATTTATCTCCAATATAAAACTTAAGCCAAACTTTTAATAAAGTATTGTTAGACAACTATTCAAGAAAATTTTCATAAAAAGAAATAAATACATAAAAAGGCAATTTGTACACCAAAAATCTGTAAGAACGTAGTGATTTTTCGATATTATACAAAAGTCCAAATATCTTCAACCAAAATAAGTTGATCTTGAAAGTTTGCTATTCTGGATGGACTTGGATAAATAAATAATTTAAAAGAATAGAAATATAGTTACTGCTTTTATCTAAAAAATGTTTTCTTAATAAATTACAAACACGAGTCACATCTTTAAAAACCCAAACTTTAACCCTTCTAAAATATGCATATAGGTTTCGTTTAAGGTGAAACATTACTTCATGGTTATATAGTTAGATATAGATGACAACATTGTACTAAAATGACAATCCAAAGTCATTAAAAGTCAGTGGAAGAAATCTTAAAATGTAGATACGTTATTCATCTAAGTAATTGCAGCTTTAGATTTTGATTCGCGTTTATAGTTACTTACAAAAAACGATTTAAACATAAAAAAACACGTTTTTTTGATAATATTTAACCTGCTGTATAGTACCGCCATCTATATTTCGCGAATCAAAAATGGCCAAGTATCGTTTCACCTTAAATCATAAAAACATATTTTGTGTTTAGCTAAAGTTGGATACTGATACTGGAAATGAAAATGTTTTTTGTATGATATTCGTGATACCCCACATTCGACGCCGCTGGTTTCCAGACGCCTAATCTGTAGAGTACTGGAAATCCACTATAAAAGCTTGCAGAGCATCGCTAAAATTAACAGTCTCTCTGAGTCTTCAACAGAAAATTTCAGCGCTGCTATAAGCTACTACTAATTTGTTCTGGTAAGTTTTCAATTTTCTAATAGTGTTTTCTCTTCACCAAAAATGTTGACTCGTTTTGTACTTTTCTTTTTACTAAACTTTAATTTAGTAAAGTTATTTTGCAAATGGACAGATTAAAAAGATGTGCAAAATGAGTGCAACACTACACTTTTTAGTGATTAGAAAACGTCAATAGTTTTTTTCAAAATATATTATTTATTTTTAAATTATTGAATTTAAACAACTGGGCTTGTGATTAAACTATACTACACATTAATAAAGTTGGTTACCAGAATCTCAAATGTCGAATTACTTTTTGACAACTTCTTATATTTTAGGAGATACTCGTATTAACAACTACAGAAAATAGTCATTTTGTTTCTTTAATTATAAAAGTAGGAAGTAATATTAATTTCTAATTAGGAGTAGTGATACCGCTCCGTTATGTATTGATTTCGAAAAAAATACTTAAGTACCGATATGTATATTGTTCTATTTTTTTTTTTTCAGCTAACATGGACAAAACCACCCAAGAACACAGGGGAAAACAATGCAACCCAACGGATAAACCCACCGGGCCCGGTAAGTCAACTGTTTGTTCTTTAAGATGTAAGGTTGGGATCATACATACGTGATCGGATACGAATATTCGTACACGAACACGTTTACTAGCAGTAAATAGCACGAATAGGGGAACACGATAAAGTAATTTATAAATAGATATTTTTATGTGATCACCTTCTTAAAATAATAAAGAACTTTCACTTCAACTTTGTTCGGTGAATTCTATTTCTATTTTAAATCTTTTTGAAACGCTTCAACAATGGTTTATTAAGGGGGGTAAGGTTTCAATTTTTTTTTAATTTATTTATATTATTGTACAACATATTAAGTTTATTGTGTAAAAATTTGAAGTCGATTGGAGTAAAACTGTCGGAGATATAGAGTTTTAAGTCTTCACCTCTCTGGTCTGCTTTCGTGATACTTTGAAACTTTTAAATGCGTTTTTCTCGCAAATAGCTTTTTCAGAGTCGGTGTCCTCTCTAGCTCAAAATTTACTGGACCGATTCTTCTAAAATTTTGCACACTCTTTCTTTACATAAATGCCGAGGTAACGCTGTCGAGTTCTTTTTTATTTTTTAATTTTAATGTATTTTAAAATAACAAATTTTCTGATTTTTTTCATGAAAAATCGGTATTTTGACTTTTAAGTGCTGTAAAAAATTGAAAAATCAATCAAAAAATAAAAACTCAACAGCGTTACCTGCAGAAACTTATCAACTAATGAAATCATTTTGGTTTCTCGATTTCAGAAAATCCAGTGATGAGTTATGAGTGGCACCGCAATGTTACTTTTTTGTGACGTCTGCGGAGATTCGCTGTCAATACCTCATTTCTTGACATTTATTGATGATAATTTCACAAAGTATTCTTCAAACGTTATTTTGTCATGTAGTAATTATGGAAATAATTATATCTTAACTGTGTCGTCAAAAAACATTATCGAAAATATGCTTCCTTTTTATCGTTTTGACCTTAAACACCCCTTAAATAAGTTTAAAAATGTTTTCTTGATTATTTGAATCTTTTTTATTTTCAGGACATCAGGCTGGTTATGGAGGTACAGCAGACAAGGCTGATTTGAATAATCGTGATCAGCAAAAGAATCCAAACAACGATAAATATGAACAGAGTCGTCAAAAGTAAAAGGGATCAAGACCGACGGCAATTCAAGGACATCATGATTTAATATCATTTAAAAATGTACTTGTGTCCCTCAAATAAATAATAATCACAAAAAACAAAATTTCTGTTATTTAATTTGTAAAGCCCATTCCCACTCACTATTTTTAGTTATATATATATATAGTTGTTTCATCATGCTTATTTTTCTGTAAAACTGTGAATTCCCAAAATGTAAACAACTGCTAGCAGAGCGCACTGATTGGCGACGCACCTTATCAAACCTGCACAGCATTTTAATCAGAGCAGAGAAGATATAAAAACTAGATACCTTATATCCCGCTAAACAAAATGGGCTTGTGTCCTCATTTTTCAGTGATCGATTTTTCAATTGTTGATTGTAATGGATGGTAATAAATGTGTATTGACGTGTCTATTTTATTAAATATCTAAATGTTGACGGAGATATAGCAATTAAAAGTTTGAATTGTAGTTTTAGCGCTAGAAATGGTCGGCCATATTTGTATGACGTAAAATGCATTTTAACATCAGTTATTTGTTGAGTAGGTCAGTGCTGTGGTAATGTTTTGTAGCTGTTGGTAGTCGAAATAATCAAGTCAAGTCAAAGAATAATAAGTTTTTATTTTATTTAACCCTGTTACGGAAGACATAATATTGAAATTTTGTTGTTCCTTGAAATAGCTGTAAATAATATTTAATATTTTGATATATAAATACATATAGCAGAGATTGATGTCACATGCATTTGGAATGTGTACAACGTTGAATCCCTTTAATAATTAAAGAGACAAAATGACTTTTTTAATTTTTAATATCTCTTAACATATAAGGAGTTATAAAAAAATAATCAATATATAGTACACTTTTATAGAAATTAAGACATAGGACACAAACCCATTATTATACATTTATATAAAAAATGTTATTTAAATATAATACACAGACGGCGAGAGTATTGATGACTGCTATTTAATAAAACACAATTTATTTATATATATAATTTTTTTTTTTGATTTATTAAAAATGGTTAATAAGTTACATTATTCATAATTAAATGTTTAAACTTAAAATCATAAAATCACATACATATCTTCGTGATATCACATTGCTAGAGTGATAATGTTGAAAACTCAAAATACATCTTAAATAATATTAAAAATATATATTAAAATATATTTTCAAAAATATCACTACCCTAGATTACTCTACTGACTAACGGAGGCTCATTTATTTACTTTGGTACTTTTAGATTTGTATCCCAAGCTAAAATTTTTATAGCCACCATAATCGCCAGATTTGCTGTATGTGAACATATAACCATTTTCTTTATTTTTTACTTTTTAATAACAAATATTTATCATATGAATATTAGAAGTTTTTCAAAAAAATTAGTAACAAATAATATAATCTGTTTTATATTATTTAAAAACGAAAAAAATAATTAAATTAATTGATGATTAATTAGTGAATTTTATAGATAATATCACGTTTAGGTATCACAGGTACGTACTGAAGATTTAAGGAAAAAACGCCCCTGAAAATTTTGGATTTTGGGGCAAAATTTTATATCTTCGTTCACAAGTTTTCTAATAACTATGGTAAGTTTTGCTCTAAATTTTGAGCTCTTTCTATACCGTTTTTTAAGGGCCTACTTTTCAAAACCCCAATTAAAATCGAAAAAAAATCAAATATAATTAATATTTGAAAGGAATAAAATATGAAAAAATATAACGTCAAAAAAATATTAAGAAGCACATTTTTATCTTTGTAATAATTAAATCAAAAATGTGTGCCGCGAATGCACTTAGTGCAGATGTTCTACTCAAAATAGTCATCATGTTTTGTCGAGAAATGAGGTATAAATGTAGCTACAAAATGAACCTTATTCTGTTGCTATATTCGTGCGTCATTATATATAGAAGTAGGTCTCTATATGTTGAACTTTTACCTACAACTCGATTGCCATCCTGGGCCGATACTGTTGGCCAGCTTATTTACATGATGAATTCTTTAAGGTCCATAGAGAAGAAACAAATTCACTGACGTAGTGAAAAATAAGTAGGTAAATGGAAGAAGCTATACCTACCAACTAATAAGAAGTCAATATCACAAGGAATGGTAAAATCGTAGATCATTTGTTGAGCCGTGGTCATAATTATCTTCAATAAAGTCGCGCAGAAATTGAATTAGGAGCCGATGAAAGAAAATCCCCAAAACATCCGCTTATGATGAGAAGGTTCCAATGCCACAGGAAGGGTTTGATCGACAGGACGTTCGACGACATTCTTGGTAAAGTTGCTGGTGTCCAACTCATGAAGGATGCTTGGTTGGAACGGGGCTGGATTCTTCTTATTAATCAAATCGACCCAGTTTATATCTTTCAAGAAAGGATGAGCTTTTACCTCATCCGCGTCACCAATTCCACCGCCTAATCTCTCTTTGGGATCTTTCTTTAGCAAGGATGTAATAAAATCAAAAGCGTCCGTGTCTTCCTCGACCAATATTTCCGGTTCCTCGTTCGCAATCTTGTCCGCTATGACTGCGAAAGAGAGTTTCTTCGCTTCTCCTTTAAATGGTGACTTGGTGGTCAACAATTCATGGGTTACGATCCCTAAGGACCACCAATCAACGGCCATGCCGTGTCCTTCTGATGTTCGGTTTATTATCTCGGGCGCGTTGTATTCCGGAGTGCCGCAGACACTGTAGGTGCGTCTTCTTACATCGTTCACCTTAAACTTCTTTGCCCAACCGTAGTCCGTCAGCACGATGTGTCCATCGTGGTCCAAAAGGATGTTCGACAGCTTCACGTCGCGGTGAGCAATCCGCTTTTTGTGGAGGATCTCCAGCGCTATGATGATCTCGCCAACATAGATCCTGGCTTCAGATTCCTTGAACTTGCGAAGGTGTTTTGAAAGCTCCCCGCCGTTGAGGTACTGCATAACGATGCAAAGTTTGGACTCCGTTTGAAAGGCGTAGTGCATCTTCGCCAGGAAGGGATACCCCCGGACGGCTTCCAAGACCACGCGCTCCGTCTCAATACTTATCGCCAATTTGGGAGGGTGAAGAGTCGAAGGCTTTTCTAGAACCTTCATGGCGTATAGTTTGTTGTTATCAGCGCCTCCTCGTTTGCGTACTAAGGACACAGTCCCGAAAGATCCTTGGCCTAGTGTATCCAGCACTTGGAAATTTGTGTACTTGATTTTCTCTTTGCCGCAAAAGCACACGTCGCTACGAACGGGGCAGGTGGGTTCTTGGACTTCTCTTGCTCTGGAAGATGGCGCGTAGCACACCTCGGGAACGCTATTCTCCAAATTTTGTATCATTTTCAAGTTTTGGTAATGTTAAGTGGCACTCGGAATTTTAGAATCGATTACTGTTTCAAAAATTCGCTGGTTTCAAGAAATTTCTGGAAATAATAAAATACGAGATCAGTTTTTAATTATTTATAATAAAATCTGTGAAAGGAAATTTGTATAACCTACTGGTGAAGTGAATATAAGAAGTATACCCTTATTAAACTTGAAAAATAGAACTTAACGGGTAAAGACAACTTGGCCCTGTACACAGGTCTGGCAAAAGAAGAGTTCAAAGTGACACAGGAACATGTTTGCGATTTCTAACCTAACTTTTAGTAAAAGTATTACTGTCAAACAGAAGCGTTCTTATAAAACTTTGTTTTCTATTTGTCATTTTTGACGGTTAGTTTCGAAACTTTATTTAAATCGCCGCAAGCTGATTGTACTGTGAAATGAGAGAGATAGCAATCTGTTGATACCGTTACACACATGTTAAAAAGGGATAGTCTATACTTTATGCAATCGTATTAAATACAAATTTGCTGACACAAACTAAGTGTTTCTTTATAAGATTTCAAATATATACGTTGACATTTTAGTTAAAAGGTGAAGTTAGTTAAACATTAATTTATTTTTTCACTAAATTGATTACATAGAAAACTAGACGGCACAGGCATTTACAATTAATACAAACAATATGTAATTTTCATTTTTGAATTCTATACTAATGTTGCGTGTTTACGAGTTTTGGTTTTTTTCTTAATTTTCCTTATTTTCTTAATTGGTAGACAACGTCGTCTTTTTCTGCCGGCGTACCTCATGTATTCTCTGCACTTTCGGCACCATCTGTGTTCATCCCATCGAATGTAGCCCCCATGGTTTGACGCCCGCTGACGTTGGAACACTGAATGCAATGGATACATATTTATGATCTTTTCACAATCTTTTCTACTCACAAAAGCGTTCAGCTCCATAGCTCGAAACAATTCGTTTTTCAACTTCCCAAAATTAAAATCCCGGTCGTCAAAAGACAGCCAATTAAAACATTCGCGTAACGTAAACGGAATTTGCGGTAATTCCTCTTCCATATCATGTGCTAAGTGAAGCGCAACAAAGAAATTTAAGCCGGTGTAGTCTTTATGGATATCATACTTTGCTCTTTGAAAATATATAAACACCATCGATATAAGGTACCTATCAGCTATTAGGAAACAGTTGTCAGTAACCAGAAGATCATTTACCATTTCATCATTTTCTATCAAATGTAGAAACGCCACCAAACGATCGATTAACAAAGATTTTGAGCGCGAAAAATTTAAGAACCCAGAACGCGGTAATATCTTTTCACAATTACCCATTCTAAAAAGCGAAATTCAACACGAAATCACTGACTTCTACATCGACTATGTGGATTATCCAAACGTTTATTGGTTCCCTCACTGTTTAATATAGAAAGATAATATAAGTCAAAGTAAATTTGCCAAAAATTTCATAAATGAATCACCTGGTATATGTAGCAACTGTCAAAATTAAGAACAAAAGCAATAAAGTAAACCTAACCTTACTTCTGCTAAGAATCAAAAGAGAATTCAATCATTATCAAAATATCTGGCAACAATTTTGTGAACTTAAGGGGTTAGCCATTTCTTTTGCTTAGATATATTCTATCAGTTTACCCATGCCGAATTATATCTGAGTTACAGCAACATGAAATGAACGCGGCATAAAATACTTTTTATCACTTGCGTTTACCCCAAAACTACTTCAAACTGTCGTCACGATAACTACTAAACCTCTTTTATTAAAAATACATCATATCTTCTTATTAATACTATCATTTATCGTTTAGCATATTATCTTTACGATTCTAATCCCATCACTTCACTTTTCTTTAATTTTCTTAACATTTTCAAACCGTAATATCTACAATTCTTTTTTAAATATGTATGCTACAAGACAGCTATAATCCAAATCACGATAGTTCGGCGGCGACTTATACTTAAAGGTTATAAGAGCGGTAAAAATCTATAATACCATAATGAATTTTATCTTATTCGTTTCTATATACATTATCAAAGAATTAGAGAAACTAGTGCTTTTCCATTGTATACAGCACAACTTATTTTAACCATGAGTCAATAATTTAATCTACATGTACTTTTAAAATGCTCCAAAACTATTATCTCTCTTTTGTGCTTATTTTATCAAACAGCAGAGTGGGGCTAACCCCTTAACGTTAACATTATTGTTGTTGACACAGTTTTGTAAATTGGGTTACTGCTGTGTAATTAATATTTTGTAAACATTGTGGGTAAAAAATATAATAAAACAAATACATTTTATTACAAAAATATGATTTTATTTAACACATTTATTACACATTCATCCTGACTGACATATACAACAAAAATTCTTAGATTTATTTTTACGTACTACTAAATTATAAATTAAACATCGATATAAATCCAAATATTAAATTATTTCTCACTAAAAATGTGCATTAATTGTTTTTTTGTCATAAATAATAAAACTTATTATCGAAATACAAAACTGGATTGAAAAATATATAATTGTCTTTAAGAAGAAAGTATTTTACTTATCTTGAAAGAAATTATTCCGAAACCAAAGTACTCAAAAATAAAATATAAAAACAGTGCAAATATTTATTTTATAGAAAACACCATGATGAAAATTACTTATCAGTATTTTAAAACAACACTAACGTCAACAAAAAAAGTTAAGTTAGAAAAATAAGAGACATAAGAATGACCAAAGACAGTAAATCAATTTTTAAAAGCCCATTTCTCGCGCTTTTTTTTTTGTCTAATTCAAAACGAACTCTCTACAAAGTGATTCTAATTCATTCAAGTGTTGAGTTTCTTTCAGGATGGAAAATACAAATATAAAACATTGTTTTTGTTCTTTATTCATTAAAAAGTTATAACTATGATACAGTCCGGACTTTTACACTTACTTAGACGTTAGATCTTACACAAATCTTTAATTTAAAGTTCTGATTCACACCTAGTGACCATCTCCTTGTACCAATTACTCGCTTCAAGCATTCTTTCGTATATTTAAACAACTATTCCTTTAATATATATATATCTACATATTTACAAATTTTTTTACTATTATTTTAAAGTCTATTTATTTTATCTTACTTCATGATTCATTTTTTGTTTATATATAAATTATACAGCTAAGCAATGAGTCTTGTATTAATTTGGTTCTTTCCTGTTAAGATTAATTAAAATTTCATTTCAAATTAATTAAAAAATACTTGTACTGTAGCATTACATCAGATTCTAAGATAATTTAATTAGTAAAATAACAATAATTATAAAAACAGATCTGAAATATATACTCTGGACTACTGAAGTCGTTATTTTAGTTTGTTTTGTAACCGCAAGTGTCGTTGCATTGCAGAAGAGTTTTCAATTATAATATATCAATTTGTCTGGGATGTATTAAAAATTGTTAAACCTATTAATCAGTAGAATAATAAAACGAAACATTACAAGTACAAGAAGCATATTCAAAGAATTCAAACAATATCATAAAAATTAATTGAAATGAACGAATTCAAATGGAAAATATCTTCTAGGGAAATTAGAACACATTAAAATGTACTTTAAATACTAATTGATTTATATCAATATTATTTTTCAATAACGCCTGCAACTTATAAAACGCAACACCAACAACTAGCCCTGATATTGTTTTGGGAAATTTCCACTTTTAAAAAACATATTCGCTGACAGTTATATGAAATAATTAAGAATAATGGAAATTTGCTTCAACCTAGCAAAAACTTATTTAATCGCGACTTTTTCGTTGTTTTAAATATTCATTTCAATTTAACCTGCTCGTTTCCAAAGCAATTTATATAGCACGCACCACTGCCTAATATTTTTGACATCAGGAACCATAAAAATGTATCTACTTCGCTTGAAAAACAAAGATTTATTTTAGGTTTTGTTATTAAATGTTAATTCCGACTCTTTATTAATTAAAACAATATTACTACTACTTAAATCTAATAGCTACCGGTTATACAAACAATAATTTCGATAAATTAATTAGGAATGGTAATAACATTATCATATGTACTAATATTCATTTTAATTAGGTAAAATAACTTTCTTCTATCACATGCATCTCAAACAGCCAGAGCAAATGGTGAACAAACATGTCTACATTTTCTAATATTTTGAATTCGTTCATTAGAATAATTTTTATAATTTTACCAACAATTCTTGTGACATTTTTTTGATCAATCTATCAATCCAGTTTTATCGACAATCTTACAAATTTAACGAATTGTATCTTGACACAATTAGTTACCAAATTATTTAAGATTAATGTCAATTAAAAATAATAATTTATAAATAATATATACATTTTATATCGTTAATTTTTATCTAAAGATAATAATACACATTGACAACAAAATACAAATTATTTTATTTAGAACGGGGAACCCAATTTCGTTCGCTCCTAGTATGTTGATTGCACTTGATTAAAAAAACACGAAGAATTTGATGAAATAAATTGAGGATACGATGAAATATTTTTTTTAATTCATCCGTGTTTTTTAAGGTAAACTTCTAGCAAAATAAGTGAACGAAATTGGGTTGTATCATGAGTTTCTCCGTTATTGTACTAGTTTCATTGTTTTGTATCTATTTTTTTAATCTCTAGCGAGGATTATATTTTGAGATCAAAAATATTTGTGCAGCCGGATGCATAATTTCATTAAATCGTAAATTCCATTTTGTTTAGAATTCAAACTAATAAGAAATAACTTTGGGCTCACTTAATAGAAATAACTTTGGGCTCACTTTATATAATATTAATATATAAAAATTATAAATGAGCCTGTTTTTATTAATCGTACAGAACTTTTTGTTGGTGATGAAACAGTAGTATATATTTAACAATAACAACAAATAGGTTCAGAAGATTATAAACAAAATCAGACGTCGAAATCAGAAGCGATATTAATATTTATAGAAATTGTAATAATTTCAAAAACTTATTCATGTAGATTAGCTTAAAGATTAAAAAAATATATACATATTACTTTAAAAAAATATATAAAACCCTAATAATTTTAGCAAACATTAAATTTGTAATGCTTCAATAAAAAATAATAAAAAAAATGTTATTAAAAATTAAATATTTTTGTTACATAATAATAATATAAATAAGAAAGCGTATATTTTTCATACTACTAACTAAATTGTTTTTAAATATTTTCTCCAAAATATACAAACGCTAAAATTAATATTATTTTTACAACAAATTTGCATACATCTTATTATTTTCAATTTCAAAAAATTGACATTAAATTTTGACGATTCTAAAAAAAATAATTATAATATATCCAATTAGTAAGTGACGTTTCTTATAATATTATATAAACAAAAGGTTAATTGAAAAAACAAAAGAATAATATAAAAAAAAATGGGCGATGCAAGAAAATTAGAAAATAATAGAAACAATTAAATTCTAACCTAAAATTTCATGATATCTATTTTTACCCATTATTTTCAAAATTCTGACTACCCATTAAATATTCTGCCCACTAAACACAATTATATAGCATTTATGTTTACGAGGTACATGCTACATAAATGTTATGTAAATATTATGTTATTTACTGGGTATTTTACATAAAGCTAAAATATCAACAACAAAAAGTATACCCCTTATATTCACCAGATTATTAATACCAGAAGAATTAAGATTAAAAAAATGATTCCCAGTTTCTAAGACTAGAACTAGAATTTCTAAAAGCACCTACCTTTATAAGTTGAACAAAAAAATAGCACAAATATACTTCGAAAATATAAATAATAACTAGTAAAATATATATAAATATTATAGAATTAATTATAAGTCTATTGAAACTTCTTTTCCTATAAATGCAACATTGTTACAAATATAAATGAAAATAGGAAATTGTTAATATTTTGAACTGAATGGCGGAATGGTTAATAACAATATGGAAGCTTGCAGACTTTGCTAATTCTAAGGTGAAGTTATTAGCAATAAATATTGCAAAATTCAAAATCAAAATCGAATACAAATTAAAATATTCAATTAATTATAATTTCCAATAATTATAATTAATTCGGTATAAATCGTCACTTACTATATTGAAGAAAAGAATAACAGTAACAATTGTTTGTTATGATTACTAATTATTAATTACCTTTTTTAGTAATTCTTTCAAATTAAAATTGACCTTAAGTTAAACAGAATTGAGCTAAGATAATCAATCGTTAATATTCGTTAAATGGAAAATGTAATTATCATTAAATAAAAACAACATCTAAATATTTTCTATTCATTGAGAAATTCTTTAGATTCTGTTCTGCGGTGGGTATGTCAAAATTTAAAATAGTTTTAGTTTACAAAAAGAAACAGTAAATAGCATTAAGTATTCACTGTTAATGAGGTAATTTTTTATTTTTTCCAATTATTATTTTCATTATTATTATTAATTCTTATTTTTGTTCCTACAACGAACATCAACTCTAGTTTTAGTTTTTCATTTACAATACGTAATTATCCTAGATTTTTCCCTTTTAGTTATAATATTTTAAAGCTTATTTATTTATGTTTATATTTATTGTTAAAAAACATTAAATTTTTTAATCATAAATATTTTAAGAGACAATTATTATTTTTTCTATTCTTAAAATTGTTTTGATATATCACCTACATTTTAGGTTTGTTTAATGATTCGGTACATTTAAATTTTCTTATTTAGATCCTGTTTTTATCCCAGTTGTGCTAAAGTTTCAGCGATGCATCTATCGTCCAGGAGACCATCCATTAATAAACCATGTGCGCCTGTTAATTTCTCTAGAGATTTTACCTCCTCATCAACAGCTTCCAGAGCACGCTCCAACTCTTCTGCTTCTTGCATGTTGGGCTCATATTGCACGCCTTGTTCAACTATTACAATATTTAACAGTTAATGAAATATAATTAGAAACTTATCTCATTCTCTTTACATGATCCGACATTTTTACAATCAATAATTTACAAACATGACTTTACTAAATTCTTTATTAAAAAATATGTTATACCTGTAAACAAATCTTCAAAGGCATCTGCAGGAATTTGATTTAAAACTGTATTGAAATCGCTTTCCTCCAAGAGTCTAGATGCCATTTCTGGTGCAAAAGATAATACATGTTCCACTAAAAATTTATTCAAAATGAAAATCATATGGTAATTGAAATTGATACTTTCTTAGTACCAATTCCATAGAAATATGACTCACCAATTTGATCTTGTGATGGTATTAATTCAGATTCACTTAATCCTCCAATTCCTGTATCTTCAGAGCTTTCACATGCTGAGGAATTCTCACAAACTGTGATTTCTGATACTGTCAATTATGATTTATTGTTAAAAAGAATAAATAACAAATATATAATTATTAACAGTTATCCTAATAATACCTGAATGATCCTCAATAACTGTTGTTGGACATATGGGAGATAATTTAGGGATAATTTTTTGTGTTGAAGTTGGTCTATTTTTCTTTTTCTTATTTCTTTTTTGTGGACGAATCATTGCAGAAGGTTTCGGTCGCTTTCTAGGTGCCTTTTTGGGTTTTGCTTCAGCATTTATTTTATCGTAATTATCCTAAAATTATAATGAATTAATATGAGTTTATTGAGTGAATTATTATTCGATTGACGTCATTTCAAAGATATCACATTAACTCACTCGTTTCCAAGCATGTTCTCGACAAAGCGGCAGCTCATGGGTTATATCAAATACTGGTACCGAACAAGGAGAATTGTCTGCAAATTTCGCTGTACAATGGCTAAACAATTGTTGTTCCGAAGACTGCAAAATATGCTGGATGCAATACGCTGTGCACGGTATAGCTGGTCGATTGCATGATAGTTCGAGACCACTAGGAGTTTTTGATTTCAGAACTCGACACCTTTGCGGTGGTATAAGCCGCGCTGATTGTCTAAAATATTATTACTTTATTAATTTATCGTTATCAGTGAGTAAATTAATTCATCGGTTGACTTTATCTAAAAACAAAACCATTCATTTTCTAGAATAATAATCGAATATATACGCTTACCGTTCCTTAGTATCTTTTCTCTTTTGAACCAGTGTTTTCAAAGAATCCGAAACTTCTTTAACATAAAAACTTCGCGGTTTTGATGCCAAGTCCTGAATTACACACTGCAGTGAGCCCCTACTTTGATTTACTTGCCGTCTTAGTACTGCTCGTTTTAAAGATAAACGTAAATCTCTAGGCAACAGAGCAGGTTGATGTAAAGAGGAACTAAACCAGGTTTTTTGCGAACTCGCTAATAAAGATTATAACAAAAATTAATATTCAACACAACTTAATATTTTTTTTAAATTTACAAACATATTATTTACCTTCAGTTGGCTTCACTTCTTCATTCACTTTCTTGCGACTAATATTCGGTGTTATAAGATCGTAATCATATATGTATGTACCAGGAGCATGCCATTTATTATCACAACTAAAACTATCCTCACTTTTTGTTGTTCCGTTTATCCCACTCTCCTTTTTTAATTGGTCTATCCTCTGCAGAGCTTCATGATATCCATATTTACTATTTGGTTTACTATTTGTTCTTAGTTGAGAAGGATGAGGTTTGCCTAAATGTTTAAAAGAGGCATTAATTGATGTTTCATATTTTACGTTAATGTTACAACATGTTATGTTGTTGAAATCGCTGCAATTTGTACTCATAGCAGAAGATTCGATTCGAAGCTTACGTTTTTGAGACGTGAGATTGGAATCTAACTACTTACTGAAAGATTAAACGTTTCTTAAAGAAAATTAATGATTCACAATTACAAAACAACTAATTACTAATGACGAAATACAACTACAATTATTAATAATGGTGAGTAATTAGGTGTTCTTACCGCCAGGCACTTTCCTACCAGACTTCTTGGTAGTGACGACTGCTGGCTGGGCAACGGGAGAAACGGGGTTCAGGTACTCGATAGGTTCATTTTTTATATTCGTTTCCTTTACTAAATGTTGCGAAACATGTTGTTGTTTATTACTTACACTATTGTTAACAAAATCACATTCACTATTTATATGTTTTAAGCCATCGTTATAAAGGTGCACTAAATGATTATTAGCGTTTCCTCTTTGTTTATTTATATTTACATTATTTATTATTGAATTTTGTTTTTTCTTATTTCTATTTGATGTATATAAATCTATACTTTTATTTGATTTAGTCGTATTTTTAAATTCACCGTTTAAATTCCGTTTATTAGTTGTTGAATGGCCATTCAATCTATTATCCTTCGTTTTTAATATTAATTTTTGTTGATGTCCTGGCGAATCAATAAATGCGTATGGATCTTGTGATGCGGAACCTGGGGATTCTGGACTTCCAGGAGGACTGCCATAGGCTCCGAAAGCCGCGGACATAGCACCGTATTGCGCCACTCCGTTGCAACTAAAAAATATAAATAATATTTTATAAATCGTACTATCTCGTAGAAAAGCACATGCATGTATAATTAAAATACACAGTAATTAAAACAGTTTGGAATGCGCAGTAATACCACTATTACAAATATATTCACAAGTAAATTCTTCACTAGAATTAGCAACATTTATACAACTTAATCTATTATACAATATACTAATTACAATTTAATTAATGTCTACCATTTGCAAATATTTATTAAAGTGAAAAATGCTTTAAACAAAAGTTTAAATATTTTGCAATATTATAGCATCATTACCATTTACATTTAAATATTTATAGACAGGGTATTCACAAACCGAAATAATTGCTGATTTTAATAATACAAATGAAGATATTTTTATTTGAATTCAATAACCAATTGTAATTCTGTAAAACGTGACCAACTTTAAACAATTAAGAATTTCATCTCATCGATGTTTTGGTATTTGTAGCTCACTTGCTATTTAAGATATCTAAAAGACATTGTTCAAACACGTGGTAATTTGCACGTGGAAAATCTCGTACACTGGACCGTGTTTTGAGATTTCATTACTGTAGAAGTAAAAACTTCTACCTAGTCTCTCCCTCTGATAAAGCTAAGTATCTGACATTACTGAATTCTTGTTCATATAAATATATAAAGAACTGTGTGAAATTCTTTATATTAAAAAATGTCTTACATTACTTTATTAACTATCACTTGCTATTTTGAAATTGTTTCTATGATAATGAACGAATCGATACTTAAAAGAAAATGAATTATTTATATAGACATTATGTTAGACGGCTACATTAATTAAATAATAAATTGCAATGACTTACGCAAAATAAAGTTTTAAATAACGAAGTTATTCTCATACATTTTGCAGTAGACAACAGAGTAATTCTCAACGTTAATATCATCGTATTTTATGTTGCAATAACAATAGCACAATAGAGACAAGGCAATCGTACTTCAAATTAACTTTATCTTGCAGAATCTAACTAAAAGTGAATATAAACTCCAGAACTAGATCTCTGAATATCATCCATAATCACTTTTAGTTAAGAAGTTGAGGATAATAGAAAGTTGAAAAAGAACTTTCATAACATGAAAATATATATAAACTTCAGATACGTACCCTGTATTTAGTTTATATCCTACACTAAACATATCGATAACATTATATCAGTTGTAAATTGTGTATGATAATGAAAACTTGCTGCACTCTGGAACGAGATGATTTGGTCCACAACATCCATTCTGTTTATATAAATTAATAATTTAAAATTAAAACATAGAAATATATTATTCAAATTACAATAAAAAAACATACACTGCTGTATCAAAATTGACAGCTTGGATGTATCTCCGAACTAATATTACTTCATTTTCCATATAAAATAGTAAATAAAATTTAATGTATACTACTTATTATGAGAAAGTGTATTATGCAAACACTTTCTAAAACAAACTATTGTTATTGTTTTGAACTTCTGATAACACAAAGGAATTGATTTTATTATACTGAGGAATATATGTTTATGTTTGTCAAATTGTGTTTGAAAATAGAAGGCATTTATTAAATAACAAAAAAAACCTAACTTCCCTGACAGATCTGTCATTCACAAAGGTCGTATAAGTAAATGTAATTACTAAATAATTTTAATTAAAATAAGGAATGTAAGATGCAATTAAATATATTAAAACCGGCTTAATTATGCTTAAAAATAGAAGCCAAAAAAATAATAAACCCTTCAGGTAAAAAAACATAAATTTTTTATTATGTAGGGTAGGTATTACAAATAAACTTACTATTTGGATCCTAATAAATATAAATAAACTATTAAATGGTTAGATAATATTAACTTGCACTTTAAACTTAAAATAATTGTTTTTTTTTATGAAAAAATAATTAAAAACACTAATTTAATAATATTATAAACTGACAGAATGCAGCAAGATGGCGGCCATGTAAGGCCATGTTCCTTTGGTTGAATTTTTTTTTGTAGCTAATACTTATATGGTAACTGACTACCAAGTACCACAAATAGAACTCGGCGGGAAATTTAAACTAACTACAAAGTAAAAAAAGTTTATCCGCGTGCGTTAGTTTACTGTTTCTCACAAATCTTTATGATAAATATGTTAAATATTTGTAATACTTATTTATAAGCCAGCGTTTAAAATTCTCATGGACATATTTTTTCTAAAACTAAATTTATTATATTTTTGAACATTGGACACTTTTTCCAAAAAGAAAACACATTTTCCTCATCATCTAAATATTATAATAATTGAACGTTAGGAATAAAAGATCAAACTTACAAATAATCTTGCAAATAATTTACAATATATTGGAAATAACACGGTTACAATATGAGACTTACGGACATCATTGCGCCTGACAGAACGGCAACATCAATTACGAGCAAAATTTATTCCACAAGAAAATCATGAATTTTGCAATTATTTTGTGACAATATTTACTCACTGAATGTAACAACCAATTGGGGACGGAAGAAAAATTAAATACATGTACGCATTTAATCAGCAATTAGCAAATAAATGTAACGGTTTTTATTACATATATGTTACATTCCTTTTGCGATAACTCCATGCAACTCTACGAAGCCATGAAGTAAAAAGACTAATATAAAGACCTGCTTCATTGTGTTTTTAATATCTGCAGGATTTTGGCTTTTATGCGACGTTTTTTAAATTCATGGACTTTTTTTTTGTAAATTTTTTTGTTCATTCTTTGAAATGTTTTGATGCAGTTACGTTTCTTCTGCTTTAAAATAAAGAAGTGCTTCATTACATTTTAAATAACCGCAGGATTTTGACTTTTATGCGACCTTTTTTAAATTCATGGACATTTTTTTGTAAATTTTTTTCTTGAATCTTTGAAATGTTTTGATGCAGTTATGTTTCTTAGGCTTTAAAATAAATAACTGCATCATTACATTTTAAATATCTGCACGATTTTGACTTTTATGCGACCTTCTTTAAATTCATGGACATTTTTTTTCTAAATTCTTTTTTTATTTCTTACATTTTTTTGATGCAGTTATGTTCGTTATGCTCTAAAATAAGAAACTGCTTCATTAGATTTTAAATATCTACGCAGAAACTCAAAAAATTGCATTGCTCTTAAAATCATAAAAGTGAACCTTTTCATCATTTTTAACAAGATTATAGTCTTCTTTCTATATAGAGATTTAATATATTGATATATCATAAACTAAAATACTTATTTAAAAATGAATTATAAATATGAAATCAGCATTCAAAATTAAGTTAAAATCCGTTATAAAATGATATACATATTTTCTTAAATTTTTATGAAAAGTAAGAAGGTTATATACTCTTCCTACTTTTCATAAAAATAGAAGAAAAAATCTCTTGTTTTTTTTTTGTTTTTTAACATAATTTAGAATGTTGATTTCAAATTTATAATTCATTTTTTAATAAGTATTTTAGTTTATGATATATCAATATATTAAATCTCTATATAGAAAGAAGACTATAATCTTGTTAAAAATGATGAAAAGGTTCACTTTTATGATTTTAAAAGCAATGCAATTTTTTGAGTTTCTGCGTAAATATTTAAAATCTAATGATGCAGTTTCTTATTTTAGAGAATAACAAACATAACTGCATCAAAAAAAATTAAGAAATCAAAACAAAAATTTTAGAAAAAAAATGTCCATGAATTTAAAAAAGGTCGTATAAAAGCCGGAACCGAATAGATATTTAAAATCTAATGAAGCAGTTCTTTAATTTAAAGGCTGGCGAACATAACTGCATCAAAAAATTTCAAGAAATCCAAAAAAAAATTTAGGAACAAAAGTCCATGAATTTAAAACAGGTCGCATAAAATCCAGATGAGCGTAGTTATTTTAAATCTAATGAAGCACTTCTTTATTTTAAAGCATACGAAACGTAACTGCATCAAAACATTTCAAAGAACCAACAAAAAAAATTTGCAAAAAAAAGTCCATGAATTTAAAAAAGGTCGCATAAAAGCCAAAATCCCTTAGGTTTTAAAAATGTAATGAAGCAGTTCTTTATTATAGAGCATAACGAATAAAACTGCTTCCAAAATTTCAAAGAAATGTAATTATCGTTTTAGAAAAAAATATCCATGAATTTAAGAAGACTCAAAATTAAATATGTTGTATTTTAAATTTTAACACAAATAAGATATTTCGCATTTGTTGAGATGAAAAACGGTTAAAAGAAGGAACAGAGGTATTTATATATTTGTAACAATAGATATATCTCTATTAATTAGTTTACATATATCATTAAACGCGTGATCCGTTTGCAGCCATATATACTTTTGTTTAAGTAAGTATAGTTGCATGCTTACCAGGCGTTGAAAATTAAATTTGTCTGCATTATTTGCGATGGAATAAAGGATTTCTTAAACTCAAATTAAAATTAAAAAAAGAATAAGTATCTTGTAAAAAGACAAGAAATCAATTAATAAATTCAAGCATGTAATACATACGTCACTAAATACTGTGTCTTTGTTGCCATGGTAACTTTTGTGTACATTTTAACACAAAATATAAAAAATCACAAAGTGAATTTCTTTGTGTATTGTTAAGTTTTGAAATTAATATTTGACAATGACTGATGATAATGCTTGGGTTTTTGATTCATTAGTTTGTTTTTTACATGGGCCTGTTTGGAATGCACCCATTTTAAGTTTTATTGAAGAGAAATCATTAAGTACATATATTTATAGGTGAAATTAATTACCATAATCACTGTAATTTTGCTAAATGTTATTTCATTTACAGTTTTTGACCCAAATTGCACAGAAGATGACAATCCAGAGTTTAGAAGACTGCATGATGATTATAAGAATTTGGTAATTGTTCTTTTTTTAATTTTAGAAAGATCTAAAGGTCCCACTAATAGGGTAGCGGTAGGAAAAACATTTAATGCAATGGTAACAAACTATAAATGTTGCTTGTGCAATTTATTAGGTGGATTTCATGTTGGGCAGCTTCATGGAGGAAATGGGAATCACTCCAGAACAGTTCGAAGTGGCTTGCGCAGAGAGTCGTGGAATGAAGGGCTGCCAAGGGCTCCCATTACCATTTCAACATGGATTGTTTCAACAGGTTATAAAACATCACATTATTCAGTGTTCTTTCTCTTTCTTACATAAGATTTATGTATATGTTTGTCTCCACAAGACATACGTGTATATCCTAAAGTATAGAAGACTAAATTAGATTTCATTTGTGCAGATTTGGGCAGCAAATGATTTAAAAATGTTTGTGAAGATGATGTCACGAAGAAATGTGGAAATCCAGCTTCAAGCGCTGGAGCTGATTGAAAGGCGATGTGGTGGAGCTCCTCAATCGCTGCAACAGGAAGGAGAGGCACAGCTTGTGCTTACAAATGAGCACAAAGATTCTGGAGCTGGCAATAAAGATGAAGACCACGATGACGATGATGTCATGCAAGAGGTTCTGCAGTAAGTTGTGATCTCATGTAATACACATCTGCGTTGCAGTTGGAAGTGTTTGATTTATGTCTATTCTTAAATTCTGCAGCCAAATTGAGTCGGAACCAGTTCAAACATTAGAGGAAACACCAGTAAATATTCAGGAAATAAAGAATGCTACTAAAAATGTTAAGAAAGCCACCAAAAATATGGAGTCAATTGAAAAACCATTATCAGAGCTCACCTTTGGCAACAAAAAAGAGGTATTACCATAGAAACGTGTAAGAAAATTAAACGCCTGATTAAATGCAACACTTCTCACTTTAGAAGTGAGTATCATTGTTAAATAAATTTACAAAATTAATCTTTAATATTTAACTACTAATTTAGATTGATGCAGAGGAACTGCAACGTCGGCAAGATTACTTCAAAGGTCAACGCGATAAATTGCTAGCAATGAAGAAACAAGTTCGAGAGAAACAACTGGAACAAACTGGTGGATTTCTACGGCCAATTTCTGCCAAAGCACAAAGTGTTTTAAAGGGGAATCCTATCATAAGAAATAAAGAAACAAGGAGTAAGAAGGAACTATTGGAAGTTGAAGATTCAAATCTTCAGGTTCGAAAAGCTTTAGCACAAAGGTTGAAGACCGAAGTTGTCGAGGAAAATCAATAAATATATTTAAATCGCATTTTGTTATTGTTACTTGTTAATAGAGTAAAATCACTGTATCAGTAAAAATTTCATAAAGCAATTAAATTGGCAATACAAATCAACGGCACCAGAAATGATCTCGGCGTGCACAAAAACAGCTTTACTTTAATAATGGTGGTAGAGACGCGCCGTCGTGCAAATATTTATTATTAAAGCCAGACTCTATCTAATTGCAAGACACTAATTCGAAGCTTCGACACCATATATTGTTCACGTAGGTCGTTGGATCTAGAAAGTAATTTAAAATTGACTAATATTTAAAAAGAAATAACTTTAATAATTAATTTTTAATCACATTTTATTTTTTTTTTGTAATTTTCTTATTTGAAATACAATATGTTAATTTAATAAGCATATATTTATTTTACAGCATTTTTTCATAAAATTTCTGGCACTACTTAAAAAAAATATTAGGAAAAAAATATTGTTATTACTATACCTATATATATATATATATATATATTTTATAGTGACCCATTTATTTATAATATTTTAAATATATTTTCTTTAGAAACTGTATGTTCTTATTGTGATGTACGTTGGTTGAAAATGATAAAACACATTATACATTTTAAAAAGTATTAAAACGTATTGTCAGTCGCCATTTGAATAAAAAATAAAATGTTTGGAGATTTGTAAATGGAAACGGACGTATTATTTTATTTTAACAATTTCTGCGAGTGCGTTGCGCTACTTTAGTTTTTCTCATAGATTTATTAAAAATTTACAAAAAATATTTGCACTAAAGTTTCTGCTTTTCCTTTTAGTTTTATTATATTATATGGGTCATATTTTTTTTATTTATTTTCATAATTATTTTTCAATTTTTTTAATGTCTTTTTTAAATTCAATTTTATATCGAAAAAAATTATTATTTTAAAATTTTTGTTCAATGTTTTGAATAAATTATTGACTTTAAAAGATATTCACTGGAGTTTTTTAATTTTTTTTTGTGATTCTTAACTTAAGTTACCGTATTTTATTATTATATACAATTTTATAATTTATTCAAAATTAAAAAACCCTTATATGTGAAATCAATGTATTTATTTTACACTTACATTTTATATAATTTTGTTTAAATTAGATTATTTTGTAACTATATTTGTTTAGAACAAATAAAACAATTCATTTTTTAAAAATAAGCTGTGATGAAAATAATATACATTTTAAACAAAATTATAACATATAAAAAATTAAAAAGAAATAATAAATGTTTTAAAATTATGCATAATCAATGTCCATCGATTTCTGTCAAACGATCAAAGCCAACGTTTTAATTCATGACGCAAAATATTGACAAAATGCTTCGAATATTTACACAATTATTATAAAAATCGATTAATTCACTTTCAATCTGCGATACATAAAATAATTATAAAAATATACGTATATTAATTAAAGAAATTACTGTTTAATTATCCTTTCAAATAAACGGTCAAATGAGCTTGTCATTCTGATCATTTATTTATTTTGGATGAAAGTGAAAATCTTTCCGTAATTACAATTGTTCAAATAAATTAAGGTTTGCGTAACATAAAATAACAATTTTTTTAGAGCATATTTGCAACACTTTATACAAAATTAATCAGAGCATAAAATTCGCATAGGACAAAAATTTAAAATTTTATTTAACTGTAGTCGAAGTTTCATACAATTTACATATATATTCATTATCAAAAATTGGTTCTATAAAAATTTATATACAAAAAAATTAAATTGATTTTTATTCAAAAAATATCTAAAAAGGTTGAATTTTGAAAATGATGGTCAAATAATAAATGGAACATGAAATAAATGTTAATAACAAAAATGTAAAAAAAAAACAGAATTCGATAAATAAAATATGTAAACACTTCACACAATTTTGATTATTTTACTTATATTTTAATATTTTCTGTATTAATTAATAATAATTGTAATAATTAAGATTAAGGTATTTTATTTTATACATTTTTTTTTTAATTTTACTTTACATAAATATTATTAAACTGTTTCTAAAAGTATGTAATATTTTCAAATGTAAATGTAATGTATGTTTTAGTATCACAATATGTATTAATAATTATAAGAATGCCACAATAATTAATTCGATTTATTTTAAAACTTAATATAGGCATAACAATGTATTTCTTGTCCAAAAGAAATAATTTTCTGCAAACATAAAACCTTCGGTGCTATTTTAAGTAGAAATTAGCAACTAACAGTTGGTTATCAGACATTGAACAAAGAGAAAATTTTGGGAATTATATTCCGCTTCTTGATTTATTTTCTAACAGAATAATTCTGATTTAAACAAAATGTGACTAATTATAGATATAATAAATAAATAGATAACATTTAATAAATGTTTTGTCTTTAAGAAGTCAAAAAAATAATAATTTTAGTAGCAATTTAATAATATTTAAATTTATTTAGTTTTGTATAAACATTACTTAATATTTTAATTTATTTATTTTTATTATGAACGAATATATATACCTATTTATATATATTTGTTTAAAATTCAGTTGTAGTATATTACCATTACAAGAAGTTTTTGTTTATTAATTTAAATAATCAAAACTGCCATTTTTTATAACACATTTTCTTTGCACTTTTTTTATAAATAAAATAAGATATTTTACACTATTTTTTATTAAAAAAGACTATTTCTTTATTAAAAAATGGTATAGTAAAAGATAAACTATAAGAAGGGCAGTTTTTCTTGTTTTTTATAAATCAAATAAAAACACATATTAGTTTAAAATACCCCAGATATTAAAATGAAACTAGAAACTTAACACATTTTATTTGAGTGCTTTTCTTCTTTTTCCTTTTTAATACATAACACTTGTTAATTTCGTTCATATTTTCCAATTTAAACCTTTTGTCTTTTTTGAACGAGAAGTAACACTTAATTTTAAAACATTTCACCACATTTAAAATATTTTAATAATCTGGGGTATTTGTTTACCTAGTTTGATGATTTATTCATTGTGACGATTTTTTGTCGATATAATTTTTGTTTTGTAAGCAATGTAACCCATACTTTTGTGTTTGTTTATTCTTTAATTTAAAATGTGTAATTGTAACGTTGATTAGGTTACGTGAGTCGCGGACGTTTTGTTAATGGTGTACATACCGAACCGGCCTCGTCTTCATCTTCTTCATCTGAGTCCCCTTCGTAATCCACAAGTGCCTATTAATAGACACACACACACAAATTAATACAACTATTGTACAAATAGTTTCACATGAAACGCAATAAGAAAATAAACTTACTTTTTTATACAGTGCGGATCCCTTTGTCGTTGGACTTGCTGTAATGGTGGAACTCAAATTAGCAAGAGGATGTTGCGGAGGGGGCGACGTACTTGCCGCATTGTTATTAAGTAGTGTAGCTGCTCCTTTCGCACTAGGAGGACTCGCAGTCCCCGCATTGTTATTATGAATAGGAGGTGACTTCGTGGAGCAATTACTAGCTGGGCTATTCACAGAAACCGCTAATCTTTGTAGAACTGGGCCATTTGACTCCGGTGATTTTTTGTCAATTATTTTACCTACTCATAAACCACAATGTGAATTTAATGTCCTCAATCCTGATGTATAAATATAAAATATCTTATATTTACCTAATGTATCCAATTCATTATCCATTTTATTTGCTGGCACCACAGAATCTCCACCATCTTCAAACTCTTCCTCCTCATTGAACCACATTTCTTCCTCCTCTTCAAGTTGTCTTTGATCCCTGTGGTACCGACTATTGCGTAATATTGAAGGCACGCTATAAACCAACCTTGACACACATTAGTTATGTAATAGAAACATACAAACAAACATATTAAGAACAAGGCTTCTTACCCATCAAGACTGGTTCTGTCTCTTTCCTTAAGTCTGTCTTGGTGCTGGTCATATCTATTTTTTAATGCCTTAAAAGTTTGAACGTAATCTATATCATCTAATATTTTTCCAAAATTTTCCACAACATAAGAACATAAGCTCTTAATATCTTCTAATTTGATAAACTCAAACAATTCCAGAATGGCTGAATCCAATAAATTATATCTAAAAGGAAAACATTGCTATAATACAAAGTAAGGAAAACCACAAATGGTCTATGAGTAAAATGCGTCAATAAATATTTGTAATAATAAAATCATGGATCTCATGCATACCTTCCATTGTTCTTTAAGAAAGCATCTACCACTGGTGCAAATAGATTACTTTTTATAATGTATCTGTTATAAAATTCATCTTTCAATGCAATGATTTTCCTCATAAATCTTAATGCACACAAAACTAAGAACGTATGCGTAGACTTCATCAGTACTAGTATTTTTCGCAGCAGATCTTTATTCAGAATACAATTTTTAATGTGATAAGAGTGATGCTCCACACAAAAAGATAATAGTTCAAGCACTAGTCCCAATAATTGTACAGTGTGATAGTCTTCATGCAGGGGCTTGTCAGTTGTGGTGTTGTCCAACAAAGGTGCTGTAAAAGAAACAAGATTTAGTCATCACTTCAATGATTTACAATATTCTTAAATAATATTCATTATTCCTACCAATCAAAGTTTGTACGCTGTATTTATAAAACAAGTTCAAAAAGTCGGTTTTTTCGGTTTTTGTATTTGACGCAAGCATATTTTCTGGATCTAGTAGCATCCTGAGTACACCCATTAACTGAACTGCGCCTCCTAGCTCTGGATCTCTATCTCCAAGCATTTGCTCAATCATAACATTTAGGAGTAACAATTGATCCTGGAACAAATCATTTAATAATCAGCATGGAGCATTAATAAACTACAACCTTTTAAAATCGGTATCCTACCTCGTCTGAGTTATTGGCTTGTTGCAGCGTATATTCTCTTACAACCGAGGGTGAAAATTCAACAATGTACGTTAAAATATCAATTGATGCCGTTTTGGTTTTTGGATCATCAATTCCTAACGTAATTTCTAAAGCAGGTAATATCCCTAATGTAGTTAACGTTTTGTAAAATGCTTCTTTTCCAGGTGGTTGTAAATTTTGAGAAAAGTTGCAAAATTCTTTTAGAAATAATACTAGATCTCGCCGTTTATTATCATTTGTCTTTTCATTTGTTAATAATGCAAATAAATCTGTCAAAAATCTTTCATCTTCTTGAATTAATGTAACAATCTCAACTTTGTTAAAAAATATAAAACTCGATAATGTGCTCAACATATTATCTTCAAAAACAGATGGTGTTGGTAAAACTATGTCCTGTATATATTGCACGCGATAAGTTTGATGAATTTTAGCCAGTAGTTCTGCATTCTTTATAGGTATAGCTTCTCGAAATTTTGCTAATCTTTTTAAATACTCTCTGTGCTTTTTAGGGCTGCTTGCTGTGGGATCATATTCTAAGCAACCAACAACATCAAATATGGTCTCTTCGGCAAACATAACTTCAAACAGGGCGTTTTTGTTCAATAAAAAGATATTTTTAAATATTTCGTAGAGATGATGCAGAGCTTCAGTGCTTTCCAAGTCTTCACACATGTGGAATAAGTTTAGTAACTTTCTGATATAATTTTCGGACTCCAACGCTACTGCTAGTTTATCTTTCCTTAATGGTGATGTGAGACATTGATTTACCAATTCACTAATGTCTTCTAAACGTGACAATTCACACGGAGGTAATTCTATAGGGGGAGCGTTGTCAGACATGTCATCAAAACGTTCATCTTCTGATTCTTCCACGGTGTCTTGTGTTATTTCAACAGATGGATCTTTCCCTTGAACCTTAGATTAAAAAACAATAAGAAACAATGTTGTTAAAAGGTAGTTATAAAAGAAAATGCTATTCATACCTGACATATTCTTTCCCAAATTTCATCACAACCAGCTTTTTCTTGAAAACTTAATGCCAAATCAAAATTATCTCCTTCGGACCATACTATTAGAGTATCTTGCTGTTTATGATATGTTGTATCATGCTGAATTTTAGATTCCAATAGCAATGAACCGTCCAGCTCTGCGCGTACCATTAAGGATATTCCTTTCAATCGTTCTATAAACACTGACGATACATGTCCTGTTCCACGATCGTCCCACTGCCTTTGAGCGTTCAGCGCATATAACTTGACCCGTCTCCTTGTATCAGTCATTTTATGATACTTTATAGTTATTTTGAATATATTTTATTATATTACTAAATAAAATTATTTATTCTTATCTTTTACTATAGCTTACATGACTAGTTAGCATCTGTAAAATAAAATCATACATTTGCATTTAGTTTTTTAATTATTGAATTAGTATTATTCTAGGGGTTTTATAGAGTTTCTTTTAAGATGCAGAGTTAAATAATTAAAAAATAAGGTCTCAAGATACATCCAGTATATAACAATTAATTGTAGACGTAAAAGTAAAAACCATTTAGCCTGTATCCAAATTAATTATACGAAAATATTTAAGTTTAAAGCTCATGTAGGTTTGATAGAAGCAGTAAATTAATCTGAAAATTACCAAATAACAAAAATTGTTTTATATTAAACAGAATTGTCTTTAGTAGTTATTATCTTTATCTAAAGTTTAAAAGCACCACAAGATGTCACTTTACGTATAAACCAAAATAAAATTATGACACATTTATTTAGAAAACGCAGGTAAAAAAAATATGAAAATAACAATAAATCTGACAACTGAAAGTGCTCGATGTTTACATTGTTATTAACTGCATTTAATTGTGTTAGTTATTTTATAAGTGTAATATACAATAGTAATACTGGTATATATATTTTTCGAAAATATTAGGATACGAGCCTGAACAAACATTTTGGAAACAAAAATCATAACCATCATTGGTCTAAATTTGAAAAGTTCGCACTGTCAAATGTGAAATATTTTGTCACTATTTACAATGACAAGTTACATTCCATTTTATTTTAATTCGTATTTACTGCAGCATGACAAGCTAAACAAAAAAATCTGTGTTTATAAAACATTTTTGACATAATACTTATTATCTTGAATTAAGAAATCAGATACAATGTTTACTATTCCATGAAAATAGAAAAAATTCAATAGTAAACAAAATATACTTAATTGCGTTTTAAGTTACGCAATATTTAATTGAAACAAGTGTTTTACAAATTTATCTTTGTTGAGGTAATAATTATAAACTACATATAATAACTTGAATCTGTTGAAAATTTATTTACAGATTCCAGTAAATACGATTGTATTAGCAATTAAATATTAAGCATTTTCTTAATACATGAATATCGCGAAACTATTTTTAGGATTGTTAATATAGTGTATAGTAATTAATATATTCTAACAAAATTATTCTTTACTCGGTAATACATATAGAAGTCAGACATCTGCCTATATTCTATTTTAAACTAATTTTATAAAATTTTAATTCGCTGTTTATATATCTTGCGCGAATAGACAAGCTAAAAGGTAGATAGCTGAATGAAAGCAAAATTAAAATAAAAGAGAAGTCATTTCTGTGACTGCTACCTTTTCCTATAACATAAACATAAATTTAGAGATCATATGTAGCATATATGTATTATATACATACCCTTGTAAATAAAAACATCTATTAAATAGATTTACACCACCATAATTTGCAAAACAATACTTTTTAGTGAACGATTAGAAAGAACTTTGTAAATTTGCCGAAATAAAGAGGCTCACTCCACAAGAAAATTATTTCAAATCACTTTTATATGCGGACACATTAATATTTAATTAGTCTACAATAATATAATTACTTTTATATAGATATCTGGAATTTTTATTATGTTTTAATAGACGAGCGTTAAATTGACGTTCCTCAATAATTGTTAACAACATTAATTATCGCCATATTGGATATACACAACGCTTCGATGCAACGGGGTTCGCGTGGCAATATGTAGGGACAAAATAGGATGGCCGCGAAATTTGAATTGCAAATACTAATTAAAATGAACTACAATTATATACACTAAAATATATCTAGAATAATTAATTTATAATTAAGATAAATGTATATAAAATAGAAACGTACATAAACATTAAGTCGGGGTATAACTTATATATAAAAATATCTTAAATATCTCTGACCTCTAAAATGACATTTTGCTAGAGACAGTATCTTGTTTGACAGAGACGTGGTAGCAGCCAAAAGAAAAGAAGTAGATAAATAAATTATCATAAATTGCTATAATTAAAATTTATGACTTCAAAATTTGACATTTAGGTTTACTATATTTTGGTTTATGTATATATTCCTAAATTTATTGTTTCATTCTATCTATCGAATTGATATTAATTAACTAAAATGTACTTTTATATTTTCCTTATATGATATACATTCTCTTGTAAATCAATATTTCTTTTTGAGGTTTGGAAATAAATTCTTGTCATGAATGTTTGAAAAAACAATTAATTTTAACACAAAATTACAGTTTTCAAAATTCATAAATAATGTTTCCATTTACAAATAATGATATCTTAAGTTATGATCATTTAATACCTAACCTAATTTTATACTTTTTTATTCTCCTATTTTTAAGTATTTGTTTATTAAAATGGTTTACAAATATTAAATCAGGTATGTAAGTAAGTAAGATAAACATCACTCATATTTTTAATTATCTGTAGTATTACATATATTTAGAAAACATACTTCTTGTGAAGGACGTGGGTTTGCAATCTACTATCACGTATTCTAGCGGACATGAATTATCTCAGTTTATTCCGTGGAACTGCATCGAGGACATTGTCATAAACGAAGTGTTTCAATTTGTACGTATAGAGAATACACTTCATACACTTGTACCCTCCAAGTATTTCTTTTTCATAACAATATCTAATTGCAGCAAAAGGTGATCTATATACTAGTAGTGCTTGCGAACAATTATCAGAATCAGGCCACTTCTGTTATTCCTCTATTACAGGTAATATTTTATAAACAGAAGTATATATTACAATTAACAGTAAAACATAGAATATATTCTAAAATCCTGTAGACACACAATGCTAGAATTAACCCACATAACACAAAACTCTGTTTTACGTAACATTTATGCAATATTCTTATTATAAAATTATAACTGGAAATATTTAATCTAAAAGGGTCTGCTTAAATGGAACTTAAGGTTTTATAACCCTTAAAAAGGTGTTAAGAAGTTTTATGACTATACTAATTATGCAAACGGGTAGATTTATTTTAAAAGAAGCAACAAAATAACTCACAAAACGTTGTATATTAGGTAATATTGTTTATTCAACAGGTATATTTTATTTATGGTAGATTATGTTGGATTTTGTTATGTTAAGTATTATGTTTATAGATTGTAGACACTATATTATACAATAGACAATATATTGGTATTGTTGACCATTTAAGATTAATAACAATTTTTATTTACAGCACACAAAACCGAGGCTATTAAAATTAGAAGAAATTTATAAAAATTGTCAACAAATATTACATCATAACAATTTAAATCCTGTATATAAAGTAGAATTTAAGAAAAAAGTTAAATGATAAACAAAAATATATAAACATTAAAAACTAAATATTGTTTTCTTAATTAATGTTAATGTTACTTGTTGCACATCAGTTTTATTGTTGGCAAGATAAAAAAAAAAGAAGAATTTTACTGGATATGTTTATTGATATGAAATGATATTATTACTTATTAAACTAGGTAATAAATTTTGAGTTGGAAATATAAAACTGTAAATATATTTACTTGATTTCTTTATCCTTCATATAAGACTGCAGAGAAACAAATTTCGGATGCTTCATTATGTCTCTTACTTCCTTTACATTTTTAATTTCATTCTTTAAATGATCATACTGAAAAAAAATTATACATAAACATAACAATCAAAATTTTAAATTGAAATGGTATGATCAGTAGATACATTTATAATAGTTATAATAAAATTGTTACCTTTTTCTTTAATTCTTCACAGCTCTTTATTTCAACGGGTTCTGTATTCGACCATATTACGGGAGGCTCTTCTTCTAAGATAACCTGAGCATTGTTCTAAAACGAAATTCAAAATATTCGTTTGATATTAATTTCCAAGAAAACACAAGTAATTTTCATGTCATGTACTTACCAATTCAGCCAATTTTATTTCTGTTATTGATTTATCAATTACTTCTAATGAATTTTTGGAAAGTTTACGATAATCCACTATTTTTGCTATTAAATTTTCAACACACAGTTTATCAGGTACAACATATTTATCATTACTATCTAGAAAATTAAATTGTTTGGTTATATAGAGCTATGTTGATTTTATTAATAATTTATTTTGAAAATCACCCATTGTATTCAGCTTTATTAATTAAATGAAAGCATTAATAATGATTAATAACCTAATTCACATTAAGATTTAAATCAAACGTTGACAGCAAATGTTGACAGTTATAAGATGTCGGTAAAACAGAACTCTAACTTATTATTAAATGACATATATCCCATAATTCACCTTGACGAATTTTATTTTGAAAATGTATTTTAAATCTACAAGAATTATTGTTTGATTAATTATAAACAACCACATTACGAAACACCTTTCTAAGTAATCAAAATATGTTCTAGTTACATTTGTTAATTTATTTTTTCACTTCATGCTGAGTTCTATCACCGACGTCCTCGAACTATGTTGACAATTTTTGTGGTATCGTGGCCTCAGATATGTGAATTTCACCGCTGCCTAATATATGTACAAACATAATCAGTTTACTTAATAACAACCAAACCTAAAGAATATAATTCTGGCTCGTAGATCGAACCAGAAGACAAGCAGCGTATGCCATCATTTCTTTTACTGTTTCGCCATTTATTATTAAAGTATAGCTTAGTTATGGTGTTAGTTCTAGAACTAATCTTCTACCAGATATCACTGCCTAATAAATATTCTTTATGATCATACACCGCTTTAGGACTTAAATATAATATACATCATCATCTCGGCTTATATGCCAATTATTTTAATCAATTACAATGATTTGAATTACGTATTACTTATATACCTATCTTTACCAATAGATAGGATCAGATAAAAAAATTTAATCTCAATGCGCAATAAATATAATGTATTATCTTCCGAAGTTTAAAAACTTAATATAATCAATACCATTAATTATTAATTATCTTAATTTAGTTTTAAGTTTGAATGTATATAGGAATGAAATGTATTAAGAAATATAATACGGTAGATTGTAAAGCCGAAAGGCACACAATTAATAATAAATGAATTAATTAATAATTATCATTTACTTAAATAATGCAAACGTTATTATATAGCAAGATTTTAAAATTCAATTCTGAAAAAGATTATTAAAAAATAATTCATAATTAAAACACAATATTTATTTAAATTTTATTTTATTTAAAAAAATGAAAACCGTGGAAACATCATCTCCCAGCATTCGCTCTAGTTCTGTGGAAAACCACGAAAACCACAGAAGGGATGAAAAACAATATTTAAATTTAGAAAATAATGTTTAAAATGAAAAATTATATTACTTTTTTTTTTATCAATTCTGAAATTTTTTGAATCATCTCGCATAAATTTTGAACCCTCTTCTCACTGGAATCAATTCTTCGCGCTAGATGGATTATCTATAATAAAAATGGTCAGTGTTACTTCACGTCCACGCCGGAATTTTTCAGATGTTGCGTGATGATTTTCTCCTACTTCGAATTATTAATTTTTAAACTTTTGTTGATTTTAAAAAAAATTCTGTACATTACAAAATTGTATATATGCAAAATATGTCCATTAGAATAAAGTTATACAAGGAAGTCTATATGCCAACAAGGCGAATGAACTCCAGGAGTAGCGATGAAGGCGTTTGTTCAACTAAGTGAGATTTTTCATGACAGAATAAGCATCTTTTCTTCGTAGTAGAAGCCTCTCTTCATTGTCGATCTTCATTCTTCGTCATTTTCACGCTAGAATCATTTTTCTCGCTTGCCTGAGATCATCTTCTTCTTTCTTGATATAAATAGTCTTCCTCCTTCACCCGTTTATATTTTCGAAATACTATTTTAAAAGACAATTAATATTTTCTTCAACACTTTTGTTCCGTTCATTTTTTTTTTTCATCTCTTTTGTTTAGTTTCTCTTTTTTACATTTTTAAATATTACATTGCAAAATTGAAGTATATACAAACAATATTATATAAGTAACAATATATTGATATATAACACAAAAGTCTTTTCACAAACGAAGAACACATTGTTACATCATGGACAGTCAGAATTTTGCCCGTAATTTCCTTTATTGTTGACGGTCCTAGAACTGACTAAAAAATCTGGTGTTGTTTTTGCAACGAGAGTTGCTATATCAAAAATAAAGATAATAAAAAAACGGAAAATCTTGCCTTTGAAGAGTCCTAGAAGACTGCGATCCTTGTGTTATGAGAACATACTTGCAATAACCGTCGTTAATTGTTAACGCGTTTTCAAGCGTTCTGTACTAACGTATTCTGAAACTTACTTTTTTAAAGTTGAAATTTGCGGGCGTGTGCCCGACTTCTAATTCAATTTATATAACTGAGCTAACATACCTTCTCAAAAATAGTTATTGCTCTGTGTTTTATTTTTCTCGAATGATAATATTAGTAGTTTTGTTGATCTTAAATTGTTAAGACTTCAGAATGAATTTAAAACCAAAAAATAACAAAAGATACCTTCTGATATTATTTTTTTCCAGATTTGTTGCAGCTGTAATTTATCCTCCACATCGAAATCATTGTGTCAATTAGCTTTTGCTTACGTTAAAGATTCTAAACAGATAAAAAAAAACTTTCTGCCACAGAGTGGCTTATTTTCACTGCATTGAATTTTAACTTGCCTGTGTGTTACTGGCTACTGTTGAGGCGCATATCTTGTATTTATCCTAAGCGACGTTGGTTAATGTTGAAGGAAATGTAAATGTTTACCCGTTGAGCAGTTGTCCTAAAATTGACTAAGAAAAATTGTTTCTGCCACAAAGTGGCTATTTCCATGATAAATATAAACGAAAATCCTTGCCTATTACTGACGTTACGACCCATTTAAGAAATTTGAAGAGGATCCTAGAATTTGTGAACATTTTCTGCTTGCTGTACATCAAGTATTCGTTTTGCTTCCGCCAGTCTAGTCGAGTTAGGCATATTTCAAACTTTCTCTTGTTACACCAGATCTTTTCTTGCCTCTAAAACTGACTCAATTTTTCTGTTGTTTCTGCCACAAGTGGCTACTACATTATAAAGTTAAAAAATTGCTTGCCTGCTAATATATTGATGCTGCGATGAATAAAAACTGTGATATTAAGATAAATGTCATCATTATACCGCCCTCTCCTCCCGCATTACTTTGAACCAGATTATTTGTTTCTAAAACTGACTAATTTTTTGTTGCTTTTGCCAACAAGTGGCTATTTTGTTGTTTAATTTATAAAAAGAAAGAGCTTGCCTGCCGTTGATAACACAAAAAACCGCACTCCAAATACAAAATGTCATTTCATTCAAATTTTCTTCAAAAAATCTTGCCTGCTGCTGGTAATGAAGGTCGACGACTAATAAATCGCGGTTGAATAATTTATTCTAAAACCTTAAAATCCTAAAAGTTGATTGTTTCTGCTGATTGCGGCATAATTCCAGGTGTTAACAGCTAATGAAGTGTGTAATCCTTGCCTGTATAATTAATACAACCGCATTTCACCGACTTTAAATTGAAACTTCCTAATTGTAATCTTGGACGAATCCCACTATCAATTTCTTGTTCAACGCCGGACATCCCAGGTAGACATAACGAGTACGGACAAAAAAGAACAGTAGCAGCAATTTTAGGAGTCCTTACCTATCTGAAAGTAAAAAAAAATTGAAATACCGATAAAATTAATTATAAGTGTAATTGTAATTGCCAATAATTACAAACCTTGAGTGCAATGGAACCGTTGCAGTAGATATCTTTCATTTTAATTCTCCTCAACAACTCCTGTAGATAAATGCCAATTCGTAATTAGACTTCAAAACGTGATCAAAGATTCCGTGTGTCTTAGAAAATCTGGAATTAAGATGAACACTGCATCCTTCAGTTTTATTTTCTTACTAGAACCATTTTTCTCGATTGTCTTGATTCTGCAGATATTGAAACCATCTTCATTCAAATTTCCCACTTGGATCCATTTCTCGTTAGTTTGAACGTCTGAAAAGCCCCCCCACGGTATATTGTTCTGCTTTACAAAAAAAATGCTAGTTGAAAAGTTTTGAAGATGACGCACTGAAAAAATCCTTTTCCAAAAATATAAGAGTACAAATCAAATATCTTCGTTCAATTTTCTCACTTGATCCACTTCTCGTTTGTTTGAAGGTTTCTTCTTGCTCCACCTGCTGGATCCTGCACCTGGTTCGTTTCACATCTTCGTTCAATTTTCTCACTTGATCCACTTCACGTTTGTTTGAACGTTTCTTCTTGCTTCAGCTGCTGGACCCTACACCTGGTTGGTTTCATATCTTCGTTCAATTTTCTCACTGGATCTCCACTTCTCGTTTGTTTGAACGTTTCTTCTTGCCCCACCCACTGCATCCCGGGACCGGTTGGCTTCAAATCTTCGTTCAATTTTCTCACTTGATCCACTTCTCGTTTGTTTGAACGATCTTGCACGTACCTAATGAAAAAATAACCCGTTGATGTCCTGCTGCAAAAATCTGCAATTAAAAATAATACCTTCGTTCAATTTTCTCACTAGACCCATTTCTCGTTTGTTTGAACTTCTTGAAGATGAATCCCCTTCCGGTGTCCTGCCGCAAACCAACTTCGTTCAATGTTCTAACTTGTGCCATATTCTCGTTTGTTTGAACATCTTCTGGTACTCCTTACATTAAGAAATAGCTTCGAATTGTATCCTGCTGCAAAAATCTAAAATAATAAGCTGTATGTATGTACGTCTTCGTTCAATTTTCTCACTAGATCCCCTTCTCGTTTGTTTGAACTGCCCGAAATGTCGCCTTCCGATGTCCTGCTGTAAAAATCTAAAATAAGACTCCATATACCTTCGTTCAATATTCTCACTAGATCCATTTCTCGTTTGTTTGAACGTGCTGTTCTTGAATACTCCATCAGGGCCCCCCTAGCGATGTCCTAGCTGCAAAAATCTGAAATAATGTTTCATATCTTCGTTCAATATTCTCACTTGATCCATTTCCCGTTTGTTTGAACTTTCTGAAGAGGCTCTCTTCCGACGTCCTGCTGTAAGAATGTGTAAAAGTCTTCGTTCTTCCAAATCTTCGTTCAACATTCACACTAGTTCCATTTCTCGTTTGTTTGAACTGCATCCGATAGTGGCTGCCATTATTGGATTTCTTCACTAGATCAGCTTGTTCGAATTTCTTGAAGTATCCGCATGACTGAGTCCCGTACACGAATCTGAAATAATAATTCATTCGACGTTCCATGGATCATTTTCTCAGCGTGTGACGACATCCTGCTGCAAACATAGTTTGTTGTTTTGTTCAATCTTCTCACTAGAATATATTCTAGTTTGTTTGAACATCTTCAATTCAGGCTAGTTTCTAAATTCTTCAAATATTACAGATGATTTCTTGTTTGTTCAATTACATTTCTGTTGAAACCTCTCATTGAATATTCCATGAATTTCTGAAAATGAAGAATTAAACTGATTTAGTAAATTATATAAATAGATACATTATAAAAAAAAAAAAAGTAATTAACTTACTTTGTAGATATTATTGTTTATACGGATATGGATATGTCTCTCCTTTTATTAATGTATCGTTAACAGAATCATAAACATCGTTTTCGAGAGGTTCATTTTGGAGAGATTTAGATTTTACGTTTGTAGCTAATTTTTTAATTCTCTCTAGATTTAAATATTCATATTCATACTGATACTGATCTTCTAGAGAGTGAGCACTAAGAAGTTCCATATTATATATCAATTTTGTTTTATCGACTTCTTCTAATTTATCAGGAATACAGCTTTCATAGAATTTGTGTGGATACTGATAGTGATCTTCTAGTGCATAACTATTAATTAGATTTATATTGTAGATTGCTTTTCTTGTATTTGGTACAAATAAATCGGGAGGATCGGTTTCATCATTAAAGCGATGGTATACAAATTGAGTATTATCTTCGAGTGAAAAAGAATTAGTGAGGTTTATATGATATAATCTATTTTTTAAACCATATGCAATCCTTATTTTCTCCGGAGGTTCCGGTTCTTCATTTTTGTACTTGCACTGGTATTGATATTGATCTTCAAATGAATAAGAATTTATAAATTCTATGTGGTATCTCCTTCCTTCGTAATCAATTGGTGTATGTAGAAAATCCCAGAAATTTTGTGACTGCAGAAACCTTTTTAACCTGGTTACATGTTCAAGTGTTGCATGACGGAGGCCTTCCCAAATAGGTAACTTCGGTGTGACTACTCCTACTAAGAGTCCTACAATGAATGACTTGAATGATGAAGCACGACGGTCACCCATCTGCGAATTTTTCGGTTATTTTCTTCTTTTTTGCTTCCTGGTTGAATGTTGAGAAACTAAAATTAACGATTCGAATATTCTGAACTGTTGAACCTAAACAAATATTAATTGCCTGAAACGAAATTGTTAATGGAAATATTCATATTTTTTGTAATGTATTTTTTAATTTTTTATAATCATTTTTTTTTTCATCTTTTTTTTTGTTTGTTTTTTTTTTAATTTTTTTGCATTTTTTTTGTTGCTATAATTGCTTTTTTCTTTTATTTTTGTTTTTTGTTTTCTTTAATTTCGTTTTTTTTTTTTGTTCTTTCTATTCTTTTTTTTTTTAATTTCCATTATTTCTTTTTTCATTTTTTCAACAAAACATTTTTAAATACAATTACTTACAAAAGACACTACAGAAGAAATAAAATATTAGAAACCTAAACACAATGAAGAATATGACATGGCAACTTAAGCTTAAATACTTAATTTAAAAACTAGGTATCACAGAAACTTAATTTCAAAGTCAAATGTACCCAAAGTCTTAAACAAACGCAACTGGAAATCACTAACTAAACCAACCACTTTCTTTAGTGAAAAACTGAACACTCAAATCTCTTTAAGAAAACACTGAAGAAAACAAATGACATAAACAAACATACTTAATTGCACATGAACTTAATTCTTCATTAGTTGAGATGTTATTAAAGATGACTTGTGAATTGAAAACATGGGCCACTATAACTCGAGCAGAACTAAGTGCAGGAAGACGGTATGATGATGTTGATAAATACATACGTTGGTCGAATCTCACCAAGTGCAAAGCGAATAAATTCTAGTGTAGCTGATTGTACTATATTTCCCTAGAACTCAAAGAAAAAATTCGGGGGGCCGCATTCTTGCGGTATCTAGATATTTTATGTTTAAAAAAATTAAGACTTATCTTTGCCTTACAAATTATTTGCATCATCACCATACTGCAGATCTCTTTGTCGAAATTTCTGCTAATAGAACCAGAGCAACACACACCAGTCTTAATTAGGAGAATAGCCAATGCTAAGGTCTTTGTTCGTGCAAGTTCCTAAAACTAATGTAAACAAACGGGTTTTCTCCACCACATGCAGTGGGGAATTATGTTATGGAAATGTTGTTAAAACTTATCTCTCGTATTCCGACGTCAGAGCTAATTCTTCAGACACTTTATAATGATGCAGCGGTGAAATAATGAGTCAATAGAGTCCTAGTCTGGAATTACAGACATCGCTTGATCACCACACCAAAATTCCTGTAATTTTATTCAAAATATCCCACGAATTTGTTATGTATCCCCCCATGTAATAGCATTGTAATACTTGAAGAAATAATACTTAATCTCCGACTTTAAGTTGTGGCTGCTTATTATTTATTTGATCAAATCACCACGCCTATATCAAATATTTTCCATACGAAGTCTTCTTGTTAGCGAAAACATCTAGATTTCTAGTTGATTAATTATTTGAACTTCTCAATAGTTATTTCAGAGTAAAGAATGGCAGCATACGTTATTTTTGAAAAAGATTTCCTGAAAAACACGGTTAGCTTTTGCCGCCTTGCGACTACGTATTTATGAATATAAATGGAGTAACTTATCTCGATTCCTTTAAGAATTCCTTTATGTTTAATATAACTGCCCGGAGTATTAACTGTTCATTACAGCAAGTAATCATTTTCTACTAATTGTTTTTGTACCTAGAAGTAACTTTAAAAAAAGACCTTTTGCCGCAAAAGCGACAGTAATTTATTTACAGAAATAAACGCATTTCGTACCTCGAGCTTTGAAGCAATGTTCACTGGCGAACAGAGCATGATCTAATTAGCGATTCATTAACTTTTGGGGCGGTGGCCTTTACGTTTCAGTATTCCTATAGTTGACTAGAAGTTTGGATTGCATGAATGTACCTTTCATTATCTGTACCACGTTAGCAGATGAAGACTTCAGATCAGATTTCAAAATAATGGGGAAGTCAAGTTGTTTTGTCCAGAGTCATATTGTTGAACGGAAGAATATAACTCTTGTGTGCAATGAGCTGAGAGGTGTAAATTTTGCAGATTTCATTTTTGATCCTAAAACTGACTTAAGAAAATGTTTGTTGTGCCACACATGTGGCTATCGAAATCTACTATTAATAATAGCTTAGCTTGCCTGGCGCTTGATACATGTACTTATAAATTTATGCAGGAACACTTCCTCAACGATTTTTCAGTCTTCATATTGTTCTTTGTTTCTTAAGGTGAGAGCTTAATTTTCTCGTATAATCTAAATCTAAGTTTTAATACTTCCGCGAATATGTTTCAATCTATAAAATCTTCGTCCACGTATTTTCATTATCTTGAATTAATCTAAAAGCTAGAGATAGGGAAAAAAAATTTAAACCAGCTAGGGTTGATTTTCAATACTGAGGTAGCGGCCCTTTGTTCACACTTCGCAGATTGTTACGATAAACAATTAATTCTCTATTATTTTAAAAATTTCATCAGTTACTCTGGAAATAGTGGGTCGTACGTTTTACTATTCATTGTAAGATCTGTAAATATACTAAAAAAAAACATTTTTCGCCCCAAATTTTCCCAAAACCCCTTGTAAAACATACATTTAAGAATATTTATGTACTCTTTTTACCTAATACTCCAGGAATTGATAAAATAGAATCACCTACGCTAAAAACATCCAAGTAGTTGGGTATTTGTTGTATTCTTGACTTAATTCATGTTTTCCATGAACACACTGCTAATGTTTGGTTGTGAACTCCCAAAAGGAGAGCTTTGAATAGCATTGCAGTGATCTGTAAAATACTTAAAAGCGAATTGTTGTCCTACCTAACATTTGTCATACGATAAAAACAATTATAAATATATACCAAGGCGTCATAGTATAATAAATACTTGCTCAATACGGATTGTGCTATACACGTGTGTAGTTCTTTGTGATAAAGAAGTGGTTTGAATTTTCAACTATGCTAGTGATGATTTCAATTTATGACTTTTCAAACAGGATCGGAAGACTCGAACCCGCTACCATATGGTGATGGCGGTCAAATCTCAGGTACAGCAAACAGCCAACAGTCGATGTGGAAGATACCTATGAAATTCCATTCAAAATTCCATATAAAAATATGTTCATACATATAAAACGAATTTATATATTTAAAAAAAAACTTGTTTGTAATTTTACTCCCTGAGCAACTCTGTATCATCTCTGTAACTAGATCGTCCCTGTGTCGAGCACTCATTCTCTTCACAGATCTTGTTTCGAGATACCTTAGACTTCGATTATTTGGAACTCAGTAAGCTGGGGGCTACGATTTTGTTAATCTTATAATTCTTAAAACTAGGGTACATTATTTGGATTACTTAACGCATCGTCTTATAAATTTTCTCTATGTAGACGACATCCTCAATGAATTGGTTTACTTAATTATGTCTTTCCAGTCAATGTTTGTCGTGATTTTAACATCGTGTTGTCTCGATACCTGGGGAAAATACTAGAAAAGCCCTACCTAACACCTAATGACTTGGTTAAGGTTTAAAAATTAAAATATTTATATATTAGCTCTCATACCTCGTGTAAATATATTTGTTGTTTCAGAGATCTCCACAGATTACAAATTTTCGTTTTTGTTTCAATACCGGATTTTGTGGAATCTGTAGTTCTCCGTGTAGTAATTTAGGCCGATTAAGACACACCCTCGTGCGGTGCATCCTGAGAAAATACTGAAAATTCCCTACCTAACGGATATCTATACAAATGCATGCATTTTACAGGTTTTTATATAATTAGGCAAATTTGTACACCAATGATACCGTGTCACGTGCCACGTGTCTGAGAACTTCTACTGCTCTGAAGGCTTGTGATGATTTTGGACTTGGACATGATTTTAGTGGGAAGTTTTGTCTGAAGCCGAAACATCGCGCAAACTCTGTACAACTCTCTGACAACTTGGTCATAATTTTGGTGATGATGTGATGCCTTTTTTCCATCTTGTTAAAGGGTCCAAGAGACATGTAAAAATAAATATAAATAAAAAGCCAGAATAACTCAAATAATAGCTGAAAATATAAAATGTCTTGATTATTAATATAAAAACAAAAACTGTTGTTCAATTTTTAATATAAAATAGGATATTTATTCACTTTAATAAAATTTAGTTATTTACAGATAATATATCTTAATGTAACACTATCAAAATTCAATATGAATCAAGAAAACAAATTTTATAAAAATCGATACTTTTTTACATTACAAACCAATCGTTAGATCTGCCAACTCCTGTTCCGACTTAACAAGAACAAGTTCACAGATAGTCGTCTCAAAAGATGCCTCAAATGCTCTCACAAAATGGTTACTGTAAAAAATATTTCTAGATTGTAGTAATATCACAGAAACAATTATTTATAAAAATAGAACCTGTGCCAAATGGGCTTACAAATTTTAAACAAAAAAATTAAATATTATCGATTAGTGGATCAAACTTTCATTTAAAATTAAAGTAGACTAGTGAGATCAGAATCAGTTTGATCTAATAAGCGACAATGTTAAAAATCATAATTAATAAATCATCGTTGAACTGGTTTCTTAATTTGTTTCAGATCCGTCAAAAAATTATCAAGGTCATTTAATTCATCTTTCCACAGATTGTCTATATTGCGTTGTTGTTCTTCGTCTACTTCCTTATGTAATGGTTCCGCCAGATTGCTTCTTATTTTGGCCCATTTCATAGCCCTTTCACGTTGCTTGAATCTTAATTCCTCTTCCGCCTTATCTAAAGTCAAGGTTAAAACAGCCAAAACCCGTAAATTTCTTGAAGGTTGTCTTTTAACGTTCACTTTTTTAGTCCTAACTTGGGTAATCCAGTTGCTTAATGATTCTGTTTTATTGTAATTATTGAATCTTGACTTACAACGGTCTTTACGCGAAATGTGGCCCATTGTGAAAACAAAATGGCGACTAGGAGTGTCACTTGATATTATATAAAATTTATCGATTGATACTAAAAGTACAATCGAATTGTTTCTAAATAATAATATGAAACACACCTGTATGTTTTCTTGAAGACGTCCAAAGTATGGAGATTTTACAAAATATATTTGTAATTTATAAATTTAAAGCACGAACACACACAGCAACCACCTCGTAAGCGAATGAAATACCTTCTGGTCCTTGCTGTGACGTCGTAAGGTTCTTATATACCAGCAAAATATTCTCTACAGTAAGTCTCCGCTATTTAGTCTAAAATAGTTCCTGAAAAAAACGTTATAACTGGAACATAAAGATAAAAACAATATTATAATTAACATTTTATATGTTCTAATAATTAAATAAATTCAACTATTTAATATTTTACTTGAAAATATTTAAAATAATTGAAAATCAATATCGAAAATAGTGCTACGTATAAGCGGAGGAATATTTGCACTTCGGCACTAAGCAGAGATTGCAGACAATGCCTACGTCCAGGCAAACCAGTGGTGTAGTCAAATTATAAAACCAAAAAGAAATATGTAGAAAATAATTTAAAGCATTATAAACTAAACAACAAAATAAAACGAAACTAATTTGAAAAAAGGATATATATAAATATTTGCTAAAGGTAAAAGTACATTGAAAAGTGTTTATTCAATTAATATAAGAAAAATTCTAGTTTCAAAATATATATTAACTTTAAGATATTAAGTTTAATTTTCTGTTTAAATCATTCGAAATCTTATTGTTGTATTATTTTAAATAATAAATTTTCATTAAAAATTAAGAGCTACACGCCTGGATTAAAATATCAATAATGGCTGAACCCTACGTCACAGGCGAAAGAATGCGTCAGCGCATTCAAGAGTATTAAGGCCCATCCGTACATATCAGTGCCGGCACGTGACGGTCTGTGCCGTCACGTCCCTCCGCGTGCGTGCCTGTAAAGCATGATGTTGTTCCATACATTCTATCAGGGTCCGAGACGAGCAGTGATGTCAGTACTGCTTCAACACTCACCGTGATCCGACTTCTAGCAATTTTTTCCAGTTGAAATATTGTATTTCTTTTAATTTAGAGAAAGTTTTTAATATGGATGACCAGCAATTGATAAATTTGGTTCGTTCACAACCTATTCTCTACGACCCTGATGACAGAAAATACTTAGACAACAATTTGAAAATCGAAATCTGGAATGAAATTGGCAAAGAATTGGGTGCAAGTCGTAAGTAGTCACTATTTAATAAGCATATAATTATAACTATAGTCTATACTAGTTTAATAGATAAGTAAATAGATGTCGCTGTCCCAGTTCCGTCCAGTGCGGGTGCGGCATCAGGACGTTAAATATACTTAAACGCCGCTTTATTTTTATCGAACGGTAATAATATGTGTTGTTTTAATCTTAAGTATCTTATTCTTTTCAGCTACATCATGTAAGAAGAGATGGAGTAACATTAGGGACAATTTTAGGAAGAGTTTTCAAAAGAACGCAATTAAAAGTAGTCAAGGAAAAAAGGTAGTACCCTATAGATTTTATGAGGAATTGAGCTTCATGATAAAATATATGGGCAGCAAAAATTCCACAGAAAACATCAGAGATAGCATGACTGATAGCAACGATGAATTAAGTCTTGAACCAAATCCAGCACCATTAGTAACTCTTCAAGATATTTCGTCACCACCTTTAAATACCAACCTTTTTTACACTCAGTCACATTCGACACCAGTTTCAGATTTGGAAGATACTGATCCTCTAACTGAATCTGGTGAGAGATCAAAAAAACGGCGTATGTCAAGATGTGGCAGAGATGACAGAAATACATCACGATCAGGTTCCGCGGAAGTGTTAGATTATTTAATTCGGCAAAATGAACATCCTGTAGACGCATTTTTAGCATCTATTGCTCCTGTTTTAAAGGAATTACACCCTTGGGATTGGTTTGAGGCAAAATCGGAAATATTTGCACTGGTGCAAAAATATGAAGCAAAACTTTTGAGTGAAAAATTTGCTAATCAGAAAAATGGTTCTACTAACTGCAAATTGTAGTAATTCTGTACTCACAGCTGGACAAAACTTAATCTCGATTCATCAATATTTGTATGTAGTTTGTAATAATTCCATTTATGTTAAAATATAATAATTGATATTCTTTTAAATTGACTTTTATTACACACCCTTAAACAGTTGGATTAAATGGGCTTGTGTCTTATGTCTTAATTTCTATAAAAGTGTACTATATATTGATAAAGTGGAATACTAGAACGTTCAATTATTTTTTAATAACTCCTTATATTTCAAGAGATATTAACAATTAAAAAATTAATTTTATCTCTTTAATTATTAAAGGGATTCAACGTTGTACACATTCCAAATGCATGTGACATCACAACCGCTGCCAACCTTACAGCTCATAAATCTCTGCTATATGTATTTATATATCAAAATATCAAATATTATTTACAGCTATTTCAAGGAACAATAAAATTCCAATATTATATCCGCCTTAGCAGGGTTAAATAAAATAAAAACTTATTATTCTTTGACTTGACTTGATTATTTCGACTACCAACAGCTACAAAACGTTACTACAGCACTGGCATACTCAACAAATAACTGCAAATTCTCCTTTTTCATCTTTATCGTTTTATTACAATCTTCGCCTAAAAAAAATTAACGAAACGGGTCGGCACTGAAATTTGCAGATGGGCCATAAACTTACATCACAGGCGAAAGAATGCGTCTGTATCTTAAATTCATAGATTTATAGAAAATAAATCTGTTCATAAATATTCATTTCTTTTCAATTTCCAATTCTTAATCATTTCTAATTAATTGCGAGCACATAGGAATCTAGAAATGAATGTATTTCTTCTAAAAAATACTAATTATATGATTAAAATATTATATATACATATGACTGGACTATTTATTATATATTCAATAAATAGCATATTACTTATATTTTGCTTTATTAATAAAATATAATAATTACAAATATATAATAATTACATACTAGAGTGTACCCTCAATGTTATATTCTATGACGTAGTCCAGCTACGTAGTGGGATTTTTATATTCCTCGTATTCTACACTTTATACAAAATTACAATTAATATCTTATATTATTTAATAAGAAGTTCCAGAAGCGTGTTGAATTAAGGCTTTCTGCAAAAAAGAGAAAACAGTTTGAGAACTTATTATGTTTTGATGACTAAATGTAAAACATATACAAAATGCGCAGTTGGTTTACTGTTAAAATTACACCATTAATTAAAATTAGAACATACGCTGCTAACACGACATGTGCAAAGTATAAATATATAAAATATTTATCAGCATTTCTACGTAATCAGCTGGTGGCATGATGTTATTAATTGTCAAGGACAAAATGAGCTAATAAAATATATTTATTATAGAAAACTTCCTTTAGAAATAAAAGAATTATATCATATTTTATAACAAATCAATTTCTTTTGTTAACTACGTCTATTGTTCAAAGTTTTGTACATGCCTTTTGAATTGATTTTTATGTTAAATAAAATGAATTTGATATTTACATCATTTCTCAGAAAAATAGAAATTACACACAAAGGAAGAGTTTCTAATTTTTCAACCTGATTGTACTTGGGTAAACAAGAAGCTAAGATACAGTCAATGAAAAATAACTGTATGCTGACTCATGTTATGATTAAGAATTATAAATATATACGTGTAAAAAATATTTAACCCAGAAATAATTATAAAATATGTTAGTATATGCATGTCACCCACATCTGTGTGACTTAACTTACAATACATTTAAATTTCAAATAAAATGAACGACGCTATTTAATGGGTTGATATGGTAGGTATTTTATTTACATATTTCTCTATTATGAAATATTTAGGTAGATAAAACTTGTACACAAAGGAGAAATATTTAAAAAAATATTTTGCTAGCAGTTTACTTTATACCTGGAATATATTAAAATTTTAGAATCAGTTACAATGTCAATACAATGTACCTGCAAAAGGTTTTGCACCTAAACTTAAGGGTTGTAGGTACATTTTTATCAATATTAACAATTGTCTGTATTAGGATTAGACCCGTACTGCTTGGGAGAGGCCATAAACGAAAGAAACAACATTTTTCTTTTGATTTTGCTCCTAGACAACATTATATTTTAATCTGCCTGAATTCACTTAGTTGTGGTCTAGTCAGTGTAAGGCTTAGTGCATATTTGAGACCAGTGGCGTAGCGTGCCTTAGACAGGCCCTGTATCAAAATTTGTTGGGCGAACCAAATAATGGATAATTTCTATTCACAAAACGAACAACAAAGCTCGCATTGTATTAAAATAATTATATATTGTTTATACGTTATTATTTACAATTAATAGTCCTAGGAACTAAGCTAGCTAAACAATTCAAATCAAATATACACTTTTCTTGCCTTTTAGATCGCTAGATCCTTTTTAATCAGTTTTATCAGTTTTTACCAGTTTTAATTTTGAAAAACTTCTTTCAGCTGTTATAGTTGTAACCGGAAGGGTCAAGAATAAAGCATGATGTTATTACCTCCGAAAAACTGGATGCAAGGCTATTAAATTATATCACCAATAATTCCATGAGTTCCTTAATGGAACAAATTTTCTGAACTTCAGATTTTAAGTATGTTTTCAAAGCAATGAATTGTTCATAAAGATCAACTGACATGTCTTTACATCACAGAAGCTCTAAAATCTTTGTTTGGTTTGAGAAATGGGTATATCTAAACAGCAATAGACACATTGACTTTGAAGTACGATTCCTTTTATTTTTGAAAACAGTTGTTACTTCCCACACTTTTACTAGATCTCTGGACTTGTTCAGCAAACCATGGAATGCATTTTGATTTCTTATTTCGCTCAGTCTATTCAAAAGATTACTTAGAAAAATGCTAGCATTCTGTAAGTTATTAACGCGAATTTTTGTTTACACATGTTTGGGGCCCCTGTAGCCCGAGGCCCCGTATCATTGATACGGGTGATACGGTAGTTACGCCCCTGTTTGAGACACAGCTATCTCAAAACAATTTGGTTTTTGTCGTATACATGTCGAGACATCATTATATGAATACATTGAAAAAATAAAGTTATAACAATAATCTCATTTGGCAAACTAAAAAGGTTGCGTATTAAAAATAATAGCCAAGTTTATCAAGCCCGTGCTGAATCAATTACTATTCAAAATAATAATTAATTACTATTAATAAATATAAATAATTAATCTCTAATTTTAACAATATAAACTAAATTGCACAGCTGGCATCAATGCATATATATTTCTCACAACATTTGTTCGTTGAATATAATTATTTATATTCCATGCAGCTGCTTTGTTGATATTTTCCCATACAGTTATTTTATTTAGGGGGACTGAAACTCGTTCTGGGACTTTTATAACGCTGTCTGCATCTTTCTGGAAATACCAGTTGTGAAACGTACAGTCAGTGGAGAATTTGATTGAAGTTTTACATTATTAATTTCAGACGTTTAACATCGTATTCTTAATTCAAGGTTTTTTATACGTAGTAGTTTGCAAACAAAGCGTATTATACAGACATTACTTAAAAAGGAATGAACAGAAATGTAATAAAAATAATTGTTTCTAAATATTTGTTGTGTTTCTTTCAAGTGTTAATTTATTATCTAATCTTGAAAGATTGAAACTCAGTATGAAATTATGACGATATCTCGATTAGCGAATTTAATTTCTTTTCTTACACTTTTCGTTTATTTTTAAAAACAATCTAGAACCAATTTGCAATAAATAATAGTCCTATAAGTCAAATTACGAGAGTGCGGCGGCGACTCATACTTAAAACAAGTTGTGGAGTATAAACTGCCGATATAACTAAAAAGCACTGACTAACTTATTTTTCTATAATGTATATAGAAACGAATAAGATAAAATTCATTATCGTATTATAGATTTATACCGCTCTTATATCATCTTTTAAGTATAAGTCACCGCCGAACTACCGTGATTTGAACTATAGTGTTGTAAATTTGTGTCGTATTGTCGTTCTGGAGGAGATTACTCAGCTTACTAGTACATTCTGCAGGGATGCTAGCTTCTGGTAGTAGATTCTTCAGTTGACGACTTCCAACACCAATTACAGTAGTAATCGAATATCTTTCTTAAGATGATTAATAAGGATTCTTGTTCAGACGGTGTATTGTTGCAATTAGAGAATACTTGAGCGGTCTAAAGTAACCTCGTTGCGACATGCGACGGTTGAACAATTAGTATCTTTTTATTACTATTAATACAAACACTTTTATTAAAATATATCATTTATTCGTTGTAATATTATATCTGCTTACTTAATTACAATAGTATTTTATTAGATTAACGAAGATGACAGATATAAAACAAAATGTAATTCTATAGTGTTATAATTTAATTAATAGTTGAAATGTGCTCACTATTCAATACGTACGAAGTTGCGAATAGTAATGCTTGCTTTGAGACTCAGGAGAAGACTGGCTTTCAGCGTCTTGTGCAATTTAATATATAATAATTTATTTCACATCACAGAACGCCAATACTGAATTACCAGCATTAAATCAATATTAATCTCCACAAACCAGAGACAATATTTATAAGCGCTAAACTTAAATAATTATTCTTTACAATCTTAATACTAATACAAAAACTGTTTACATAATATAATTCTATTACATAATTAACATTTAATATCATTAAAAATAAAAGGTAAGTGCGACATATGCGTACTTACAACACTCCTCAACCAAAGAAAAGGAACGCATATAAAACAAAACATATGCGTTTCTGCTCTAAGGAAAAGAAAAAGGAAAAATTGTGATAGGGGAGATGTCGTACATATCACAACACCCCCTTTCAAAAAAAAAGGGACACGTATAAAAACAAAATATACGAGTTACAATTCTAGAAAAAAACAAAAAGAGAAGCAAAGTGTCGACAACGATTCTGATCCCATCGTATAGAGTTAACACTGCTCCACAAAACAATCATCCCTGACAAAATCCATTTCATTCGTCAAGTTTTTATTCATTGGTACAAAATCTCTTCAACCTATTATTATGAACTACCGTATGTTTTTTACCAATTAGTATTTCTGTATTAACAGGGGATATAATTTTAGTAACTTTATACGGTCCTACGTATAAGGGTAAAAGTTTTTTTGACTGTCCTTTAGTTGGTAACTGTTCATTTCTTAATAAAACTAGTTCGTTTACTTCAGGTGTGAAAAGAGAATTGACCCTTTTATCAAAATATAATTTTGTTTTTTCTTTGCTTTTAACCAAGTTATTCATAGCAAGTTCCCTCGCTACTTGTAACCTGTGTTTGAGTTCTACTATAAAATTATTATAAGTATTTACCTCAATTGGTTCTTTATAAAAAATTGAAGGCAGATTTGCCTTATGTCCATAAATTAGTTCGAAAGGAGTAAAACCGGTCGCTGTATGCGGAGTTGTGTTATACACGAACATTGCATAGGGAATCCAATTTATCCAATCATCCTGCTTTTTACAAAAATTCCTTAGATACTCGGCAAGGGTTCTATGAACTCTTTCTAAGGCACCGTTGGTTGCTGGTCTAAATGCTGTTGTTTTTAATTGTTTAATTTTTAACAATTTGCATATATCTTTAAAAATTTTCGACATGAAATTTGTTCCTTGGTCTGTTAAGATCATATTAGGAACTCCGTACCTACAAATAACGTTAGTTACTAATGCTTTCGCGACAGTATTTGCCTCCTGGTTTATAATAGGAATAGCTTCCGTAAACTTAGTAAGGTCATCCTGTATTGTTAGTAAGTATTTGTATTTGTCGTTGTCGTCTTTCTTGGGAAGATATACTATGTCCAAAGCCAACCTTTCGAAACTATGTTTCGAAGTCGATGTAATTGTTAATGGGCATTTATTTAATTTGCACACTTTATTCTTTTGACATGATACACATTGTCTAATAAAATTTTTAACTTTTCTAATCATACTTGGAAATTTAAAGTGTGATTTTAATCGTTTAATTGTTTTAGAAACTCCTAAGTGGCCTGCTGTGGGATTAACATGAAATTCCGAAATTACATTGTTTATTAACTCAGGGTCACTAATTTTAAGTATATTGTCATTATAAATGTGTACTATTATATTTGTTTTATCAAAGATATGTCTGATCATAGTTCGTAACTGGGCAAAATCTAATTTACTTAGTTCAGACTCGAACCTGTTCATAGCTATGTTAGTAATTTTGTGTAAAGTACAAAAGTTTTTCAGATTCACTAATGCCAAAAATATTTCTTTATAATTTGGTAGATTAAAATGAAATTCCTTAATTATTAAACAGATAATAAATCTAGTATCAATTTCAACATATGCAATTTCTGATACTTCTTTTTCTTGTATTAGAAATGCATTGGTACTACTAAATTTATTGATTAATTCAGGAGAATTTCCAATTGAATTTTTAAAATCTTTTGATACAAAATCTACTAATGAAAATGACGTCGGTGCGTCATATAAACTTTTATCATGTTCAATTACTTTATTGTTTATGATAATTTTATTTTTAATTATTTCTAAATAATTTTCGTATGTGACATCCATTGTTTCAACCTGAAGTGAGTATACGCGACTTAGGGCATCTACGTGTGGAATCGAACTACCTGGTCTATATATTACTTCGTAATTATATTCTTCTAGTTTTATCCGCCAACGCATAAGTCTAGAACTCGGGTCCTTAATACTCATTAACCAAGTCAAGGCTTGATGGTCTGTTACGATACTAAAAAACTTTCCATAGAGATAGGGTCTAAAATGAGCCACAGCCCATACTACTGCTAATAACTCACGTTCAGTAGTTGTGTAATTTTGTTGTGCCTTATTTAGAGTTCTTGAAGCATATGCTATTGGGTGGCTTTCCTTAATAGTACCTTGTGAAAGGACTGCACCTATAGCATATTTACTTGCATCCGTGGTTACAACGAAATTTTTACTAAAGTCCGGGTATTGCAAAACAGGTGATATGGTTAATTTATTTTTTAAAGTTTTAAATGATTCGTCGCATTGGTCTGACCATTCTAATACTTTAACATTACTGTTTGCTGCATTATATAGTGGTTTGGCTATCTCTGCGTAATGCGGTATATGTCGGCGATAATAACCAGACATACCCAAAAATGTTTTAATTTGTTTAGGACTGTTTGGAATGGGGAAATTCTTTATTGCTTCTACTTTAGAAGGATCTGGTAGAATACCTGTTTCATTAATAACGTGACCTAAATAAATCAAATCTTTATGTAGAAAGTTACATTTGGATGGTTGGAGCTTCAAATTATGTTCCCGTAATTTAGAAAAAACGTTTTTTAATCTTTGGTTGTGCTCAGAAATGTTTTTTCCAAAAATGACTACATCGTCCAGATAGATTAAGCAATCTATTCCTTGCAAACCTGTGAGAACGTGAGACATAAGTCTCTGAAACATGGGGGGGGCTCCTTTAAGTCCGAATGGCATTCTTACAAATTGATAGTGTTTAAAGTTCGCACTAAATGCTGTTTTCTCTTTATCTTCGGGAAGCATAGGGACCTGGTGAAAACCGCTTGCTAAGTCAAGGGTAGAGAAAAATTTTGCACCACTAAGTTGGTCCAGTATATCATGTATAAGAGGCAAAGGATAGGCGTCACTTGTTGTCTGCTCGTTAAGTTTACGGAAATCGACTACTACGCGGAATTGTTTATTACCTAACGCATCTGGTTTTTTTGGTACTACTAATAAAGGTGCGTTATAGGGTGAGTCGCTTTCTTCAATTATGTTGTTGACCAACAGTTCCTGAATATGCTTTTCCACAATCTCTTTTTGCGCATGGGGCAATCGATACGGTTTAACGTTAACGGGTTTAGAAGAATTAATCTTTATCTTATGACTTAATGCGCTCGTACAAGATAACTTGTCTCCCGGTAAAAAAAATATGTCATTAAAGCTGTCACAGATTTCTATTAATTCTGTTACTAATTCTGAATTGACATGTGAAAGATTTAAATTGTTTAATAAAAGTTCCTTACGGTTGTTAGGACTTGATTTTGAAAAATGGTAAATACTAAATTGATCTATCGGTATGATATTCGGTTTGAAATTACTAAGTATTATATTTTTTATTGAAGAATTTATTATTGAAATATAGAAAATATTTTTGATGGGCTTGATTAATGCATTAGCTAAAAAAACTTCAGGTAACAATTCCCTGGCTACACAAACTCCTACTGTAGAACCTGACATAGGAATTATTTTCCTCGTACGTGCTGGTAAAACGATATTGTTTATATTTATAAGTGGGAGCTCAATTACTTTGCCACATTCTGAGAATTGTACTCTGTTCATTTTTAGATTAATTACTGCATTTAGTTTCCGTAAAATATCTAACCCTATAATTCCATCGTGTTTAATGGGGAAATTTTCTGACACAACCTGTAAAGTTTGTTTCGACTTATTACTATCTAAAATTATAGAAGTTTTCAGTGAACCTAAGGTATAAGGCGTGCCTTCAGAAATACCCTTCAATAGAATTTTAGATTTATTATTAATTCTGACATTGTTATTTAAAATATTTTGTTTAATCAAGGAGATTTGAGAACCAGTATCTAATAAAAATGATACGGTTTTAGCTTTGGCTGCGACCATCTTGAATTGGATAGTGTCAACTGTTTGCTTAGCCTTAACATTTTTATTTTTACTGTCAAAACTTAGAATATCATTATTATTTTGTAAATTACCCGTATTGATCTCATCAAAATCATAAAAAAAACATAATTCATTATTTGAATTGTGTTGTGTCTTGTTAGTAAAAGATACTTGAGAACCATCAGATATAAGATGTTTCGATCTTTCACAACAAGTAGAAGGTTCTGATAAAATTGTGGCCTCCCTACAAGTATTAACTTGAGCAATAGGGTTACCCGTATCTAGATTTTCCTTCTTAATAAAACAATACTTTTCTGTATGACCACTTTTCTTACAATGGTTACAGAACAAATTTTTAGTTTTTGTTTCGACCTTATTAGGAATTTGCTTGCTTGAAACTGGTTTACTATTAGAATTAGGAACGCTTGGATATGTTTTGACTTTAATATGCCTTCTTCTTTCTAGATTGCGCCACCGTCTCTCCAGAAACTCCGTAAATTCATTTAAGGTTGGTAATTCAGAATTATTTCTGTTTTCCCATTCCTTTGACGAATTAAAATCTAATTTGGTCTTTAAAATATGTATTAACATAAAATCTGAATGATTAGAATATATCCCCAATTCGGTTAATGCTCTAATCGATTCATTAATTTCATCTAGTAGTTTTTTTATATTGATTTCGGACTCTAAACGTATAACATTGTAGTTTATTAAATTGTTTAAACAGGTTTCAATAAGTGCTACCTTGTTATCATAACGTTTACAAAGGATGTTCCAAACAATTTCGTAATTATCATTTGTTAAAGGATAATTCTTTATGAGTTTGAGTGGTTCTCCTGACAAATTTAACTTTAAATAATGCATTTTTTCAATGCTTGATAGTTTACTATTATTACGAATTAAATTTGTAAATAATTCCATAAAACTTTGCCAATTAATATATTCTCCATCAAAAACGGTTAGTTGCATTGGACTTAAGTTCAGATTTTTTATTGAATCTATACTTTTTGAGTCGTCTACAATATGTGTATCATTCTCAAATGTTTGCTTATAATTCAACAAGTAAATAAGAGTGTCGTCATAAATACTTTCAACTTCCATAGACTTACTAACGATAGCCGAAGCTTCTTCATTTTTTAGAGTTGGAAGCAATGCTTCTACGATACTACTATATTTAACCCAAGCTTTGTCTAAGTTTTTGATTTTTAATTCAACTATTGTTAAGGATGTTGATTGGACTTCTAAATTTTTTGAAAACTCATTAATTAGATTGATTGTATTCTCAACTAATGTGAGGGAATGAACGTTCGGTGCCATAGTACTTAATTAAAGTTATATATAATATACAGACTAAAGATTATTTTGTACCAATAAACGACTCTCCGAAGAACAGGATTCTGACAAGGAAAAATTGCTAGCGAAAACAGTAACTCACAGGAAATTTCCGATGGGGCTCAGACACCGCAGTTGTAACAGGAAGGTAGTCTCTCTGATTGAACAGACTGCTATCTAACTGCTTCAGCTCTTTACTTCTCCTTTTCAAAATTCTTTCTCGTTCATAAAGATGTTCTAAAAATATTAAACATGAATTAATATAATTGTAGAAACAATTATAGGAAATATTATAGTAGATATTCAAAAGTATTGGATATAATACTAAAAATATTGAACAATGATGCTACAAAATTGTTATTTTATAACAAATATTCAAAAGTATTGAATATAATACTAAAAAAATAATAGCTTCAATGAATTACAAGGATGCTACTAATAGATAGGTTATAGCAAATATTCAAAAGTATTGAATATAATACTAAAAAAATAATAGCTTCAATGAATTACAAGGATGCTACTAATAGATAGGTTATAGCAAATATTCAAAAGTATTGAATATAATACTAAAAAAATAATAGCTTCAATGAATTACAAGGATGCTACTAATAGATAGGTTATAGCAAATATTCAAAAGTATTGAATATAATACTAAAAAAAAATAATAGCTTCAATGAATTACAAGGATGCTACTAATAGATAAAAAATACAATTATCAATTTATGATAATAATTGTATACAAGATAAAAAGATACTGTCTTATTATACTTAACAAAAAAAACTTTCGATTTTGATCTATGTACAGCTGTGTGCAGGGTTCTGGAAACGATTAACATCAGTTTAGATTATTCCATTTGTTCTAGAAGCATCCATCCATTCGCTGGGGGCAAAAGATTTCTTTTTTTTTCTGGTTCAGCGGGCTGTTGTTTTACATCCACCGGACTTGTAGAAAAATTATGTGAAATACAGATGAATTGACGTTCTATCTCGTACTCTTCGGCAATCTTGGAAATAATCGATCGACGTAGTGGTATCCAGAATAATTGATCTGCATCCAGGTGTAGAATATATAGAAAAAAATTTTGGGCGTACCTCTTGGATATTTATGTGTAGGAATATCTCTTCGAGACCCCACATCTGACACCAATGTTGTAAAATTGTGTCGTATTGTCGTTCTGGAGGAGATTACTCAGCTTACTAGTACATTCTGCAGGGATGCTAGCTTCTGGTAGTAGATTCTTCAGTTGACGACTTCCAACACCAATTACAGTAGTAATCGAATATCTTTCTTAAGATGATTAATAAGGATTCTTGTTCAGACGGTGTATTGTTGCAATTAGAGAATACTTGAGCGGTCTAAAGTAACCTCGTTGCGACATGCGACGGTTGAACAATTAGTATCTTTTTATTACTATTAATACAAACACTTTTATTAAAATATATCATTTATTCGTTGTAATATTATATCTGCTTACTTAATTACAATAGTATTTTATTAGATTAACGAAGATGACAGATATAAAACAAAATGTAATTCTATAGTGTTATAATTTAATTAATAGTTGAAATGTGCTCACTATTCAATACGTACGAAGTTGCGAATAGTAATGCTTGCTTTGAGACTCAGGAGAAGACTGGCTTTCAGCGTCTTGTGCAATTTAATATATAATAATTTATTTCACATCACAGAACGCCAATACTGAATTACCAGCATTAAATCAATATTAATCTCCACAAACCAGAGACAATATTTATAAGCGCTAAACTTAAATAATTATTCTTTACAATCTTAATACTAATACAAAAACTGTTTACATAATATAATTCTATTACATAATTAACATTTAATATCATTAAAAATAAAAGGTAAGTGCGACATATGCGTACTTACAACAATAGTAACTAATTATAATAAATAAATCATACAGCAAATGCAACGCAAATCAGGCGTTTACAAAACAGCGCCTAAGAATAAGAAAATACTACCGGACTAACGCAAAATTTAGTAGGTGCCCTTTTATCTATTGTTAAAAATATTTTAAATACCTTCAGCGGGGTTAAAGCATGAGTGAATTGAAGCCCCAGACTCCTAAGAAGTACAACTGGAGTTAAATCTGTATTGTAGAGTCTGTGCAGACCGTCAATTGCCAGCATTGTAGGAACATTGTGTCGCTGGCGTTGAGTTTCATAATCTTTAAGATTATCTAAGTCACCTGCTCATACAAATCATAATTAATTTTGTATATACATGTCATTTAAATAACAACAACAAAACTAAATCATCAAATTATCTTTAATAGTTTCTCTTCTCGAAAATCTAAGAATTGATGTATTTGAAATAAATGGAAATATTTACTTATATCACATCCACGATAAGCAGCTTCACCAAGTATATTTACTAAAGTTTCAACATCAGCGAAACCTAAATTCACCCCTTGACCTGCTAAGGGATGGACTCTGTGTGCAGCGTCTCTAAAAATAAAAATATTATATGTAGTTGAACATAATTTGTATTGTAATGTATAAAGTGTTGCATTCAATCAGGCGTCAAAATATTACCCGATTAGAACAACTCCTGGCTTAATATAATTTATAGAATGCCCAAATCCTAATGGAAATGCAGCTCGACTTTTAGGTAATATATCCTTAATTTCAGGAGGAATTTGTATAGCAGATCCTTCTGTACCAAACGTAGCTCGCAACGCTGAATTCATGCAAGAACGGACGTTGTCGATAATTTTATTTCGGGGATATTCACAAATCTAATAAGTAAAGAAAAAGAAGGTAATTAGACACTTATAAAACTAGCTTATTAAGAGATATATACCATATACATATATATAAATACCAAAAATTCGTTTAGTCGATGCACAAAATCAGCTGGTTCTGCGGCTAAAAGTTGCTTTGCAGAATCATGAGTTGTCGACCACACCAAGGAGCTATATTTCTTCGAGAGAGGAAGTAGCGCAATAGGTCCTGTTGGCAGGAAACGCTGCCACGCAGTATGGTTATCTTGTTCCTTAAAAGAAAATAAACATGTTTAATAAATTATGAAATAAATTTAAATTGTATTATATATATTACTCACTTCCGCTAATTCTAATGTTGCTACAACGCCTAATTGATTATAACTCCAATTTAAATACTGCACTCCCATCTGGCGACGAACTTGAGAATTAGCACCATCAGCTCCGATCTGAATAAAAAGGATTATTAAACATTTAATTAGAATAATTCTAAACTATGTATTAGAGTAGAAACATAATGGGCTTGTGTCCTTATTTTTTAGTGGTCGATTTTTCAATTGTTGATTGAAATTGATGTTAATAAATGTGTATTGGCGTGTCTATTTTATTAAAAAACTAAATGTTGACGGAGACATAGCAATTAAAAGTTTTAATTATAGTTTTAGCGCTAGAAATGGTCGGCCAAATTTATATGACGTGAAATGCATTTTAACGTCAGTTATTTGTTGAGTAGGTGTATGAGTAGTAGTGCTGTGGTAATGTTTTGTAGCTGTTGGTAGTCAAATAATCAAATCAAGTCAAAGAATAATAAGTTTTTATTTTATTTAACCCTGCTAAGGCAGACATAATATTGAAATTTTATTGTTCCTCGAAATAGCTGTAAATAATATTTGATATTTTGATATATAAATACATATAGCAGAGCTTTATGAGCTGTAAGTTTGCCAGCGGTTGTGATGTCACATGCAATTGGAATGTGTACAACGTTGAATCCCTTTAATAATTAAAGAGACAAAATGACTTTTCTAATTGTTTATATTTAACATATAAGGAGTTATTAAAAAATAATTGGACATTTGAGGTTCTAGTTCACTTCATCAATATATACTAAACTATTATAGAAATTAAGACATAGGACACAAGCCCATGGTGGTCCTGGTTTTGCCAAATAAAACAGAATGAAAAATAAAGAAAGAGAGAGAGAGAGAGCTTTACAATGTGTTAAGGTAGTTGTATCGTGATAGTCATGCTCAAAAGTATAACTCAGCAACCTAAAATTATAATGTAGCTGAAACGTTAGTGTCAAATAGTCTCGTTAAAAACTTTTGTGAAAGTACAGTCTCACTGTTCTCACTACATGTAAATAGTATCTACACGTACATACACATACACAGTCATTTCTTGATTTTATAAAAATTTTCAATGTTTACAAAATTTTATTTCTGTAATGGCGTGGACAATAATTTCCATTTTTTTTTATGTGATTAATAACTACTGTTTCTATAATATATTAAATTTTTATTGAATTCCTTTGAATCGTTTTTATTTTATTCGATAAAAATAACATTGAAATTACTATTTCCCATAAGAGCCTGTGTTAAAATAACAAAACTTTAATATCGTTTTTCTCAATAATGGAGTGGTAAATTTTAATCGACCTGAGGTCAATATGTCTTATAATTAATTAAAGAGCAATTAAATGAAGTTTTATTAAAATCCTTTGAAAAGTCATTCCACGATACAACTACCTTAAGGATCTGCATATCGCTTTGGATCTAATTGCCATTAAATAAAGTGATCATTATAGAATCATACATGTCCGATGTTGTACGAAAATTAGGTTAACATAAACAATATTCAGGGCTATAAAAAATGACAGATGAAATTAATTTGTATGAAACATATGGCGCAGTTAGCATCGCAGCTATTTTCGTAACTGCGCTATAGTTTATTATTGAAACTGAACATTGATTTATTGGAAAAATATGATTTTATCCATTCTGAAACTGTGCAAAGCTAGTAATTCCATTCATATAATTATTAACGCGTCCTATTCAAGTTTATCTATCTGTTGCCCCAATCGATTTATTACCTGGTAGTTCAGAATCAATTTCCTGTAATTTGTTCCTGGAGAATATCAAATTTTGATGAATCTGTTTAAGTGATAAACATGCAGCCATTGAATATATAAACCTAACAATGTTTATTTTAAAACAAAATGTTTGACGCGTGTAAATTGTTTACTCCTTTTAATAAACCACATGGTCTGGTTTTCTAAAAGACAAGCAGCGATCGACTGAATCTCATGCCGCGTTCTTTGGTGTTGATCTTTGGAAATAAACAAAAAGCGCGACTTCTTCTCCCCTCAATGGGCTTGTGTCCTCATTTTATAGTGGTCGATTTTTAAATTGATGTTAATAAATGTGTAGCTATTGGTAGTCGAAATATCAAGTTTTTCAGTCAGGTCAAAAAATAATAAGTTTTTATTTTACTTAACCCTGCTACGACAGACGTAATATTGGAATTTGATTGTTCCTTGATATAGCTGTAAATAATATTTTGATATATAAATACATATAGCAGAGATTTATGAGCTGTAAGGTTGGCAGCGGTTGTGATGTCACATGCATTTGGAATATGTACAACGTTGAATCCCTTTAATAATTAAAGAGACAAAGTGACTTTTTTAATGGGCTTGTGTCCTCATTTTTTAGTGGTCGATTTTTCAATTGTTGATTGAAATTGATGTTAATAAATGTGTATTGGCGTGTCTATTTTATTAAATATCTAAATATTGACGGAGATATAGCAATTAACAGTTTGAATTGTAGTTTTAGCGCTAGAAATGGTCGGCCATATTTGTATGACGTGAAATGCATTTTAACGTCAGTTATTTGTTGATAAGGTCAATGCTGTGGTAATTTTCTGTAGCTGTTGGTAGTCAAATAATCAAGTCAAGTCAAAGAATAATAAGTTTTTATTTTATTTAACCCTGCTAAGGCAGACATAATATTTTAAATTTGAAATTTTATTGTTCCTTGAAATAGCTGTAAATAATATTTGATATTTTGATATGTAGAGATTTATGAGCTGTAAGGTTGGTAACCTTACACAAGGATTGTGATGTCACATGCACTTGGAATGTGTACAATGTTGAATCCCTTTAATAATTAAAGGGTAAAAATGACTTTTTTAATTGTTAATATCTCCTAACATATAAGGAGTTATTAAAAAATAATTGAACATTTGAGGTTCTAGTAACCCACTTTATCAATATATAGCACACTTTTATAGAAATTAAGACATAGGACACAACTTGCTATCTAGCATTTTATATACAGACATAAAATATCTATCCAACAAAATTTAAATCATTAAATTATCTCGTATAACTTATGAGATATAAGTGAGACAAATCTTATATTTTTTTAGTTACTACAATTTTTGTAGTGACTGATGTTCTTAAAACAAATTTATTTAAAACCATTCTACTTAAATCTAAGCGTGTTATTATTATTTTATAGAGCAATTACATCTTTCATGATCTTTAAAAAATAAATATTTTGTTAATTTTTTTTAGGTCATGATTCCTTTTATATGAATTTAGCGCAAAATAAATAAATATACTTTAATTACATTTTGCAATAAATGCTAAAACCCCTGGCACACATGCAACTATAAAAACAAAGTTTAATAAAGTGCGGTTGATGAAATTAAATCTTTCGTTTATTTGATATTATTTTTAGTTGTTTAGTATTATTATTAACAAACATAACTTGAAGGTTTTTGAACCTAGTTTTTTTTATTCATATCATATCTATTTATAATGAGTAGTGATTCCATGGCTCGGATTTCTTTTAATTAAAAAATACTCTCATTTATATAAGTCCCGGTAAAAATTGCAGCACAGTTTCTAATCGAGACATACCTCTTTAAAAAGTTATAAAATGACAACAATCGGCGAAAATGTGTGAAAGTGATTTTGTAATTTATTTTTACAAGAGTTATTTTTTTTTTTGTAAAGATTTTTCTATGTCCGTAGTTTCTTGAATAAGTATGGTAAAGGTTTTTCTTTCCTCTTATTGAATGAATGTAGCCCGTGTGCTTAGGTTTAACGCACTCTGATCTATAGTACATTTTATATCTTCTTCACGTAAAGAAAATTGAATTGTTGTTTGAAGTAACTAAATTAAGTTTTCCTGAATTCTATTTTAATTTAGCAAAAGTATCGGCGGCTGTTATAGCCTGTAGAATAGAGACCACGATCACAAGGAGGTCGAGACGCTAGGGACGGTAGTTTATACATCCGATATTACAAACAAAATACCACCTTCAGTCTCTTAAAATATAAGAAATATTTATATTTCAGCAGCTAGAATTAAAACGGCATCATTGTAACACATCTTTGGCGGAGCGATGTCAGACGCACTTTGAGGCATAAGTGCGGTCCATGTGTAACCAAAGTGCAGATGTCGGATTGTTAAAAAGAAAATAACTTGGTGACAATCGCTGTGGTCGTATTCATAATGTGCTACAATTTTGTGCGTCTAAAAAATATAATAATAAAGCAGTGTGCATAAATTCAATATTTAAAAAGATATATATATATCCTCTAATCAAAGTTTTTTGTAAATATATTATTTATCGAGTTACAATGGGCTTGTGTCCTCATTTTTTAGTGGTCGATTTTTCAATTGTTGATTGAAATTGATGTTAATAAATGTGTATTGGCGTGTCTATTTTATTAGATATCTAAATGTTGACGGAGATATAGCAATTAAAAATTTGAATTGTAGTTTTAGCGCTAGAAATGGTCGGTCATATTTGTATGACGTGAAATGCATTTTAACGTCAGTTATTTGTTGAGTAGGTCAGTGCTGTGGTAATGTTTTGTAGCTGTTGGTAGTCGAAATAATCAAGTCAATTCAAAGATTATGTCTGTTACGGCAGACATAATATTGAAATTTGATTGTTCCTTAAAATAGCTGTAGATAATATTTGATATTTTGATATATAAATACATATAGCTGAGATTTATGAGCTGTAGGTTGGTAACCTGTAAACTTGCCAGAGTTCTGTCAAGAATATATCTCATTTACGCTCTGTTGTATAAAAGAGATAACAACTAGCGGTTGTCAGGTCACATACATTTGGAATGTTGTCCAACGTTGAATCCCTTTAATAATTAAAAAGACACACTGACTTTTTTAATTGTTAATATCTTTTAACATATAAGGAGTTATTAAAAAATAATTGAGCATTTGAGGTTCTAGTAACCCACTTTATCAATATATAGGACACTTTGATAGAAATTAAGACATAGGACACAAGCCCATTGATCGAGAATGAGAAGAGACAGGATGACAGAAACTTCAAAAAAATATAAAGAGTTTTTTTAGCGCGCCAATTTTGTTATTAGTGAGTTAAACAGTTTTACCACTTAAAAACTGTTCATATTCGGCAGAGGTGTTATATAGAAGTTAACAATTTTTTACTGAGTACAAAATTACAACAGGTTATTTTAATTGTAGAAAATTATTATATTTATATTACACAAATAATACGAAAACTGTGCGATATTTTAAACAAGAGCTAATATTCCATTTGATACGTATTGATACGAATTATATAAATAAAGTATAAAAGAAAAGTATTTATTATGTTTTTTAATTAAAAAGATATTTTGATTTCAACTGGTATCATCTCATTTAGAACACCTTGTAAAGACTGATTATATATTTTAGATTTTCTGATCGTTGTTGCCTAATAATTTACACTAAGCACAAGTCCGACTTTGTTTATATTACCACAAAGTTTTAAACAATTTAGTCTATTAATAAATTGATTATGAACCGCTAAAAGCACGTGGCGAAATGTGGAAAATAATGATTTAAGTGGAATGAAAATTTCAGTGAAATAAAACAGAATATGTTGTTGTAAAAATGTGTGAAATAAGAGTTATAAAAAACTGCTTTTAACAAGATGAAGCCGACTCTCATCACTGTTGAAAATGCTGTAAGTAGCAGACAATATTGTTGATAAAGAAATTTATTTATTTATTTAGTACGTCAGACTTCAAAATGACGTATAGTGTCCCTTTAAACTTTCATTGAAAATGCTAATTTCTTTATTTATTTGCCTTGACTTTTATTCGTCATAGTCACCATAAAACATTTTTTTGTAATTATTTCACATTTTGTAATTCTATTTTACAAATTTCTCAATATTTAAATAATTCACTAATTAATTTTGAATCATTTAACAAAAATTTAGTATTAACAGGAAAAGTTTTAACCACTTCTAATATTTCACTATTGAATTTTGATCTTTCTAAACTATAATTTATGCATTCAAATATAATATGATCCAAAGTTCCTTCTTTACCACATTGACATCTATCGTCGGATTTAATATTAAGTTTGTACAGGTGAGCTGGAGTTTTACAATGATTACTTTTGATTCTGATTATAATTGATATAAATTAGCGGGACTCATTTCTAAACCATCTTTTCTTACTTAAATTTGGATGTAACATATAATAATCTCTTCCTTTTAACTGACTTTTGTTAATGAAATCTTGGTTTCTCAAATTGAAGTTTAATTTTTTGATTATATTAAAAATTTCATATAAAGGTAATTTAACTTTCATCTCAATTTCCAAATTTATTGCTTCCTTTGCCAATTTATACGCAATTTCATTTCCTCTTATTCTACAATGTCCCGATATCCACATAAGTTTTATGGTATTATTCTTATTTATTATATTGAAATACATCTCCTTAATTTTGCATGTCAAAATATCATTATTTGATTTGTTATCATTAGAATTTAAATTTTTTAAAACACTTAAAGAATCCGTTATTATTATAATTTTATTATTGTTCATATTTTCATTAATTTCCAATGCTTTTAATATTGCTAATTTTTCTCCAGTATAAGAACTAACTTTGTTATTTAATTTAAATTAATCATATAATAAATGTATTTGTTCATATATAGCAAATCCTGCTTTATTTCTTTCTAAATCAATGGATGCAAATAAATGCTAATAGTGTCTGTATTATAGTGATGTTTGCATGATTTTGTTTCAAAGATTTTGCTTCTTTTTAAATACAGGAACCATCAAGCAACATCAGATGGATCGATTCTTTAGACAATGTTATTAACAGCAAAGAATTCGAGGAGCTTTCTGATTTCGAAGATGAAAGCAGTGATGATACTGACACCATTTCTTCAGGGGGGCCTTCAATGAATCCAACATTTCCCACAGATAGACCTCACCAAGATATTTGGGAAGCTGATGATATCAGTAGGAGTTTACAGGTTCGCTAGAAACTGTTGTTGAACAAAATATATGGTGTATTAATCAGGGTCTATGCCCATTTATATTATTTATATTATTATATTTTAGCTAGGTGTGTTTCTAAGGAAAATAAACTTTTATAAATTTATTTGCAGATACTTCCAGGATATGAAGAAATAACAATATTGATCACAGCTGGTGACTTAAGTGAAGCGCAATTACACCCAAATGCACAAACGACTGGAATCCTGCTGGCAGCTTGGCTGGGCAATTATTCTCTGATGAGAAATTTACTGTCTCGCAAGCTAAATATAGAAGTCTGCGACAGGGATGGGAGGTAAATATTGATTCGAACTGAATTTACAACCGACTTAGTCGTTTGCGTCACAAGCAAGAACACACTGAGCATTATTCACATAACTATTTTGATATAAGAAAATAAGTTTTGCTTGTTAATGTATGGGTTTGTGTCCTATGTCTTAATTTCTATAAAATTGACCTATATATTGATAAAGTGGGTTACTAGAACCTCAAATGTCCAATTATTTCTTAATAACTCCTTATATGTTAAGAGATATTAACAATTAAAAAAGTCATTTTGTCTCTTTAATTATTAAAGGGATTCAACGTTGTACACATTCCAAGTGCATGTGACATCACAACCGCTGTCAACCTTACAGCTCATAAATCTCTGCTATATGTATTTATATATCAAAATATCAAATATTATCTACAGCTATTTTAAGGAACAACAAAATTCCAATATTAAGTCTGTCGTAACAGGGTTGAATTAAATAAAAACTTATTATTCTTTGACTTGACTTGATTATTTCGACTACAAACAGCTACAAAACATTACCACAGCACTGACCTACTCAACAAATAACTGAAGTATAAAATGCATTTCACGTCATAAAAATATGGCCGACCATTTCTAGCGCTAAAACTACTTGAAATTTTTAATTGCTGTATTTCCGTCAACATTTAGATATTTAATAAAATAGACACGCCAATACACATTTATTAAAATCAATTTCAATCAACAATTGAAAAATCGACCACTAAAAAATGAGGACATAAGCCCATTCTGCAGTAACTGGCGTACAAACACTACGACGTATTTTTAAGACGTCACAATAATTTTTAAGTGAATTGATAATTTCAGAACACCATTGCACTTAGCTTGCTGCAACGGTTTTGATAAATTAACGGAACTGTTGCTGGACACCGGATTTCCTGCGCATAAATGGGATAAGGAGCGTTTGGCAACACCTCTCCACTGCGCAGCCAGTGCAGGCAGTGTACGCTGTGTCGAATTACTCGTTGATAACGGGGCCCATGTCAATGCAGGCCTCCAGGGTAAATCTGCGTTGCATTACGCTGTTCAAAGTGACGCCAAAGAATGCGTCAAAATTTTATTAGAGCACGGCGCATGCCCGAATACGCCACAGGTAAATATAATTAATTCTATAAAATTTTTCGTAAAATATTTATTTTCGTCTTCTTCTAGGTTTTCACGGAGACTCCACTGCATGTGGCTGCTGCACTAGGTTCCGCGGAATGTGTACGTTTACTCCTAGATCACGGTGCTGATGTCAGATCGCAATGGGGTCCGAGAAAAATAACGGCGTTGCATCTTGCAGCTGAAGATGGTAATGCTGAATGCACTTTATTATTATTGGATGCAGGGGCTCACATAGATGCAAGAAATCACCGGAAACAAACGCCGTTACATTTAGGTATTTTACGAAGTCGAATTCAAATCGAACTCGTAATGAATTCAAAGAACGAACTTGAATTCATAGTGAATTAGTTATGAGTTCACAAATGAAAATTATTTTTAAATTTAATATTCTTAATTCGACAGCTTCTTTGGCGCAATCTGGAGAAACTTTAGAGCTTCTTCTATCCCGAGGAGCAGATACTAATGCTGTAGATTCCGATGGAAGAACACCCCTTCATGGAGCGATTGTCAAAGAATCAAGGTTAGAATTTAAATTGTCCTAAAGTTCTAACGTCGCAATAGTGGTGTGACAATGCTACATAAATGTCAACCATATTTCAGATCCTGTGACTGCGTTAGAATTTTACTCGACGGTGGCGCCCATGTTAACCAAGCGGATAACTTTGGATACACTCCGCTGCACATCGCAGCGCTGAATGAATTTTCATCATGCGTTTATTTATTAATTGGTAATTGAATTACTAATCGAACAACAAAAAATAAATATCTCTTAATAATAAAAGTGATTTATCATTCGCAGGATATGGTGGTGATGTCACAGTTCGCACAAATGGTGGCATTTCCGCTTTATCATTTATCGTACGTAGAACCCCGGATGTGATTCCAAGATACGTTGCTAAATTTGATGCCGCCATTAAATTAAACGACCACGAAATCGGTGACGTAGATTGCGAATTAAAGCTGGACTTCCGCATCCTGGTTCCAAGTATGGACAGAGGAGAAACGGAACTACTTCTTGCATTCATTGAAGTCGGACAAAAAGAAATACTTAAACATCCGTTATGCGAAACTTTTTTATTTTTAAAATGGCGAATTATTCGAAAGTTTTTTATATTAAGTTTATTATACCATGCGATATTTGTACTTAAATTTAGTATTTATATTAAAGGTGACCTTAAATTCGCACATACTCATTCATAGTAAACGTTTAATTAAATTTAAACAATTCTTTCAGCTGTGTTTTCAAATGATTGTACAGAAAGTTGCACAGCTGCGCCTAAATGGGCCTTAAAGTTAGGCTACTGCCTACTAGCACTGAATGCAATATTGCTGATCAAAGAATTATTCCAAATTGCACATGGATTAGCAGGTTACAGTCGTCACTGGGAGAATTGGCTGCAATGGCTGATTATAGTCACAGTATTTCTATGCGTGGTACGTAAGCGCCTGATCAGCATGCAACTAATACTACTCCATAATTTAATTCTTCAACGATTAAGTTTTGATTACGCAACTTCTTTATTAGACCCCTTGGACTAGGGACGTCGGCCACGCACATTGGCAGCACCACGTCGCCGCCGTGGGGATCCTTCTCACGTGGTTGGAGCTGATGATGCTTGTAGGAAGATTTCCAATATTTGGACTGTATGTTCAGATGTTTACAACAGGTATTCATTACCAATGAATGTTTCACTTCAAAATACACCGCTTAAATAAAAGAAAAATATTTTAGTTGCAGTAAATTTTTCCAAGTTTCTGCTGGCATACTTCTGCGTATTGATAGCCTTTGCGTTTAGTTTCTCCGTGCTTCTTCGGGAGTACCCTGCTTTTCAGGATGATACCTGGGCGCTGCTGAAAGTCATTGTTATGATGTCTGGGGAATTAGAATTCGATGACATGTTCTTTCAGAAAGATGAATACCCCATAAAATATCCGATAACAGCGCATCTGATATTCCTAGCTTTTGTTGTGCTGGTCACTGTTATTTTAGCAAATCTGCTAGTCGGTTTAGCTGTTAGTGATATACAGGTATTATAGCTGGATCGCTTTATTTGCATTTTGTAAGATTTCAATTATTTAACACAGCTTTACAACAGGGATTGCAGCAAAGTGCTGGACTGGATCGACTATCACGACAAGCTGAATTAGTAGCCCGACTAGAAAGTGTTTTATTTTCGAGATTATTAAGAAAATTGCCTACTCGTCTTGTACTAATTTGTCATCGTAGTGCTATGCTACTAACATCTAGCGGTCAGTGGGCGCTTTATGTTCGTCCAAACGATCCTCGAGAAAAACGGGTAACAAAAATCTAACCATTAAAATTTCTTTTATACATTTAATGACTAAGTTTAATAAACCAGTAAATTTATATTTTTAAGATTCCCAGAGATTTAATCACCTCAATATATCAACTAGTAGCAGAAAGAAAAGAAAGACCTCAAAGTAAAAAAAGAAGAAAAAATTTTATAAGAAAATCAAATCCAAATGTAACAAATTTAGATAAATTAAATAGTAATAGTTACATAAATATATCAAATTCAAATTTATCGGAAAAAATGGGAAGAAATATTCCAATCCCAGTTGCAAGATTTGGTAGAATTAGAAGCGTTTCGGAGAATATAACGAATAATCAAAATTTGTACGAAATTAATGAGAATATAATGGATATCAAAACACAGATGATGGATTTATGCCAAAGAATGGAGAGATATCAGTCTGGGTTGAACAATAAGATGGACGAGATAAACAAAAGAGTGCATAGCTCCGAATGAAACTTTGTTAAGTTCCTCCTATTTTATAAAGACCATTCTAACATATTTTAATTACATACTCTCTCTCTCTCTCTCTCTCTTACTATGCACATAATAAATTAAAATAACATTTTAATTTTCTCTGTAAGAAACTATTTTTAAACTCTAACTAAAACCGTTTCAAATTCACATCCCTATATGTTAGTAAACATAAGAATAAAGTAGATTTAAAAAACTAAATTACAGTCTTAAATTATTGAATCCTGAAAATAATATTTATTGCAGCAAAGCGGACTTGGTGAAGCGACAAATTCAAATACAACTGTTATAAAATATAAGATAATAAAACAGATGCTACTGTTGATTTAGTTAAATAAATAAACCAATTAATTAAAATAATTGAAAATTTATGAAGCTATACTTCAAGAAGTATAAAATTTGGATATAATAAATCATGGATTTATAGTAATGTCTAGTAATTTTATGTAGATAGAAAAACAAATTACAAACTTTCAAGTAAAGCTTACCAAAAGGTCGCAGCTATAAGTCTCTCCTGATGCTAATTCTATATTGTTAATATTTCTTTGATGATCATGTAAATGTATATTCTTAACTTTCGAATTATTTAATACTGTAACGTTCGAATCTGAAGGAAGACTTTTATTAACAGATTGTAAAATAGCATCATTTTCAACAATGTAAGCAATATCTTCAAAATCGTTATCGTTAAATGTTATCAGAGCATCGGAACAGGCATCCCAAACCTGAGGAATAAATAACAACAGAATAAGTAACAAGTACATCCGTACAATTTTTGTTTTATCTTGTGTACTATTGTACCTGCATACGATTAACAGGGTGAAATCGAGTAAGCTTTTCCCATGCTCCTAATTTAGTTAATAAATTGCATGATTTACGACTTAAAGAGGAGACACGATTAGAAAATTCTTTGGGAAGATTATCTTTAAAAGATGGACCGCCTTCTAACAGAAGAACTCTTTTATTTGATAAATGTACATCCTTAGCTGAAAGAAAAATAAAAAAATATGATTTAAAAACAAAAGGTTTCTTCAAATCGTATTAATTGCAACTGTAAAAGCTGTCAGGTTAAAGTTTATATTTTATGATTGTTATAAAGTTCTCAATTATTATATAAATAAGTTACAATATTACTTCGAAAATGTTTTATTCAATATTTTTTATCATTCACAAATAATTATATGATTTTTACATACATACAAATATAACCTAAAAATTACCTAATGCAAGCGCACAACTCGTTCCAACCATTCCACCTCCAGCAATAATAATATCATAATGATTATTTTTATCATTAACACAAAGAGTTCTAGAAGTTATAAATAAACAGTTGTTAATATTCAATATTTTATTCAATTTGTTTAGTTTGTAATACTTTGACAGAACACTTAATGCAGCCATTTTATTTTTAAAATGTCTCAAAGGCCACAAGTGCTATTTCTATATTTTTGATTGTATAATATTATAAGTAATTTTTGTTAACATTAGGAATAAGAATATTCAATCGATAAACATATCTTTATAAATGTCATTTGGTTTCATTTGGTTCATTAATAAAAATTAGATAATTTGAGATATTAAATCAGATAATTCATTATTAATAAATATAGAAGAAAACTTCTATTCATTATAAGATCTATTTTTCCTAATGATTAAAAATAAATCACAATAAAAGATAATTTAGAGTAATCATAAAATGTAAATTGAATATATTATAGCAATCGAATAAATATGTTCTTTTAAATTACTTTGAAGGAGTATTTTTCCCATTGTTAATATATTAAAATATTAGGACAGGGTTGAAACCCATGACAAAAACTATCGGATTATCAAATTGAAAAATAAATAAATTACAAGGAATTCTTAGTTACTAGCTTACTAACGATAAAACTAATCGTGAAAACCGGTTGCTAAATGTTATTATTATCATATTTGGTACGAATTCTAATCCTTATTCTAAAAATACATTCAAACTTATTCTAGTATTTAAATAAGCTTGCTAATCAAACTATATTTTTTTATTTCATTCTGTTTTGTCATTCATCTTCTGTTGATTATTATAATTTTAAATTTCTGGCAAATACAGAATGCGTTTAGTTGACACCAAAATGTTATAAATATAAGACATACTCGTATATAAAATTTCAGTTAAGGCAAACTGCATAAGTATTAAGAGCATGTTTTAAGATTTAATACTAATTATTAATTTCTTATAAGTAAATTTTAGAATCAAACATTGATAATTGTAAATTATAATCTCAAAAGAACTACACATAATACACCTTAAAAAAATATTAAATGATATTTTAGTAATACTCTTAAAGTAATGAAAAAATATAGGAGAGGCAGAATATAGCTATGCTCTCACTTTTGATTTACTTAATACAGTATATAACATATATTATACTGCTTCCCTTGCCCGAATATTATAGGCTCTCTTTCTAATTCTTTAAGAGTAACAATGTCTGTAAATAAAACAAATTATAAATACGGTTGATTGAATGCAAAATTGAATTATTTTGACTAGGCGACTGGTATTTTCCAACTGGATAGAATGTGTTTAATATAATGATAAAAAAAAGTCTTTGTTACATTTTACTATATATATACTTATATTATAATTATTACAAAGAACTTTATATTTAGTTCAAATGTTTATAAAACGGGTTGATGCCAAACAATTCTCCCAGCCAAACAACCCGTTACTAAAACAGAATGTCGTGGACTGAATTTTGTACTAACCACAATATCACTATGACAAATTTTAGTGCCTACTTCTAACAATTCATTAGGTTTTCCGTTAATGGGATTTAAGTATGTTAATTCACTACACCTTTCGTTAAATGATAATAATCTAATACCATGACCAAATGGTGAACATACAATTCTTCCATCTGATGAGAAACACAACTCTTTTATAAATCCTTTGCCTAAATTAGCTTCTTCTTTGAAATATATTAACCTAGGTTCATTTCCAAACATATGATTAGCCGATTCAGATAGATCTTCGTCTATTGCTGAAAGGATAGAACTACTTCTAGATGGCGTTTGAGGAGGAATTTCTATTATCTCAAAATTAGTTAACGTACTACCACTGGTTGATGGTGCGTTATTAGGTCTGCGCCTTCGTGAGTTTACATAATCTGTTGTTAAACCAGAATTTATACCCGATAATCTTTGCACTAGAGAATCCTCTGGTGGAGGTCTGGTACGATTTATTCGCATTGTATGAATTTGGTGGTCTCGAATTGTTAAGGTAGCCTCCCACATATCTTGGTACTGTCGTGGGGAGTTGTTTCCGAAATTACTGGGAAGCATTTCTTGGACCTAAAAATAATTCAACATTACTAAATAAATAATGCGGATTAATTTATATGGAATATTATTAAAAGTTGAATTTAATTGCTTACGTTTGGGTTCATTGATGGTTCATCTCCTCCACGTTGTTCTTCATTGAGATCATCTTCGTCACTATTGTACGCAATACCATTTACTATGTTTAAAACTCTTTCTTGAGTATCAGAAAATACTTTATTATTTTTTGAAACGTCTTCCTGTATATCGTGTATGCACGTCCACTAAGAATATTAATTGTAATTTAAAATTTAGATTAAAAGTTTGTTAAATAATATTTTTAATTTAGCGCTTTACCGACCTCGGAACTTTCGTCATTATTTATATTTCGACTTAAGGCGCACCAACCCATAGGATGAATCTGTAATAATTCGACTTAATTAACGTTTTATTTAAATAAAATGAATTTATCGATTAATAAGTTAATCATACCTGTAAGGAACTTATAACTTCTGCATCATTTTCTGCTGGAAAATCTGTTATTAGTTCAACTCTATTTCGACTTCGAGATTTATTAAATAAATGGGCATAGTTGGCTGCCAGTGGAAGATACTCACGACCTACCTGCATTAATCGATATACATTGGGCTGAAAAAATTATGTATTTATTTTAATTGACAAATACGGATTATTTTATTCGATTAACGATTTTAAATTTAAAGAATGTTTACTTTAAATCCTTCCAAGTCCCGACGTAAATTTTTTAGATCTAAATTGTGCACAACAATTAGGTAGCCTCCGGTGGTACAAATCACTAATTTTTGCTCATCTGGTGTAATTCGGCATCGCATTAATCCTGCAAACAAATTTTAGTTTATGTAGCTAATGAGCAACTTATTTTGAAAGTGAGGTAAGTCAATTTCTTTTTAGTGCATGCTTTTCAATACTTAGACAATAGGGAACTTTAATGTATCTTGGGGGTATTAATATTCAAAATGATATTAATATTTTATTAAAGAAAGCAAACGAACCTGGAGTATGGAAAACCCGTTGATAAGTGTTACCATGTTCAGTATAGGAGTTGATATCCCATGTGTATATACTACCGTCAAACCCAGAAGTTACGAGGAGTCCCTGATTTGACGAGTATTCTATATTTTTCACCCAATTTGAATGACCTTGAAGTGTTCTTATTCGACCTTTTAAATTTCTTACATCCCATAATGCAATTGTCGTGTCATCTGAACATGTTGCAAACATTCGGTTATCGAGAAATCTGAAAGAAACATTAAATAGTTTAATAAAATCTACTTGGAGTAATACATTGGAGTTTTATTTTAATAGATTTATATGAAAATGTTTAATTTGTTTCTTTCACACTTATAGTTCAAATTGCGAGAATTCAGCGGCGACTCACACTTAAAACAAGTTGTGGGGTATAAACTGTCGATATAACTAAAAAGCACTGACTCACTTATTTTTCTATAATGTATATAGAAACGAATGAGATAAAATTCATTATCGTATTATAGATTTATACCGCTCTTATAACCTCTTTTAGGTATAAGTCACCGCCGAACTATCGTGACTTGGACTATAATTAAAAATTCATTACTTTTCTTTGTGATTTGATTTGATCGAATATTTTGTTTTTGTTTATATATTAAACATAAATATTAATGCAATCATAATTTGACCTTGCATTTATTTAGCACCTATTTCTCAAACATGTATGAATAGCATGAAATGGCATTTTTGTTACAAAATAAAATGTATTACGGTCTTATTTAAAAAAAAACAACAACAACCAGGTTTTCAAAAACAGGATTTCCTGTATTTTAGTGTAGCCTTACTCATATTTTAAAAATAACATTCTAAGTTCTAATATTAAATGTGATAGCCAAAACAACTTAATTGAAAGTTTGACTAATTGATTAGCTGGTTTTTTCCAAATGTTAAATCTGTTTTTACTAGAGTTTCTTAAAACTAATACAGTTGGAACACCCTGTGATGCGTGTTTATTCTTGCTAGAATGTAGTAACAGTTATACACGGCTGTCATTGTACTGAATACGGTGACCTTAAATTGGGCCAGGTACTTCACTTACTTTATAAATACTAAAAAAACATGAAAAGCACGAAAGCGCCAAACAAGAATTTTTAGCTCCAGTATTATTGCAAAAAATTGCAAGTAGTCTAAAAGAATTTGGATCTTTAACTTTCTTAGTCTTAAATTACTCAAGTTTAATTTACAAAGCTCTGCGAAGAAATTATTTAATCATCGGTAGAAATATGTTTTACAATATATTATAGTTTCAAATTTGAACTCGATGGGAGAATTAGTTCTCCAGGTATATTACTCACCGAGTTTAAGCAATAGTTTAGTTATCTTATGATTAGACGACAGTCGCTTTGAAGATTAGTAACTTCCCCAATTATTATTATTTTTTAAATACGAGTATCAGTCTTTAGAAAAATGTAAACATTCGTAAATCGATTGATAAGATAAAGTAGAAATAAGAATATATTAATTATAATTTTATACAGAGGCGTACACATACTATTTTTTAGTGGTAAAAACCCCGTCATTCTGATATATAATTGACTTGCGACTTTTTCATTAAGAGGAGGGGGGAGGTTAAGGTTAATTTACTTATATTATTGTACAACTGGTCCAGTCATTATAGTAAGTTCACCTCGGAATTCGAGATTCTTACCTAATTTAAGCTTAAATGACTGGACCAAACATATTAAGTTTATTGTGTAAAAATTTGAAGTCGATTGGAGTAAAACTGTCGGAGATATAGAGTTTTAAGTCTTCCTGTTTTTGTGTTACTTTCAAACTTTTAAACGCGGTTTCTCACACATAGCTTTTTCAGAGTCGGTGCCCTCTCTAGCTCAAAATCTACTGAACCGATTCTTTTGAAATTTTGCACACTCTTTCTTTACATAAATGCCGAGGTAACGCTGTCGAGTTTTTTTTTTAATTTTTTAATTTTAACGTATTTTAAAATAACAAAGTTTCAAAGATTTTTTTCATGTAAAATCGGTATTTTCACTTTTAAGTGCTGTAAAAAATTGAAACATCAATAAAAAAAAGAAAAACTCGACAGCATTACCTGCAGAAACTTATCAACTGATGAAATCATTTTGGTTTTTCGATGAGTGGCACCGCAATGTTACTTTTCTTTGTGACGTTTGCGGAGATTTGCTGTCAATGCCTCATTTCTTGATATTTATTTATGAAAATTTTACAAAGTATTCTTCAAATTTCATTTTATCATGTAGTAATTATAGAAATAATTATATATTAACTGTGACGTCAAAAAACATTATCGAAAATATGCTTCTTAAAGTGTCGAGATAAAAGTGACGCCTTCCCTTTATACAAGCAATGTATGTATCACAGCCTTAAAATAAAAGAAATGCGACACTCTGATCTACATGCTTCTGTGACATACATGCCTTTTGGGTACTCTGGTGTATTGATAAACATTAAAGTATACGACTGTACGCTTACTGAGACAGTCGTAAGTCTTAGATTCTGTGTAAATTTAATATTAGTACCTCCTCTCCCTAATCTAGCATTGTGTGTGCGCCCCTGCTTTCGCATGTTGGCACTTCCTGCTTAATGCAATTAATTAACGTTCAAATCAGGTATGTAAACAATACGGTGTTATCACGCTAGCCATCAGAGTTTACAGTTTCATTGGTGATGCATATGCATATTGTTGTAATGGATAATTTACAATGAAGTAATTATAATTTAGTTAAAACAACTAAGCAGGCATGAAATAAAATTAACACTCATTAGCGATTTCTAAAAAGAAAAAAACTTAATTAATAAAAGGTCATTAATAAAATGTCTATTAAAAAAAAAAGGCATCGATAATATGTAACACTGTTGAAGGCCACGAAGAATGATGATGACAAGGCGACCTCCAAGAGTTGTGGCATTAAATTTTAAGACTACATTTAGCAAAATATTTAAATAAAAAAATTAAGTTTACGTAACTCAATGTTTTTTTTAAACATTTACCATAAAAACATAATCACTAATTGAATCTATACGAAAAAACGTGCTATTTCCAAAATTATTGTTGGATTAGTTTCAAATTTGATATCGGGCTTCAGAAGATATATTTAAAGGGAATTTGAGATTCTCTTGTGGTTTTTGAAAGAGAAAATAACTATACGAGTATACTTTCAGTTCAAGCGCTTCTGTTCTTTCACAATAGTGAAATATTATCAAAGTTCTATTTTATTTAGACTAACAAGGTATTTGCAACTACCGCGACCCTCATACTCATAGAAGGTTTATAATAATTATAAACAAGTTATAAAAACATTTCTAACCCTGTATTTCATCTGATTTTAATTATTATAACGAATGCATGTCATTTTCTACGGGTGTTATTGAAGTCTTCCATTGAAGTGAGTGATATATGTCTTTAAATCAACATTACACTTTTGCAGCATATTATATCTATTATTAATTCTTTCACAACATCCATTTATTGATGTCCTTCCACATTATCTATTAATTACCACTAATTAAAATTTAAAAGCAAACAAACTAGACACGCACAACATATAATCGAATTATAAATCAAAACTTGGAAACAGGTGATTACAAAACCAAATAATGAAGGTTTCTTATTAGTAGTCTTATTATTATTAATTTAAAATTAGTTGCACACAACCAGTTGACGTAAATTTATTCCATATAAAATCAACTAGGACACTTCTGTGAATTCATGCATTCAATCAGAGGTCAATAAATTCGATTGTTACATAAAAATAATCTAATAATATTACTTGACACAATTGACGCAATCCCGATGAGCATTTTCTACAGCTCTCACTTCAGTTTGTGATAACGGATCAAAAACAACGAAGCTCTTTTTCTCGCAAGCTGCAACTAATAGAGATCCATCCGGTGAAAATTCCAAATTGAAGACTCCGCCGTGTGAACGATGCCTCAGCCTCTCATCCCATGTGCATAAGGTCGTCATTGAGGAATACAATGATTTGTAGAAAGAGTCTGTCGACCCGACCTTGGGTTTGTGACCGATCTCACGATTACGTAGGTAGAAATATGAGTTCGTCATGTTGGTCTGAAAATATAATATTGTTATTAAATAATATGAAATACCAGTACAAAAATGAAACAGTATGTGTTTTTTATATTTATACATTTTGAGTATAGTACACTTTAACGTTTGAAGATGGCGCTCAGTTATATACAGTGTAGGTAGATTTTGCTCTCATGATACTTCTTTATATTCTACCGACACACGTGACGTTATTTTTATCAATAAAACATGATAACATTCACAAGACAGCTTTTAAAAATAACTTTAGTAATTTAAAGTTAAGAAAACAAGAGCAACATTTTTCCTTGATTAGAAAACACTATTAAATTATTGAAAGTCTTTACAGTCAGATATTTAAATGATATCGTATTGAAAAAATGCAGAATTTGTCTACAAATACAATATCTACAAAATAAATAAATAAAACACATGCTTTATTTTTAATCACAAAACTTATATCATTCTGTATTATATAACAACTATAAAAAAAACCTTTTTTGGATTAATAAAATCGATAATTTTCTTTTTCTTAATAACTAGAAGTTTAAGAAGACCTTTTTAGCGATTAAAGAATTATAACATTTCTTTAGAATTGTAAAATAAAACTAGGAGTTGTTTAAGTAAAATGTACAATGTATTTCAGGTAATTTCCATGAAGATAATATTAAGGTAATATCTGTTTTATATTTAGTGGATTTATATATACGTATAAATACTACTGGCTCCTATCCTAATCGTTATTTTGGCGTTTTTAAAATATAATTATAATATTCAAAAATTGCCTGCTCCTCACCTGGTGCATCTGCATTTACAAGATAAATCAAACGACGCCCGGTGTAAAAAATCAAGTAAGTCTCGGCTACATCGCCCATATGGAATCCAATGAATTAGTACAAATATTTTCTTATACCAATATACCCCCTTAATACCTTTATCTAGTAACTCTGACCAGCAAAATATTGTTCTATTGGTTATATCACCTTTATTATATTTATTTAATAACATTTAATAATATATTATTAATAAAACAATTGACTTTAATTTCTAAATAGAAAACAAAAGGATGTATATTGTATTAAGGGGATGCTAGGGGGTCAATTAAATAGAGCTACAAAAGGTGGCAGTAAAGTACAAGATAAATTGTTAAGGAATCACCCCATTAGTGAGTAAACCAATGGATCAATACATTCGAGGCCACTACAGCATACATAATAATTATGCCAAATGCAGTTGCTGAGAGCTCATGGGTTCTCAGAGCAACCCTGCCGTAGTTATAACAGGATGTGACAGGATGTATGTAACATGCAAATTAAATCATATATTTTTAAGAAGGAATGGGGCGGGGCGCACATGTTAAAAAATCAATAAACTAGCCGAATTGAAGAAATCATTCGCGTCAAAAAACATTAGTACATATGAACATAATTCGTAGGTAATTAATTTAACAACCAAGGTTACTTCCTGAATTACTTCTGCAAAACAATGCGTACAATTTCATGACTAATGTGGTTGTGAAACGCCCATGGCGATACTTGTTTAAGACAAAAGAATAAATATCACAGACATTTTATATTCATATTTAAAAACAGATTGTGCAGCGAAAGGATCAAAATTAAGAAAGATTTATAATTGGCTGGGTTGCCCCTGAGTGATAGTCATGCTCTTCTTCAAAAGTACGGCCCTGGTTATCGACTAACATATTTATAAAGAATTGGTCAATACTCTCGGTCGTTTCCTATTTTTTACATGCTTAAAATCTCTTTAAACTACTGTAGTGAACATAACATTAAAAAACCAGATATTAATACATATAATTATTACTATTTCTTTCTATTAATAACTTATCTCGTTTCAATGTCAAGTTATTTATATCTATAGTAGTACACGGATTCAAAGTGACATGTACACAAAGTGCAATTACATCACAGAGCAACATCTTCTTGTTGTTTACATTACTATATATATATATACATATATATCTCTTTACTATATGAATTAATTAAAAAATGAAGAGAAAATTACGATATATGTAAATGGTGGGTGGATAGTAGGTTCACGACCTTTTTGTTTCTTAGTTTCGTTGTTGTTTTTACTTATAAGCAAGTAAAAAATAGACAACGCTTGAAAGAAATATATATAATCGAACATATAAATATAACACGAATGGATTATGTAAGTCAAGGTTTAATGAACCGGCTCAAAAGAACAATTTGTTAACATAAAATCTGGTTTCAAGAATGTAAATAACTTTGAAAACGGCTTTGTAACCTTAATATCTGAAATAAGTTTTAAAAATAGATGCATAACAAAAATATGAAAGAAAAACTATCTACTACAATAAAACAAACTAAATAAAACAAACTAAAAGTTTCTTACTAAATTTTATATGGTTAAAACTGAAAATAATTGAGTATTACTTACATATTTTCGTTAGCACTAATTAACTTTAATTCGTGAATGAAAATTTCTTCAATAATTGTACACGTTGTATACATAAATAAACATTAATATTTGTCTTATTTTTTTAACAAAGTTATGTAAATTTTTTAATTTTTATATGTTAAAAACAAAGTCTATTTATAAAAAAAATATTATGTAAACAGTAATAATAACATAAAAAGATATGTTAATACTCTACAAAATAAATTGTTGCGTCCAAAAACTTAACACAACTTCTATGAAATAAAACTTATTCAAAAAATAATTATTATTATGAGTAGAAATTTAAAACTACATATCAATATTCAAAAATACAATTTATTATATTACTGCGATATTTTAACACTTTAATAATTAAGTTAAACGCACTTGTCCAACTTTTATATAACTTAAAATAATGTAAATAATATTTAATTCAAAGTTAAACTACAAAATAAATTATTCTATTTTTTTTATAAATATCTTAATAGCACTTTGAATCTGCTATCATTTATAAATTGTAATTAAAATATGTTAGAAAGACAATACATTTTAAGGTTATTTTATATACTGTGAATTGCTGTGAATATTTATTACTGGAATTATATTTTATGAATCAAAAATGTCAAACTTCAATAACTTCAGAGACCATGACACGCAGGACATCTATGAAGAGTTTTAGTAACTACTTTGTAAATTATATTACCATTAATAACAATTAAGAATTAATTTCCTAAATAAATAATTACTATTACGACAAAATAATTAACAACAAATAGATAATTAGTGTATATAAAATCATAATATATTTTGTGATAAGTCACCTAGTTCTTGATTATCTGTGAGTGTTGTTGCTCTACCAACTGAGTTAAGACTATTATCTTTGCTCTGGAGAGGCAATGTGGGCAATGAGCAAATTACACGTCTATCCTAGCTGTCATTTAAAGTTGATTTTGATTTAAAGCCAAGAGAACAAACCAGCCAACTCTTCAATATTAGAAATTCTACAATAATTAAATAAAATATTATTTTAAAAATGGTTCTTTTAGAAAATGATGAGGTAAGTTCAACTATAAATCATATACACAATAATTAATTTCTATACTATATTATAGTCAAATGCATTATCATTTATATTTACTTTCAGTTTTTATCAAAACTTACAAAAATGTTTCAAAGTGCTAGGATAAATTCATCCGTAACTCTAACAATGAAAAGATGTAAGTTCTGTTAACTATATTGTATAAATAAATTTGTATCTTACGATTTATAAAATTAAGAAAAGTGCAGGTGGTTTTAAAATATATAACCTAATTTTGTAGATGATGGTCGTACGAAACCTGAACCCCGCGAGGGTCGTCCTCCACTGCCAGAGTCCACGGAAAATCTATGTTTAATTAGGGCCACTAAAGGCTCATCCAAGGTATGCTATCACAAGCACTTTCTTTTTATAAGTCTTTGTCGTACGTTAAAGTTCTACGCAACCATATGTTGAAGAAAACATTTTGTTTTGTTTTTCATTCTAAATTAATTGAATGACCTGGGTTAATTAAGACATATTGCTTATATTTAAGAATGATCATAAAACAAAGCTAACAAATAATTCCTTTAAATTGATTTATTATATTGTATGATACAGGTTTAATGCATTGTAATATTTTCTTTCTTTTTATTAGATAAGTACTGTTGTAAAATCTAAGGATACAATGAGATTTCATCTAGCCTATAGTAGTTTATTAAAAGGAAACATGGATGGCCTAAAGAAGATGAAGAAAACGAAACCAAAAGTGAAAGCAGCACAATAGTGACAGAAATGTAAAATCAATCAACTTTGAAAACATATACATATTACTATACATTTAAGGAAATAAGCTTTTTTAATTATTATTTTTATCTGATATAAAGTAATGGATAATTTATTAAAAATATATATACATTTTTCCAGAAACTATATTTATTTATTCTTTAATTGATAATTAAAATATAATGGCATGTTTAGTTGAGGGCACTGGGTTACCCATTCGACTCCTGGGTTTCCATTAGTTTTCAGACAGTTGTTTGCGCAGGCCAAAGCAACAAGATCCTGAAAATGCACGGAAATATAAATCAAATGGGAAAATAAACACAGGACATTAGTAAAACAAAAGGATAACTTACTTTGTAACAATAGGCGCACGAGTAGAGGCAAGAATCTACATCGTCTAAAGGACTCAGAGGATGACTCCATGTCCCCAAACTCAGCGACAACAGAAGCAGTGAATAGATTAGTGCTAAACAAATTAAATAAATTCCGTTAAATTCTAGCAAACATTTACATTATTTCTAATATGGTACTTACCCATTATTTTGATATTAATTTATAGAAGTTAAAGAATAACTCTGTATTAGATGAACTGAATAATCACGCGTTTGAAACGCTTTATATACGGAAAAATATCATTAAGTAATCTTTTATTGATACTGTTAGTTTTATTTATGACATTAATTACTGAGCCCATGTTGTGAGCTTAATAGGGGTGCTTGGGGGGTGCTGGCTTGTGAATTATCATAAACTTGTCAATACTTTATGACTCCATATATTAAATAAGTGTGTTTATTACAAAATAAATTGATTCTGAAATGTTATAACATCATTTTTATGTTATTTTTATTAGCCCTAATTTTTTTAAATATAAATTGTTTTGCGAAAGCTATTTTCTTTAAATAATCACCCAGGGAGCTAATAAATTGTGACTAGATACAATTTATCTTAAATGGCGAAATAAGTTGTAACGTATAAATCTACAATACAATAAAGAAGCATTGTCTCACTAATTCTTATAAGAAAATATGGTGAACTATCGTGTGGAAGACATATACGGCTCTAATAACCTCTTTTAAGCATGAATCACTGCCGAATTCTCGTAATTTGAACAATAGCAGACTTAGCAAGCAATTGTGATAATTTATTTTGCGCTTTTCAGCCTGAAGCCGCTGAAAACTTATTTCATTTTTATAGAATTTAATAAATAAGAAAATATGGCTATGAGAAATATATCTTTAAGTTTTGCTGAACATAAGTAGCAACCGGATAATATAATTCAATAAAATTAAAGTATTATTAGAGATATTAATTTTTAGCAAACACAATAAAATGAAGAGAAGAATTCTATTTATAGAATATTCATTATCATACAATCTCTGTTTTATATAAAAATAATTAACATGATAAAAACATTAATAATGTTTCTACCGTAATTTATGATTTTCATTTTATGTACCCACGCTTCCATTCAAGTTATGCTACGTTATTTAATCATAAATCATAAAATATATTGTTTCAAATATTATTTTAGATTTCTTAGTATATGGAATATAACTTGTTTGCAAATGATCTCAATATTTTTAGAGTGTAATCTGTAGTACAAGTTGTTATGGTTGCTATATGCAGGCGTTGATTTATTTTAGTCTTATGTGAAGTTTATAGTTTCTTAGTCTACTTATGTCATTGTAAGTTAACCTGTGTAAATATATTTAATATATTTTTAATTATTAATTTATATTATTAAGCTATGTCATTTGTTAGTAATTATATAGCCAAAGGCTTTACAGCTGCTTTATTAAAACCAGCAACTCTTACAATCGGTAAGTATATAAATATTAAGCACATAACCTCAAAAAATAAGTTTTGTTTGTTTTATGTTTAAGATAAATTTACTACATATTATGCATTTATACTAATATTTTCAGCAAGTCAAAGATGTGCTAGTAAGAAAGCAGGAAGTAGTACAAAAAATCAAAAGGGCCATGCAAGACCAAAACATCGGGGATGGCGTGTCCAAGATGGGCATACTGTAACTGCTGGTACAATTTTAGCAACACAACTTGGACTCCGTTTTCACCCTGGTTTAAATGTAAACATATTATATATAAACAATTAAATTATAATCTATAACTCATCATAACACTATGAATTGTTTTTCTGTAATAGGTTGGACTTGGCCGTAATGGTACGCTGTTTGCAATAGAACATGGTAAGGTGATGGTAACTTGTGAAAAAATTGATCCTAATTGGGAGCACACTTGGATTCAACGAATATATGCTGGCAGAGAGAATCAAACTATTTATAAGAAATATTTTAATGTTATTCCTGAGAAACAGCACTGCAGGTTTAAGCTAATTGATGAAATCTAAATCATTGTTTCAGCACATTTATTAGTCTTCTATTATATGTTTTAATTTGAAAGAAATTAAAGAAAAATCAACCACACAGATTGTAGCAGTCTTATTTTATTATAACTCGTTTCTTCAATAGTATTTTTTAATAATGATGCAATATTAATTTGATTTCTTTTTATAATTGACACAGGAATATCGCTTATGGTTTGAAAAACCTATCCTATACCTATAATTCTATGATAGAGCAATAATGAAATGTCATTTTCATGTGGGTCAGTAAAATAAATAATACTAAATGAAAAGAGATGTCGAATTGATACATGAAGCAATGAAATTTATTCGAATCAAGTTAATTTCTTTACATGTTGGTAATGTAATTGTTATTATTTACTCTTCCTCTTCTTCCTCCTCTTCTTCTTCCTCTTCATCATCTTCCTCTTCTTCCTCCCCTTCTTCAGGTGCACCTTCTTCACCAACAGGTTCTTTTGGAATAACTGGTTTTGGTAAATGAGCAATTCGCCATGCCTGATAGAATATTGATTAATTGTTAATATATTAGTTTGTCTTTCTTAAAAATAAGAAGTATGGTTCAAGTTACGAGAGTTCGGCGGTGACTCATATTTAAAACAAGTTGTGGGGTATAAACTGCTGATATATAACTAAAAAGCACTGACTCATTTATTTTTCTATAATGTATATAGAAACGAATAAGACAAAATTCATTATCGTATTATAAATTTATATCGCTCTTATAACCTCTTTTAAGTATAAGTCACCGCCGATCTATCGTGATTTTGACTATAATAAGTATTTCATTTCACTTAGGTACACCAGAAAAAATTAAAGTTGAGATGAACCTAAATGTAGAAGTATAATTAGGGTAGAACAGGAAGATTCGGTAAGAATTATTTGTTTAAATACCTCTTCTTCGGCGAATGTAGGGTCTCTTATTTCCATTATTTCGGGTCCTAATGGGTACTCAAACTGAATCATTGGCATATTTTCTGGAGAATGGTTGTGAGCGTTATGTTTTTGTCCCCATCCGAAATAAATTGTTCCAGCTTTCCTATTATAATGAAAAATATATTTATATACATTTATTCTAAATTGATGAGTACATTGAATTTTATTGGCGATAGAATAGTTGTATGCAATCAGGCGCACATACACATGTTGATTTATAAGCATATACTTATCGTTACACTTACTTTAAGTAAGTGTATGCAAAAGCGCCAGGCCATAAATTTGATCTCATTTGAACAACAGAAAATTCTGGCATACACAGAGAACTAGCTCTAGCGCTCCATGGAGGAGTTGTTTCCATTGAAGCATCTTCTGAAAGAGGAGTTAGTAATGGAGGTCCTGTTTCAGGTTTTGCAATTTCACCGGTATCTCCACCTCCTCCAGCATCGTCTTCCTCTTCCTCGCCAACATCTTCACCCTTTAAATTGTTTTACGAAATTATAGCCAAGACTTTATAACATAAACTGTATTTTAAATATGATAATGAGCTGCGAATAAAACTAATTAAAATGATTGATTTAATTTGTACTTGAGGTGGGTTAGGATTCCACCACACTACTCGTCCTTGTGGAAGAATATGTTCCGCGTGATGCACCCAAAATTGAAGATTTGGATCAATAAGATCTTGAACGGCGTGAGGCTGGTAATTTGGATTTTCTGTAAGGGCTCCACCACCACCTGAAAAACATTAACAGAGATCTTTGCATTATAGAATGTTTAAATGAAATGTTTAAATCATTTTTATAAATACCTCCTCCTTCACCCTCTGCTTCTTCTTCTTCTCCAAATCCTCCACCTAGGGTGAAGAAATTGAGTGGAGAGACGTGTGTCCCTGCAGTTATACGTCCAATTACAGCTCGCAGATAGTTTCTTTCGGTTCCGGGAAATGGTGGAAATGTGTGAATCTAGTTTTAAAATAATCGAGTCATGGTGTAGCAATCAATCTATTATATTATGCATTGTAACCCGGTCAGAATAAACATTTCAATTAGATATATTTAGACTTTGGGTTGGTACAGACAATATCTCATTTCTCATCAATTATTCTTATTTCAAATCATTTTTATTGCCCTTGAATAACTTTTTATGCAGATGTGCGATCGGTGAGGACTTTTAGTATTTTATTTGTAATAATATCCCCAAGGTGTATACCAACTTTCAGCTCTATGCGAATTATAGCTAATTTATCACCTCAGCATCCAAATCGCCAGTTAAGAATCTTGTTATCTTCCTGGACACTGTTATTTCCTGCGGAGTAGTCTCCGGTAGCTGAATCCACTCTTTACCAAATTCTGTACATACGTAATATACCTAAAACAGTAACTTAAATAAGCAAGCTAAAACTAATTTTTTGAATCTATAAACAGTAAAACTACAACCTTTTTATTTATTCCAGTCCCAGGCATTTCGTTTGGAATAACTGGAGGAGGAACATAAAGACTAATTGGAATGGGTGGCAACGGGGGACGTTGTATACGGGCGGGCTCTCCTTCTCCTGGTAGCTCTTGTTCTTTAATAGGAAAAACGTTTGAATTTGGTTCTGTTACATCCGTCTTTGCATCTAATTTCTCTACAGGGTTGGCTTCCAGTGCTTCCAAAGCTTCTGCTTCCGCTTGTAGTTGAGCTTCTTTCTCCGCTTCCATTTCCTGCGTTTAAATATGTTTGAAATGTTTTATTTATGGGATAACAGAAAACATGACTTTCCTGAGTATGCTCCTTAGCTATTATTTTAGATATGAACATATACTCTATCCAACAAAATTTAAATCGTGACGTTTCAATTAAAGTACCATCTCAAAAACGGCTAATTAACAAACCTCTGTACGCCTTGCATATTCCTCATCAGTCCAATCACATTCTGCGACATAGTAATTCTTATGAATGCCGTATATTTTACCCCAAAATCTGTGGGTGAAAATGTAATAGGTTATATTTTGATTAAAATCGTAACTTTGAAACTGTAACTCATTTTATACAAATAAAATAATTATAAAAAGTATTTGGAGATATATGATTTTAATTACTGGATTGAGTCTTCGCTAAACAAAACATTTTTAACTTTTTGATACTTACTTTATACTTTGAATAACCGGATTTTTGACAAGTTTCTTTATTGCCAACGCAATGCAAAACATTTCACATCGTGGTAGACCAACTCCAGTTTGCTCCATTATATACAGATGCTCCATTAAATCATCACGTGGTTTTTCGTGGTCATCTTCCGGCTCCGGGATAGCTTCACCCATTTCATCAACCAGTGGAGCAGGCTTTTAAAATAATTGATTGAATCAGACCACATTATTCTTTAAACAAAAATAGTTAATTTTAAAGTACCTGAAGAAATGGCAGAAGTTCTTTTGCTTCGTCGTATTGATGTGGTGGAATAAATGCATCTTGGAGATAATCTCCTGGTGCGAATCTCTGCTCACGTACAGCTCGACTGTATTCTTCGAAAAAGTCGATTATGTTTTCTGGTTGTTCTGATATAATCCTGTTTAGCAGATCTGACAAATGATCATACCTGCAACAATTTATCACCACATAGAATATTAGGTTAAAGTTCTATGCCTTTATTACGCACTGCAAAGACAGATAGGTCAGAGCGTTATGCTAATTATTTTAAGTGTTGTTCTGGTTGCAGTCGCAGGCGCCATAAGAAATAATATATGGTAACTCTTCTTAAAATTATTCTTCGTTTACCGTACTTACATGTTATCTCCAGAATCAGGGCTGTGTTTTTGGAGAAACATTTTCGCTCTGATCAAGTCAGTTTCAACAGACGGGCGCTTCTTTTCCGCTTGTTGAACAAGATCATCTTCTAGCACAAAATCCATTTTTATTTATTTCAAGCAATTCATAGAAAGAAAACCATTTCAACAATATAATATTGATTTATTAAAAAGCTCTAGCTTGAAACAGTTTCAATCTGTAACAACTCTATAACGGAAACAGGATGTTAATATTATAAAACTTATAGCAATTAAATAAAAGATAATTATTAGTTTATTAATTAATTATCATAGTAGTCTAATATGTAATATTTTTTTCCAAATGTTACTTTAATTTTTCTTTTAACTAACTAAGTCTATTTATTAATTGAAAGAAAAAAATATGAGCTTAAACTTGTTAAAAAGTTAAAAGATTAATTGCTTAAATAACATCTGAAGAAATAACACAAATTATTTCACATATTGTAAGTAAATAGTTTATTTGGTATTATTTATAGTAATTACACTTATATATTTAAAATATGTAATATTATATAAGGAATAAACAATCATAAAAAGAAAATAGAAAACAAACAAGAAATGATTTATAAAATTTCATGTTCTGATATGAATTTTGAAATATAAATCCTTTTATCTTTAGTTAAAAATTTACCTTCTAATAAAACAGCTATAAAAAATATTATCTAAAAAATTTAAGATAAACAATTGCAGTCAATATTCCAACTTCCAGGACAATCAAAAGAATGAGTATCAATTTATTTGTAAGTACATTTCTCTGAATCTTTCGTAAGACTGTTTTGGTCTTAGATAGTTCATCATCTGTTTGAGACAGTCTGGCTTTGCTTCGAAGAAGAGTTTCTCGTTGCTCACCAAGTTCAGTAATCACCTGCCAAATTATAATTAAAATAAAGCCAAGGATATTTGTTTATAGTTAAAGAATGGTGTAGTCACTTACACCTGTTCCTATCTCCTCTGTTTCGATGGCAATTTGATTTGAACGTGCTAAGCTATCAGAAGTTCTTTCGAGAGTAGCAACTCCTTCTAGGACTGTTCTTCTATTATGATCGTCCCAATTAAAGTTAGAATTCATCTTAATGGTTTTCAATTTTTAGATTATATAGCTTAACCTTATCCTTGCTTTGAAGAAATCGTGATTTAGAACTTACTGAAATATTTTTACACAATGATGTTTAATAACGAAGTAAATTTATGACTAATTATTAAAATATTTATAACTGATTATTAACTAATTTTAATAACAAAAACAATTTAATTCTAAATGTCAGTTTACATATTTTTGACAACTGTCACAATCAAAGGTCACAATAATATTTCATTTTATACAGTTGGTATGAACCACAGACTGTATGAACATGAAGTTAATAAAGTTTTTACTCTTCTCTACTCTATTATTATCTCTGCTCTATTACTTTAACCTCAAATTATTATTATCTTTCATTTGATTAATGTTGTAATTATATTAAAATGATGAGTGCTTTTGGATTATTAGCATCATTTACTAGGTAATTAACTACAGATACATAAAATATTCTTTACCTTACTTTGAGTAATACATCTTTTTAATTTTATAGACTTTCTTTATCACAATCACGTAATGTTTCAACTGGATCTCAATTACTTTTTCGAGCAACTCCTTGCCTTCTAGCAGAACCTCTTAAAAAGAAGAAACGTATTGACCCACAAATATTAAAAAACAGAGAAGATCGTAAGAAAAAGAAACTGGAAAAACAAATTAGAAGATTAGAGAAAAATGCTAGACAATTGAAACCAATAGATGAGCTAGAAGTTCCATTAACATTAATAGATTCACGCAAGTACGTAACAACTCAAGAATTAGATATGATATTTCCTAATTTACATGTTTTACTGTATGTTTTAAATTTTAGACAAAGAGAGCGAAAGCTTCCAGCAATATTACCAGAAGTAGCTGAACAGAGATCGCTGCTGCAGAAGTCTTGGACCAGATACCGCACTAAAGTGTACTTAAATGATTTGCAGATGTATGATCGCATTGTAATGTCGCAGCAACGTGCTCTAGACGAGTTAAGGAAAGAATCAGAAGACTTATACCAGGAGGCCATCCAAATAGATCAAACTCTGACGCCTTTCTCAGCGAAGGGAACAGTAGCAACCCCACCGGTCGATAATTATGATAGTCCTGACGGAGAATACATAGATGTATCGAAAAAATGGGAGTAATATAATGTATTGTCATGTAGTAGTAAAAATATTAATAAAACATACTTGTTTAATTATGCTGTTTTCTTTTTAATTCGGTTTGTTTTGTTTGTTGAGGTATTTCGTCATAGATTCCGGTTTCAATTTCAGAAACGATTTATATGTGTATTCTCCTGCTACTCATTTATATTTATTAATTTTAATTAACGTCCTACCTTTTTCTGATACTAGTTCTATCTTACTGTGAAATGGAAGTTCTAATTTTATGGAATTGAATTCTAAATGTAGAGTATGTGAATTTCTACGTTGCTCAATAAACTTATGATTTTATTTTAAAAATTATCAAACGAAAGAAACACCAAACACAGAAAATATAACTTTGGTCTAAGAATCGAACCCGTAGACAAAATATCTGGTACTGTGAGTACTTACGCACATTCTCAGAAAAGAATCAATGCAACATAATGCTTAATAAATAAGTTTTTTTCTTCAAAGTTAAATTCATCAACAAGATGGTTCAAATTACGCTGGATATAATGGAAATTTGGTGAGAATACAGCGAACAAGGTGTACTTCTTACATTGAATTAACATGCGTTTGACCTTGAGAAATTAAAACTTTTCGTTTGCGATGCTTCTCTCACACCCAAATCAGTTAAAGAAGCAACTTGGCGCCAAAGCATCTCAACCCTCTCTAATAAATATTCAATAGTTTTCATGTTTCACCGCCTGAATATATGCAACAACAATAACACCACTTGTCTTTTGAAATATTATATTGTATATATTTTATATTGATAGTTTGTTTAAATCTTCGTTATTTGCACATTCCAAATATTCGCAATATAGATGGCACTTGTACTAATAATAATAATTATAATAGATCAATTGAAAGAAGTATCGGACTATGTTTATAACTTGAAATGAACCCTTTTTAAATTGATGGACAATTTTTTCTAAGAAGAAAACTACATTTCTTTGACATGTTGGATGCAGTTACGTTTCTTAGGCTTTAGAAAAAAGAAGTGCTTCATTACATTTTAAATATCTACAGGATTTTGGCTTTTATGCGACCTTTTTTAAATTCATGGACTTTTTTTTGTAAATTTTTTTCGTTGAGTATTTGAAATGTTTTGATGCAGTTATGTTTCTTAGGCTTTAAAATAAATAACTGCTTCATTACATTTTAAATATCTACAGGATTTTGGCTTTTATGCGACCTTTTTTAAATTCATGGACTTTTTTTTGTAAATTTTTTTCGTTGAGTATTTGAAATGTTTTGATGCAGTTATGTTTCTTAGGCTTTAAAATAAATAACTGCTTCATTACATTTTAAATATCTACAGGATTTTGGCTTTTATGCGACCTTTTTTAAATTCATGGACTTTTTTTTGTAAATTTTTTTCGTTGAGTATTTGAAATGTTTTGATGCAGTTATGTTTCTTAGGCTTTAAAATAAATAACTGCTTCATTACATTTTAAATATCTACAGGATTTTGGCTTTTATGCGACCTTTTTTAAATTCATGGACTTTTTTTTGTAAATTTTTTTCGTTGAGTATTTGAAATGTTTTGATGCAGTTATGTTTCTTAGGCTTTAAAATAAATAACTGCTTCATTACATTTTAAATATCTACAGGATTTTGGCTTTTATGCGACCTTTTTTAAATTCATGGACTTTTTTTTGTAAATTTTTTTCGTTGAGTATTTGAAATGTTTTGATGCAGTTATGTTTCTTAGGCTTTAAAATAAATAACTGCTTCATTACATTTTAAATATCTACAGGATTTTGGCTTTTATGCGACCTTTTTTAAATTCATGGACTTTTTTTTGTAAATTTTTTTCGTTGAGTATTTGAAATGTTTTGATGCAGTTATGTTTCTTAGGCTTTAAAATAAATAACTGCTTCATTACATTTTAAATATCTACAGGATTTTGGCTTTTATGCGACCTTTTTTAAATTCATGGACTTTTTTTTGTAAATTTTTTTCGTTGAGTATTTGAAATGTTTTGATGCAGTTATGTTTCTTAGGCTTTAAAATAAATAACTGCTTCATTACATTTTAAATATCTACAGGATTTTGGCAAACTTAATCTTTTATGCTTTAACGTATTTGTTGTTTTTTTGGAAGTAACATCACTGGAAACGTCACTTCTTGTCACAATTTCTGAACTGGATCAAAATTTGAAATTATCTTGAATTTAAATCATACACGTGTATTTATATAAAATGATAAAATAAAATTATGCTTACAGATTACATTTTAAATTTTTTATACAGACTAATATATATATACCGAGTATTTTTTATCGAGAATATGATAATATTTCCAAGAATAAACAATTTCCTAAAACCCCAAGCTATCTTAAAGGACGTAGGTTAGAAGTCAATGAGGAATAAACAAATTAACTGTGACCGCTCACTGCTCAGTGATTTTATCAATAACTGTAAATTCAATTTCATTAATTTTCTCTGTATAATAACGATCATAATTTTCTATGACACTTGCCTTCCTCTGTCAATTTCCACAGGCAAATAACTTTATAAAAAAACCAAAAGATAAACGCACAGCTTCATTCACCAATTTCATTTGGTACTTAAGAAAATTGCTTGCAAACCTTTCTTCAAAATTTGTGGTAAATTATATTGCCTGTCCCATTTATTCATTCAATTTTAGGACAAAGCTCAAATGTATACAAAATAAAAATGTGTTAATGTTGTTGCATTTTATCATTGCTATGCGATTCAAGAAAAATTATATAAGCATTTATTTTTTATATACAAATAAAATGAGGAAAAGCTTGGTGGTTTATTAGAAGTTGTTGTCTACGTCTTGTGGTTGGTCATGGGCTTGTGTCCTCATTTGTTAGTGGTCGATTTTTCAATTGTTGATTGAAATTGATGTTAATAAATGTGTATTGGCGTGTCTATTTTATTAAATATCTAAATGTTAACGGAGATATAGCAATTAAAAGTTTAAATTGGAGTTTTAGTGTTAGAAATAGTCGGCCATATTTGTATGACGTGAAATGCATTTTAACGTCAGTTATTTGTTGAGTAGGTCAGTGCTGTGGTAATGTTTTGTAGCTCTTGGTAGTAGAAATAATCAAGTCAAGTCAAAGAATAATAAGTTTTTATTTTATTTGACCCTGTTACGACAGACATAATATCGGAATTTTATTGTTCCTTGAAATAGCTGTAAATCATATTTGATATTTTGATATATAAATACATATAGCAGAGATTTATGCGCTGTAAAGTTGATAGCTGTTGTGATGTCACATGCATTTGGAATGTGTACAACGTTGAATCCCTTTAATAATTAAAGAGACAAAATAACTTTTTTACTTGTTAATATCTCTTAACATATAAGAAGTTATTAAAAAATAATTGAACATTTGAGGTTCTAGTAACCCACTTTATCAATGTATAGTACACTTTTATAGAAATTAAGACATAGGACACAAGCCCATTGACGGTTACAGAATTTTAAGCAAATGCAGTACTAGAAGTTCTATTGAAAGAAAGATGTCGTTTGAATGTCGAGTGCAGAACGTCGTACCAACATTACGGTTAAACTGTAAAAGATCGTTAAGTAACAATAAGCAACGTTCATAACACAGTTTTCATGAGTTGATTCTAGCTCCGTGCCAATGGGCTTGTTTCCTATGTTTTAATTTCTACAAAAGTGTACTATATATTGATAAAGTGGGTTACTAGAACCTCAAATGTTCAATTATTTTTTAATAACTCCTTATATGTTAAGAGATATTAACAATTAAAAAAGTAATTTTGTCTCTTTAATTATTAAAGGGATTCAACGTTGTACACATTCCAAGTGCATGTGACATCACAATCGTTGTGTAAGGTTACCAACCTTACAGCTCATAAATCTCTGCTATATGTATTTATATATCAAAATATCAAATGTTATTTAGAGCTATTTCAAGGAACAATCAAATTTCAATATTATGTCTGCCTTAGCAGGATTAAATAGAACAAAAACTTATTATTCTATGATTTGACTTGATTATTTGACTACCAACAGCTACAGAACATTACCACAGCACTGACCTACTCAACAAATAACTGACGTTAAAATGCATTTCACGTCATACAAATATGGCCGACATTTCTAGCGCTAAAACTACAATTCAAATTTTTAATTGCTATATCTCCGTCAATATTTAGATATTTAACAAAATAGACACGCCAATATTCATTTATTAACATCAATTTCAATCGATAATTGAAAAATCGACCACTAAAAAATGAGGACACAAGCCCATTGGGTTGTATATAACCCGATTTAACCCATAATTTATTATTACTTTTTCAAAATATTTAATTTAATATTATATTTTTTAATATTTAATTATAGGTAATTTTTTATTTATTAAACTATTGTATATTAGTACCTGCTTCAATTTTAAATGATTATCAAGTACCAAAATCATGAGAATAGTTAATTTATAAATAAAGGGTGAACCAATGTCTCTTAACATTTGAAAAGCCCGCGTGGAATTACAGAATTTGTTGCCGGTCGGTCATGCAAAATTTCCAGTTCAGGTTACAGCAGTGTAAAAATAATCAAGGTTCACACTTACATGATGTAAAATGAAACCTTCATGTGTATACTTCAGTATACTTTAAAATACAATAAAGAATTGTTGATTAATATAGCTTGTTTATTTTTATTGGCCATTCAAAATGTTAAGAGACTTATGCTAAGAGAAATTCGATAATAATTCTGAACCGTCCGCTAGGTGGCTTTAACGCAATTGTTAAATGAAGTTGGCGAAATCGGATTTAACTCTCTTATCAAAAAAATTTATACCTGAATAATACCTTTTAACATATTTAACTGTATTTAACAGTCACTTTGTATTTGGAGTTGAACGTAGCTAGTTCGTGAGTAAGAAAACATTAATTTCATTCCTAACATAATTTAATCACAACAAATTTACAATGTTTGACGAGATAATTATCCCTATGGCAGTTATTGCAACTCTGCTGTTTTATGTATACACAACGAGTGAAAGCGTAAGTTATTTTATTATTTATATTTTTTAATTTTAGGTTCACATCTTTTCTTATTTGAACAACATTTTTCTACAATATTTCCATTAAACATTTTCACGTGGTCAGATTTATTTCTTATGTTTCAAGTGTTTTTATTATTTGTTAAAATGTTTGGTGCTGTTTATGTTAATATTTCTTTTTCTTTCAGCAGGAGGATAAACAAACAGAAAAGCCGCTAGTAAGTAAGAATGAACCGAGAATGTTGAAAAATATTGAAGCAAAAAGCTTTTTAAAGGTTTGTGAACTCATTTTTTAGTAGTGTTCTTGTTTAGTTTACGTTTGAAATATATACAATTATTTAAGACTATCTTACTTCACGGGATAACTATAGATTAATCAATATTTTGTTAATTACTAGTAATCAATTTATTTTTGTTTGTTTACAACATTTATTATATCAAAACTTTAACCGTTACACGACGCAGTTATAATTTGAAACTGGCGTATAACTAACTGTTATATGCATCTCTTTTACACTCTGTTGTATAAAAGAGATGCTAATTCATATAAGGAATAAGGGTAGGACAACGTGCAAAATTTTAATTTTATAACTTTTGATCTCTTTAATAAATTAAAGGACTAATTTATTTGTTAATATATTATATAACATTGCAACATATTAAAAAATAATTGGACATTTATGATCCTGATTTTTATGAGCCAACTTTATCGACATATAGTACAGTTTTATAGAAATTAGGTCATGGGTCACAGGCTCAATTCAAACATAAGCGCGATTCCATAGAGCGACAGATCTGATGGGTTTTAAGTATTGAAATTTTGTTTTTTAATTTGCAGAATGGGGGATGTGCTCGTGATACAATTCGACATATTTCTGTAGCGCAGAACTTACTCATCAAACGGACAAAAAACGGAGCGAATCATTACAGCTCACTCAATTTGGAATATAGAGAAACGGTTCAATATTGCTAGTGGTTACTAGTGTTAGCGTAATAACAGGCGCATATACAGTTCTTTGTATTATAAACAATTCTTATATTTATTAATAAATATTATTGTACAAATATTATGTTCGGCTTATGATTTGTAATTAGTAAATCCTAATTTTTTTTGACGTTAGTGAAAATTAATATTTCTTTCATTAATGATATGTATTTAATTTATTAAGTTTTCATGTGAGAAAAAGGTAAAAAGCGAAAAGAATATTGTGCAGTTATTAAAGGGTGGCAGTGAAGTAAAGATGTGGATAGTGGAGATAGAGAAGAGGAGCGAGGAAAGTGAAGGAATTGCTGAGTAGAAACAGGAGAGAGTGAAGCAGTAGGGGTTAAATTTACATATTCTTTTTTTCTTTTAGAAGGAGTGAGAATGTTTAGATATAATAAGTATCATAATTGAATTAAGCACAACGATATGTATTTTAATGAGTTAAGGCAGAAGAATGTAGTGCCTAATGCCAAGAACATTAAAAAATAAATAAATACATAAAAAAAGTTTAATTTATTAAAAAATTATTTCTTTAGCGTTAATCCCGTCGGTAAGCGACGTCTGTTTTTTTGTGTATGATTTGAATTCAATAGTAGCTTCATTTCAAATTTTAATTCAACTTCGACATCTTCTTTGTGCAATTTATTACGCCTGTTCTTACAATCTGAAGAATCAATAATTAAGAAATAGGAAGTTTTTATAAGTTATTGCTAAAATTATATATTTTTTCAGTCTATTACCAATATTTACGAAAACTTTCTTTTTTTTCTTACATAAGATTCATATTTCGTTGTTAAGCCTAAACGGTGGGGCGCGGAGTGGCGCGGCGACTGTCATTTGTTGCATGGCGTTATGTTTTGTTGTGTTCCATGTTCTGCAACATGGAAGTGAGTAATCACCTGGTGCTTAGTCCTAGTGCTTGCTCTCGAAGATGTTGCAAAATCTGAAGGCCAACTACCAAATAACGAACCGAGAAATAGAGGTGTGAACGAACTACTTGATATCTGGCGAACCTATAAGCTAGTAAATTGTACAACGCGGTACTTATATAATGCGGTCTATTGTTTGCAGTAAGCTTATTACAGCGGTTGCATTAAAAACACGACACGAATTTAAAACAACTGGATTAAAAAGTGATGATTAGTGATTAATTTGTACAAAACTATAAGAAAGTATAGTTCAAATTACGAGAGTTCGGCGGCGACTCATACTTAAAACTAGTTGTGGGGTATAAACTGCCGATATAACAAAAAAACACTGACTAACTTATTTTTCTATAATGTATATAGAAACGAATAAGATAAAATTCATTATCGTATTATAGATTTATACCGCTCTTTTAATCTTAATAAGTAATATTGATAATTAATAAGTATCTCTCTTAAGAATCTCTTAAGTATAAGTCGCCGCCGAACTATCGTGATTTGGACTATATACACAATTTTCTAAAATACATGTATACTCGTATATAAAGAAATAAAATTAATATTAAAATTTTTTAAGTGCAAAATAATTAGTCAAAAGTAAATAGTTGAAAACCTAATTGTCGGCAATTATCAATAACCAAATAAATCCAACCATTAATCATTAAAATCTAAATATAACATTAAAGTTTCTACCTACTGCCTAAATCCTTTAATCTTTACCTGGAAATATTACTTACTCACAGGGCGGTATTAACCATGTCTCGAGGCCCTTATACAGGTTTTTTAACTTTCTAAAATATATTTTGGACTATTGGACTTTTGAGGTCCTAATAGCCGTTCTATCAATATAAACCGGGGTGCTTACCCTGGGCGGGCTATCGATGGAAGCGTTAAATACTTATATTTAGAAAACTAGGTGCATTTCGAAAGGCAGTATGTGCAAAAAAAATTGTTTAGTTTTAGATTGTTAAAGAAGTTTCTTTTTACGGGAAATTCAAGACAAGTAACTTACAATGTTACTTTATTTGATTTTATTTTTTTTACAAACGTAAAAGAAAGAATTCGTTGTGTGTAGGGGGTAGAGGACCACCAATTTTGAAAATGACTCTGAGCTCCAGTGTCAAGTTCTTCCTCTGGTTCAAAAAAATCGTAGATTTTATAGAAATTATAGAAATCATAATTAACAACCACAAAGAAAACGGTTTCGGAAGGTAACCCTACTTTTTCCATGTGGTATGAGTCCCCTCGTTTAACGAGGGCCATTTTCAAGAAAGTTCGATGTTTAATTTATTGGGAACATTGTTGTTAACGTGAATTAGTAATGTTCCTAAAGTTTCGAAACAGACAAAAATAAGATTACATATTCTCCTGATGTTGAAATAATCGTAAACGTGATTTAAAAGAACAGAACACTTCGGAATGTGTAATAAGAATAACATTTTGTAAATCTCTTGGAATACACTTCTTTAAAAAGAAGTAATATTAAAATTATTTCAACTATCTGAAATATTTCTTGAATAATTGTTTATGAAATATTGTAGTTGTCTTAAAGCAGAAATAATTGCAGGATTGCAACATAACGGTACTCACAATATTGTGATGTTGTGCAACCTGATTCTTTAATACTTTTATTTTATTTTAAGATAAAAAGTGACAACATTCTGAAATACTTTATAAAATAGGCATAGGTTTTTTATTTATAAGCAGAAGTGTTGCCTTTGTTTTATTTTTTTGTGCATTTCCAAAGATCCAACTAACGATTTCGATTTTCACTATTGACAACCAATGGGCTTGTGTCCTCATTTTTTAGCGGTCGATTTTTGAATTGTTGATTGAAATTGATGTTAATAAATGTGTATTGGCGTGTCTATTTTATTAAATATCTAAATATTGACGGAGATATAGCAATTAAAAGTTTGAATTGTAGTTTTAGCGCTAGATGTGGTCGACCATATTTGTATGACGTAAAATGCATTTTAACGTCAGTTATTTGTTGAGTAGGTCAGTGCTGTGGTAATGTTCTGTAGCTGTTGGTAGTCAAATAATCAAGTCAAATCAAAGAATAATAAGTTTTTATTTTATTTAACCCTGTTACGGCAGACATAATATTGAAATTTTATTGTTTCTTAAAATAGCTGTAAATAATATTTGATATTTTGATATATAAATACATATAGCAGAGATTTATGAGCTGTAAGGTTGGCAGCGGTTGTGATGTCACATGCAGTTGGAATGTGTACAATGTTGAATCTCCTAACATATAGGAGTTATTAAAAGATAATTGAACATTTGAGGTTCTAGTAACCCACTTTATCAATGTATAGTACACTTATACAGAAATTAAGACATAGGACACAAGTCCATTAAATTGTCGGATGCAATCAGTGCAAGTAGAGCTTCTGAACCCGACGGATATTGGCAATAAATCCGAACTTGGGACTCGGACCCGGGCACCCGGGTAGAAAATCCGACGGATTTGACACACTCGACGGTGTGATTGCAATGGTGATAGTGATGGTAATGATTTTATTGGTGTAATTGCAAAATTAAATAAAACCCAAATGGTGCCGCCCGAATTTTACAGCACAAAAATTTAGAATAATTCTTAAATATTTATTTATATACCTATCTATATAAATTTAATATGATACTACCTACCACAAACCGCTGAATATAGACTAGCAACTGCGAGCAAATCATTTGATCATTTTTGAGTGTGACACGTTTTAGGCGACGAGAGAGGAAACACGAAATATATAGACTTCCATCTCTTTCAAACCTGTTAAAAATGTTGATATCCACAACCACCATTTTGGACGCCGTATTATAACCTAAAATATTACTATTTGACATGAGTAAATGTTATTTGTTTGTGTTATTAAATTGTCGATGGTCATTTATTTACATACATTTTTATGTACATGCGTTTCAATAAATCTTTTCCCGTTTTGCTTCTTATATTAACAAAGCAGTTAATATATAAGTACAGTATGCAGATGAAAAATATTCCAAATATGTAGGTACCATAACTATCATTTTTAATATATGATATTACAATGGTTTAATCTATTTAAATCTATTTTAGAAATATTAGCCCAAAAATAATGATGAAAGAGTGGACAATTTCCAGACTGCTGCAAGGAATTAAAAAGAGGAAAAAACAGCCAATAATATTTTAATTTATTTATTCAATAATATATTTAAATCTATTTCATTTTAGGTATAACGTCTTAATAATTTTGAAGGGCCTGATCCCTGTAGTTAAATTCCAAAAAGTGCAAACAATCTAACGGAAACAGGTAATAAAAGTGGTCGTAAATGACCCTGCACCGACAATTGTAAACAATTTGGATACCGAATCCGAATTTATGTACCTATAGTTCCGTAGTATACGAGTATATATTTCTTATTTCATAAATATTTCAGTAGTGACTACACTTCTTACGGTGAGACTCGCCTCATTTATATATTTTCTCTTAATATATAAGTTTATTAAACATTTCGTACTTCTTATGTACTTCCGAGGGTACTCTTTATATACTTTTTAGGTGAGTGTTATTTCTATATTGTGTTATAATTTTAAAAATATTTCTATATCAAGGAATTACTTTACAGATTTTTTGATCAATTCTTTTTTGCTCCAAGTAATAAGATGCCATCGTATTGTGCTGTATGTCACACATCTAAGAAGGGGGTGTCTGTGTTTAATTTGCCTAATCCAAAGCAGCAGCCACGTCATAAAATATTTGATAAATGGGTCAAGTTTATAAACAATCCTAAGTACAATAACTTAAGTCGTGAGGAACTATTCCGAAAAAGTATTGTAGTTTGTGAAAAACATTTTCATGAGCACGAGGTGGTTAGGGATTTTTCTAAAATCTATGTAAAGTATGACAGTTTTCCATCGTTGTTTCCAGCTATTGGTAAGCATTTCCAACATTTTTGTATATATATGTAACTGTAGAAATAAAAATATTAACAAAGTACTTTTAATAGATGAAGAAATTAGCGCAGATCAGGTTGAAACATTAGCTGCTAATGTGAACACATCAAGTGAAATACGAAACTCCCCTGAAAGTACGCCGGTCGCACGTTCGTGAATCGTGAATGCAAAAAGCTGGGTTGATTTCCTATCAAGTTTTATATTACGATGGTTGTGAAAGGAAAAATAATTTCAATTGGTTATTTCTTCTGTGACGTAGAGCTAAACAAGCGGCAAAACTGAATTTCAAATTTTATATACGCATAACTTCGTCAGCTTAAGGACATTAAAAAAAAAAAAAAACGTCATATACACAGTGTATTAACCCTTTTTTCTATCAAAAATTAAAACCATCATTAAAAAAATAATTCACAAGCCCATTGTAATAAATACTTGAAATTCCAGACGGTTTATTATTTGACGGTTTTATTTTGGAGCCAACCCGACTTGAATACGATAAGTTTTCAAAATTGTGCACAGGTTTAGAAACGTCTCCAAATCGATTTCCATAAATTTTACCTCTTTATAGGGTGCATCAATATAAGGACAAAAAAGCCTATCGGCATTAAATTGACACTTAACGTCATAAAAACAAGAGTTTAGTCCATTTATTTGAATCCCAGTAAACATTTTGGAGTAAATTCTACTTAATTTCTATTACATATCATGAGTTTTTTTTGTCTGGAACGTGTTCGTTTTCTATTCAGTCGTTCATAGGAAAGGCCCTTTTTATGACCTACAGAGATCGCAACGACGGTTCACTGCTGAATTAAAAGCGGAGTCGGTTTATGATTTATGACCGGAGTTATAAACTTGACACTAGCAGGGATGGCAGGGGTATAAAACTTAATGGAATTCTACTTTTTAGAGTCTGCAAATTATAAATATTTAAATGAAGAAATAAATAGATGTAATCTTTAGTACGGATCGTGATTTTTTTAATAAATATTATTCATCTTCAACAATACTCGTTATATTAGTTTTTTACATTGTTTTGGTGATTCAAAAATCCACGATCGGCAGGTCTGCGTTAGGTGTAAAACCTCTGTCTTAGCATCGCTGGTTAGAGTATTCGTTTAAACACATTATATTCGGAGATTGAGGGAGACAGCGTGTGCCTATTACCATTAAAGAAATATTTGTTGGAAAAGGATAGCATATACTTTAAACATACTGTACTGAACGAAATACTATACAAGTATACAAGTGTTGTAAGTACGCATAAGTCGTACTTATCCTTTCTATTTTTAATATAAATGTTATTTATTTTATATTATGTTATCTTTAATTTTAGTATTAATATTGTAACAAATAATTGTTTAAAGTTAGCGCTTGTAAACATTGACTCTGGTCTGTGGATATTTATACTATTTTAATACTGGTAATACCGTATCAGTGTTGTATGATGTAAAGTTAACAAATAAATTGTTAATATACCGATCGGTATTGCTTGTAGAATGCCAGTCTCATCAAAGGTCTCATCCCAGTCTTATCCTGAGTCTCAAGTGCTAAGCATTACGAGTTGACATTACAACAATTCTAATTTGTAACATCAAGTATACTACTGTAAGCACGTTTTCACTATTAATCAAATTATAACACTAAGAATTACATTTTGTTTTATATCTGACATCTTTATTAATCTAATAAAATACTATTGTAATTAAGTATGCAGATATAACATTACAACGAATAAATGATATATTTTAATAAAAAGTGTTTGTATTAATAGTATTTAAAAGATACTAATTGTTCAACGTCGTATGTCGCAACAAAGGTATACTTTAGACCGCTCAAGTATTCACTAGTTGTAACAATACTCCGTTTTAACAAGAATCCTGTTAATCATCTTGTTGTAAGTACGCATATGTCGCACTTACCTTTTATTTTTAATGATATTAAATGTTAATTATGTAATAGAATTATATTATGTAAACAGTTTTTGTATTAGTATTAAGATTGTAAAGAATAATTATTTAAGTTTAGCGCTTATAAATATTGTCTCTGGTTTGTGGAGATTAATATTGATTTAATGCTGGTAATTCAGTATTGGCGTTCTGTGATGTGAAATAAATTATTATATATTAAATTGCACAAGACGCTGAAAGCCAGTCTTCTCCTGAGTCTCAAAGCAAGCATTACTATTCGCAACTTCGTACGTATTGAATAGTGAGCACATTTCAACTATTAATTAAATTATAACACTATAGAATTACATTTTGTTTTATATCTGTCATCTTCGTTAATCTAATAAAATACTATTGTAATTAAGTAAGCAGATATAATATTACAACGAATAAATGATATATTTTAATAAAAGTGTTTGTATTAATAGTAATAAAAAGATACTAATTGTTCAACCGTCGCATGTCGCAACGAGGTTACTTTAGACCGCTCAAGTATTCTCTAATTGCAACAATACACCGTCTGAACAAGAATCCTTATTAATCATCTTAAGAAAGATATTCGATTACTACTGTAATTGGTGTTGGAAGTCGTCAACTGAAGAATCTACTACCAGAAGCTAGCATCCCTGCAGAATGTACTAGTAAGCTGAGTAATCTCCTCCAGAACGACAATACGACACTATTTTACAACATTGGTGTCAGGTGTAACATCCGCCCTCGAATCTTACTTACAACATTGGTGTCAGGTGGGGTCTCGAAGAGATATTCCTACACATAAATATCCAAGAGGTACGCCCAAAATTTTTTTCTATATATTCTACACCTGGATGCAGATCAATTATTCTGGATACCACTACGTCGATCGATTATTTCCAAGATTGCCGAAGAGTACGAGATAGAACGTCAATTCATCTGTATTTCACATAATTTTTCTACAAGTCCGGTGGATGTAAAACAACAGCCCGCTGAACCAGAAAAAAAAGAAATCTTTTGCCCCCAGCGAATGGATGGATGCTTCTAGAACAAATGGAATAATCTAAACTGATGTTAATCGTTTCCAGAACCCTGCACACAGCTGTACATAGATCAAAATCGAAAGTTTTTTTGTTAAGTATAATAAGACAGTATCTTTTTATCTTGTATACAATTATTATCATAAATTGATAATTGTATTTTTTTCTATTAGTAGCATCCTTGTAGTTCATTGAAGCTATTATTTTTTTAGTATTATATTCAATACTTTTGAATATTTGCTATAACCTATCTATTAGTAGCATCCTTGTAATTCATTGAAGCTATTATTTTTTAGTATTATATTCAATACTTTTGAATATTTGTTATAAAATAACAATTTTGTAGCATCATTGTTCAATATTTTTAGTATTATATCCAATACTTTTGAATATCTACTATAATATTTCCTATAATTGTTTCTACAATTATATTAATTCATGTTTAATATTTTTAGAACATCTTTATGAACGAGAAAGAATTTTGAAAAGGAGAAGTAAAGAGCTGAAGCAGTTAGATAGCAGTCTGTTCAATCAGAGAGACTACCTTCCTGTTACAACTGCGGTGTCTGAGCCCCATCGGAAATTTCCAGTGAGTTACTGTTTTCGCTAACAATTTTTCCTTGTCAGAATCCTATTTTTCGGAGAGTCGTTTATTGGTACAAAATAATCTTTAGTCTGTATATTATATATAACTTTAATTAAGTACTATGGCACCGAACGTTCATTCACTCACACTAGTTGAGAATACAATCAATCTAATTAATGAGTTTTCAAAAAATCTAGAAGTCCAATCAACATCCTTAACAATAGTTGAATTAAAAATCAAAAACTTAGACAAAGCTTGGGTTAAATATAGTAGTATCGTAGAAGCATTGCTTCCAACTCTAAAAAATGAAGAAGCTTCGGCTATCGTTAGTAAGTCTATGGAAGTTGAAAGTATTTATGACGACACTCTTATTTACTTGTTGAATTATAAGCAAACATTTGAGAATGATACACATATTGTAGACGACTCAAAAAGCATAGATTCAATAAAAAATCTGAACTTAAGCCCAATGCAACTAACCGTTTTTGATGGAGAATATATTAATTGGCAAAGTTTTATGGAATTATTTACAAATTTAATTCGTAATAATAGTAAACTATCAAGCATTGAAAAAATGCATTATTTAAAGTTAAATTTGTCAGGAGAACCACTCAAACTCATAAAGAATTATCCTTTAACAAATGATAATTACGAAATTGTTTGGAACATCCTTTGTAAACGTTATGATAACAAGGTAGCACTTATTGAAACCTGTTTAAACAATTTAATAAACTACAATGTTATACGTTTAGAGTCCGAAATCAATATCAAAAAACTACTAGATGAAATTAATGAATCGATTAGAGCATTAACCGAATTGGGGATATATTCTAATCATTCAGATTTTATGTTAATACATATTTTAAAGACCAAATTAGATTTTAATTCGTCAAAGGAATGGGAAAACAGAAATAATTCTGAATTACCAACCTTAAATGAATTTACAGAGTTTCTGGAGAGACGGTGGCGCAATCTAGAAAGAAGAAGGCATATTAAAGTCAAAACATATCCAAGCGTTCCTAATTCTAATAGTAAACCAGTTTCAAGCAAGCAAATTCCTAATAAGGTCGAAACAAAAACTAAAAATTTGTTCTGTAACCATTGTAAGAAAAGTGGTCATACAGAAAAGTATTGTTTTATTAAGAAGGAAAATCTAGATACGGGTAACCCTATTGCTCAAGTTAATACTTGTAGGGAGGCCACAATTTTATCAGAACCTTCTACTTGTTGTGAAAGATCGAAACATCTTATATCTGATGGTTCTCAAGTATCTTTTACTAACAAGACACAACACAATTCAAATAATGAATTATGTTTTTTTTATGATTTTGATGAGATCAATACGGGTAATTTACAAAATAATAATGATATTCTAAGTTTTGACAGTAAAAATAAAAATGTTAAGGCTAAGCAAACAGTTGACACTATCCAATTCAAGATGGTCGCAGCCAAAGCTAAAACCGTATCATTTTTATTAGATACTGGTTCTCAAATCTCCTTGATTAAACAAAATATTTTAAATAACAATGTCAGAATTAATAATAAATCTAAAATTCTATTGAAGGGTATTTCTGAAGGCACGCCTTATACCTTAGGTTCACTGAAAACTTCTATAATTTTAGATAGTAATAAGTCGAAACAAACTTTACAGGTTGTGTCAGAAAATTTCCCCATTAAACACGATGGAATTATAGGGTTAGATATTTTACGGAAACTAAATGCAGTAATTAATCTAAAAATGAACAGTGTACAATTCTCAGAATGTGGCAAAGTAATTGAGCTCCCACTTATAAATATAAACAATATCGTTTTACCAGCACGTACGAGGAAGATGATTCCTATGTCAGGTTCTACAGTAGGAGTTTGTGTAGCCAGGGAATTGTTACCTGAAGTTTTTTTAGCTAATGCATTAATCAAGCCCGTCAAAAATATTTTCTATATTTCAATAATAAATTCTTCAATAAAAAATATAATACTTAGTAATTTCAAACCGAATATCATACCGATAGATCAATTTAGTAATTACCATTTTTCAAAATCAAGTCCTAACAACCGTAAGGAACTTTTATTAAACAATTTAAATCTTTCACATGTCAATTCAGAATTAGTAACAGAATTAATAGAAATCTGTGACAGCTTTAATGACATATTTTTTTTACCGGGAGACAAGTTATCTTGTACGAGCGCATTAAGTCATAAGATAAAGATTAATTCTTCTAAACCCGTTAACGTTAAACCGTATCGATTGCCCCATGCGCAAAAAGAGATTGTGGAAAAGCATATTCAGGAACTGTTGGTCAACAACATAATTGAAGAAAGCGACTCACCCTATAACGCACCTTTATTAGTAGTACCAAAAAAACCAGATGCGTTAGGTAATAAACAATTCCGCGTAGTAGTCGATTTCCGTAAACTTAACGAGCAGACAACAAGTGACGCCTATCCTTTGCCTCTTATACATGATATACTGGACCAACTTAGTGGTGCAAAATTTTTCTCTACCCTTGACTTAGCAAGCGGTTTTCACCAGGTCCCTATGCTTCCCGAAGATAAAGAGAAAACAGCATTTAGTGCGAACTTTAAACACTATCAATTTGTAAGAATGCCATTCGGACTTAAAGGAGCCCCCCCCATGTTTCAGAGACTTATGTCTCACGTTCTCACAGGTTTGCAAGGAATAGATTGCTTAATCTATCTGGACGATGTAGTCATTTTTGGAAAAAACATTTCTGAGCACAACCAAAGATTAAAAAACGTTTTTTCTAAATTACGGGAACATAATTTGAAGCTCCAACCATCCAAATGTAACTTTCTACATAAAGATTTGATTTATTTAGGTCACGTTATTAATGAAACAGGTATTCTACCAGATCCTTCTAAAGTAGAAGCAATAAAGAATTTCCCCATTCCAAACAGTCCTAAACAAATTAAAACATTTTTGGGTATGTCTGGTTATTATCGCCGACATATACCGCATTACGCAGAGATAGCCAAACCACTATATAATGCAGCAAACAGTAATGTTAAAGTATTAGAATGGTCAGACCAATGCGACGAATCATTTAAAACTTTAAAAAATAAATTAACCATATCACCTGTTTTGCAATACCCGGACTTTAGTAAAAATTTCGTTGTAACCACGGATGCAAGTAAATATGCTATAGGTGCAGTCCTTTCACAAGGTACTATTAAGGAAAGCCACCCAATAGCATATGCTTCAAGAACTCTAAATAAGGCACAACAAAATTACACAACTACTGAACGTGAGTTATTAGCAGTAGTATGGGCTGTGGCTCATTTTAGACCCTATCTCTATGGAAAGTTTTTTAGTATCGTAACAGACCATCAAGCCTTGACTTGGTTAATGAGTATTAAGGACCCGAGTTCTAGACTTATGCGTTGGCGGATAAAACTAGAGGAATATAATTACGAAGTAATATATAGACCAGGTAGTTCGATTCCACACGTAGATGCCCTAAGTCGCGTATACTCACTTCAGGTTGAAACAATGGATGTCACATACGAAAATTATTTAGAAATAATTAAAAATAAAATTATCATAAACAATAAAGTAATTGAACATGATAAAAGTTTATATGACGCACCGACGTCATTTTCATTAGTAGATTTTGTATCAAAAGATTTTAAAAATTCAATTGGAAATTCTCCTGAATTAATCAATAAATTTAGTAGTATCAATGCATTTCTAATACAAGAAAAAGAAGTATCAGAAATTGCATATGTTGAAATTGATACTAGATTTATTATCTGTTTAATAATTAAGGAATTTCATTTTAATCTACCAAATTATAAAGAAATATTTTTGGCATTAGTGAATCTGAAAAACTTTTGTACTTTACACAAAATTACTAACATAGCTATGAACAGGTTCGAGTCTGAACTAAGTAAATTAGATTTTGCCCAGTTACGAACTATGATCAGACATATCTTTGATAAAACAAATATAATAGTACACATTTATAATGACAATATACTTAAAATTAGTGACCCTGAGTTAATAAACAATGTAATTTCGGAATTTCATGTTAATCCCACAGCAGGCCACTTAGGAGTTTCTAAAACAATTAAACGATTAAAATCACACTTTAAATTTCCAAGTATGATTAGAAAAGTTAAAAATTTTATTAGACAATGTGTATCATGTCAAAAGAATAAAGTGTGCAAATTAAATAAATGCCCATTAACAATTACATCGACTTCGAAACATAGTTTCGAAAGGTTGGCTTTGGACATAGTATATCTTCCCAAGAAAGACGACAACGACAAATACAAATACTTACTAACAATACAGGATGACCTTACTAAATTTACGGAAGCTATTCCTATTATAAACCAGGAGGCAAATACTGTCGCGAAAGCATTAGTAACTAACGTTATTTGTAGATACGGAGTTCCTAATATGATCTTAACAGACCAAGGAACAAATTTCATGTCAAAAATTTTTAAAGATATATGCAAATTGTTAAAAATTAAACAATTAAAAACAACAGCATTTAGACCAGCAACCAACGGTGCCTTAGAAAGAGTTCATAGAACCCTTGCCGAGTATCTAAGGAATTTTTGTAAAAAGCAGGATGATTGGATAAATTGGATTCCCTATGCAATGTTCGTGTATAACACAACTCCGCATACAGCGACCGGTTTTACTCCTTTCGAACTAATTTATGGACATAAGGCAAATCTGCCTTCAATTTTTTATAAAGAACCAATTGAGGTAAATACTTATAATAATTTTATAGTAGAACTCAAACACAGGTTACAAGTAGCGAGGGAACTTGCTATAAATAACTTGGTTAAAAGCAAAGAAAAAACAAAATTATATTTTGATAAAAGGGTCAATTCTCTTTTCACACCTGAAGTAAACGAACTAGTTTTATTAAGAAATGAACAGTTACCAACTAAAGGACAGTCAAAAAAACTTTTACCCTTATACGTAGGACCGTATAAAGTTACTAAAATTATATCCCCTGTTAATACAGAAATACTAATTGGTAAAAAACATACGGTAGTTCATAATAATAGGTTGAAGAGATTTTGTACCAATGAATAAAAACTTGACGAATGAAATGGATTTTGTCAGGGATGATTGTTTTGTGGAGCAGTGTTAACTCTATACGATGGGATCAGAATCGTTGTCGACACTTTGCTTCTCTTTTTGTTTTTTTCTAGAATTGTAACTCGTATATTTTGTTTTTATACGTGTCCCTTTTTTTTTGAAAGGGGGTGTTGTGATATGTACGACATCTCCCCTATCACAATTTTTCCTTTTTCTTTTCCTTAGAGCAGAAACGCATATGTTTTGTTTTATATGCGTTCCTTTTCTTTGGTTGAGGAGTGTTGTAAGTACGCATATGTCGCACTTACCTTTTATTTTTAATGATATTAAATGTTAATTATGTAATAGAATTATATTATGTAAACAGTTTTTGTATTAGTATTAAGATTGTAAAGAATAATTATTTAAGTTTAGCGCTTATAAATATTGTCTCTGGTTTGTGGAGATTAATATTGATTTAATGCTGGTAATTCAGTATTGGCGTTCTGTGATGTGAAATAAATTATTATATATTAAATTGCACAAGACGCTGAAAGCCAGTCTTCTCCTGAGTCTCAAAGCAAGCATTACTATTCGCAACTTCGTACGTATTGAATAGTGAGCACATTTCAACTATTAATTAAATTATAACACTATAGAATTACATTTTGTTTTATATCTGTCATCTTCGTTAATCTAATAAAATACTATTGTAATTAAGTAAGCAGATATAATATTACAACGAATAAATGATATATTTTAATAAAAGTGTTTGTATTAATAGTAATAAAAAGATACTAATTGTTCAACCGTCGCATGTCGCAACGAGGTTACTTTAGACCGCTCAAGTATTCTCTAATTGCAACAATACACCGTCTGAACAAGAATCCTTATTAATCATCTTAAGAAAGATATTCGATTACTACTGTAATTGGTGTTGGAAGTCGTCAACTGAAGAATCTACTACCAGAAGCTAGCATCCCTGCAGAATGTACTAGTAAGCTGAGTAATCTCCTCCAGAACGACAATACGACACTATTTTACAACATTGGTGTCAGGTGTAACATCCGCCCTCGAATCTTACTTACAACAATCTTAAGAGAGTTAATTCTTATCTACCGTAATTGGCCGTTGGAAATCGTCATAAGAAGAACTACATTCAGAAGCTAACAACACAACGTGGTGCACTAGCCCAGCTGAGAATCTTCCCTTAGAACGAGCATACGTTAATTAATAATATAATTAATTATCAGAAGTAACGTCCCGGCGACAATCCAACCCCAATTCACAACACAAGTGTAACGGTGAAAAATATATTTTACTTGTCTAACCGCATCTCGTTTCTCTCTCACTTTGGAATGAAAATGAACTAATAAAAAATATATCCTATTGTGAAAGAAACAACTGCTACTTAATGAATGATGTTGGAAAAAGAAAGAATATTATTATGAAAGAATTCTAACAACTAACACAAAATCTGTGACAGGTAGAGAACTTGTAAAGCGTTAGAACTGAATTGTACGAGTGACTCGAACGTCACTAAATAGGGCACTTCACCAAATTGTTTACTGGGATGCTACCTTCAATCTCTAAAGCATTGTTACGCTGTGCCGCGTTACATTACAAATTGCCTGAGCTAAATTTTAAATTCCAGATACTGTTTCCTTAATGACAGCAGTTTATTATTATACTCGTATAATATAAATAAACAAGTCTACCACATGATTATTAATTTCTAGAGCCGCATTCGCTCGTTAAAAGTGCAAATGTTTTGATATGCTAATGTAACGGCTACCGCAAGCGATGAACGAGAGAACCTCTTGCATTGTCAATGCCATTTTTTTTGTTAATATTTTACTATTACTAATAGTTTTTTGTTAATGAGTTACATAACAACTTCATATTTAGCGGTTTTTGATTCCACTCCATTCGTACTTGTTGCGCATAACCTAATTTACGCAAGCTGATTATAAGAGATTGTCAAGGCACTCTGCATTTGCGAAAGCAGTCCAAAACTGCGGTGTAGTTCTCAAACAGTGAGTATGTCGTATATTATGCACAGGATCGCAGTGCCTTATACTAAATGCACACTAAAAAACATTAGAATCAGAAGAAGAGAAGAAAAGAAAATGGATGATGGAAGTTGGAGTTAATATTTTCAAAAAAATATTTTTTTAATTAATTTTTGTAATATACATATATTTAAGTACACACATAGAAAATTTCACGTCAATCCGGTGATTATTTTCGAAGTTATGTAAGTTGAAAAAAAATATTTTTTACTCTATGTATAGTGCTTTTAAAATTTTAAATGCGTTTCTCTGAAAACTGTGTTTGTAAAATCGGTGACCAAGATTTCTCAGAAACGGCTGAACCGATCTGTCTCAAATTTTAACATAAGTTTCTTAAGTATATTTTTTAGTAATTAATCGAAGGTTTTTTCTCACCGATAAATATTTTTTTTATAAACAATTTATATCCAAATTTTGGTAAAAATCGATTTTCTTTTTTGAAAAGCCGCCATTTTGTCAAGAAAAATTATTTTGCTTATTCCTCCGATTAATTACTAGATTATACATTTCTTTAACGAAATCGGTTTGGTTTTTTTATTTTGGATGATTCAGTCCAGAGATACCGTGGTCACCGGACCATACCTTTTTTGAGAGGAGCTACGAGAGAACATCTATAGCAGCTTTAAAATTATTATTTTTACAAATATAAAAGTTGAAATACATTTTAAAGTTACCAAATGTTGTAATACATTTAAAAGTCTTCTCAGGAAAAATTCTTAAATTCTTTTGGGTCTAATAACTATATATAACCACTTAAGAGAGATAAAGGACAACGGAGAGGAAAGGTAATATTTAATAAGGAGTCTAAAGTAGATGAAGATATAAAATGAAATGTGATTAATAGAACTAATGTTGAAGAATGTAAAAATTTACGGCACATATCTTAAATAAATAAATACAGTGAAACGAAGTCAAGAATAATCGCGTTGGTGATCTCGTATTTATCAATTGGGTGTAAGCCAACTTGTACCGATTTTACAGGAAACAATACACTTCGTTTGATTTAATGTCTTGTTTTCACTAGTTACATCTAATACAATGTTAATTTAATTTTTATTTCACTTGTTATATCTAAAGCAATGTTGTTTGTTAATAACGAAAAAAAAACGGATTTGTAAAGAATAAAAAGAATGTAAAATATTTGTAGGCAGTTGAAAATGCGTATTTGTGTACGATTAAAAGGGTTTGTGTTGGTGCGATGTTCATGGAATGTAAGGAGCATATAATATAGACAGTTACCTGTAAGGAAATCATTTGATCTTTTTTGAGGGGTATGAATGTTCTGGGATGTAAGAAGGGAAACACGAAATAAATATACTTTTATCTCTTTCAACCCAAACAACCATTTTGACGCCGTGCTATAACCTAAAAATTTTACTATTTTACATGCTTAAATTATGTGCCATAAACTCGTTTAGGTAAAGGAGAATCGGAATGTCTTAAAGTGAAAGTAATATGGAGGATACAACTAACAGGTACATGTATTATTTCTAATAAGAAATAGAAAAACAATTGTACAAATGGATTTGGACCATAGATGGTGAAAATGTTGGTTTTCGTCCATGCAGACTGGATTTGGACATTATTGTGTTTGCCCCTAAAAGATTGAAACTGAAGGCAGATTTATCTCTAGTATAAGTTTTACTTGTGTTAGTACATTTAGAAAATAAATCACGTCCCACGCATTTACAACAACTTAAAGTCAAAATATAACTATTAAAAAAATAATATTTTGATTATGTAATAGAAGTTGCCTATGTAGAAACAACAGGGGCTATTTACTGTTAATGGCCTTTAAAATAATCAATTTAAAAAACAGAAACGTTCTCTATATATCATACTGTCAACCGGTTTTACTTAGATATTCTATTTTAAACAAACTCTTACACGACAAAACAAGTTACATTCACTTTGAATTTGAGGTTATGTTTGCATTGATAACATTTTTATACATTTGTAAATAAATACATGTAGAAACCTTTTATAAGAAAATACATAGTTTCTAATGTTGCATAGAATTGCATGTCAATCATATTTCTAGTTTAGCGGATATATTTATAAAAAATAAATAAACACATGTATTAAAATAAAGTCAGTGTATGTATTATCGGATGTTGTCATATGATTTCTTTAAGTAATAAATGACCACAATGAAGTAAATAATGATGCATAAAATAAGGAATGACCAAATGAGAGTCGTTGTTTTTAAAATTCACAATATTTAAATTTCTTCGCATAGAAATGAGAAAGTATTTGGTTGTTACGTCATGCCAAAGCATGTAATATGATTCTGTAAGTATATGTTAGTACAATTTATAATGAGAATGTATGTTTTTAATATTAATATTTGTCATTTAAACTATCCTTTTAGCTTTCTTTCGTTAGTTTACGCTACATTACATAGATATGGACATATTATGCATTTTAAACAGAAGTAGGGTTTAATGTTTAAAGAGGATCATGCACTTATAATAAATATAAATTAACCATTCTTTTAAAATAGAGTTATGAACGTAACTATTAGAATAGGATAGAACATCATCCATTCAAGTTCACAACCTTTTAGTTGAAGATGTTTGCTGTACTTCCTAAGTTGTAAAGAACTCGTAGTGATGTCTAAAAAGGCAGTTTTATATCTCATTAAATTTGTACACCCAAAAAATGTATGTGATATCGAACACTGAACGAATTTTTGTAAAAGAATAATCGAGGTTTAATCTTTATTATTTATTGTAATGTTTTTGCCATTACGCACTATATTCTTCCGCCTTAAATCAATAAATTACATATCATTGTGCTTAATTACATACTATCTATTCATTGTCATTTCTTCCAAAAGAAATATACAAACAAAACAGATATAAAAACCCCTACTGATTATCTCTTCCTGCTGCTCCTGTTTGTACTCTGCCCATCCTTCTATCTATCTGCACACAATCTTCTTTTCACTTTTTACACTTTAGGCCTCACTCAGGAAGCAGATACGTATCCTGTCCTATTCCTACGAGTTTTAACGACACTTCCCAGAGTTTCTGAGCGCTGGTTTCATGAAGAGCAGTTGCTCCAGGAGCGGTTACTTTACTGTCACTTTCTATTTTAAAAAGTACTCTCTTGACCCTCTCTCTTCATTTTCCCTAGTCCTCCTTCATTCTCATCGTTTCCTCACCTCTTGTCTTTTTTGTCTCTTCGTCTCTTTGTCACTTCAGATTAAAATCACTTCTGCTCTGGCGTTACTTTTCTGTCCTCGTTCCTTCTCTCTATTTCTGTCATCCACCTCTTCCCTTCACTGCCTCCCTTTAATAACTGCACAATATTCTTCTCGCTCATTACTTTTCAAATGCGTAACTGCTTCTTTTGGATTTGTTCCATTGGATTGTATCGATAACTTCGAGATACGCAGCCTTACACCCACTATTCCTCTTACCTTAATTCGACAGTTGTATAAACCCATTTGATGAACTGTGGGGTACGTCAGCTAACTTAAACATTGAGTGCAACGTAGATGCTCTATGGTATATTACAAACGAAAGACTACACCAAGATCTTGCTATACGTACAGTGAGACAAGAAATTAAAACTTGAACGGTGAAATACAAAGATCCAGTTGCCAATCATCCAAATGCATTAGTGAACCTATTGAAAAACAGGAGTACCTTTAGCAGACTGAAGAGGAGTGCGCCTCACGATTTAATTAAATGAAATAATAAATAAATACGGTTGTGTTACTGGACACATACCATGCAAGTTGAATTTTATTGTAAACCTATTGTTAAAAACTATAGGACAGATCGCAATATAAATATAATTTAATTTCTGTCTGTTAATGTCTGCCTTAGCAGGTTTAAATAAAATAAAAACTTATTATTCTTTGACTTGACTTGATTATTTGACTACCAACAGCTACAGAACATTACCACAGCACTGACCTACTCAACAAATAACTGATGTTAAAATGCATTTCACGTCATACAAATATGGCCGATCATTTCTAGCGCTAAAACTACAATTCAAACTTTTAATTGCTATACCTCCGTCAATATTTAGATATTTAATAAAATAGACACGCCAATACACATTTAATAACATCAATTTCAATCAACAATTGAAAAATCGACCACTAAAAATGAGGACACAAGCCAATTGTATTACCAAAATCCTTTTGACAACTTACATCATCTTCATGTTTGGGCTAGAAGATTTGAAAACTTCCCCAGTGTTACTTTCAAATCGAAATCATAGGATTTCTTATATTCTTTATGTAAATTAATAAATATATTCTTTTATATATACTCTCTTATTGACACCACCAGTTACTCACTTTTTGTTGAAGCATTACAACTATATTCATTACGGAAGCCGTTCTTTGTGTGTCAGATGGCCCGGGCCAACGGTAATGGCACTGCTATGGCCAATTTAAAGTCAGCCCATTATTTAACATTTCTGTGTAAACATTGAACACGCTCAGATTATGCAATTCGTAGGACACACACACAATTTCGAGTGATACAACTTTGGCAATCCGTGTACATATTATTCAATGATGGCCAGACCTGTTGACTCAATACATTTCTCTTTTGCGCGATGAAGACCAGCACACCAGCAGATAAGCGTACGTTTATGAATCGTGATGGTTATGAACTCCCGGCGCGGGAAGTCGTTTCGTTTCGTTTAGTTATGTAAAGTACGTAATAAGCCCGAGCCGTTGTGGTAATTACAATATAACATTTAACCGAACCGTCTACGAGTATTGCACGATAGAACCAGATAGCAGTAATTAGCTGGACCGTGTAGAATCAAGTCTGGGAATTCACGAAGTTCATGTCAGCTTAAGAAATATGATTGTTAACGTTGATGGCTTGATAGAAATAGGGATAGCCATGATGATGAAAGTATTATATTGTATTGTAATAAAATAGTGGTTTTGTTTTAGAATTTTACCAAACATAAATAGATGGGTTAGGTTATATTCTGCAGTTTCATCAAGTACCAAAAGCGTATAAGTAATGCCATCTATAGTGTAGAAAAGGCAATAGATAAGGCAAAAGATAGTGTGTAAGCACGGATACGAAATTAAGCGTTTTTTATTTGTTTATTTCTTTAATTTAATTAACGTCTGACTATGAACGATCCTGAGTTCTATCACCGATGACATCTACTATGTTGGCAGAAATTGTAATGCCATGACTACTACATCGTTGCCTAATAAGTTTATGAGTATGTATATTAATCAATTTAAATTAATAACAACCAAACACAGAAAATATAGCTCTGATACTGTGATCGAATCCAAACCTGCGGCAGTCCGGAATACGAGTTGTACACTACACTAGGTGCAGTAAATTTTAGTTGATTTTCCTATGCTATTAGAGGTTTGCGATGCCAGCCTATATTGGTATAAACTGGTGAAATATTGTGCACAAATTGCATTTGTATGTGTACACGGAAGACAGAACTTAGGTATGTAGCATGGGAAGATTCAACTCAAACTAATATGGATATCAGTGAAGTGTGTTCGTACGGATTTATCCTTTATTCGCAAAGCACCACAATCATAATCTGAATGGGTACCCTAATCAGTGATCAGTAAGATTTTCCCAATAACTCTATAAATTTGTGAACTACGAGTTATTCTACAAACCAGTGGCATAATGTGCCTTAGACGGGCCCTGTATCAAAATTTGTTGGGGGGCCCAAATGATGGGTAAAGATTTTTCAAAAAAAAAAACAAAGACCCTCGCATTGAATTAAAATAATTATATATTGATTATACGTTATTACTTATAATTAATACTCCTATGAATTAAGCGAAGCCTAAGAGTTTAAGTGAGATTGTAAATAACATTTTACGAATTTTTGCTTACACACATTTGGGGCCCTTGTAGCCCAGAGCCCTGTATCATTGATACGGTTGATACGGCGGTAGCTACGCCACTGCAACAAACTTTACTATATATTGTTAAAATTAGCCTTAAATATCCAAATATTTCTTAATAAGTCGTAATATTATAGGAGATATTAATAATTAAAAGAAAGTCATTTTTGACCTTTTGACATTTTATAAATCATTAAAGAGATCCAAAATTATAAAAAATTATTCCGGGTGTAATATCATATCCGATGATTGTCCATCTCTTTTATACAACAAAAGTGCATACAGGAGTGTGTGTGATACGTCATGAACTACTAACAGCTAGGTCGTGGATTCCATAAAGATCTATACTATAATTGTTGTAAAAAATAATATCTCGATTACTTATTTTTTCTGTGACGTCATCCGCAGAGCTAGCATAAGCGGTAAAACTGAAATTTAAATTTTAAATAAAATTTATATTTAAAATAAATTAAATATTAAATTAATATACATATGTTAACCTATTTTTCAATAAAAAATTAATAAAAACGACCCATAAAAATTAGTTTGCAAGCCCATGGAACACAAATGATTGCATTTCAGTCGAAAAAGGAAGAAATGTGTCATAATAATTATGATGTGAAATATATGTAGATCAAAGTAATGCCAGTATTCAGTGTCACAAGGAAAAAGTAGTATAGAACTGAATTAAAAATAGTAAACACTAAGTAAGCACTGTTTAAATTCTATAGTTCCTTTACTAATAGTGCTTCACTTATTACAGCTATAGTTTAACGCGAATTCTTACAACGCAACGGAGTTGTTGAAGCGACTTTTTATACAACGCGATTCTTGCACAATGTATTTTACAAGGTGTATGGTAGTAAGGTGCAAAGCCTTAAGAGGATGATAGTTGACACCATTTAGAAAATTTTGAGCCATACATGTCTTAGCCGTAGTCTGATTATTTATTTCTTTTTATCTATTTTTATGTTATTTTTATAAAAATCCAATTTCTGAGAGTTAAATGCCAACAGTGACCCAATTTAAGTTGGTATTGGAGTTTGTCAGATTTGTACCTAATCTAATAAATAAAGTTCCAAGCATCTGTGTTATTTAAAAAAAATACTAGACACTTTTGAAGTCGTAAAAACTTTTTTATGGCATTTATGGCATTTAGAAAAATAAATGATCAGAATTCGGCTAAGATATGTATGGACAAAATGTTCTGAATGGTTTCAACTATCATCCCCTTAAGGTTTTGCACCTTGCTACCAAACACACTGTATAATAACATGCGGACATGTTTTGTGTAACAACCCACAAACCCACCATATGACTGCATCACTACCTCCTTTACCGCGTTATAGGAGGACCTCCACATATGATTAATAAATTTGCTTTCTGTTCTGACGTAACAAAGCACTTTACTAAAATCACTTATTCGTATGTCGAATAATGTAAATTTCTTTGCAAGTATTTTTATGTAAATTAAATTGTTGCAATGTACACATGAGAACTTCCTGTTTAGACCGGCACAGAGCTGCTTCACAAACATCGGCGCGCGTCAATCCCTCGTCACTAATTGTTATTATTTAATTAATTAACAAGTACTAACGTAATCTTTACATTTCTCCGTGAATGACACTTTCACACGTTGTCTGGTCAATTCTATTCAGGTCCTCCCCAACACCAAGGCTGTGTTCTCTTGGTACATTAGCATGGTGCATGGGGCCCAACATCGCAGTCACTACACCAGCAAGCGCTGCTGAGGAAGGTCGCGTTGAAATAGTGAAACCAAACCGTTCAATTATTAGTTACTGTGTCCAGTGTGTGTAATTCGTGCAGACGAAGTGTAATGTCGAATTGATAAAGAACTCTGTGAGAAATAAACAACCGCTTTATAAAATATGAAATAATCTTAGCAAGGTTTGAAAAACACAGTTAAATTTAAATTGTAAAATGGTTTATGCAGTTAAGCAATCACTCTAAAATATTTGTTGGAGTTTGGTTGTATATCCAGGTATTAGGTGTTATCAGTAATTAGGTACAATTTTATACTTAATTTGGATTTTTATTTACAGATGATAACTTAAAAGAAAATTTCAATATAGATTAAATATGTAATAATAGTTGCCTATCTAAAAACATCAGGGGTTGTTTATTGTTATGGGTTTGCAAGTATTGCGAAAATTTAAAAAAATCATGTTTCTTGACTTAATCGCTGGATCCACTACTCACAAGCCAGTAGTTCAGTGTCACAAAATTTACTCAATATCATTAGATTTGATAGTTCGTAAATGCTAATAGTTAAATTAAAAAAAAAACACTCCTTCAATTATTTTCTTATAGCCTAAACGTTGAAGATAGTTTAAAATATATCTTCAGATTTGCACCTACAATTTAACATGGATCTGATTTTTTCCATGGTTTTGCTTATGTTTAATAACAAATTTCATGCTAATCTTTTAGGTCTCGCCAAAATTTTTGGAAGTACCCCATTTTTCCAAACCAAAAATATATTGTTTTCTATAAAATGCAAAAAGTCAGTCCTATATTTTATGGGTTTGGCGGGTATCAAAATTAATTTTATTACGTGCTCTCACAATCATATAACTTATGAGGCAGCGATGTGGTTCACATATATGTGTCCATCTCAAAATAAATACTGTTAATACTGCAGGAGGTCGGTTGTGAATGAACTCGGTATCTGAAAAAGGCCAATGTTAAATAAATTTAACATTAATGTACAAATCAATGCATTTAATCTTGTTTAACACATGTTTAAGACATGTTGTCTTGGTTTTGTTGGTAATCTATGAATTATGGATGAAGGACAATAACCAGAGGAGCAAGAAGTAGAATAAACAATGATGCTAAATAAAGTAAGAATAATGATAGTAACAGTTAAGACCCCGTCACTCACTCTTTTTTAGACCGATATTCAGTACTATTTTCGCGGTAATTTGTTTCGGTACTGAGTACATATTTTTTGAAATATACAAAATAAAATTTCAATCGTTTTAAAATTTTCATTTTTGAACTTATCTTCTTATATTAAAATGTTTCAACTGAAAGTTTACATGTTTATATGTTTACGCGATTCGTATGGTGGCTCGAAAAAGGCTCCGCACATTTTCTTAAAAATTGTCTATTTCGTAGAGAAAAACATTCTAAGACTTTTCGCGTCCTCGGATGTTTCTTTGAATTTCCTGGAAATTCGTAATTTTGGAAAAACTAAAAAAAAGTTTTTACTTTTTGGTTTATAATTTTTAATTCGTAAAAGATAGAAAGTTGAAATTTTACATATGTATTACGGTGTTCAATATTTAATAATATTATAATAATATAATAATATTTTTTGAAAACTAGAGGGACCGTTGAAGAAACTAGGGGGCCTTGTATGAAACTTTGAATAAAACTCAAATTTTGGATTGTGTAATCTTTGAATATGATATTATAAAAAAATAACTCAAAATTCAAAAATTTTATTTGGGGACACAAGGTTTTAGTCGAGAGTAAAAATTGGACTAGATATTGGCTAACTTTGGTATCTAATTTACAAATCGAATATAAAAATCTCAAATTTTGAGAAAAAGTTGCTCAAATAATGAAAAAATTTTTTTTAGTAAGTTTATATGAAAATTTATTTGCTGTTATATGTAAAATAAATATGGAACGAGTTAAATATTTCAATTTAAAAATGGAATTAAAAATTGAAACAAAATTCAATTCATACAAAAGACAGCCGTCGCTTGCGACGGGGGTAAACTCTAGTATAATATATTTTATTCGAATCGAAAAATATCTACTTTTAATGCATCACTTAAATGAATATATGGCATATATTGAAAAAGTAAAACAACCAAGATTTAAATACATCCTTTATCCACATGTAAAATAAAAAAAATATTTGAATAATGGTTTATTTTAAACAATATACATTTAAAATAAAAATTTCGTTTTTTTTTGAAAAAATATATTTATTTATGTATCGGTAGCTGCTGCCATATAGAAACATTAAATTAAGAAAAGACGTGTGTTAAATTTCTGCCTTGTGTGTTTGTGTAGAGAAAAGACGTACATTATAACATTTTTATATCTGCCAATATTTTTGTTTTTTTTTACTATTCACATAGCAAAGACTCATTGTTGGCCGTCTTACGCTATTTACGTGAACAAAATTTCTTAAACGTAAGGGAATGTCCATTTGTTATAATATTTTAAAATGTAATTCGTGTAACAGCCCAGTAAACAATTTGGTGAAGTGCCCTATTTGGTGAAGTTCGAGTCACTCGTACAATTCAATTCTAACGCTTTACAAGTTCTCTACCTGTCACAGATTTTGTGTTAGTTATTCTTTCTAGTATTCTTTCTTTTTCCAACATCATTCATTAAGTATTTCTGTTTCTTTCCCACATGGATATATTTTTCTTAAGTTCACTTTCATCTCATTTATTCCAAAGTGGGAGAGAAACGAGATGCGGTTAGACAAGTAAAATATATTTTTCACCGTTACACTTGTATACTTGTATAATATTTCGTTTAGTACAGATGTTTAAAGTATATGCTATCCTTTTTCAACACATATTTCTTTAATAGTAATAGACAGACGCTATCTCCCTCAATCCCCGAATAGAATGTATATAAACGAAGATAGTACCTAGCGATGGTAAGACAGAGGTTTTAAACCTAACGCAGACCTGCCGATCGTGGATTTTTGAATCACCAAAACAATGTAAAAAACTAATATAACGAGTATTGTTGAAGATGAATAATATTCATTAAAAAAATCACGATCCGTACTAAAGATTACATCTATTTATTTCTTCATTTAAATATTTATATTTTGCAGACTCTAAAAAGTAGAATTCCATTAAGTTTTATACCCCTGCTAGTTTTAAGATTATAACTCCGGTCATAAATCATAAACCGACTCCGCTTTTAATTCAGCAGTGAACCGTCGTTGCAATGTCTGTAGGTCATAAAAAGGGCCTTTCCTATGAACAACTGAATAGAAAACGAACACGTTCCAGACAAAAAATTCATGATATGTAATAGAAATTAAGTAGAATTTACTCCAAAATGTTTACTGGGAGATAATATTAAACAACGATGCAGTACCCATACGAGGATTTGATATAAACATTCAAAGGCGCATACTGTACGCAAGACTGTTTAGACAGACTTCTCTTTGCCATAGAAAGAGTGAGGAATTTCTTTACCAGTACGGAACATAAACGTTTTTTGCCTGAGCTTCCAGCCGTGTATTCTTCTTTGTCCATTTCTTCAATCTATACCTCTTATTTTTTAAAAAGTCAATCAAACTAAATTAATTTTCTTTTCATTTTTTTTAATAATAATTCACGGGCTTCCTTGGATCACGGTCCTTTTTTCGCCCTTCTTCATTCATTTTATTATCATTTTACATATTAATTTCATTTTGATTTCATTTTCTTTTCCTTCAATTATTTAGTTCTTCATATTGAACTTCTTCCACCTTGCAGATCTAATGTATTATCGTGATATATTGTCTAAAACAGCCTTGTCTCTAGTGTGCCCCTAGCTTTAATCTATCAATAAGAGTCTTTAGTGATTGGGCGCGAATCGAAAGTAGGCCGAAGTAAAACATATTTAAACTAAATTAATTTTCTGTAAAATACTATGTTTTTAACATCTTTCTCTTCGGTAGCAATTTAATATTTAAAGTACAATGACTGTTAATTATTTTGTGTATTTATTTTCCAAATTAAATTAAATTTGGTCTAAATTATTTAAATAGTTGTTAATAAGTTTGGTAAAGTGTTTTGACTTGATAATTAAGCAATGTGGTGCCATCTGTGAACCGTGACCTAAATTACAATTACCATGTGGCGCGGTATTCAGTGCGCGTTGTGTTTGTTGGCGGTGTTTTGTCGTCTGGGAGGCTCACTGTCTCCAGCTGCTTTTGGGGGCGTCGTCGAACATGCTGGGGCTATCTCCAACACTATCAGAGTAAGTATCCTAAGAATGATTACTGTCTTTTGCGGTGAAGGATTGCTGAGGTGTATTGAGAGTGAGACAAACTGTGCTACTTTTTAGTTTAAATTAGGTTTTAGAGTAAACGACAAAAATGACTACTTCAATTAGTACTATCTTCTATAATATTGAGACTTATTAAAGAGTCTGATAGTCACCTTTAGGAATATATTGTTATTGTACAATAAACTAGTTTAGAATTGTAAACCAATTATACGCCGCCTTTGTTTAATCAATCTATTCAAAACGTTCATGTCTTCGACTATGACTGAAATTAAACACCGGCGGGAATAGCTCAATAGTTCGAGCTTCACGTACTAAATGGGAGATCTAGATTTGCACCACGGGATCCTTTTACGGGGAAGCAGGTGCAAAAGATACATAAAAAGCTCACCCTCCTCCGTGAAAGTATCATGTCGATTTTTATATACATATGTATAAGACATTTTATAAGGAATTGTAAATTTTTAATCAAATTTATGTGTGGCTTCCGAAATCAAAGACTTTTATTTTAGTAATTTACATAAACATTATAATAATTACACTGTTTAACTTAAATCATACTACCATATCTGAAATCAAAGAGACGACATTTAAAGTTTATCATTTAGATTGTTTATAATAACCTAACATTATCCACAGTGAGTTCTGTCAGCTACAAATATCAACTGTGTTCGGTGTTATTCATTACAACGTTACCCGTTGCACCACATACGCTACAATGATAGTAGATATAACTAATATATACCGTTAGCTCACCTGATAAGAATGCAATTGTAATATCTCTGGTCAGTGTTTCCAACTAAAGAAATGTAATTTCTTTACATATGTTTTATAGAACATGGTTAAAAACAACTTTCACTATTGTCAAACCCCTTCTGTGGACCCTAAATGCAACTGAAAATCTATGTACAGCATCTTCACTTGTAGCTAACTCCATCTATTGAACAACAGCCGTCTCCTTTATCTAATTTTTATAATAGCTTTAAAGGATCTAGCGCAAGTTAGTGACTTTTTGTAAAACATATTATATATAAAACAAACCGTCATAAGCCTGTAAAAGGTTCCCGATTTTAAGCTAGCAATTACGCATGCGTTGTTAACTACATATTACACTATTTATTCTGAAAATATCAGCTTTGCTAAAACGACAGAGCTCTGAGAGCTCTGCGATCTTATGTCGGTTTCACACCAGAGAGTGACAAAACAATAAAACACGAACAAAAACTGATTTTATAAACAAAAACATCACCAAAGAGACATTTGGTTAGTTAAATAAGTGCAGAATACGCAGTGGACAACAGATAAAACCTAAGTGTGATACTAAGTTTTTATGGGACACACAGAAAAACATTAAAAACAAAACCAGTCTGTTCAATGTGAACAGTCTGTTTTCGAAAAACAGAACTGTTTTAAGTGAAACAGATCATGTTTTTATTTTGTTTTTGGAAACAAAACTGTTTTCAAAACTGTATCCTTCCCGTAAAACCGGCATTACTCTATAGCACTATGGTACTGTTTTATGGAACTTAAGACACATATCAACATGATACATACTATTCCATGTAACCATCTTATCCCGAAAATTGTAATTCTAAATGAATGTATGTTTGTTCGCAATGTGAGTATGTGCCAATACGTGGACCTCGGGTTAGGTTATTAGTACTTTAGAGTAGAAACAAGTAATCTACACAGTCTACTGCTCTTCATGATTAAATACTATTAAATAATATATATAATATACACTATATATAATGTATTGAACAAATTATTGTTTGCTTTTTTCGCAGCAAACTGCAGCATGGCAGCGCATAAAACTAAACGTGGACACCCACGGGGGACTGAGGGATCGATTTGTCAGACTGTTTCCGGAGAAAACCATGAACTTAGTGTCTTCCATCGTGGACAGGTTCCGGGTGAGTCTCAGTTTGACATTAAGACGATAAATTAAAGAAAGTGTTCGTATAATTTTTTACTGTTATAACGCTATTTAATATTCGAAAGTTTTTGCAAATTTTTATAGATCCATTTACATATTCTTTATTACGCAGATGTATAATTAGTAACTATTTAGTAGTAAATTAGTAAGAATATAATGACAAATACAATTATGTAAATCTTATAATGTGTGCCAATGTGTCCAATGTGCCACAGTGGCACACACCAAACCATATTTCATATCAAAACCATATCTTTAAATAAATAAAAAATGTTATTACCTTTAAAATGTAGGCTGATAATTGATTTCAAGCCTATTTTAAAAACATTTTCCTAAGTTTCCACGTAAAATCAATTAAGAAACATTAAATGTTTAAGTGAAAGTGTGAAAATTTAAGTTGGAGTATTGCGGGACCCTGTAAAAGCATGAGTCCAGGTGCGCCCCTAATGCGCTTTCAGTTGTACCCGCCTCTGAATGTGTCAAATTTTTAACGTGCATTTTGGGATGACAATAAAATGATGAGACTGATTCTACTACAGACGAACTACGCATGCGTCAAAGATGTAAGATGCACAGCTGTGTAGCGTGAATCCTTACCTTTCATTTACTACTCTGCCTATATCTGTATCTGACTTTCGTTTGTATAAGATTTATTTTTTTAATTTTTACCACGTGGCCGTTTTGTGGGGCTTAAGCGTTGCTAAGATGCCAGAGAAGACGTTGAAGATGACGCACTTCCTGGACGCCCTTACATGTCAAAAACGAATAGAAACCTTGAAAAATCAATAATCTGATTCGACCTGCTGTTTCTGCTGAAACTGTAAGAATGTGTTAAGGAAATTTTACCTAAAAGTTTTAACATGCACAAAGTGTGTGGCGGGAAATTTTGCCAAAAATGGTCACAATCGAGAATGTTTTCAGCAAAGGTGCCATTTGCCTGACCTGGCAAGTGGCACTTTTATCTGTTCCCCAAGAACCAAGATTTTAGACCGTTGAAGCTGTGAAAGAAAAACCGACACGTGTCATGAACGAGCATACCGGAAAAGACTATCGGTACTATTTTGAACAACGGAAAATTTGCATGGAGCTGTGTGGGGATTAAGGAGGGATGTATATTGAAATATATAGTTATTTTATAACAATAACTTGTAATTAATATGTAATGCTACGATTGCGTTTACGGCTAAAATAACCTCAAATATTTTTTTACATATTATATATATTTTGAATGTTAATCTCATAAAAACTATGCATTTAAATGTTAATTTAAGCTGTATGCTGTTTCTATGACAGGTTGACGGAAAATTTATAATTCAGTGCACTCATATCTAAGTAATGTCAACTTATGAATGAAAATATATGCATGTTGGGGTCGCACTAGGTCTGTACCGAGTCTAGAAGGGTTTTCATTTATTTTAGAAAATATACTTGTCCTATTTGACGGTTCTGCTTAACCGCAACTGATGTAACGATTACATCAACAAACAAAAGAAACTGTTCATATTATTTGATCTAATTACCATTTTCATCATTAAGGGCAATTGCTCGGCTTAACAAATAGTTAATAGATACGCTTTCCATAAGTTTTTGTAAACAATAAAAGTGAATTATGAAATGTGCAATACAATGTGTTGTAAAAGAGTAAGTAATCATTGTACACAATAAATATTTACTTAAGGTAGTTGTTCATTAATGATTCCTATACATTGGCGCGACTTAAACATGCGACATTCAACATTTGTTACACGTTCGCACTGGTGTGAGATATATTTTAATACAGCATCGTTTATAGTTCGTACGAATTTATTCAACCTGTTTTTATGTTTAGCAAAAAAGGTAACAAATATCAGATCTGTAACAATAGGATCTTCTTTCAGTAAAATATATGCGTGGCCACTTTGTGAACACCTGCTGTGAATCAGAGATAATATTTTATTTATTTAATAGTTTTTGATATTGGATTTGGAATCTTGTCATGTCGGGAGGCTCAGTTTCCTTCACTTTCACCACACTAACTAACAATTCCCTTCTTTCGAGATCAAAGATTATGGTATTTTATTAGTTGAGGGGTTACATTTACCGTACAAGGCGGTACACCTAATTCATTTGGTCTACAATATATTTTCTGTATATGATAACAGAGATCCACACAGAACAGTATGTAGACCTGGCCGATACAAATTTTTGGTTTATATCAAAAGAATTTATTTTAATAAATCTACACTGTGCATGTATTGTTGAACACCAATACATGAACACATATAAACATTTCGTAATAAAACGGTCCATATACTGAAGACGTTCAGATATTACGAGACGTTACCAGTGGTTTTGTAACGATTTCTCGGATAAATACACGAAACGTCCAACCTCCGGTCATGTTTACATATAGTGTGATACACACATATTTAGAAATACATAAACACATGTACAGAAAGCGTATATGCGATATTTTATTTGGCGTACCACCTTTTACAGTAAATGTACCCCTCTACTAATAAAATACCTTAATATTTGATCTCGAAAGAAAGGAATTAGTAACATATGTTAAAAAGTCAACGCGGTGCAGTGAAGGTCCATCTCACTGTGTTTAGACATTAATGAAGATATTCCATTGGCAGCTTGTGTGATAATAGGTGCAACTACTGAGATTGTTCTAGAGACTGAGAACCTACAACGCATTTGTTTGGCAGCACATTCAAAATCGCAATCCCTTGCGGTACACCGCCAATTATATTTTAGTGCACTACGAATATAAGATAGCCGAGCTTGATTTCGTTTTTCATAAAAACGGTGTGGTTAATTTTAAAATAATTAGATTCATATGATTTGTATTTAATCAAACAATAGTTAAGCACCGTTTTATTAAAAACAAGCATTAAATGCATTCAGTGAACAACTACCTTAAATCTCTAGTAGACTCATGCTCATACAATATTATTCTGTAATTGTAATTGTAATGAAACTGTAATTTCTAAACTTTCGCGACCAGGAATTAGCAGTGAACTTGGTTGTAAATTGCATGCAATCAGGAACCGCAACGTAACACGCCTTGTGCAGCTGCGCGCAACTACAAATTAAAATGAAAAGGTTTACCAACACAAAGCAGAATGGAGATGTGTAACACCAGACACAATACCATAAACAGATTATTTAAACACAAGTGATTACATATTATAACAAATTGTTTTCATCGCTTATTATGTGTTTGTAATGATCTTTGAACTTGAATAACTCGGTGGATTAATAAGCTACCACTTGATTATGTTATAGAGTGACGAATAGAGGACTGGCCAGTGTGTTAACTATAAATGTGACCGCAGACTGGGGAGACAATTGTCATAAAGGCTCAATACGTACACGGGAATGTTAGATTCAGGGGTCCGAACCATACGTAATAAGCAAAAGTCGCGTTCCTTTGTAGTTCCTTCGTAATAATGTTCCTTTAAACTATTTTTTAAATAGTACCTATCTGTTATGTAGTGCAGATAATCACACACTTTAAAATAGTAGTTTAGTTACCTTTGAAAAGTTAAAAATAGCTAGTGTGTAAATAAATAACTGGACAAAAAGATGGAACATTAAATTAAGTGAATCGAAATCGGTTCACGTTAACTCTACAAACATAAAAAGATCGAGAGCATCAAAATATTTACCAACAATGTTATAGTTCAGCAGTCAAATACAGCGAAGTACCTGGGCTTCACACCAGATGCATAGCTGTGCTGGAAAGGGCATGTCTGGAAGAAAAAAGAAAAGTTAATATAAAATACGCAGAATTGTACTGGCTGATTGGAAAGAATTGCACTTTGTCCGAGTGTCAGTTCATAATAAGTTACTAATATAGAAGCAGATCGTAGGTCCAGTGAGTACTGATGCTTACGGTACCAGTCAAAAAAACAAGGATTTAATCCGAAGATTTCATAACTAAGTGCTAAGAAGCATAGTGGAAGCACCCTGGTACATTAGAAACAGTGATCTTCACCGGGACTTGACGAAGGAAGTTACAGACAACAGGGAAATTTGGTAGGAGTCGCCAGAATAGACTTCAACAACATGTTAATGTTGAGATATCCGTTAATATATGTATTTAATATGTCAACTCTAAATTGCTTATTAGCCTTAAGATTAGATTGTAATAGTTATAAAAATTAAAAACTACAGAATAATACAAGTTTGATCGCATCAAAAGTTGAAGTAAACTATCAATAACCAACATGCTGCCATACACGTGCTCTGCTCGTTAAGTCTAATTAATGTTAACATTGTCAAACCGAACTGTGAACCGTACACACCTCAGCGATGATGGCAATCGGAATTAGCAGTCTGGTCCAAAGAAGTGGTGTATAAAAGTTAGCAATCAGCAGTCTGTTGGACCATTATTCGTAATCGCTATTACAGATTTCAAAAGTAAACTAGTCCGTTATTTTTAGTAGTATTACCTTGAATACAGAATGTAATAATTAAAAATAAATATTTGCAATAATATATTAGTACTAAAAGATGATAAACTTCAATACAAAAAAATCAATTATTTTAGTGAATAATAAATTGCAATTTCCCATCATACCTCGATGACAATAATTGGCATGTGTAAAGAGTATATTATGTATTATAATTTACCTTCGAAACAATAAAGATATTTATAAGATTCGGAGGTACACGTCTTTGAAGTTAGTTTTCATTTAGATATCCTGATAAATGAAGTTAATAAACACCTTGAAAAACAAATTTCTCACCAATTTCAATATTATAAATGTGCATACTGTACTTTATATACATGCCAAAATTATGTCATACTTAGCTCTTCATTATAGTAGAAAGGAGAGTGAGGGAGGAGGCCCGAAAAAGAAAAAAGAGAAAGGAGTATTACGAAAGGAATGGAATGGCGACAGAGGAGGCAGAGAGAAGAAGAAAAGAAGTCACAAGTCTAAAAGAGGAGCTAAGGAGAAGAGACAGGGAAAAAATTGAGAAGAGCAATTATACCAAAAGATATGAAAGGATTTAAGAGAGAGAGAGATACCACAATATTTAAGAGGAAAAGACACAAAAAACATGAGAAGGATTGCCAGATTCAGAATGAAAAACGAGGAGAAAGGAAACAGAAACTGGGCAAATAGCGAGAAAGGATGTGCAGGGTGTGAGGAACGGAGATAGAAACATTGGACCACATTAAGTTTTCATGTGAGAAATATTGGGCAGTTATTAAAGCGAGTGATTACATTACATTTAGTTATTATTAATGGCGAAGATAGAGAAAAGGAATGAGGAAAGAGAAAGAATGGCAGAGTAGCAGGAAGAGCGAAGCAGTAACAGTTTTGTTTTTATTTTTATAAGGATATTTTTTTTTTCGTTTGAAAGGAGTGAGAATGTTTAAATTTAATAAGGATCAAAATTGAATTAAGCACAATGACATGTAAATAAATGAGTTAATGCGCAAGACAACTTACACATCGATGGTACACATTTGGACGATGCATTATTTAATATCGCTTTAATCTAAAATAAATAAACGGAAATATACTATTTGCTAATTTTTTAATAAAGATTTAAACCTTAATCTAAGATTTTTATTAGTAAAACATTTAGATATTTAGTAAAACTTTTAAATGATCTAAGTAATTTACTTGTGCGTAATTTCAGACACCCGGAGATGACGTCATCGTCACGACGACCATGGGCTCCCTTCGCGGACGAGTCATGCTATCCAAATCGGATCCTCCGATTCCATATTTCAGGTTAATGGTTTTTAATATTTTTATTGTTGCAAATTAAAAGTTCTTACATCATCAATGCAACTAATAGTTATGACTAGAATTTTAAAAAGTTCTTTCATCATTTTTCTAAAATGTGCCAGTATTTTGCAAAGTGAGCTGAAGAACTAGAATGAAGTACTGCAGTCCATTAGCCGTGTAATCGTTTTAAAGAATGGTGCATGCAATTATTTCCACATCTGATATTGCATAGTTGTACGTGGTCTAATTACATAATATCAAATAGCCAGCAACATTATTCGTTCTGTTTATCCAAGTTTGATCTTTCTAATTATAATTTTCTTGTTATAGTATTCAATCTCCCTTTTAAGATAATATATCGTAAATTTTAAGTTAAGTATCTAATCAAAAATGTACTTGAAGTAAATAATAATAATCGACCTAAGATAGTGTACATCATGTAAAATAAGTTGCAACCGCTCAGGCACCATCATTTATGTGTCATCTATTAAATATTATAAGAACAATCGCTTTCTCTTCTCTACTACTCAATAGATGACGCTAGTGATTTCAGATTTTCAGTTATTTAACATATTTCTTTTATTTTATATCTTTAGGCTCTCCGCAGACGAGTCGTCTGATTGCAAACTAGTCGAGCCGTGTTTTGTGACTCTATAGAATTTTTAACAATAGCATAATAGGAGATTTTATTATGTCGTATTTGCATGTATGTATGTATTTAAATACTTTTGTATAGTATTTGTGCACATATCTGTTCATGCCCTGCGACCGAGAAACACAGTCGCTCAAAACCAGTTTTGTTTCGTTCGTGCCTTGTGTTTTCTCTCACTCGTATACACGTGCGTTCTCTCACTAATAACACAATTCTATTTTCATTAGGTTCGGGCTGATCGGTTTGTAATCAGTCGACCCGTGTGGGAACGGCCTTGTTTTTAGTTTTTTACTACATCTAAAATCGTAGACGACAACAACTGGCCTAGAGGTTCGGTTGTGTCTTCGGTTTCGGGGATTGTTTGTTATCAAGTTAAATTGAATATGCACATACATTATCATAAACTTATAAGGCAGTGGTGTAATACAAATATATGATGCATATATGAGAAGGTTGTCGAAAATTGACCGACATTAATAAAAACTACATCTGTATGACATACATACAGATACATCTGAAATATACTTGCTTCAACATAAAAAACGTTTTTCAACATCTTTTAATAATGATATATGTACTTACATTAAACTTGTCTTTTATAATGTACTTTTAGTTTTCGTGGTATCCGTTACGGACAAAGTCCTGTTGGGCCCTTACGTTTCATGGCGCCTGTCCCAGTAGGCCCCTGGTCAGGAATTCTGGATGCTAGGAAAGAAGGTTCAGTCTGTCCCCACAGAAACCTTCTGCTTGAGACATTCACTGGCCAGGAAGACTGCCTTTTCCTGAATGTACATACTCCTTTACTTCCGGTGGAAGAAGACCTAGCTATCGGCATTTCGGAACTTCTTCCGGTGATGGTATGGCTACATGGAGGCGGCTTTAATGTAGGGTCTGGTAACTCTTTCCTGTACGGACCGGATTACCTTCTAGCAGAAGATGTAGTTGTTGTTACTTTGAACTACAGATTGAACGCATTAGGGTACTTAAGTACGCAGGACTCTGTTGTTCCTGGAAACGCAGGACTTAAGGTAAATTTATTTTTAATGAATCCTAGTGGTGTATTACAAACTGACCAATTGAGTAATGACATCTGGCGGTAAAAAATTAAACTAATAAAAGATCTGCTGTAAGCAGAGTTAGTGTATGGTGTTTACATTGATATTTATTAGTACTATTTATTAATATTGATTACTTAGTTATTAAAAGATAAAAGTTAAAATGAAATCGAAAACTTTTTTGGTTATTTGAAGAAAATTGATAAATTAAAAGGTTGAAAATTTTATTAAAATTAAATTAAGTTACTTCAAAAATGAAGTAATTTGAACATCTGTAGCGCTAAAACTACAATTCGAATTTTAATTTGCTATATCTCCGTCAACATCAATTTCAATCAACAATTGAAAAATCGACCCCTACAAAAAGGTACACGGACATGACCAACTAATGAAATTCGCTCTGCTTCGTATATATTTTTTTATCTGGATTATTATCAGCCAAAGATATTATTTCACTTAATTTTAATAACTTTTTATTTGTCAATTTTGATCTTCATTCCGCTATGTCTTTTAAGCCACGCATATATGTCAGTTCCAAATAAATTGCACGGTTAAGACAACTAATTGGTGTTGAAATTAAAGAAAAACATTTTATTACGTTCAGGATCAAGTATTAGCCCTTCGTTGGGTGCAAGACAACATCGAACGCTTCGGTGGAGATCCTCATCGTGTAACCATCTTCGGACAAAGTGCAGGAGGCGCTGCTGTGAATTATTTACTGCTATCTCCTTCTGCAGCTGGGCTATTCCATGGAGCTATCGCCCAAAGTGGCACATCGCTAAGTCCATGGGCGCTAGCCACGCAACCACGTGATCGCGCCTTCCGGTTGGGGGCTGCATTAGGGATCCATACCAACAGATCAGAGGAACTTATTTACAATCTTAGACAAGTAAGTTCTACTGTAACTTTACCTCACCATGCAAAAATATGTTCTAATATTTTATTTATATAGGTTCCCATTAAAGAATTATTTGACGCTTCGACTAAAACTCTGACTATGGAAGACGGTCGAAACAATATCGGGATTCCGTTCGTACCCGTTGTGGAAGACTTCCCTGGAGCTGGAACGACAGAGCCCGTCTTCCTTCCGGAGCACCCACTGGATTTGATGGAACAGGGGCGGTTTCATAAAGTACCTCTCATGATGGGCTACAACACTCACGAGGCCATGCTATTTATTCGACGTAGGTTGTTTGCTTTTAAAGTCAAAGACAAATTAGTCTTATTACAAAGAAAGTACATTGAAGTACTCAGAGATGTGCATTTTTCAAATACATATACTCAAAATGCAAATACAAAATAGTAAATACCTATTTTCTATTTTGTATTTAAAAATCTTTTAAGAGTTTAGAATTTTACATTTTATTTGAAATCTTTTACAAACCTATTTCCTATTTGGAAAATACAAAATACTTTTTTCATTATTGTTACTTCATAGTGTTAAACAGTAAACATTATTTTTTTAATATAAACTTAAAACCCCACCAACATTAGCCTATGATCTAAAACTATCAGCACAATTGTCTTAATTATTCTAATTTAAAATGATAGATGTGCCTATTATTTTATTATCTTTCCTTTTACCCTCACCATAAGACAACTGATTTTCGTTTACCTAAATATGTTTATCATATTTCATCGTTCGTTATTTGTTTTACTACAAGGCAATCACTGCACTACATTTCTTACTGAAATAGATATACCTAAATATATACTATTTTACCTACTAACCTTAACACTTGTCCGCTTTAATTCCTAAACTACCCCAACTACATATAAATATTTTAAAGAGTAACATAAAGAGTATTTTATTTTCTCAAAAGTATTTTTAAAATACGTATTTTGTATTTTGTATTTAAATACTAACATGAAATTTATTTTTTATTTGAAATAGGAAAATAACGAGGTATTTGCATTTTGTATTTAAAAGCTTTTGAAAAGCATTTGTGCACATCTCTGGAAGTACCGTTCTCCCACTATTGCCACTGATTTCATTTTAGGCTACAGAAAGAATCCTGGCATATTAGAGGAAATTGACAACGACTTCACTCGAATGATTCCACTTAACTTGAACGTAACTGGCGGAAGAGAATCTCCGGATGGACAAATTATAGCTCAGCATATTCGTCAGTTTTATTTAGGAGGTCGTGCTGTCACTGCAGCTGTCACAGAAGAAATGATTTATGTAAATATGGCCACCTGATGTAAATATTATGGTTCTTTACAAATCTTACACTTTAACCTATTTTTAAATAGCTCTTCACTGATACATTCTTCACTCGGGGAATTGTTGATTCTACTCGAATACAGAGGTCGTTCATGAATGCTAACACTCCAATGTATTTGTATCGATTTTCCTTTGATGGAGCACTGGGATACTTCAAGCGGTTGTTGGGAATAAATAGACCAGGAGTTTGTCATGGTGATGAGCTTGGCTACTTATTTCACTTCGGATTCTTCAATAAACATTTAGATCCTGCGTCTCATGAACTTCTAGTGAAACGGCGTATGGTTCGGTTATGGACTAACTTTGCTAAATATGGGTAAATATACAAATGGGCTTGTGTTCTATGACTTAATTTTTATAAAAGTGTACTATATATTGATAAAGTTGGTTAAAAAGGACATCTTGTCTCTTTCATTATTAAAGGGATTCAACGTTGTAGAATATTCCAAGACATGTGAGCTTACGGCCGCTATGTTGCTATCTCTTTATACAACAGAGCTTAAAAGAGATAGCATATTCATGACAGTACTCTGACAAGTTTACAGATTACCAACCTTACATATATATATATATATATATATATGTACATATTACATATATATATAAATCTCTGCTATATGATTTTATCAAAACATCAAATATTATTTACAGCTATTTCAAGGAACAATAAAATTTCAATATTATATCTGCCGTAACAGGGTTAAATAAAATAAAAACTTATTATTCTTTGCTAAGTAGTGCATGTGTACTCGATACACTGCACTACCAACAGCTACAAAACATTACCACAGCACTGAGCTAATCAACAAGTAACAGACCTATCCCACTACATGAATACGTCATAAATATGGCCGACATCTGTAGCACTAAAATTACAAGTCGAATTTGTAATTGCTATTTCTCCGCCAACATTTAGATATTTAATAAAATAGACACGCCAATACACATTTATTAACATCAATTTCAATCAACAATTGAAAAATCGACCACTAAAAAATGAGTACACAAGCCCATTAACGAAAATAATGAACTGCTAAATGAAAATCTGTTATTTAAAATGTTTGTTGACAGAAATCCAACTCCGGCTGGAGCTGCTGACCGTCTTCTGGGAGTGAATTGGAAACCGGCGTCAGAATCTACAGATTCGCTGCCGTTTTTGGACATGGGAGGACATTTGAAAATGGATGTAAATCTGGAACCAGCGCGTCTTGCATTCTGGGACGATTTATATGAAAAACATAACAAATATAGAAGTGGAAAATATGTACATGAAGTAGATGAATTTCAACTAAATTGAAATAAAATATAAGTATACATAATTTGCTTGTATAGAATTAGTGGTTTGCGTCGTTGATATTATAGCATAAATTCTTATTTTTCCTATTTCTTTTCAACATTGTCGTATTAAGTCGAATTAATTGAAATTATTAAAATATATTTATAAATTTTATAAAAATGGTACAACTTAATAATTTCTGGATAAAAATTTTGTACAAAAATATTTTTTTACTTAGTTTTAATATTGTTAATATAAAATTAGTTTTTTTATACCGTATTAAAGTTGACAATGTTTAACAATTTATTATATTAATAAATTTTTACGATATTATTATGTGTCTTTTATTTCATACTATTAAAACTTTATTACAGAATCCAGCACTTTTTTTATCACCTAATGTCGTAGAAATCCTTCATAATAACGTCAATTTTATTTAGTTGATTAAATTTGATCCGTAAATAAATCGAATGACGACTTGATTGTCAACCTGATTTTCCAGCTGACACTGGAAACAACAAATTAAACCTTATACAAATAATTAACAATAGATATTATTAGCATATTCTTCAATCAAATGCGCTATCTCTTGAATGGTAGATGTAAAAGAAGCAGTTACTATAGATTTGATTGGTAGATGGCACTAAATTAATCACGTTAACAAAGCGCCTGTTGTGAATGCTACTACTAATACACAGAATATTTATTTATTTTAAAGACTATGTAAACGTTTGCAAAGTTCCTCTTCCTTGGATCTTTATTTAGTTAGTGTCAGCGTGTTTATTTCCTCGATGCCGCCTTCGTTGACGTTCAAATAACTTCAGGGATTACATCTTGTTAGACATAATTTAATATTTATTAAATATTGTAAGACTGTCAACTATGTCAGCAGATGAAAGTTAATATTAAAGTACACCATGCATGTACAGCTTAGAACTACTGTATTACCTCTGCTTGGTACATCTATGTATTTACATAACAAAGCTTCTTCATGACATAAATCTACACGTGATCACTAATAATAACAGCGTGTTATTGTGGTTGCCGCACACGGATCCTAGGCGAAATAAGCATACCCATGGTTGTTCTACTATTTATAATGTTAAAAAAATCAATATTTATACTAATTCGTAATTTATAAATATAAACGTTAAATTGATAAAATGTAGAATACATTTTTCACTACAGTTTTCTGTTTTTTATGTGACTTTTATTATATTCATGGACAATTTTTACAAAATTAAATTTTCCTTTCTTTGAAGATTTGTTCACATTCTTTCCAAAATTGAATTAAAGTTTTGTTCGTATTTTTTTCGTTATGCTCTAAAGAGCTGTTTTCTTACGTTTTTAATATCAATGTTCATCTGGTTTTTATGACTTCTTTTTTAAAGTTCTAAATTCCTAAAATCTTTTTTAAGAAAAAAATTACATTTCTTTAAATTCTTTGATAATGTTTCAGTAATGTTTCTTATGCTCCAAAATGAAAAGTTTCTTAATTATTTTAAATCTATAAGCGATATTGGCTTTATAGCAACTGTTATTAAAGTCATTGACCTTTAAAAATTAATTTTTATTCTGAATAAAAATCAAATCAAAACATTTATCGAAAAATTGCGAGTTTGAAATCAGTATTCATAGTTATGTTAAAAACCGTATATATATATATATATATACTTTTCTTAAACTTTTATCTAAAAAAAGAACTGTCTAAAAAATTTTGATATACAAAAGCCAGAAATGACAGATATTTTAATTTTAATAGCAAAATTTATTAATTGCATGTGCAGCATACATAATCCTATCAAAAAATTTAAAAAATATAAAAATCTGAATTTTATAACAGAAGGTTCATGAATATTAAAAAATGACATACATGTCATAAAAGTGTAGATATTTAATTAACTTTTAATTAAACAGTTGTTCAATCTAACGTATAGCATATAGAATCGTTTCAAATATATGAAAGTTTAACTTCTTCTAATCCGAGAATTCAAAATCACTTTCCGTAAAGTTAAAAAACCATAGATATTCCAAATAGTTTACAATGTTACGTGTAGTGGATTAAGAAGGATTGATGGATTAATTAATTACAACTGATCCACATAAACTCTGGTATCTTTACAACTTTATTACATTTACAAAACATAAAATAAAAAAATATTTTAAAAATTTATTGTAAAAGACATCGTAAAAATTAAATATTTTTTTTACATAGTAAAACTATTTTGGAATTCGTGTTAAGGTGGTACAGGACGTTAACGTAAATGATGAAAACGTTGTGAAATTTGGAGGGTCGATACAAATAGTTAAAATACATGCTGTCTCAAAATTTTAGAGACCTAGGGTTCATAGTTTTCTTTTTATACATGATTAAAAATAGTCATTTTCCATACAAATCATAATTTTTAGCTCAATTTCACCACATAATATAACTTTTAACTATAAAAAATGGTGACACAGCTTTCAAAAACTAGGTGTATATAAAATAATCTTTTCTGTAGCTATTGCAAAAAGAAAATTATCAAAAGGATACCTATTTACGAAAATATTTAAATAAAACCTTTAAGAAACAGTAAATGTATAGGTTATAAGCCAGCAACGATGCAAATGCCAATTTGAGTGGGAAATTCAAAATCGCAAAATTTATTATTCCTTTTTCAAAATATTTAATTTGTATCTAAATTGAATTAATATAAATTTGATATTAATTATAGGTAATTTTTAATTTATTAAACTATTGTATGCATAAAAAATCATTTCAACAAGCAAAAAGCAGTTTAATAGGGAATTGAAAAATTCATTTTCAAAGGTACAGTCCCAATATTTGATCGTTCCTCATGAACTTCGTATTTTGCATTTCGTATTACCGAGAGATAAACTTTTGGCATTGACGGTACGTCCTGTACCTCCTTAAAAAATATAATTCGTGCTTTGTTTTCCTATGTGAACTGTGTTATTTCGAATCCGTGTAAATCGAGGGATGAGTGTGGATTTCATACCAGCTTTTCGCATCATTACAAGGCAACGTAAGAAATAAAATAGTATGTCAATTAAGCTTGGAAGACCTCTGACAATGTGATTTCACTGTATCGCAACTTGTGCTCCGATCCGTCACTGGCCACAAACATCACGATCTCAACTCTGCGAAGGACATCTCATTAACAACGATGTATCTTGTGACTTGCCGAGGTCCATTTCCGGGGCCATAATCCTCGTTTTATGGTACATGAGTTACGATGTGATTGTGTTAAAGAAAAAAATACCTTGTTAAATTGTGTTATATTGGTGGTATAGGCTCAGGCTGGTGTTCATACAAATAATTGTAAATTGCAAGTAGTAAAAATGTACGCTTTCAGAGGTTGCTTTATGAACTGGGAAATTTAAACCCATAAAAAGGTTGTGCAGAAAATAAAATTACATTTATAGAGAAAGAACCTATGAAAATGTTTTCTTTTATATATTTCTTATTATTCATTAATTTTTAAGTTAATTTTTAGTTAAGGTGTTTAAAAACGAAGTTTATTTGCAATAAAAATGAGAGATTAGTTTATACTCACTGCAAGAAAACACAAATGTAGTACATCTTAATAGTGTTATATTTGTGGTATCATTTCAGGTGTTCGTATAATGTAACTTTATATTACAGGTAGTATAAATGCACATTAAAATTTAATAAAAGCTCTACGTTAATTGGTTTCTGCAATGAATAGTTCTGTGATACACCAGCCTAGAACCTGCATACTGATTCCACTTTTAAAGAAAACTCAAAATTATAATAAATTTTTAAATATCATTTATTTAAATATATTTTTGTGTTATTTACAAAATATTTTTTTGTTGTTTTTAAATACATTTTTAATAATTATTATAACAGTGCTAAATATGATTTTAACATATTTTAATACAATAATATTCTAAACTTTAAATAGGCTACCTCTTTGGTTGTATAGTCATGATGATAAAGTCAAATGTAATCAAGACAAGGAAAGAAGATGTGCTGTCTCGCTCTACTATCATTGTGTATGTGTATCATTATTTATTAGACTACGCGCACAATATAAACAAGATGAGAGTCTTGTGTTTGTAACAACAAAACTGAGAAAATATAATTTGAAAAGATGAAACACACAAGCGCATTTGTATATGTCATTGTCTAGAAATAGTATTCTTGACAGTGTGCGCTTAAGACTTACGATTTAAATAGTAAAAGAGATTGGGTTAGTTTGTTGTGTATCGTTCGTTCAAATATTATCAAATTTGTAAACATTATCAATTCAAATATTATATAATTTATCAACAAACAAACCAAAATAAACCTTAACCTCAGACATGTTGACCCCAGGCAGCTGCGTTCAAGGTGAGTTATTGAACCAGAGCTATGCAAAATATAATCATAAATTTATAGTTTATCATGTATAAGGCCTGGCACCATAAACCCAACTTCTTTTGGTGATAAGACTAGGTGATAAGGTTCTAAATATCAAAGCTTGAAGGTGAACGTCCGCATGACCTCATCAGAGGCATTTGATTTATCGTATCAATCATGGAAGAAATAGCAGACCACCAAAAGTGGAAGAGAACAGAAGTGGGATGAATGGGAGCCGTACGCACGACTTTTTGGGATCTACTGAGTCGGCTTCTGATAAAGATACCAGTAAAAACCATAGTGCTCGCTACACACGTCATGCTTCCTGTTTCTCTTCTCTTCCTGTTTTAATATGATAAATCTAATGCTTTGATGCGAGCGATGCGGATATGTCGACGCTTACTCTTAATCCATTTTTTGATGTTTCAAATTTGGGCAGCAGCTAGGATGTTGATATATTATTATTTGTTCAAAACATTGAAAATAGTTAAATGTTAAGATTTTTAAATAAAAGTGATAATCATAATTGCTGCCCTTTCAAAAACATTCTATTATATTTCATTAAATGTAAAGATTAAATAATTCAGCTGCAATTACCACTTTTCATTTCCCTTTTCTTATAAATAAGTATGTAAGAAAAAGGAGATATTCTGGTTCTTTATGTGATAAAATTGGAATAGAAAATAAACCATTTTGTGAGAAACTTTGCCTTTATGTAGTTCGTTTTTCCAGTACTCTCACGACTGTGTTATCCACCCAAATCTGGGTTTTTTTAATTGTCATCTGAGTGAATAGGTTCTTTCATATTTTCACATATATATCATGTCATCTGGATGTTTCGATAACTCATGGGTTTGAGGTGAAGTAGAAAAGGTAAGTTCAGATAGTGTGGAAGGCAATTGGTTTCGCACAAAAGGCTTTCACGTGTGATCTAAAAGTGAGTGAAGAGCACTGAGTTTTCTTTCCAAACAAAGTTCTATGGCATAACATAAACATTATAGCGAAAGCTTTGCACTTATAAAAACGAAATACCATCAAAGTCCTGTCGTAAGTCCCGTTTTAATGAGATAATCTCTGGTTTCTTTTATTATTACATGATTATGTAATTTAGAAAAGTAAGAAGTAAGAGGCATGGCAGAACTAGACAATGGAACACATATGAGTGGAAGCACATGAGGTGTTATGAGAATTAATAAATGAAAATGTCCTCCAAGAAGATTAGTGAAGATGAAAAAGAAAATGCGGAGGAAGAAGATGAAGAAGAAAATAAGTGAGGCGTAGAAAATGAAGAGAAATGAAGATGAAAAACGATGATGAAGAAAAGAAATCAGAAACGAAAGACAACGAAACAAAAATAAGAGGAGAGATAAAGATTATTGAAATGAATAAGCGCGGAAATCTTTAAAACGATTTATTAGGGATTGAATCTATCCAGTCTGAATCTATCTATCTAAATAGATCTGGAACGAGGTGGGTTAAAAAGAACAACATATAAAGTAATGTTTGTAGATATCGTAGTTCTTGTACTATTAGAAGCTTGTCAAATTTTAAAAAAAGAAAAGAAAATCACATCAATCAAAAGAAGGGGTTGCATTTGGTTTACTTGATAACTTTGATAATGTCAAAAGTTCTTGTGTAATTTTATAAACTTTAATAATTTCATTATTAACATTTGTATAAATTCAGTAATTTTTTTATTACACTTTAATAAATAGATTTAAAACCAACTAACCTCCCTGTAAACACAGCATTTACGTAACATTTATGTTTGGGCGTTCTGTTGAACGCGATGATTAAGAAAAATAATTGATAAAAAATTATCACGTACAAAAATTGAATGAAAATAGATTTAAGATTTTCTAGACTATCACAAATATGACATTTTGCAGACAACATCAAGTAATTCTGCAGGTTTGAACACGTCGCGGTGTCCCTTTGACGTGGATCTATTACAAGGCGTTAAAGTGGTTGACTAAGTGACTTAATTCTAGGAGATTTGCGGCGCGAACTGATGTACATCATCATCTACATCTATACAGACGATTCGTAGATGACGATCTGCACCAGGGGTTGCTGTCTGTTGGTGGCGGCCCTCTCAATGTTCTGAAGCACCATCTCGGCAAACATTTTTTGCAATTCTCTGTCATTCTTCGAAGAAGACCCCGATGAAAATTTAGGCATATTAATCTGAAAATAAGGAAAAATTATTATGTTATTAATTATATAAACTGATGTACAAAATTTTGATTAGAAATAAACAAAAATATGCTAGTGTTTAAAAAAACCAAAATTAATTTAATATACGTTAGACATAGGCGGACGATATTGGTAATAAGTGATTCTATTATGTACACTAATTATTTAAAATTAGTGTTTATTTAATTGCAAGAATATACGAAATTTTTCTTCTTCTTTTTGTAACATCGATAGCATAATGCCTTCAGTGACCGGCCCCGTTCACTCTTGCGCGGTCGGTTCTAAACATTTGGTTTTTGTGTACGAAGACACATGTGTGGATACATTTGTGTTCATTTGGCCAACATTTGTATCCGTACACAACAACAAATATTTTCGGGTCAGTGTAAATAAAATAGAAGATATCAAAGTGCCCAAATATTTGCTTCGGCCATGTTGAAATATTTCTGTGAAACATGGTGATGTTTTTATTTTAATCTAAAGTACAAATAGAGGTTAGTAATCAAACATAACATTTGTCAAATGTCACGGAAATATTGCGCTTTTCTATTGATTTAAAATGGCTGCCGTTATTGAATCATCTATAAAATGATCGCTCTTGTTGAAACATGTATAAAATGACCGCTGTTGTTGAAAGACCTTATGCAAGACCCCATTTGTACTGTACTGTAAAACTAAATCATTTTATTTGAATAAGTATAATGTTTTATACTTTAAAAAACTTATATAACTTTTAAATAACAACTATTTTTTAATTGAAAATAATATTTCTTCAGTACAATTTAGGAAGATTCGCATTTTTATTTCATAATTTGTATAATTAGTAGGCCGTATTTAAATTTTTATATTTAAATATTCCCGGAAAATTTGTTTTTACATTTCCCGTTCCTGGGAACAAAAAAAGTCGGGAAAACAGTACTTTCTATTACTGTTACATATTTGCAATAGCACTTTCTCAAAAAATCCTCAATTTTGTGAGTCTCTGTAATTCAGTAAATTCATTCTCATTCTGCCTCATTTTTTAAGATGTCGCTCATTTGGTGTATGTACATAAATAAATACTAGATGAAATATAAACAGATATGTGATAAATTTACTAGAGCGAATCAAATCGTATATTTGAGGTTGAATCAGAGATTTTACAAATTTACACTAGATAAGTTAGACAAATATATTGGTTGCGTAAAGGTTAGCCTTCACAGGTCCACATGACTCACAACAATCGCATTGGATTTATCATACAAAACACGACAAGTATCATACAAGACAGACATGACCATGTTGCTGAATTCGCCTCAGATTCTAAATTTAAAAAAAAACATGGAAGGGAAGGAAAGCGAGCAAAAAGGCTGACAAACGACCGCTGCGGGTCTATTGTGACAACAACTGAAATCGATTATCTGCGATCGAGTAACTCTTTGGAAATGATACGGTAACACATTTATACGAGTAACCATATAGATACCACAAAAGCCGTAATCTTCGCTGCATATACATTCCTTCCTTCTTCCCTTATCTTTGGCAAATGTATTGGCAAGAAATTGAAATTTCATATATAAGATAAATCCAATATTTAAACCCGTTTGATGCGAGCCATGTGAACTTGTGCCCGCTTGCCATAACTAGAATATATTTTTCCATGTTGAGAGCCCATGGTCTTTTGAACCAATCAAACACAGCATAAACTTAGTTCAGCTCTGACTAACACTATTCGGTTATTTATGTTATTCTTCAATAGCAAGTCACAGAACAGAAACACGTACTTTCGCACCTATACCAAGGTAAGTCACATCAAGGCTGTAGAAGCTACTTATGCAACTTTGAGATTCGTCAGTATTTTGTTTGCCTGGAGCAAAGTCCAGAAAACAAACGTAATCCAGTCAATATTCCTCCATTGGGAGGCCACTTCAACAAACACTTGCTATTACATAAGGCGACACACTAGACAGTTCGCCACTGTGTACAATAAAAAGTCTTATTACCAAAAAATATAAAGAATGATAAATAAATTGATCCCACTAAAAATAACTTGACCCGTGGCCTTGATAACCCGGATGTTTTTCGTTATATTATATTTACAGATTAGTAAGTGCTAACAACCGCTTATATTATGCGCTGTCCAAACCTGAGCGACTCCAACATTTGATAGAAGAGGTTGTACTGCACAATTCAAACCGAAGCAACATGTAAATTAATACATTAACATCTTTTATTGGTACTACGTATTCACGAGATAGTTTTATATGTTTAGAAAAAAAAGTAATAAATTATGTAATAAAGTCAGTCGAATTCTTTAATATGTGCCTCTGGTATACTAAAGAGAGGCAATATTTTATTAATTTAATTTTTTAAAACGTCAGTTTCATGTAATAATGGCGATCTGAGATCGATTAATCGAAGAATCGATTTTTTGAGTGGAAATTCTTTTCGAAAGAAACGGTTTTTTATCGATTTTAAACAATGGATCGATCCCGTGAATCGATCTCAAACACTCGAAAATCGAAATTCGATTTTTTTTGTAAGTCATGCCACTATTCTATTATTTACATTGTTTTTTATAAGCTTGGACATGATATACTGGGAATTATAATTATTTTATTCTATAATAAATAACTTTTTTATTGATTAGTCAAAAATCACTGTATTCACTATTCTTTAATTATAAGAAAGACTTGAATTTTCTTACACATTTAATAAAAATAAATTGAATAAAAGATCGGTTTTAAGGTAGCTACTTCCTGTGATAAATATATTTCATTTTTTATAAAATCAGACATGAAAGCAGAATTAGAAAAAATTAAATGAAAAATTGGCAAGACAAGTGGGATAATTCTGATAAAGGTAGAGAATTTTATACAATACAACCAATACTGAGACGTAAGCCATGGTTTGCAAATTAACATGGCCAAGAAGATTAATAACAATGACCTCAAGACTAAGAATGAATCATACTGGAGCTCCGAAACATCTAGCAAGAAACTAAATCATTCCAAACTATAAGTGCGAATGTGGTGAAGAAGAGGCAGACCCTGACCACATTCTGTGGCAATGTAAAAATACAGCAATGGCAAGAAATGGACTCCAAAGGGCGGTGCTAAAGACTTCGCAGACGCTTCCTGTTAACACCGCTTTTTTGATTGAGAAACCGAGATTTATAACTGCAGTAGCCATGAATAGATCATTCTTGTTGTCGGGATACAAAGTATAAGAAGAAGCAGAATATATTAGGGGCAATAAAAGGCTACGTGCCTAGGAAGCCCGAGAAACTATATTTAAAAAAAAGATCGGTTTTTTTTTTGTTAGTGTTTTTTTTTATATAAAAAATCAAAAACAATCGATAAATCGATTTTTAAGAAACCGATCTTCTTGACTTTTATTTGAATAAATATTTTTTAAGAAGAATCGCCATCCCTATTTCCATGTTCGATAATGCAAATACAAATAGTGAGTTCCCATTGAAAACTTTTGAAAGTAATAACAATTCCCTACAGCGTCTTACGGTTTTAAAGATTGCATATATAATATATATGTTCAACTTATATATAAAGTTAACGAATTTAGTACACTCTTGTCTAAAAAAAAACGTCATCTTTTGAATTAATATCTGTGAATATTGAATGTCGCATGTTGCAGTCGCACTGCTTTGGACGATGCTTAACATCCAAAAACATCTGATATGTACTAGTATATAAGCCGGCTTATCTACGTCTGCGGGCAGTATATCGTCAGATAGATCTTCAATAGTTTCTTTGCATCAGTTCAATAATGCTGAAGTTAGTTTTGATTTTGGCGCTGGCTGTGGTGGTGAAGTCGGTAAATACAATCTCGATTCAATTTTGTATACCTTAATATTAAATGAACTTAATATTAATTAAAATGTTGCTTGCAGACGAGTCCCCCATATATTCCCCTTCCTTTCGAAGCGGAAACACAATATCGGTGCTTCTCTGCCGACCGAATTGCAGGAGAATCAATAACATCCTTACGAAACTACATTAAGGACGACGCTGATGTCCCTGCTGAGTGGAAGCCCTACTACAAATGCGTCAATGAGGCATTCCAGTTAATAGACGCAGAGGGCGCCTTCACCCCTAGGAAGTACGTTGAATTTTCGGCCAGCAAATTGGACTTGCAACCCACTGAGAGCGAAATCGAAGAGGCTATCGAAGTATTGAATAAATGTGAAAACGCAGATGTTGAAGATCAAAACGACAGGTCGTTCAAGATCGCTAAATGCGTCTACAAGACCTATGTCAGTTCAGTCAGTCTGCTCAAAGCACAGTACCATTAACTTCTAATGTCACTCTACGAGATATATGCGAGTATTTGTTAAATAAAAACACTGTCAATTTTTATGATGTTTCATTTGTAGTTTATTACGAAAATATTGTTAGGAGGTGTCCACAGAATACATGGCTTAGTTAAGATAGATGTTCACTGGTTGCATTTAATGACAGTTTTTAATAAAACTTTGCTTAATTATTCTTTGATTAAATACAAATCATATGAGCCTAAATATTTTAAAATTGACGCCATTTAAAAAAAAAAACAAATTCAAATTTTGTAATTTTAATACGGGCTCTTATTGAGAAAACAAATTTTTACTTTGAGATTTTTTTTGTGTAAATTCCAAATATAATGCAGGAACTTCATTAAAATTTGTTATGGTATAAAAATCGTCCCACATATATGAGGCCACGACACCATAAATACTGCCAACATTGAAGGAGGTCGTCGGTGATAGGACTCAGCATCGGAAATAGGCCGACGTTAAATAAAAAAAAAAAAAAAAAATATAAAAATCGTGGTCACAGACCTTATTAAAAAAAATGAATTTTATTGACAACGTTATTAATTAATTTTAAGTAGTAAGTAATTAATTTTTTAATTACCTTCAGTAATGAATCGAACAGTAGTAGTGATGTGGCAACGAAATAAATGTGCAATGAAACAAGCTATACTACCGAACACAAACAAGATATGCAGCAACACTCAGCGTAGTTGTCACGATCATATCTGCACTACTGTTTGGGTTTTAAGTTACAAATATAAAGTATTTTTCAATTTTCAAACAAAATTTTACTGAATTGTTATTTGTGTTGTTGTCATTACGTTGCATCAGCATCATAATTCATTATCTAAAAATTTCAAGATGACTTCTTGTATCGGTTTTCTGTTCACTATAAGTAGTCCAGTACTCGCCTTATTATAGCTACGCTTAGCGACGTCCACTCATCTGTACTCTGAGTGATGTTTGTTTAGGCTGCACTCACGCTGAAACAGACTTCTAGTGATCGCCGGTCATCTTGACTTGGTTGACCGGCTAGAGCTCTCACAATCGAGTATATTTGATGGAATCGTTTATTCTTTACAGGTGGTTGTTGTTACGAACCACATTTTGGGGTTCAGTATGGTGTTATTGTCCCTAAGTCGTAAAGTCAAATAAACGTATGTATTCGAACGGCTTTGTAGCTTCTAGTGTGAGAGCGCAGTTTGCATTCACAAAGTTAGAAAATAGTGGTGCTAATATCAACAATCAAGACTACGCAGTAACGGATCTACGATTTTTTCGAACCGGGACAAGATCTTGACATTGGCACCCTTCTACTCGCTACACACAGCGTACTTTTTAAGTTTTAATTTTCACTTTTCATTGGTGATAAATAATAATTTTAAAGCAAAGTAATAGGATTGCTTAGTTGTCCCTCACAGTCATCATAGGGACTAAAAAAATGTTATTTAAAAATTACCCAGTGTTTTCCGGAATTTTGCGCCCACGAGAATTAATGACCGCCCGAGGCATATACAATTATTTAAGATCAAGTGAACGTGCATGATTATTTACCGAACAACCTGTCACACTTGTTTTTAAAATATAGCAAATATTCAACACCCGAACATTTGTTTAATCTTATGACATATTCCTTTAAATAAAATAGGAGTTAGATTACGAGTATTACAGTAATTTGTTTTTACTATACTATACTATACTATACTATACTATACTACAGTTTACATCGAGTCTTCTTGGTGAGCGCACGTATTTACAATAAACAAAACAATAAAATAAATAGTTATCTTTTTTTTTTGCAAATTATAATATTTTTTTTTCGTGATTTATTTTTTTTTTAAATTATAATTTATATTATTATTAAGTGTTATTAATTAGAAGTGAAGTAACTTCTATTTAATTATCACTGGTTAATTAACAATATGGATATGGAGGTTGAACCTCCCGATAAAAATCCGATCAATAAAAACAACTCTGTGACTAACAAATCAATTCCTACAGATAAAACATCCAGTGATATAACAGAAAACTTAAATAACAATAGTGACAATGTTAAAAAAATATTTAATAATTTATACAACACAGAAACAAAATATGACTCGTATAAAGTAATGATAGTTAAAAATAATAGTGATGGAAATACATTTTTTAGTTCTCTTAAATTAGCAGAAATAATATGTAAAATTAGCAATAAATCTAATATAATAGAAATTAAAAAAGTGGGAAGAAATAGAGTAATCGTTCAATGTGCTAATGCAGTACTAGCTAACGAAATTACCAAATCAACATTGCTGAAAAACAATGGGTATGAAGCGTTTATCCCATTTTACTGGTGCACAAAAGTTGCTATTATAAAAGGTGTTGATATTGAATATTCGGAAGATACAATTTTAAATAATATAGAGTGTCCACCTTTTAAAGTAACGAGAGTGCAAAGGTTAAATCGAAAACTAAGAGTTGACGGAGCTATTAAATATGAACCCAGTACAACAGTGAAATTATTCTTTGAAGGACTTGCTATTCCTGCTTATGTTTACATGTGGAGAGTGAGACGAGCATGTGAACCATTTGTACAACAGACGATACAATGTTATAATTGTTTTAAATTTGGACATGCAGCCACAAAATGTAGAGCAAAAGTAGCAAAATGTAAATTCTGCGGAAGTGAAGATCATTTACGTACTGCATGCACATCTCCTAATCCGACATGCATAAATTGTAAACTTAACCACGAGGCTACAGACAATGAATGTCCTGAAAAAAAAAGACAAATCAAGATAAAAGATCTCATGGCCCAACACAATCTCAGTTTTTATGAAGCAAAATTAGAATTAACAGAAAAAAATACAGACTATTTATACTCAGTAAGAACTCAAAACTCTTTTGAAGCTCTAAACTACAATGAGACTTTTCCCAATATCACTAATAAATACAATAGTATCAACATAATTCCAACATACAAACCAAACCCTTTAACCAGAAGAACTAATACCAGAGTGAATAAATCAAATACAGGTAACTCGTTACAAAGATCTTACAGTCAACCACAACCTACGACATCCACTAAAGAACCAATTCCAAAAAGAAGAAGAGAAGAAAAGAAACCTAACAATGAAGAAAGCGACACATACCTTAAGATAACTAATCAAGGAAAAAACAGAAAGCAAATCAACCAAGAGACACCTGATATTACAATGGAAAACAATGATAATGATACCTGCTATACATCAATATATAATAAAAATAATGATGACAAAATTAAAAATACAAACAAAGACCCAAATATTACATCCCAATCCCTTAGAAGCTACAAGAAACAAATATCTAGTGTACAATGGCCAAACTCGTAAGAAAACATCGATATATAAATTAAGTTTATTTTTAAAAAAATCTATTCACATCACTAAACCTAATCGTTTAATAAATTTACTAAAATATTAAATCAACAATAATTATATAAACGGAGAGAAAATAAAATAAAATAAAATATATAAATAAATCTAACAACAAGACCAAGGACAGATATAAAAATCAATAATTAATTAAAACAGTTAAAATGATAAATTTTATTCAATGGAATTGCAGAGGAGTCAGATATATTAAAGAGGAACTACAACATATGTTACAGAAGCATAACATACATATATGCATACTATCAGAAACGTTTTTAACAAAAAATATCAATTTCAACATCAAAGGTTATTTTATTGAAAGAGAAGATAGGATACAGAATACAAACTATAATCCCCACGGGGGTGTTGCTATCTTGATTCATAAATCTATAAAATATAAACGAGTAATGCTAAATAACCCATTTAATTCGGTCGAAATAGTTGGAATAATTTTAACACATAACGAAACTGATGTAATATGTATTTTATCAATCTATGCTAAACCGAATCATAAACTATCTAATTCTAATTGGTCACAGATAAAACAACAAATAGATGTTCCTGTTATACTTGCTGGAGATTTTAACGCGACTAATCTTGCTTGGGATATAAATTGTCCAGGTAGTCAGTATGAAGGTAACGAATTGTTAGATTTCATAGAAAACGAAAATCTAAATATTATCAACGATGATAAACCAACTAGAGTAAGCAATCTCAGTACAAGGGACAGTATATTGGATCTCACATTGGTATCAATGACGTTAACACAACAAATTACTTCGTGGCAAGTTCTTGCAGATTGCTTAGGTAGTGATCACTACCCAATTTTTTTCTGTTTGAATGACTATAATAAAGACCGTTACCGTACATCTGAATATTTAACGAGGAGAAATTTCCGAAAAGCAGATTGGGAGAAATATAGCCTTGAAATAGAAAGCAGAATTTCAAACCTTAGCACAAATGGAATCACAAGTAATCCCCAAGATGTTGAAAACAAATACAACCAATTTAGAGATGTTATTAATAATTCGGCAGACATACATATCCCATCTACCAGATTGTATAATATAACTCCTAATAAAATAAAACCGTCTTGGTGGGACACTGAGTGCAATAAAATGATAGCTCAAAGAAAATTAGCACTAACTATTTTTAATAAAAACATGACAATGGCGAATTATTTAAATTATAAAAAACATCAAGCTAAAACCAGACGATATTTTAGAGCCAGAAAAAAAATAGAATGGCAAAATTTCTGCGAGAATTTAAACCCAAACACAACAACCAACATTGTCTGGAATAATATAAGAAAAATTAACAATAAAAGCTATAGTACTAAAAGGATAAGTGATAATGAAAATTTAATAGAAGAATTCATTAAAAAAAAATTTCCACAGAACAACAATTTAAATATTACTACCACCACCATCGTAAAAGATAATTTTCTAGATAATAACATAAATAAAAATGAAGTAAAATTCGCGTTAAATCATAATAAAAACAGTAGCACAGGATTTGATAGAATAAATTACAAAATGATACAAAACTTACCTGACAATGCAATAAATCATCTTACACAAATATACAATCTGTCATTAAACACTGCTGATATACCATTAGACTGGAAAAAACATATCGTTGTTCCTATATTAAAAACAGGAAAAGATCCAAACAAAGAAGAATCATTCAGACCAATTACTTTACTATCATGTATGGGCAAAACTATGGAATCCATCATCAAAAACAGACTGGAGTGGTATCTCGAACATCATAAAAGATTACCTGAGTTACAATTTGCGTTTAGAAAAACAAGAAGTACACAGCATAACTTAAACATATTGAATATCGATATTCAAAGAACATACAGTAAAAATCATTATATGATAGCTGCTTTCATTGACATTGAAGCTGCTTATGACAATGTTAATCTAAAAATATTAAAAGAAAAAGTAGAAAACATAGGTATATCTTCCAAAATATCCAACTGGATTATAAACTACTTCCAAAATAGAGAAATAACAGTTAGATACAATAATAAGTTAACTGGTCCTATACTATGTAATCACGGAATTCCACAAGGCTCAATATTATCTCCCTTATTATTCAACATATACACAGAAAAGTTAACAACATTATCAGATAACAACACAACAGTACTGATGTATGCAGATGACATGGTTATTTATAGTATGGGTCATACACAAGATATAGCTCAAAACAGATTACAATCGAAATTAAGAAAACTAGATATTTTATTAAAGGAAATCAAATTAAATATATCGTCAGAAAAAAGTAAAATAGTTATATTTACAAGGCATAGAATAAACTGCAGTCCAAAAATAACCATCAGAAATAAAAATATAACTGTTACTTCAAATACCAAATTTCTGGGTATATTCTTTGATACGAAAAGCACTTGGGCGAAAGAAATTGCACATATTATTAACAAATGTCAAAAAGGCTTAAATTTGATGCGATGTATAGCAGGATACAAATGGGGCGCACACCCAACAACCTTAATAAAAATATATAAAGCTATTGTTAGACCGCATATTGACTATTCTAGTACTATGATCTGCACCGCAAATAACTCAAGATTAAAAAAAATTGAAATTATACAAAACAAATGTTTAAGAATAATATTAGGTGCAATGGTTTCAACACCAATCCAAATCCTCAACTATCAAACTAATATTCCTCCGGTAAATATCAGAATACAACAAATATCAGACAGTTTCTTTTGTAAAAACAGACATAACTCATGTGGCCCCTTAAATACAAGATTATCTAAACTATATGTTCTTTATAATAAACCATATTGGACAACTCATAAAAAACCGGCACTTTTAACTAGTTTTGATAGATATAATAACTTGAACTTAGAGGTACACAACATTATACCTTTTTTCAAATTTCCATTAGAAATAAGCATGACAACAATACATACAGAAATAAATTTGTTCAAGAAGAATGACAGTAAGGAAATAACTTATCAAAAATATATGGAATATATAACAAAAGATGATATAAACTGGAGTATATGGTTTACCGATGGTTCATTCGAAAAAAACTCTAAAACTGGAGGAATTGGCATTTTCAATTATAATACAGATCAACAGTACAAATACAAACTTAACAACATCACAAATTCTTATAATACAGAAATAACAGCAATTATGAAATTACTAGAAATAATACAAAAAACTGACAATAAAAATATATTAATCTTCACAGATTCTCGTAGTGTTTGTGTATCTTTAAATAACAATAAATTCAAAAACAATAATAATAACAAAATATGTTCAATTAAAGAATATCTTTTAAAAATGGAAAAAAATGATATCAATGTTAAACTTATTTGGATTCCTGGACATGTAGGCATAAAAGGAAACGAAATGGCTGACAAACTGGCCAAAGAAGCTTGTGTAGATGGGGAAATAATCGAAATAAATTGGTCAATAAATGATTCCAAAAAAATAATTAAAGAAAATTGTATGGCAGAATGGCAGAATATATATAATGAGAAAAGTCAAAGTACTGGAAAATTGTTTTTTGCAGCGAATCAAAAAATTCCAACAACCACATGGTTTAATAAAAATCATTCACGGAGATATATTTCAACAAATTGTCGAATGAAATCTGGGCATTCTAGATGTCCAGCTCATCTATACAAAATAAATATAAAAGACACACCAAATTGTAGATGTGGAGAAGAAGGGTCTTTGGACCATATAATTCTAGGGTGTCATCTTTTAACATCAAAAATTGATAGACTTTTAAATGATTTATGTAATGTAACACAGTTCCCAGTCAATATGTCCTGTTTAATGACAAGTGAAGCAACGGCGGAAATATTAACAAACTTTGTGATAGAAAATAATATAGAAGTGTAATTTAAGTTAAAATATTTTATTTAGTATGTATTTAATTTTAAGTTTAATTTTTTAAAAGAATCATTTTGTTTTGTATTTATTAGAACAATTATAATTTATATGTAAATTTTTATATAATTTTACAAATAAAAGCAATGGCAAGAAGGCTGAATAAGCCAAAGCCTAAATAAATAAAAAAAAATATACTATACTATACTATACTATACTATACTATACTTTATTATTTATATATTAATTGTGTATGCCTTTCGGCTTTACAATCTACAGTATTATATTTCTAATACATTTCATTCCTATACATTTCATTCCTATATTATACTATATACTTATACTATAACAAAAATACTTGGCAAAAATTGTTAACATTGTGTAATAAATGTTTATATACGTTCAAATGTAGGTTATGGTTTAATGCAATAGTCGTCAACGCATAGTATGTACGGCAGGCCCGAATTTGAGGAAAGGCAGGCGGGGCCACTGCACTGAGGCCTCCACAAGAAAGGAGCCCTCACAATAGAGATAAAAGTAATAAATTTTTGAAAGACTTTTCTTCGGAAAATAATTAGGTGCCCCCGCTCCTTTGTTGACTCAGGGCCTCCACACCTCTAAATCATGGTGTATGGTACCTCGAACATGACTGAAACAAATATTCGCCCGCTTTGATCTGTTATTTTTACCGATGCTGAACCGAAAGTGCTGGTGTACGAATACCAAATGTTTACACGAACTTTGTATCTACACATGCGTCTTCGAACAAAGATTATTCAGACACGAACACTCATGTGTGAACCCTATTTCTTTCATGGAAAACATGTTTCGACTTACTACTTTTTTAAAATAACATAGCATATCACCGAGACATTTTTTGTGAAACAACGAAGTCTGGGCGAACACTTTATTATAGAATCTTCTATGATTTGAATTTAATATGAACTGAAATGGAGTCGAAATGATTTACTACGCCAATACATAGCATAGAAATGGGAACTGGAAAGGTTTTTAAAGAAATTAGAAAAATATATCTCCCTTTGTATTTTACTGAATAGAAAAAGCCCAACATTATCAATCATTCTATCATTTCCCGAGTTTCCCTTTTTCAGGCGTTATCTACGATGCCTATCACTGTAATCGTAGCCACGCTGAATGCTAATTTTCCGGGAAGCCTAGTCCACATTTTCCATCTTTCCGTGCTTAATGTTTTCTTTTAAAGACGATAATCTTTCATGACGTGCGACCTGAATGTTAGTTTTCCTCCGACATATTTCCAACAAAAACATCTCCTGAGAGATTCATGATGCCTTATACATTGTGAAAACCCTGTGGAAACCCTGTGAAAACCCCGTGGAAAAGCGCTTATGTATAACACTTCTATGTTGCGATCTTACTTTTTGTGTTGTAAAGATTATAATATTTTAATCTACTACATCTCGTCCGTATAGACGTACGTACAGCCACTGACAAAATATAGTACGAGTATGTAAAATATTTCAAGAATTGTGTGAACAAAATGTAAAAGACAAAATGATCAATACGTTTACAGTAGACCCTATTATAACGCGGCTTCCTTCAGTGCGACAAAAATATTACAGTGAATACTTTTCTCCAAAGCATTCTTTTGTGAAAAATACATAGTTAAAAATATTTACAACATTTTAAAAGAAAATTAATGATGTTTTATACATCTCTATATTTAATTTATTTAACGTCGGCCTATTTTCAAAACTGAGTCCTATTACCGACGATCACTTAACTATGTTAACAGTTTTTGTGATATGAGGGCTTCACCGAATATTTTATAATAGTGATGACATAATTTGAACTTTAGGGTCTTAAATAAATTTCACTTGTGATTTTCCCAAACTGGGGGCAACACAGTATCTGACTTCGTCATATATATGGCTGAGGTAGTTAGGTCGTACACTCTAACACTTAAATATTCTTATTATTCGGAGATAGGGAGAAGGAGCAAGGAAAAACCAAGAAGGGCAGGGTAGAAACAGGAGGAAGAGTAGCAGGAAGAGAGAAGCAGTAGGGGTTTAAATTTATCTGTTTTGTTTGTATTTTTCTATGGAATTTTCTTTTTAATGATTTAAGGCGGAAGAATGTAGCGCCTAATGGCAAAAACATTGCAATAAAATAATAATAATATTATTACAAATAATGTGAGATATACCAAATCGTTGTAATGACGTTAATATCATTTGAGAGTAACAGATTAACAAGTGACAGCGAATATTGTTAACATACTACATGTGTTGTAAAATAAATTAAATGTTAAACCAAAAATATGTTTGCATGTAACATAATTAGGAAATGATGACATCAACATCAATAACCTATAAATATAATTTCTTTTTGAAATTTCTGTAATCTTCCCACAAACAATATGGATCAGAAGAGTGTAAAATACGAATTCGATATTCTCAGATATGACCTATTATCTGAATCGACATTTGAACGATATTGAGTGAGTTAGGGACAAAAAAGACTCGAATCGGAAATGTTCGGACCTCTATTTCGAAGATATTTCAAATCGTGTAAATAGGCCACACGCACATTTAAGAAGTTAAGCTTTAAAATATAAAATTTCTTATCGTGAAGGTAACCAAATATATTTTCAAATTGTGGTATAGAGCTTGCTTTGAAAAATGTTACGCAAAGGCTCTATCAGACATATTCGACATTACTACGATACGAAAAAATGTTTGTAGGGCTATCGCTGAAAGTAAATTATAATTAACAAATACCCCGGTAAAAACTGAATAAAACATTGATGTAATCTTCTCTTACTTCTTTGAATTCCAAGCAATGTAATTGTCCTTTAATAAAATTTAAAATATCCAATAAAATAGTATTAAACTATTGACTTAACTATCTTTTGAAATAAAAAGTATCACTTATATAATAGAGTGCTCCTCTCCATTATTATTGAATAATGTTTTATAAAAACATTTCTCGGTCCATTGAACATTGAACATGGATTACAATTTCCATTCTCCCATTGTAGTAGATTCACGTTGCAGTTCCAGCAAAAAACTACAAACTTTAAACCAACTGGATTCGAAAACTAAGTTTGAATGTATGGCACAAGATAGTTTGGCAGAACTCACAGCGCAGCACAGCACAGGCCAGCAGACTACTTTAACTTCCATTATTGCTGAAATCGATCTGTTGGAAAATGAATAAGTTTTAGAAAAAGAAGAAAACATTTGTAATATAAAATTACAAAGTGGTTTGAAATACAAATGACTTGACGAGTAATGAGGGCAGGGGGAAGCAAACTGAACGGTTCGGTGGGGTAGAGGAAAGTTTGACAGTCACAAGGAGAAAATAACTAGAAGCATTGGGGGATAATAATGTCAAAGACAAATATATTTTAAGAAAAGTAAAAGTATTATTTTTTCTTACTGCTTAGAATGTGAAAATCGATTCTTTAATTGAACTTGATATATAGTGAACTCAATTAAACTTTTTGGCCTAGGATTGTGAATCTGTTACTATTCTGAATAACATTTCCTAAGGTCTAATATTTAGGCTAATTAAATAACGAAACGGATAATTCTTTGGAAAATGATTTATTACTTTTATTATAAGCAAATTTCGACTGACATTCGAAATACAGAAATCTAAACATGTTACGATTAAACGATGGACATACTGGACCCATCGCAGGTAGAATTATGCCCCAATCCCCGGATGAGGCTCATATTAGGCATCTTTCGGTATTATTTCTGAAGTTGTAAGATTTGTTAAAATTGGTTTTGGCACTGTTCGACTTTTTGTGTTACCTAAAGTTAATTAATTAAAACTCGATTTCAGTTTTACTCGGTATCTAATTCTAAGTTACTGTCTGGTTCTTCGACTCTGACGTATATTTAGCGTCGTTGACGTTATTTTAGTTCTTTCAGTGATGGAGAGGAGGTAGAAGATCTTCCTTCTTTTGTGGTTGAACTTACAATGGAGTGGTCTATTTCAGCTTCCTGGTCTCTTCTTTTCTTGCGTGTGGATTTTCTTCTTTGAATTTCTGGACTTGTTTATTGTTCCTTTTAGAAGAAATCGAATTTCCTAAATTCCTTGCAAATTCGAGTGGTGCACTTAAAACAACATCCAGTTGTTATCTTATAGTGGCATTGACAAAAAGTTTTCTGCAATTTTCCTGATTTCTACGGATAAGTTAGTTACATACATTTGTTGTTGCATGTTGATGCATTTGTGCCCATCCTATCCACTTTTGTGAGTTCCGGAGCACGGGGATTATTGTATTCTGTTCGTGACTAGTTTTCAATGACAGAGTGGTTTCTTTTTGTTCACCAATCGTTTCTACTGCATTTGGCTGTTCTTGTGTGTGAAATAGTTTGTTCTGGGATCTTTTTTGCGTTCTGTTCACCATTTATCTTGTTCTTGTTTTCCTTTTATTTTCTTAGTTTGAAGTTGTTTTCTGGGTCAGTGCAGGAGCTGGTTTTTCTATAGGAGCTTCTTTGTCCTGCGTTTTAGCTTATGTTTGTTTGTTTACTGGATTCGAAGTCAATACATTTGATTCTATTAGGTAAAGTTTGCAAGGAGTGAGAATGCATAATAAACCTAAATGTTGGTGAAGGAAATACGTTACCATTGAACAGTGACACAACCTACTTGTGAACTTGTCGCGGCAGTACACTGGGTGGACACGTTTACGAATACTGTTAATGTGTGAAAAAAGCCAGGACACTAGAAAACGTGGAGTTAGTAAGAAAATTTCCTAAGCAATCAGCACGAATTTTCTCTTCCGAAACTTGAAAAAATAAATGTAAGTGATGTGTGATTTCAACATGATAGCGCCACACTGCACAAACGTCAATGACTCTCTTGACGCGAACGCGAACAGTTCTCCTAACGCTTCCTCTCTTTAAGAGGCGATTATTTTTATGGGGATATCTTAAATCCTTGATTTGCCAATAGTCCAAAGATCCTGAGTGAGCTGAAGAACAATATTCGTGCTGGTATTACAAACATAGATACAAACATGCTGGAAAAGGTGGAGCGAATCTTAAGATTTCGACTCACCAAATGTATTGACCAGAACGGAAGCCACCTTCAAGATATCATTTTCAAGAAGTAATTAAAAAACTTTAAATGTACCTCTATGTAAAGGAAAAAGAATAAAAGTGGTATCTACTTTTTGTTTTATTATTTTTTTAAAATAAGAAAGTTTCCTCGCCGTACTCTGTATAATAGCATATAGGGGAAGATGGGGGAATGGTGGTCAGTGGGTAATGCCGAACACATCGAAATCTAAAACTTTCAAAAACATTCCGCTAACGCTACTAGTACCGCCGTCTAGTATACGCCTGAGTATACTTATTTACCAAACACCGTCATTTTACATCGCGCGCAGTGAGTTGGACAGCTGTGTAAAAGTAACGACGTGCTTTATTATTAAAAATTAAAAATTCGGTGAAGGTAAGCTTAAAGTGATTTATACAAATCAATATCTTTCTAAATGTTCAATATTACCCACATATTAGTGTATACCATGAGTTTATTGGATTTTACGAAAGTTCTTTACGTTTTTAGTGATCAATCAAAAAACCATTATCGATTTTTAGGGTAATGGCAGTCATTCTTAGCGGGTAATAGCGGTCACTGAATCAGTGCGATTATTGTGAGAGCAAAGGGAGAGTTCTTAGGCGTCTTGATCTGTAGGTAATTTCCATAGTACGAGTGTAAAAATAATAATAATACGTTTGGTTTATTATAAAAAAAGAATTTTTTGGTAAAAATATAAAAAATAAAAAACATGTATGGTTACAACAGAAAAAAGGTTATTTTATTTTATTATTTACTTCATTTTAGAAATAAAACTTTGATAATTTACTACCTAACCATATCTTAAGACCATTTGTAACATTATGGAATGAAATAAAGTATTAAGGATTGAGTAATTTCGAATGAACAGTAATACCCCAATAGTTGACCGCCATTATCCGCAACCTGCGGGTCAACGAAGGGTTTTAAAAAAAGATAGAAAAATAACAAACGCCTAATAGATTGACAATGTGTATCGTATTTATCTAAAGTCCACTAAATATAAGCTTTGTAAAAAGTCAGTTACTTTTACACTAAGTCCTTAAAATAAGAAAATATTTCGATTACTGTTTAACCGCCATCTCCCCCTATTTTCACTAGCAAAATTTTTATTATTTCTAATTTTAATTTAACTGACTCGTAACATTTGCTTGTTGTCTGATATTGGTCACGTATTTCGTTGCGTATAGAACCTTTAAATACAGTCCTGGACAAACCACAGACCATGGAATTATTGTCTGGTGCCCCCATGTCTCTCGTCTGTAGTCAAAACGAAATGATTTGGTGGGGTTCTATTCAAATTGCTGCAGTTGAATCATTTTTACAAATGCTGTTACAATATTATCCCAAAGGGGGCGATAAATTTGAACAACACAGTGCACTAACATTATGGGGACGCTTGTAGCTCCTCGGGCGGAGTCAAACTCATACACCGTGAAAAATAATGGCACATTACTGTAGATTTATACGTCATATACTACGGTAAGGACGGGTTGACCTTTAAATGTTAATAGTGTGACCCACTTGTGATATTGTGTGATAAAAATTTAGTTGCAAATCAAATGAACTTCTACTAAAATGTTGTACTTGGTGTCCAGCGGGAAGCTTTTGTATTTTGTAATTTAAACTGTTGATTGATTTTATACTTTCAATGTAAGAATAAATTAAACATCGTTTTCAAGAGTGTTTTTCATTCCAATAAAACTGAAATAACAGTCGTTTTAACGATCTGTTAAAAACAAAATATGATGTATTACGTTAGGACGCTGGTGCTGAAATACACAAAATATTGCGTACGAAATAACACGAGTTCTGTGTGAATCATCCGAGAATATTCATATTTTAAGTTATTATTATCAACGCACTCACAACTCAGACATGCCTGTGTGTTATCCCCTTGCTGAGTTAACCTCTTGTGTAGAACCAATGATGAACTACACCAGGTGTCCCCAAACTTTTGAATCCCGCGGGCACATTGATGCATTGAAGGTACTAAGCGAGTCGAGCTGGTAAACATTGATAAAAGCAACAACTTGTGGAGTTGAGGACAAATCCCAGTAAACATTTTGGAGTCACTTTGACATCATATTGAAGATGCGTCATGATTTTTTTGTCATAAAAGAGTTCATTTATAGTTCAGTTTCTCACATTTTTTCATATAAAATATCTACTTTATCGGCTACAAATGGCGAAATTACTCCACCTGTCGGAATACAAATGAAGATAAAGTTGATGCGAACTATAATTGAAGTGAAATAGTGATAGAAACGTCACTAAATAGGGCACTTCACCAAATTGTTTACTGGGATCACACTTTTTGGATGGAACAATAAAGCCAAAGGAAAAGAATGTTGATAAATAAATTGAATTTAAGAAAAATTGCTGTTCAAGTTATCAATTTACCAGATTATCCTCGTATATCACTGTGATAAAATGAGTCGCCCAGCTTAGAATTTTAAAACAAATTTTGAACTGATGATCCAAAACCATTTCTTTGAATAATTGACTAATTTAATAATTTACTGTTGAAAAAACATTAGACATGACAAGTTTCAAATATAAAATATTTCAGAAGTGTAAGCGTATTGGAATTGGTTTGTAAATGCTACTTATCACCTACGACCGCCTACTATGTTGGCAGTTTTAGTGATGTCGTGGGCTCATATATGTGGGTTATGCCGCTGCTTAATAAGTTTATGATTATGGTATGTAAGTACAAATCAATTTAACTTAATAGCAACCAAACCCAGAAAATAGAACTCTGGTCTGGGCATTGAACCGAAGACACAGCAGTCAGCGTCAAGCATCAGTTCTCTCGCACACTGTACTATCACTTAGTATTTTGTATTTTGTATTCATTTACATTTATATTCTTTTTAGCGGGGTCTCTAGTTTGGGAACCTGTAAACTATACAGTAACTACATATACCAATGGCGGTAAATTTCAGGTTCTTAAGCCTCATTCCCACTCACTGTTTTGATATTTAATTTACGTTTTTATTTAACATTTATAATATTCTATTATATTAATAAATTTCAGGTTTTCAGAATAAGTTTTCCTTGTCACATTCGTGTTTTAATTTGAGTTTAGTTTATTTAGTTGGTGCGCATGCGTCGTTACTCGTTAGTAATATAAATTTTGACAGTTGGACTAAATTAAATTTGGAATCTTTAAAATGCTGTTTTTAATTACAATTAGTAATAGAAATTGGTTTTACTTCTTTATATTTACAAACTGACATTGAACTTCTTTTAAAAATAAATCCTACTGCATTTTGACAGATTGTCACATTTTCAAGCTTATAATATAATATAGTTTATTTTAATTTAGTATTTTTAATTTAAAAACATTGCATCTTGTAAGGTTCTAAAAAAAACAATGAAAACGTACATTCAATTTTAAATTAAAAATGGAGCAGGGAATGACTACGCATATTCCCATAAGCTATAAAATTTAAATTAAATACAAAATTAAAACAGTGAGTGCTAATAATACTTAAGGATCACCTATTCTGTTAACTGTATAACTTATTTTTAGATTCATTAGTGTCACCATAGTATATGAAATTTATAGCAGAAATAGCATATATAAGGTTCATTTTATAATACAATTATTTTCACCATACATAAAAGCTATGAAAATTGCAAGTCAGAATAAGACTGCTGTTCGAAGGCTAGCGTAATCTATTCCGGTATGAGAACAGCTTAAGATGTTAAGACGGGTTAGAAACCATTAATTCAGTGTTTTTTAATTTCTTTCTTTTCTTATTTGTTATTTCTAGTTTTTACACGACTTTTAATACTAGTTTTCTGTAAACTCGAAAACTTCCCGATGGAGCGAAATAAACAATTACCCCGCAATCAGCTCACCCCGCCTCACTGCGCGGTATGTCCAAACCATCTACTAGCCAATGGAAATATTAATGGGTGTTTACAAACACGGTAAATTTTGCAGAAGACATTTATCTTTCTTTAAAATAAAAACAAAATTCTTTCTAATAAACTTTACAATACAAATTGGCTGTGTAGCGCCTCCACCCACAGCACCCACAGCCCCACCACCGATTTCTGCTTCGTTTTCTTTCTAAATAATAGAACAGCGGGCTTATACACATAAATCCAGTCGACTTTAATGCAATCCAGATTCCAGAGGCTTAACCAAATGTCTGGATCCGGCCTGGCCCGGCAATGGGTCACGTTCTAGAACCCTAAGAACAGGGAGTCGACTGAGGATGATGCTGAGTGCCTAATTAATTCTTAGGCTGTATTTAAAATACAAATTTAAAATGGATATTGAAAGTTTAGATTTAGTAATTTAATAGATCTGATAATGAATTGGGTCGCACACAGTGATCATTGTAGTCAAAGATCCCAGAGCCCTGGGACCTGTCTTTTAATAAAGTAGAAATTTTCAGAATAAAAAGTGAAATATTCCACTATTAGCAACATTCACTATTTCAAGACCCGTCATGTAGTATCTAACTTCTGACAATCTTAGGACTAACGGGACGGTTCTGCCAATAATGAATGTTCGATTTAACAATATTCTACAAAACATATAAAAAAACAGCCATGATACTTTCACTTTGGAGAATGTGGTTTTTACGTATCTATTGCACCCGCTACCTAAAAAAGAACCCCGCCTTCAAGCTAGCAAGTACGCATAGGTTCTTAACAACATATTATACTATTTATTCGCAAAATTTCAGCTTGGCTAAAACGACATATGGCTTCATACGTTTAAATTAAATTATTATGGTATTAGGCAGGTCAAACCAAACCAGTAGCTCAAATATCGTTAACTAAACTAATAACTAAACAATAATTTGATGAATATAAATTATTGATAATACTTTAGAATCAATCATTATTTCGCAGGCAAAGGAAGAGACATCTAGGGTGATTGAGGGGTAATTGTTTATTTTCCTTCATCGGTAAGTTTTCGAATTTACAGAAAACTAGTATAATAAAGTCGTGTTAAAAATAGAAGATTACAAAGAAGAAAAGAAAAGTACTGGATAAATGCTTTCTAATCTATAGTTAGTTATATATAAAGTTCAGGCATCTAACTTCTAAATTCTAAAAATTAGTCGTTGCTTTCTAATTTCGAACTTAAATAATACTTTTTAATGTTTTAAAATTTAAGAAAGTATGCCGTAATAGTTACTACATTTTAGAAATCTATCCCTGTAAAACGACCAATGGGAGTTAGATTTTAGTAGCAAAATTCGCCTGGTTTTTATTTTTACATATCGACTAACATCAGGCATAATCATAAACTACAATTGTGTTAATATATGCTTTAATGATTTAGGATTTTTGAATTTTTGATTTTGAATTTTTCACGACTCGTTTTTGACTAAGCAAAGATTTAGATGGTAATGGATCTAATCTTCTTAGTTCACTTTAGAGTTCTTGTCTCAACGGAGACCACAAGTACGTCTTTAAAACTTCTAACTTACTAAAATTTCATTACCTACTTTTTGCGACAAAAGAATATACAGGTATTCTTAAATTTTGAGCCTCTGTAAAATGTTGACTTGAGCCATGGCTCACCTGTTCCTCCACCTGTGCCCCGAAGAGCAGAACGTACATTGGCACAAAACAATTTTGTAGTCAACTAAGTATTTAGGACGGTGTCACATTGCAGACACGACTGCCTTAACACGATTTTGTCTTTGTCTTTGTCCTTGTCTTTGTCATAGAAAGATAAAGACCATTCCATGGGAACGCATTTAACAAACAAAGACAACTGCTCTTTTGCTTTTTTTAGCCTATTAAAATTATTTATAACTAATCTAATTTTCAACATTGATGAAATTAATTATTTTCCTAGAAACAAACATTTATTCCGCACTATGCAATATCCGTTTACCTCCTCCTCCCTCTTCTTCAACCGCACTCCTTCCTACACACACACAGCGATCTGTGACTGATATTTATACGTTGTTTTCATTTAATTGAAATTATTTACTCGAAACTAATTCCCTAAATCATTGATTTCAAACATATTCGCTTAATTTTAGAAATGTTTGAATCTAATCACGTTGCTGCATGATTTCCTGGTGGAGTAAGAGGAGAGTGGGTGGAAGGGGTAGGGACAGGACTGTTTAAACGCCGTCAGTAAATTTAGATTGTTTACATCAGTTTTGTTAAGAATGCCAAGATAGTTCTTTGTAGATTCATTTATTAACTCTTAAAAGATACTGAAATACTTAAAATTGTTTAAGAATTTAAACAAATAAATTCAAATGTGCACTTAACTCGAGTGTGCTCCTACTCTAGAATACTTTGCCTTTAATTACACACAATGATGGATGATTAGGATGGAATCAGATGGGATTAAAAAAATGGCAGAATGGTGGCCTGGTAACCTGGCGCAACGACAAATTACGATGGACACTGGAGAAGGGAGGACCATTATTTAACAACTAAAAAATCTATACAAAAGGTTTTTGCTTGAAGCCTGGCACAGACAACAAGAAAGACACAAAGCAAGGAACAAATATCATCTCTGCATAATAATCTATACAATACTTTGTTTGAACACTATATGTACACAATGAACACAGCGAGACAACGCTGACAGTTTTGACTAAAAAATAAGCATACACCGGTCTGCAATGGTCGCATCAGACTGACTGAATTTATAGTATCAAATATGAAAGAAAAGGAAAACGGAAAAAAAGTTGTGCAGCGCCGGCTACGAATCTGCTGAAACAACATGAGAGCGGGTTCCAATTAACTATTTGAGATCGAGTTGCTTTTCGAAATAATCTCGTTGAAAGTGCCAGTTATTTATACGACTAACCATACATATGATGTGAATATGTGAAAGTTTATTTCATCACTATAATACGTTGAAACCATATGGTGTTATAGCATCATTATTGACTATATCTAATAAATATCTACAGATATAGGAAAAACAAATCTAAATATAAGACTCCGTGGCGCAACGGTAGCGCGTCTGACTCCAGATCAGAAGGTTGCGTGTTCAAATCACGTCGGGGTCACATACTTTTTTATGTTTTCGTTGAAACATTATTGATAACGTAATCAATTTTTTTATATCTATCATAGATTAGATAATAAATATACTTTAGTAGTTTCAATATATTTAGTACTTATTCTTTATAATTATACTAGCTTTTACCCCCGTCGCAAGCGACGTTTGTTTTTTGTGAGTGGCTTGAATTTCATGTCAAAATTTAATTCCATTTTTAAATTGAAATAATAAATAAACTCGTCCTATATTGATTTTACATTTAATAACAAATAATTTTTCATACAAACTAACTAAGAAAATACATTTTTTATATCAAAATAAAGAATATTTTGAATTTATGCGATATTTGAACAATATTTTTTAAAAATTTGGGATTTTTTTTTCGATTCGTAAATAAGTTACCAAGGTTAGCCTATATACAAAATTTGAACTTTCTAGCACAATTTTTACTCTCGGCAAATACTGCCCCCGTGCCCCCCAATAAAATTTTGAAATTTTGAATTTTTTTTTTATTAATAATATACTTAATTATTCTAGAATCCAGAAAATGAATTTTCTCCAAAGTTCCCTACCGGGCCCCCGAACTTCTTTAACCCCCCCTTTTTCAATTTTTGAATTTCTAATTTTTGTGAAATATCAGCATTGAATACCTTAATACACATGCAAAATTTCAACTTTCTATTTTTTACGAATTAAAAGTAATACAGCAAAAAAGGGATCACTTTTTTTTCCAGTTTTTCCAAAATTATGGGTTTCCAGGAAATTCAGGGAAAAATCCGGGGACGCCAAAAGTCTTAGAATTTTTTTCTCTACGAAATAGGAAATTTTTAAAAACTTCCCTGGAGCCGTTTTCGAGATGCCATACAAAATTCGAACCAAACATATAAACACATAACATATAAGAATATAAATATTCACCAGGGACATTATAATATACTAGCTGTTCGGCCCGTCGCAAGACAACGAGTGTGAGTTATGTATTTCTTTTTTACATAATTAATATTTCAAATGTGTTTAATTTTTTAATTGATCTATATCCGCTACACTTTTAATTGATAAACTGTTTAAGTAAATTTTCAATATCTACGCGATTCTGACTTTTATGCGATTTTTTTTTAATTCATGGATTTTTTTTTCTATAATTTTTTTTTGATTTCTTGAAATTTTTTGATGCAGTTATGTTCGTTAGGCTTTAAATTAAAGAACTGCTTCATTACATTTTAATTATTTCCGCGTTTCTGGCTATTATGCAACCTTTATTAAATTCATGGACTTTTTTTTCTAAAAATTTCTTTTAAACTTCTTGAAATTTTTTGATGCAGTTATGTTCGTTAGGCTATAAATTAAAGAACTGCTTCATTACATTTTAATTATCTCCGCGATTCTGGCTTTTATGCGACCTTTTTTAAATTCATGGACTTTTTTTTCTAAAAATTATTTTTGGATTTCTTGAATTTTTTTGATGCAGTTATGTTCGTTAGGCTTTAAATTAAAGAACTGCTTCATTACATTTTAATTATCTCCGCGATTCTGGCTTTTATGCGACCTTTTTTAAATTCATGGACTTTTCTTTCTAAAAATTTTTTTTGGATTTCTTGAAATTTTTTGATGCAGTTATGTTCGTTAGGCTTTAAATTAAAGAACTGCTTCAGTACATTTTAATTATCTCCGCGATTCTGGCTTTTATGCGACCTTTTTTAAATTCATGGACTTTTTTTTCTAAAAATTTTTTTTGGATTTCTTGAAATTTTTTGATGCAGTTATGTTCGTTAGGCTTTAAATTAAAGAACTGCTTCATTACAATTTAATTATCTCCACGATTCTGGCTTTTATGCGACCTTTTTTAAATTCATGGACTTTTTTTTCTAAAAATTTTTTTTGGATTTCTTGAAATTTTTTGATGCAGTTATGTTCGTTAGGCTTTAAATTAAAGAACTGCTTCATTACATTTTAATTATCTCCGCGATTCTGGCTTTTATTCGACCTTTTTTAAATTCATGGACTTTTTTTTTCTAAATTTTTTTTTTTTGATTTCTTGAAATTTTTTGATGCAGTTATGTTCATTAGGTTTTTAATTAAAGAACTGCTTCATTACATTTTAATTATCTTTGCGATTCTGGCTTTTATGCGACCTTTGTTAAATTCATGGACTTATTTTTCTAAAAATTTTTTTTGGATTTCTTGAAATTTTTTGATGCAGTTATGTTCGTTAGGCTTTAAATTAAAGAACTGCTTCATTACATTTTAATTATCTCCGCGATTCTGGCTTTTATGCGACCTTTTTTAAATTCATGGACTTTTCTTTCTAAAAATTTTTTTTGGATTTCTTGAAATTTTTTGATGCAGTTATGTTCGTTAGGCTTTAAATTAAAGAACTGCTTCAGTACATTTTAATTATCTCCGCGATTCTGGCTTTTATGCGACCTTTTTTAAATTCATGGACTTTTTTTTCTAAAATTTTTTTTTGGATTTCTTGAAATTTTTTGATGCAGTTATGTTCGTTAGGCTTTAAATTAAAGAACTGCTTCATTACAATTTAATTATCTCCACGATTCTGGCTTTTATGCGACCTTTTTTAAATTCATGGACTTTTTTTTCTAAAAATTTTTTTTGGATTTCTTGAAATTTTTTGATGCAGTTATGTTCGTTAGGCTTTAAATTAAAGAACTGCTTCATTACATTTTAATTATCTCCGCGATTCTGGCTTTTATTCGACCTTTTTTAAATTCATGGACTTTTTTTTTCTAAATTTTTTTTTTTTGATTTCTTGAAATTTTTTGATGCAGTTATGTTCATTAGGTTTTTAATTAAAGAACTGCTTCATTACATTTTAATTATCTTTGCGATTCTGGCTTTTATGCGACCTTTGTTAAATTCATGGACTTTTTTTTCTAAAAAATTTTTTTGGATTTCTTGATGCAGTTATGTTCGTTAGGCTTTAAATTAAAGAACTGCTTCATTACATTTTAATTATCTCCGCGATTCTGGCTTTTATTCGACCTTTATTAAATTTATGGACTTTTTTTTTTAAATTTTTTTTGGATTTCTTGAAATTTTTTGATGCAGTTATGTTCGTTATGCTGTAAAATAAAAAACTGCATCATTAGATTTTAAATATCTACGTAGATACTCAAAAAATTGCATTGCTTTTAAAATCATAAAAGTGAACCTTTTCATCATTTTTAACAAGATTATAGTCTTCTTTCTATATGGAGATTTAATATATTGATATATTATAAACTAAAATACTTATTTAAAAATGAATTATAAATTTGAAATCAGCATTAAAAATTATGTTAAAAAACCGTTAAAAAAACCAGTGATTTTTATTTTCAATTTTTATGAAAAGTAAGAAGAGTGTAACCTTCTTACTTTTCATAAAAATTGAAGAAAATATATTTGTGATTTTATAACGAATTTTAACTTAATTTTGAATGCTGATTTCAAATTTATAATTCATTTTTAAATAAGTATTTTAGTTTGTGATATATCAATATATTAAATCTCCATATAGAAAGAAGACTATAATCTTGTTAAAAATGATGAAAAGGTTCACTTTTATGATTTTAAAAGCAATGCAATTTTTTGAGTATCTACGTAGATATTTAAAATCTAATGATGCAGTTTTTTATTTTACAGCATAACGAACATAACTGCATCAAAAAATTTCAAGAAATCCAAAAAAAAATTTTAGAAAAAAAAGTCCATGAATTTAAAAAAGGTCGAATAAAAGCCAGAATCGCGGAGATAATTAAAATGTAATGAAGCTGTTCTTTAAGTTAAAGCCTAACGAACATAACTGCATCAAAAAATTTCAAAGAATCCAAAAAAAAATTTTAGAAAAAAAGTCCATGAATTTAAAAAAGGTCGCATAAAAGCCAGAATCGCAGAGACAATTAAAATGTAATGAAGCAGTTCTTTAATTTAAAGCCTAACGAACATAACTGCATCAAAAAGTTTCAAGAAATCCAAAAAAAAAAATTAGAAAAAAAATGTCCATGAATTTAAAAAAGGTCGCATAAAAGCCAGAATCGCGGAGATAATTAAAATGTATTGAAGCAGTTCTTTAATTTAAAGCCTAACGAACATAACTGCATCAAAAAATTTCAAGAAATCCAAAAAAAAATTTTAGAAAAAAAAGTCCAAGAATTTAAAAAAGGTCGCATAAAAGCCAGAATCGCAGAGATAATTAAAATGTAATGTAGCAGTTCTTTAATTTAAAGCCTAACGAACATAACTGCATCAAAAAGTTTCAAGAAATCCAAAAAAAATTTTTAGAAAAAAAAGTCCATGAATTTAAAAAAGGTCGCATAAAAGCCAGAATCGCAGAGATAATTAAAATGTAATCAAGCAGTTCTTTAATTTAAAGCCTAACGAACATAACTGCATCAAAAAATTTCAAGAAATCCAAAAAAGAATTTAGATAAAAAAGGTCCATGAATTTAAAAAAGGTCGCATAAAAGTCAGAATTGTGAAGATAATTAAAATGTAATGAAGCAGTTCTTTAATTTAAAGCCTAACGAACATAACTGCATCAAAAAATTTCAAGAAATCCAAAAAAAAATTTTAGAAAAAAAAGTCCATGAATTTAAAAAAGGTCGCATAAAAGCCAGAATCGCGGAGATAATTAAAATGTAATGAAGCAGTTCTTTAATTTAAAGCCTAACGAACATAACTGCATCAAAAAATTTCAAGAAATCCAAAAAAAAAATTTAGAAAAAATATGTCCATGAATTTAAAAAAGGTCGCATAAAAGCCAGAATCGCGAAGATATTTAAGATGTAATGAAGCAGTTCTTTAATTAAAAACCTAACGAACAAAACTGCGAAAAAAAAAAACAAGAAATCCAAAAAAAAATTTAGAAAAAAAGTCCATGAATTTAAAAAAGGTCGCATAATAGCCAGAAACGCGGAAATAATTAAAATGTAATGAAGCAGTTCTTTAATTTAAAGCCTAACGAACATAACTGCTTCAAAAAATTTCTAGAAATCCAAAAAAAAATTTAGAAAAAATATGTCCATGAATTTAAAAAAGGTCGCATAAAAGCCAGAATCGCGAAGATATTTAAGATGTAATGAAGCAGTTCTTTAATTAAAAACCTAACGAACAAAACTGCGTCAAAAAAAAACAAGAAATCCAAAAAAAAATTTAGAAAAAAAAGTCCATGAATTTAAAAAAGGTCGCATAATAGCCAGAAACGCGGAAATAATTAAAATGTAATGAAGCAGTTCTTTAATTTAAAGCCTAACAAACATAACTGCTTCAAAAAATTTCTAGAAATCAAAAAAAAAAAAAATTTAGAAAAAAAAGTCCATGAATTTAAAAAAGGTCGCATAAAAACCAGAACCGCGGAGATAATTAAAATGTAATGAAGCAGTTCTTTAATTTAAACCCTAACGAACATAACTGCATCAAAAAAGTTCAAGAAATTAAAAAAAAATTTAGAAAAAAATTGTCATGAATTTAAAAAAGGTCGCTTAAAAGCCAGAATCGCGGAGATAATTAAAATGTAATGAAGCAGTTCTTTAATTTAAAGCCTAATGAACATAACTGCATCAAAAAATTTCAAGAAATCCAAACAAATTTTTTAGAAAAGAAAGTTACAAAAGTTATAAATTACAAACAATTTATGATTTTTTAAAATCTTAAATTGAACCTTTTCATCATTTCCAAAATTACGGGTTTCCAAAAAATTCAGGGAAAAATCTGTGGACGCTAGAAGTCTTAGAATTTTTTTCTCTTTAAAGTCTTTAAAGTCTCTTTTAACGTCTAGAGTTTACCCCCGTCGCAAAGTGACTTCTTTTTGGCGTGTATCATTTGAATCCAATAAAATAATTCGTAATTAAATTTCATATTTCACTGTTCTATTTTTAAATTGAAATAATAAATAAACTCGCACATATACATTGACACATATAAATTGACTAAAAAATATATTTTTTTTATCAAAATAAAAAATATTTTCAATTTATGCGTTATTTGACCAACTTTTTTTCAAAATTTGGAATTCTTTTTTTCGATTCGTAAATAAGTTACCAAGGTTAGCCTATATACAAAATTTAAACTTTCTAGCACAATTTTTACTCTCGGCAAATACTGCCCCCCGTGCCCCCAAATAAAATTTTGAAATTTTGAATTTTTTTTTATTAATCATATACTTAATTATTTTAGAATCCAGAATATGAACTTTCTACAAAGTTCCATACCGGGCCCCCGAATTTCTTCAACCCCCCCTTTTTCAATATTTGAATTTCTAATTTTTGAGAAATGTCAGCATTGAATACCTTAATACACATGCAAAATTTCAACTTTATATCTTTTACAAATTAAAAGTAATACAGCAAAAAAGGGGTCAATTTTTTTCCAGTTTTTCCAAAATTACGGGTTTCCAGGAAATTCAGGGAAAAATCCGGGGACGCCAAAAGTCTTAGAACTTTTTTCTCTACGAAATAGGAAATATTCAGTGGCGTAGCGTGTCTTAGACGGGCACCGTATCCAAATGTGTGTGGGGGGAGGGGGGAAGGAAGGGCAAGTAATGGGCAAAGATTTTTTCCAAAAGGAACAAAAGCGCTTGCATTGAATTAAAATAATAATATATTGATTATACGTTATTACTTTCAATTAATACTCCTAGAAACTAATCTAAGCCAAACAATTCAAATCAAATATATACTTTCCTTGTCTTTTGTTCAGCGAACTTATTTATTAATTACTAAATACAATTTCAGTTTGTCTAAATTTTCTGCCTCTATATACTTTTTTATTATTTCTTTTGAAAAAGATGAGAGTTAGGTCAAAGAGGCTGTGAAATCTTTGTACACAATCATAGTCACAATCTTTTTTAGTGGAAATTAAATTTAGTTGTTGCAAATTTTCATTATTATTGAATAACTTTTCCTTATAGCTGACAAAGCGTAGTTTCTTGAAGATCATCAAGTAGGACACACCTTTTTAATAGTAATTTTATATTTTTCAGATGAAACGTTACTCAACATTGACCAGCATTTTATACTGTTGCTAAAAAAAAGTATATAGTTTTCCCAAATTATCGAAAAAAATTGACACTTCAGGAACACGTTTCGCAGCATCGTTTAAAATTAAATTTATTGCGTGTGCTGGACAATGAACATAATCGGCATTTGGGGCTTGTAATGCTCTATATACACCTGACATAACATTTGCTTCATCATAACCCTCTCCTCTAACTTTGGACAAATCAATTCCATATCCTATATGATGTTTTTCTCGGGAAGTACGGCCTAAGAGTTTAAGTGAGATTGTGAATAACATTTTACGATTTTTTGCTTACACACATTTGGGGCCCCGTATGCTGATACGGCGGTAGCTACGCCACTGGGCATACTGACTTTATACTTAAGGAGTTGTAAGGAATCAACTTAATCTCTATACCGAATTAATTAAAGCATATTTTCGCTCGAAGAAATTTTCCCCGTGCGCCACAATACAAGTAGCTGCTCAATATAACTACTATGGAATATGCGATACCTCGCATAGCGCGTGAGACAAAAGGTACTCAGTGCAAATTATATGAAGAATCTGGTGTTGACCCGTGCGTCGCAATTTAAGAAAATTGAGACCGAAAATTACCGGGGCATCGGTTGATTTAATATATAAAAAATAAAATTATTAATAAGCAGATATCATTTTATTGTAATTTTTAGTATTAATTCTCTATAAGCTAGTAACGTGCTCTACCAGTTCTCGAAGCCAGCAGCCGCCACTGCTAGATCAACCACTCGTTAGTATTAATTACCGCGACAAAAAGAATATGTGACAGTTTAAATGAAAATATAAATGAAGCCATACCACAGTGAGCATTTTTCTCAAATCGTTGACGTCCATAGCGCCTCCAGCAGATTCCCCAAGCCGGCGCAGTGTATCTGCTAGTGGTCCCGATAACGCCTGCAGACGTTGCCAAGATTGCGCGTACTGACGCCGCACCAGTTCAATAATCGTGGACGTCAGAGCAAGCCCCACCAGAATGTACAACGTGCAAAGCAACATGTAGTCCGGTTGTTCTGGAAGAAGACAAGTTTAAATAGGATATTTGTGGCGGTGATGGATGGTAGACTAGGGGACAACTCACTCGGCACGAGATCCCCGAATCCGATTGTCGTCATCGTGATGAAGCAGAAGTAGTAGCCCTCGAAGAAGCTCCAGTTTTCTTCCCACAGCATGAAGAGCGCTGCACCTGCTGCTAGGTAAAATCCCAGGAACGCCACTGCTGACAACGCGTAGAGCCACCTGCGGCCTGATAGGGTCTGCTTGGAAGTATTACGGCAGTAACCTAAACATAATATATTTTACACTTTAGATCTTAAGACAAAATAAACAGCACTGTCTTATGGTGCTATCCATATCCATCTACGACAACGACAAAATTATTTTAAGGGAGGCAGATAAGGCCAAATCGATACAAGAAAAGTATATTTTCGATAATGTTTTTTGACGACACAATTAATATATAATTATTTCTATAATTACTACATGAAAAGATTAATATTTATAGATTACTTTGTAAAAAGAATTTCATAAATAAATATCAAGAAATGTGGCATTGACAGCGAATCTCCGCAGACGTCACAAAAAAAGTTTCATTGCTGTGTCCCTCATAACTCATCACTGAATTATTTGAAATTAAAAAACCAAAATGATTTCATTAGTTGATTAGTTTCCGCAGGTAACCAATTTTTCAATTTTTTATCTACCTAGAAGTCAAAATTCCGATTTTTCATGATAAAAATCAGAAACTTTATTATTTTAAAATACGTTAAAATTAATAAAAAACTCGACGGCGTAACCTCGGCATTTATGTAAAGAAAGAATGTGAAGAATGAATCTAGAGATGACACTGACTCTGAAAAAACTAAGTGTGAGAAAACCGCGTTTGAAAGTTTCAAAGAAAGACGAAACCAGACCACAGAGATGAAAACTTAAAACTCTATATCTCCAACAGTTTTACTCCAATCCAAATTTTCACACAATAAACTTAATATGTTGTACATTAATATAAATAAATAAAATAAAATTGAAACCTTACTCCCCCCTTGCTGATTACTCTTGCGGGTTCCACTTTCTTGCAATTTGAAGAGGTAAGCTTAAGACAGTAACGACACATTTTTGGAGTGACGTCTTTCAGTTTGGCAGTATAGAAGGGACGTGAGTGACCAATACAAAGCATTTCTTGGATTGGTTTTTACTATGTTAACACACACGGCCGGAGACAAACTTTTCAAATATTCTTCCCAACGTGTCCAAAAATGGAACGATAGAAGATATTTGAATTATAAATTGAATCGATTGAATTTGTCTTATTCGATTGTATCTAGTTTGTATGTCTGATAATATTTAAAAGAAATTTCATTACGTTCTTTTCTATGGTTTTGTTTGTAAACAATTCAGTATACATAATTGACTAATAATTAAAATAATGTGCTGCAATAAACGCCGGCAGCCACACAGAAACCAAAAATAAATATAAGACTCCGTGGCGCAACGGTAGCGCGTCTGACTCCAGATCAGAAGGTTGCGTGTTCAAATCACGTCGGGGTCAATTATTTTTTTTTAATTTGTTTAAATAAAATCTTATCGTAATAGATAAGGATTGCAGTTAACCAACGCCGATTTTTCACTAACTTTACTGACTCCAATTTCGCCGAAATACAATTTCCGACTAGATGATGATATAAAATTGATTTCTTACGGAAAAGATAAAAAAAGATAATTTATGGTTGGACTGAAAGCAATTGTGACTAGATATCCATGATTTCGAGGCGTCACAGTGTGTTATTTTTACGATCTAGCGGCACTTAATTATTTTACCAAAACTTTAATAAATTTCAGTATGGATTAAAGTTATTTGTAAATGCAGCAAATTATTATATTTGATCCAATAGTTAACAATATTAGATAAGCAATTAATAAATTAAGATCAAAATATGAATTTCATATTCTATTAATATTGACGTCTATTACTTCAATGTTCTGTAAATCTTTTAAATTTTATAATTTCGGAATAAATTTTTAACTGAATACAAGGTTCAGATACGAGTTTTTAAGAAATTTCAATACTGAGCACCTGTGCTCAGCACTCTACGGGACTAAAAAGTTTCTTGAAAAATTTAATCCATTTAAGTTCAATGTATTGACCAAAAAATTCAACAGTCCATAGGGTTTCCACCGACCTAAATCCGCCTTTGGGGTTAACTTAATGATTCAAACCATAACTTACTTGGCATCGGAGGTAAATGGTGCGATAAAACTGACACAGCCGTCGCGAACAGTCGTCCCCAGTCGGCTATCACCGTCAACGTAAACGGAATTCCAACAAGTGCAAAAAACATGCAAAAAATTTGACCCCAAAATGTAGCGGGGGTAATATTGCCATATCCTGAAAAGAAATATTCATATTTATTACATTTTGTTATTGCATATGTCCATATTTATGTATAGGGTTTTTGAACAAGAACTTTGTTTTTTAAAACAAAATAAAACAAAGAATATATTCAAATTTTTAATGTATTAGAAAGAGTACGGTTTGGCAATTATGAATGAAAAATGATATCGGACAAATGTCCACCACGACCACGCGGACAGATGTCGATTATTTTATCAAAATTTTAAATCAGAAGCCTCCAGCCTCATCTTCAAAAATAAGGTCTAATCACGGCTCCAGACCACATAGCACACCATGCAGTGACACGTTGAGCATGCAAAGGCTTCTCAACAATCTCTCTTGGATTTTCAGAAGCGCAAAGGTGGCAATTTTGCTTGCTGACGTATCAAGACAAGTGAAAATGAAAAAATTACACAACTTTTACAGATCGACCAAATTTTCATTGTGATTTTTTATTATTTTAATGCGATTTTCGAGCGAAATTGAATTCATTGTAACAATTGCCAAAGCATCTACTACTGATATGTCAAAAAACTAAATGTAAAAACTGTCATGTTGTTGATATTGCCCCTATTGAAAAAACAAAGTTCTTGTTAAAAAAGCCTTTATTATCAATATAGGCGCATGTCAGTATAGCAGTACATCAAAAACAGTTAACTTTTCTTCTTTTACGCGTAACTATGCTTTGCGAATGGGCTTGTGTCCTATGTCTTAATTTCTATAAAAGTGTACCATATATTGATGCAGTGGGTTACTAGAACCTCAAATGTTCTATTATTTTTTAATAACTCCTTATATGTTAAGAGATATTAACAGTTAAAAAAGTCATATTTTCTCTTTAATTATTAAAGAGATTCAACGTTGCATACATACCAAGTGCATGTGACATCACAGTCCTTGTGTAAGGTTACCAACCCTACAACTCATAAATCTCTGCTATATGTATTTATATATCAAAATATCAAATATTATTTACAGCTATTTCAAGGAACAATAAAATTTCAATATTATGTCTGCCTTAGCAGGGTTAAATAAAATAAAAACTTATTATTCTTTGATTTGACTTGATTATTTGACTACCAACAGCTACAGAACATTACCACAGCACTGACCTACTCAACAAATAACTAACGTTAAAATGCATTTCACGTCATACAAATATGGCCGACCATTTCTAGCGCTAAAACTACAATTCAAACTTTTAATTGATATATCTCCGTCAATATTTAGATATTTAATAAAATAGACACGCCAATACACATTTATTAACATCAATTTCAATCAACAATTGAAAAATCGACCACTAAAAAATAAGGACACAAGCCCATTGTCTTATCAAAAGTATGTGCCACAATATGGCCCGTACTGAATACTCAGAATGTCTAGAAGACAATATTATACACAGTGTACATCCAGCGGGACTCTTTTATGATATTGTTGTGTTTTTATTTCACTAGTATTGACTGAACTTGCAATAAACGTAACGCACCATTGCTTTTTGAAGTTGCTCCTATTTTCGTACACGATGATTTACGAGACACCTGACCCAACCTTACCTTACCCCTGGGACATGGAATGGACGTGTCAATCGTTTGAAGGGTTTACGACTTACAGCTCAAGACACTCTCCGTATTGAATAAGTCAGAGATCTCGTTGATATGTTAATATGTCATGTGCTTTATTGACAGGTCGCAGTTCAGTGCATTCAGAGCGTTGCGCGCTTTGGTATTCGAGTATACGCAAACACAATTTATGGTGTCTTTTTGTGTTGTAACAGTGAACCACCCAGATGTTTGTTTTTATTTTTTGACAGCTGGCAAGATTGATGACGCGTTATGTTGGCAGTTGGTAGTTGGCAGGTACTATACGTAATTATAAGTTTACGTCACACCGGAAATTGAAACGGAAATTCTGCACTAAAACTGAATTCGATAAACACAGATTGATCGATTGCAGAATACTTGTAATTATTACAGATCTATAACATAATGTGCGATGATAAACAAATCAGCTAATTTAGATCGAGTCAATATTTATAAATGTCGTTTGATCTGCGTAATTATTAGCTTTTGAATCTTGAATTTAATAATATAGTGCCAAATCATATTGGTTCTAATAACAAACTCTTTGCACTTATGTTAGGTTTGTTTCTATTGTCAGCCTGCTGCACACGCCAGTCTATCTATGGTTACGCTGCATTCTGTATTCAAAGTTAGTAGTTAATGGGCTTGTGAAATCATTTTTAGAGATCTGTTTTTAGAGGTCTTTATACGTTATATTGACGTTTTCGTTTTAAAATTCAAAATTTGTCGGAGTTATACATATATAGAGTTATATTTCATTTTTGACGTATGTTTTAACTCTGCATAATACGTCAAAGAAGAAATAAGAAATCGAGATTATTTTTCCTTTTTCACAACCACCATAATATAAAAGTTCACGGGATACACAACTCAGCTGTTAGTAGTAAATGTCATATCACACACTTGTTTACAATGTGAACAATGCATTGGAATCTTCTATAATATTGAATCCCTTCAATAATTAAAGAGACAAACTATCTATTTTAATTGTGAGATTATAGGGAGAAAATAATTGGACATTTGGGGTTCTGTTAGCCACCTTTATTAATATATAGTACAATTTTATAAAAGTTAAAACATGGTCCACAAGTCTGTTGCAGTCAGAATACATGTAAAGCTGATCTCACACTGGAGTAGACTACGTCTTACCTTCGACTTTTCACTAGCTACAAGTTGTTTTGCATTAGCACAGTTTATCATGGATCAACTGTATTGCATAAGTTCGTATTCATACTGTGGATCATACGTATGTAGATCAAAGTACCATCTTACGTTCTGCACGAAGCCGAATGCATTGCAACTCTTTGAGAAACATACAGCTCCATCAAGAACGCAGTGCTCTTTGTGTTTACGAAATCATGGACAGTATACCAATTCTCTAACTTTTTTAACAATAAACATTGTTGTTAATTTAAGGGTGGTCTAGAGCTCGAATATTTAAGGTATTTTATTATAAAAATAATGAAAAACGATATTTTATCTTTTTTGGCTTATTATACACTTATTCTAAATACAAAAAAATCTGTTTTTAAATTTAAAAATATTATTAAATATGTTAAAAATGACGATGAAGTAGACCCATTGTAAAAATTGGACCTGGAGGGTGTTGCCGATTTCGGCTCTTCTATTTATCTGATAAATAAAAACCAAGATAATTATTAATTAGTTTGAATACAGTTATGGTCGGAACTAAAGAAAGAAAAAAAAAATTGCAAATTGACAAAATGGCGCACTTTTGAAATTGAAATTCTAATATGTGTATAATATGCACTTTATTTCCTTTCAATACAGAGGTGTATTGATAAACATTATAAACTTCCTCTTATGATAAAGTGTGTTTATGCGGAACAACTACAATAAACCCTACTAAAAAAGTCGGCTTCACAAATAGTGTGTTTCAATGTGAGAACATCCCGTTATGGTTCTTATCCAGAAAAGATAGCCTTTTGAAGCCTTCGTCGAACACATGCGCAGCGCATCACTGGGTCTTGTACATTTACATAAAACGGATAACAAGGCAATCTTGTTAATAACAATAAAACTTTTAGGAAGTTTATTATTTTGCAAGAACTAACAATAACTTTGATTTCTTTTCAAACTGATATTGAATTAGTTTTTGCAACAAAACAAGTGAAAGTTTTTATATGAACACGTGACCATGTGGGAATGATGCGAGCAGAGGGTTTAGAAAGAAAAACATGTTGGAACTGGAATTATAGTACTGACCGATTGTTGTGAGGACCGTTGAGGAGAAGAAGACTGCTTGAAGGATGTTCCACTTCTCCAGGGCAACTGCAGTACCGTTGCTGGCGAGGACTATCCCGGATTTGACGGCATCCTGCATGGTCTGGGGAAGGCAACGCCAACAACATGTAAAAAACAGTTGTTATTGCTTTACGTGATATTGTTCAAAGGGATCATTCATGCATTACGTCACACATGGGTTTTTAAGGCTTCCTTCCCCCACAGTTGTGACGTCATACATTTGTTCTTTGATCATGTCTATTTTCTTTTTTGGAAGACAAATTTTAGATTAGTTATGATGACCCGAATCTAATGAATTCTTCCCCCCTCTGTTACGTCTTGTCACACTTCGGTTACCCCCTCCCCACCCACGCGTGTGACGTAATTATTGAATAGTGCATAAGATTAATATAATAATGAATTATATTTTCTCATCTCATGGCTTTGGGTATGAGATAATAAGAAAAATTTGTAAGAATGTATAACTGAATTCAATGAAATATTATGTGAAGGTTACCTGTTCATATCTTCGAAGTTCTTCCCTGACTAGCAGCTCCAGGTTCCCCGTCCGAGTGTTGTTCAGGATCTGCCTTATAAACTGCGTCCTGCCAACCTCCAAATCACGAATATTTCTTGCATTACGGCTTGTTTCAGCCGGAAATTCTAATGCTCGAAAAATCTGAAATTAAATAAATACAAATTACTAATACACTGTGAAAAAATTTGGCTTTTGATACCTCTTTTTTAGGCTAAGGGTAACCTGCGAAGAAGAATAGCGGGGAAATACATTCGTAATTCTGTAATACATTGAAGTCATATAAATGTACACGCACTCTGCTAATTTAAAAGTAGCGCGAAAAATTTGATTCATATTTTTATTATTATTATTTTCGCAGCATTCTTTTTCACAGTGCAGCCTTATCGTAAGAAAGAGACCTCTAAAGCGTTTTCTCGATCAATTTACAGTGTAATTATTTATTATGAGTATGAGTAATAAGACCATGGCAGTCTTCTTTACGGTGGTGTGTTAGATGGGTAATCGGGATTGAGCACTCCAAGTTTTACAACATGTATCGACTTGAACTACGTACAGTGGAGAAATTAAATTTCTATTAATTAAAATTTCCATTCTATTTAATTATTATAAATAAAATGATAATTAACTAAAGTGTGGAGATAGACATGATATTAAATGTATCCTAACTTCTTGTAAAGTTTCATCTCTTTAACTATCCTGGTTCTTTAAATCATTGTTTGCTTAAATATTCAATAGTGTTGCAATTTATCAGTACATATAATATATATAACATGAGTACATATATTATAACCCAAATTAAAGTAAAGTGAGTTATCCTATGAGAAAAATGGGTTTTAAAGAGAGCATCACAAACCAATCTTTAAGGAGGTATAGGACGTTAACGTAAATTATGAAAACGTCGTGAAATTTGGAGGGTCGATCAAAATACGTGAAACACATGCTGTCTCAAAGTTTTAGAGACCAAGGATTCATAGTTTTCTTTTTATACATGATTAAAAATTATCATTTTCCATACAAATCATAGGTTGTAGCTCAATTTCACCACATAATATAACTTTAAACCATAAAAAAATGGTGACACGGCTTTCAAAAACTAGGTGTATATAAAAAAATCTTTTCTGAAACTATTGCGAAAAGAAAATTATCAAAAGGATACCTATATACAAAAATAATTAAATAAAACCATTAAAAAACAGTACATGTGGGTTATGAGCCGGCAACGTTGCAAATGGCAAATCGACCGGGAAATTTAAAATATGATAAAATAGTGACACTTAATTTTTGAAAATATTTAATTTGAATTTAAATTGAATTAATATAAATTTGATATTAATTATATTTAATTTTTTATTTATTAAACTATTTTATGCACAAAAAAATCATTTTAGTAGACAAAAAGCCAGTTCAAAGGTACAGTCCCAATATTTGCTCGTCCCTCACATACTCCGAATTACGTATTTCGTAGTGCGGAGAGATAAACTTTTTACATTGACGGTACGTCCTGTACCTACTTAATTAATTTATACTGGACTGTATCAGATATATAGTGAATTGATAGATGATGATAGATAGATGATAGATATGATAGATTGGAACCTAGGACAAATTTTCACTGAATAAAATAGAATTAAGGATAAATAAAATTTATAAGGTCGGACAAAATAGAAGGTTGAAAGTAACAATATGTACTATAGACACTGGGCCTTCTGATGTACTCACTGATGAGTACTTGGAGCAATTAAGAATAATACGCTTTACTGTTTGTAAAAATAAATAATAAATATATTTCCAAGTCAAGCAGAACATTCGAATTGTATTGCTGATTATAAATCCGCTTTCTGTTTTACTCTTTAAACCCGTTTGTCATCGACGAAAACAAATACAAGTACATTTAACCGGAACTAAATATTGCTGCCGACTTACCGTGCACCCTCTGGAGGACGGGTCCCTGCATGTTTTATGATTCGGTAAAATTTATGGGGGTTCTTCTGAAACCAACGAGTCCACCGTCTCTGTGCGATATCTTGTATTTATTTATGCCTCGTGTGCTTCAGACTTTTTACTTGAAAAACTAACATTTGTTGACAGTGCCGGCTCGTAACGTTTTCATCTATTAATATTAAAAACCCCAGTGGGTTTTCCTATTGTGAAAATTTGTCCTTATTCCTCACAGTATGTCAGTCAATCGTGCAGTTTGCATCATTGACTATAGTGACTATATTCAATAAATTGTTTTAATCTAAATACTTTTTGAGTTCGGATTCGGATATATATGCCTATCAAAACCTTAAATATCCAATTATATGTAATAAGTCACAATATTATAGAAGATATTAACGATTGAAATAGTCATTTTTCACTTTAATAATGGAAAATGACTTCAGTTTACGATGTCTTTGCTTCCTCACCTTAATCCCCGCTATCATTTGTCAACCTTTACCATCACTGTTAAACAATAGAAGTGCCAAAGAATATTAGACGTCAAAGCTATATAGCAACTGTTGAGTCAATATTATGTCGTGATATAAAATTAAAAATAAATAACATTATTATTATATTCTTTTCAGTTCGTGACGTCATCAACTACAACAAAATTTAAACTTTAAATAGATAATATTCGTCAATTTTTGGATATTTAACAAATTAAAAATACCAGTATACGTTATTTAACCTATATTTCAATAAATAATTAAAAAATAAGTTCAAAACCAAACTCATTTTTAATTTATTCAATTTTCATTTAGGTTAGGGAAACAAGGGATTGCAATTCCATAATTTTAGGATAATGTCGTTGAAAACATATATGTATGTATATATTTTATTGTATATGGCTGTTTGGCAATACAGACTCTTCACATTTATTCTACACTTCATTTCTGAGTTAACAAAATTTCAAATTAAATTTTTTCCTTCTTTTTTCTCGTCCTCCTTTTTACTTTCGTCATCCATCTTCTTCCTTCACTTTTCCGCAGCAACAATTTCTCCACACTCAACCTGCATTTCACCTGCTCTCTACACCTGTTCCATATTACTCCCTTTGTCCTTTTCCTCCTTCGTTCTTCTCTGAATCTATGCCACCGATCTATTTCCTTCCCTGTTCCCTAAAGTATCATTTATTCTCTATCTTTCATCTACCTCGCAACTTTTTTCTTCTATACGTAAAAACTATTAATATTTTCTTTAATATTTATGTAAAGTTTCTAATGAAAATATTTCAAATATTTTATTATGTAAAGTGAACTATATAATTTATTATGTACATATACAGAAAGGTACTATTTTGCACCTCAAATTTGACTAGGGCTGAATAGGTTTATATGAGGTTTTGAATATCGTCCTCATTTGAGCCTAAACATCGTAATTTGTCCGATAACTGCTACATGTTGGCTCAAAGAACGAGCAAAAATTATATGTAAATGAACCCAGAACCAGGTTCTTTTAGGTCGTCAATAAAGTCAAAATTTCGACTTGGGAAGCCAACCGTCTCAGTTTGTAGATAGATACAACTAGGGCGGCATGGCACTGGTCACCGTTTTTCAGGTCTGCCGAATTCATGAATTTTATCATTTGTTGTGCTTATTTTTTATCACCAAAAACAACATTGGCCTGAATGCGAAAAATGTTTTAGCCGGCACTGGAAACAGAGCAAGGACATCTCAAGGTCCTGCGATAAATTACTATATGAAGTGTAATGGCTCGTCGTTAACAACAAAACGAATTTTCCAGGTTATTCGTAAACTGGACTTTTACTGTTGTAGTTTATAGACAAGAAAACTATGTGATTTCAGAAATGTAATGTTAAACCTACTTGCAGTTTTACTTATAAATAAGTTGAAGCCGCTGCATTAAACAAATTAAGAAAACAACTATATCTCTCTCTGCTTTCTTAAGCTTAATTCCAAACTATTTACAGTCATTATTGGCGTGAAATAAATCTTTAATAAACCGTCTTAATAATCTTCTAAAAACACAGACTGGTTCAAAACACAAACAAACTAAATAGATTTAAGAAATAATTACTAAATAATAATTACCATAGGCGCCGTTTAACGGCCTCATAATTTAGTGGGATAAGTTTTTGGCTTCCAACTTTATTTTATTTGTAAGTAACAGAAAATAACGAGGTCTAAGGATAATACCATTAAATTAAGTGTGGAATAACACAGATCCCTCCTCCCTCTTTGTTCGTCACGACGTGAAGCGACGTTCTGCGTCTTATCTGAATGATGTTTCTTGTTAGGCCTGTCTCAGTATGGGACCGTATTTAAGCGAATTTCTGCCGGACGTATACGGGCTACTACGCTTTACCTATCCGAACCATGTAAATGTAATGAGATCGCTCTGGAGCTCTCAGACTGCACGCTACAAAGCAGTCCGAATACGGGCGGCACTACCTCGCACATTAGAAGCGTATAAAGGCGAATTTTATCCAAGCGTTACCACTACTACAACGATACCCTATATGAACCTTTGTAAATGCAAAAAGCCGCGTCAGACTGGAGGGGAGACCTAAGATCGCCTTTTGTTACGCTGCAATACGCGGTCAAATGAAATCTATCGGCGACATGGGTATGTTCTGCATGCAATTTATGTTTGTATTTCAGTGAATCATGGGCACGGATGCCCATACCAATAGGATAGAACTAAATTTAAATTCACGCCCACCAGAACTCAGATATATAATAAATGCTAAAGTTCCTTTAATACCAGTAGTGTATCGATAAAAATTAAAGTTAAAGTTTGCTCTCATGATAAATTATATAAGTGTTAAAGAACTCCAATACACCCCCTAATACACGACTACAGACATCTGTGACACACATATGGCGGTTTGCTTTGTAGCTCATTCAAACCGCCGATTTACGTCCGAATACGCCGTCGCTTAAATACGGTCCCATACTGAGACAGGCCTAAGTCGCTTGGAGTAATGGAGGAGTGTCAATAAATTGGGTTCATATCTATCGGAGTGTCTAGAACACGACGATCAGTGACATGTAGTAAAAATATTGTCTTGAATATCTAGAATTTTAAATACTCAGAGACAGAAATATATATAGAGCGGGGTGCACCACAACCAAGTAAACTTCTTGACTAATGCTGCTTTGTGTTCGGGTCAATTATACGAGTTTACTTGTTATTTTGTTTAAATAATTATACGCTTATAATTATAATAAAATCACGTTTTGTCAGCGGAGTAGCATACATATATGAGGGCTCGACATCATGCAATCTACCAAAATAGTGAGAGGTCATTGTGATAGGTCGATTCAGAATAAATAATAAAAGAACAATATATACAATTTATGCAATTTCGTCAACTGGTTTTGTTCTCTTTGTACAATCACATTCATATTTGTTTTATTACTCTTCAGATATCTAGAATGCGGCCGTTTACACAATCTAATTACGTCGGTGAAGAACGCAGTCGATTCGGACTAGTCGCATTTATAACCATTATATATGTCAGATGCATACACCTGAATGAGAATTGAGATTGTACCTTAGAGCATATATATATATATAGAGAGTGAATAGCTTATATTTTCTATAGATTAAAAGTGTGTCCAAAATGTGTGCGAGAGAGAAAGGTATATGTTCCTATTTTTTCTCTATGCGCATGCGTTGAAAGTGACAGCTGTCTAGATATAATAAATATTAAATATGTAAAGAAATTATATTTCTTTAGTTGGTACAAACCTCGTCTGTCGGTAAAACAGTGACCGTTCAGTAAAAACATAAACGCCATAGATGTCACTGTAAGGATAACGGGCAACACAGTTGATATTTGGAGCGAGCAAAACTCACATGTTTAGTTATATTTATATTTATATATAGTTCATTTATATTTATACATATCTACATTATCCTACATCAATATAATGTCATATTTAACAACTGTCACGTATTATATCTAGACAGCTCTAACTTGACAATTGTCAATTTCGACGCATGCGCATAGAGAACAAATAGGAACATATACCTTTCTCTCTCGCACACATTTTGGACGCACTTTCAGGTCCAACATTCTCTCTCCATATACATATGCTCTAAGGATTATACATAGTATATAAAAATTGTAACTTCTATATTAAAGAAGTATTTGTTATGGCTAAAATGTTGTTATTGTAGAAAACATATTAGTTAATTTATTTGTTGAAATAAATTTTGAAGAAATGTTTTCAAACAATGTTGCGTTTGCGTTTTAATTTGCGATATTAAAACTTCAATATAAGTCATTAATTGATACATTTGTGTATTATATAATAAAATTTAAGCTTCTAGATACTCTTATAATCTAACGTCATTTGAATACTAGTTCAAATGTGCTGAATGGTTGTGTAATTTACAGTTAGATTTAATACCGAATGTATTTTGATTGACAGCACTAGTCCGAATCGACTGCGTACTTCACCGACGTGATCCAAATTCGATTTAAAAGTGTGTTTATGTTTCTCATGAAGTCTACATCGCATTATACGTACATGGAGGAAGACTGTCGCATTACAATACCACTAGCCTAACAGTTGTACATGTACACTGAAACAGACTTTCAAGAGAACTGATGGTAAGCGATCGGTAGTATGAGTGCATTTGTTTTCACATCAGATATTTCATTATCATAACATTTCTAAGATCTGATTGGAAATATAAATCTCACAGATTGACCTTCCTTGCTATTAAATATGATCAGTTTCGTTTTTGTATGCAGTTCGGAATTTTGAGATTACACGTTCGATAAACGGACAGTCAGTCTGATTCAGAAACTAATTGAACATCTGATATGATCGTGTAAAAGGCCCATAATAAATATCGCTGAGTTTTAATAACAATGTGTGTTTAGCTCTTCGGTAATCATTGGATGGTTCTCGAGTCCTCTTCTCTTCCCAGGAGATCCCCCACTTCTCGCCCTCTTGTTTAAATCTTCTCCATTCTATCTCTGGGTAAGTGTTTTATAAAAACAAGCCAATAAAAACATTCCAGCTGATATGCAAACATAACACTAACCCTTATATTCATCCAACAACCCTTGTACAACACCCTCCCCCACCCTCGTCACTCTGCCCCTTCGTTTCTTGTTGTGTACCAACTAGTAAGTCTAAGTCTAATGACGTCAGAGGTAAAGCTTGTTTTGAAGATGTTGAATTAGTATGGTAATGGTGTCGGGTCAGAAGTTTCATTTCTGGAAATTGCTTCCAATGGTTAAATGGTCCCGCGGGGTGGGACGGATTGTTCGGCTGGGACTGGATGAACATTGTTAAAACACTGTGGAGGATGCGGTCCATGGCGCAGAACAGATGGAAACTATTTTAGATTGATGTGAAGCAGCTCGACCTTCCGGTAAGAGTAATGGTTTATACAGAATTTGGAATTGATCTGGTAAGATATCCGAAATGTCAAGCGGAAGTAGTTTTATAGTGACCTGCTAAATACAATTACGTCTATTTAAGGTGGTTCAAAGATTTAAAAGTTGTTACCAGTTAGGTATATAAGAAAAGTTTCATAATTAGTGGCGACTGTACTTAAGTGCACTCGTGTGCTGCACTACCAAATATATATAACTTGAAAAAGAAATAAGAATCACAAAATATCAAATAATACCCCAATTACATACTGACTATACTTAGGAAGTTGCAAGTAATCAACTTAATTTCTATGCCGAATTAATTAAAACGCTCTCCACAGTGCACGAAGCTGCTCAATGTAACTACTATGTAATATGCGATACATTGCCTAGCGCGTGAGACAGAAGATATTCATTGTTATTTGACATGTCTATCATAGACCGTAGGCTGACAATATAAATCAGGTTTAATTTTTGGTAGCTCCTACGCATGATATATTGTATCTAGTCAGAATAACTGAAATAAAGTTCATTTTTAGCACCCTATTTATTGTATGGGCACCTTTATGATGATACGTGTCCTTTATAATGGTATGGGCTCATAGGCTGCAGCCTATGGAAAATATTGGATATAATTGAATTCGGTGTCAGAGTACAGAAGTAGAAACTATTTTTTTAATATTAAATACGCTAATAATATTTTAGTGATGGAAAGTTCTCAGGAAAATCGACTTTAAATTGAATTGGAATGTATGTTATATAGCAAGAGAATAATAAATATTCTTGTTACGATGCTACCTATCACCAAACATCAGGTTTTTACAGTAAGTCATACTCAAACTACGACTACCGTGAGCAAACATTAATATTACTTTTATTCTGGTGACTAGACAAATTCAATTAGCTTTATTATTTTACATATTTAATATTTATTTAATATTACGTTATCAGCGTTAGACGTATGCTCATTCTTTTCAATTTTACTCAGATAATATTATCATACTCATATACTTGTATATTTTAAATGTAAGGATAGATGCATAGGTAAAGCAAGACTGTCTGTAAATAGTCTGTCTATTCAATACGTGTTAAGATATTGAAGGATCATGGTCCACGAATACTATTAGATTCTTTTTACTTCGTTTCCTAAATGACATTTTCCTATTTAGTCGTAATAAAGTAAATAAAATTTTGATATTGTGTGGAGGAAACATATCTAATATTATTTGCGTCTCGACAATGTTCACTGATTTTCTCTAAAGAGCTTAATTTTGGAAAATCTTAATCCTTATTCCGTCTCAATGTATTTAGTTTAAATTTAAGGTTTTAACCTTAAATGTAATTTTGAACATGTCAAATGATGCGTCATGCGTCAGTAATATACATTATTTTGTAATAATTACTTTAATATAAATAATAATTAATTAATTAATTATTATTTATATTAATTCATTTAATATAAATAATTTTATTTCTTTATATTTAAAAAGCTGAAACTTACATTTTAGGTTAAAGCCTTAAATTAGCACTAAAACTCAGTGAGTGGGAATAGGACTTTAAATTTTTTTTTTTTATTTTTTATTTTTTAAGCTGTCGGTTATCTAATACTTTACATTTAGATAATTTTATTCTGTTCCAGTCCACTGACTAGTTCTAAAAGATTAGCAAACACTTGTTTCTAAGAAATTCATGACACTCCAACATCACTCCATTTTCTACCAAATTATTTCTGCAGGTCTCCGTTTCTCTACATTGAAAGATCAAATGTTCTCGATCTGCTACCCCTTCTCCACAACTACACGTATTTTCTAGCACCAAGTGATTTCTTCTAAGATGAGCCAATCCCTCTGTATGGTCTACCCTCAGTCTCTAGATAAGTGATAACACTCTTCTCCGACATTGGGCTTTCCACCACCAACGACATCCGTACACCGAAGACTATAAATTGAAAATTTTTCTTTCCTTTTCTGACTTGATTTTTCGATTTCCTTTTCATTTTTCCGGATTCAAATAATTTGTAGGGTTATTATAGGCTTTTCATTACCAAACCGCGCATCCAACTCTTTACCATCACTGCTCTTCATCTATAACGATTGAACATAATAATCTATTACTAACACAGCTGCAAATTAATTCCCCTTCCCTTCTCTACCACTCCACCAGGACTAATTACGTAACTTAACTTAATCCAATTAATCCAAGCACTTATCACGAGCGACACGATACCCCAGTTGATACACTGTATTCCAAACCGCCCCAACCCCAGCGTAACCCCAATCCTGTGTTTTTCACCAACGACCTCTGTCTTCTAGTCTTCTGTTTTTGAAACCTCGTTAGCTGCCATATTTTTCTTTAAATTGATCCCTAGAGACATCTATGTTTTAAGTTTGGTAACTAAATATGACGGAGAAGACATCGTATGTTACAAACATGTGTGTTTAATTAAAATTTAGTTGCTACATGTTGGAGAAGTGCTTCTTTTAAAATTAAAACTATTAACGAACTAAAACTGAATAAAACAATTTTCCGAGTAACTTTTTTAATGAAGTAATAAACTAGGATGGGTGGGTATAGTGGGTGTAATCACCATCTTGGCGTAACAGGTTTATTTTAGGTAAGTAAGATGCTAGCGCCTTATGTTACGATGTTTTGGAAGTCTGAAGTCGTCACTCATATTTTATTTTAGTTAAATAAATAATTTTAATTAAAGTTTTCATTAATAAATAAAACATTTGTGTGTCTGACATTAAATAATTTATCTGCTACATAACATCTTGTATATATAATGTCACATTACCAAACAAAAATTATTCTTTGACATAAATTTGTATTTAATATTTAAATTAAACTATTTATGCAATAATATTAATAATGTTATAGGTTAAACTGTTAAGATAATATGTTCCTAAAATATTTTAAGCTTATATTGGGGTAACAAAATTATGTTGAGCATTGGTAATCAATAAAACATAACTTTATGCAAAAAAATTTATATAAATATTAGTATAAAATTTTATATGTATAGGCTTGCGTTTTATTTGGCCGTCATTTTGGTTTGCTTGTTATTTTGTTAATCTAAATTTGTTATGTGAAGAAATCCATATATCCCGTTGTGTTATGCTTATGTCAACAATCTGTAACTGAGAAATAAATAATCATCTCAGAATTGGGAGCGAACCCAGATCTTTAACTTTGTAGTTACGCGTACGGAATACTACACTGTATGCAGTAAATCTTTGGTTGATTTCCTCTACTCTTAGAAATTTCCGCTGCCAGTCTGTACGTCCATACACTCGCTACGTGTTATGCAGAAATGGAATCTGCATGTGTACGAGGAAGGTGGAACTTAAGAATGTAGCTGGGCGAAAACTTCCCAAACTATATTGATCACTGAAATGTGTCCGTCCAGGAAGGTGTTCGTAAAGGAAGTGCAATGTTAACGGAAAATTTTTACATTCCCATACCACCCGATCACAATTTAAACCGAAGACATGAACGTAATAAATATATTGTTTGAACTTGTATAGCATTCCTTCACACAATTCATTGAAACAAAGCCACAACAATAGTGCACCTTCGACATCGTAGTAACATCGTGTTGAACATTTTGTTAAAATAAGTAAAATTAAATACATTTCGACTTGGCTAGCTATTAGAGCTGAAAATCCTCATTTGAACACCAACGATCAGAGATCTTGCTCTTCCTGGGTTAATTGATAGTCATCTAGGTAGATAGGTTTTCTTCATAAAATTATCTCATTTTCTGAGTTCTTCTTTAATTTCAAACAGGTTGTCTCATAGACTATTCAAATGTTTGCAACATTGAAAAGCTAGCGTTGCCTGTTTAGCAAGAATGGTCCCCAATTTAAAGGCTCTCAATATAAAATGTAAGAATTGTTCTGTTTCAGCATAGAACTCTTTAAGGTGTTTTCGAAATCTTGAAAGACTTATATTAAGAAAGATGAGGAAGAGTATTGATTGCAATTGCACAAAACTCACTCCATTTGCAGGAATTTCGTTTAGATGCAGTGTTGCTTAGTCATATGAGACTCAAGTTAAAAATATTTGAAGCTATGGCAGCGCAAATTAAAAAATTATTTTTAAGAAACTTTAGGTTTTCAGAAGTCTTGTTCAAATTCCTTGTTCAAATAGAAGTCAACCATTTTAATATGCAGGATTGACTAACGCAAACTTCTTGTCGCTGGAATTTATCAAGCAATTTCTCCATGGGGTTTAAGATTTGGTTTAGTCCAGTTTAAATTTGCATAAACATTGACCACTGCAGTTGCATCAGTCTTTGCAATGTGACATTTACGTAACTTACTAATATGTTATTTGTTAAACCAACGACAAAGCTAATTATCATTAGATCACTATGTCGTTATTAGGAATATGTGCACTTTAAAATTCAATTACTCGAAATCTACTGGTCAATAAACTGATTCTTGCTTTCCCTAAATCGCACCCCATCTGAGATCGCTACATCCCCTGAATGACAAGCACCCTTACACAACACACTACCAAGTTACTAAGGTTTCTATAAGAATGTTCTGTATTTTAGATAAATTTATAACCGTACTCCTCCTTATCACCTTTCTCATACATCTGTGGGGATAGAGTTGAGGGTGTATTCTTTATACTAAATTTATAAAGGGGTACATTATAGAGAACATTTCAGGTAAGGTTCTAAGTCTCCATTATGGACACCTTCTACATCGCCTCACTGTATATCTATATCTGTACCATAAACAAACTTGGCGTACACACTGTATTTGCGATAACACAGAGTGTGTTGTTCATTGTATGGGGATGGAAACAGACCACAAAACCAAAGTGAGGTTATCGTTCCACCGACTAGAGTCTTCAGCAGTGATGTACAACTCTTCGATAAAACCCTAATTTACAAATGTGAAGACTGTAACAATAGGGGCTGATTGTTTTAAATATGCAACAATATTGCCTAACTGTCACCGTGATTTTAAACTTAATATTCATAACCTTAGTGGAGTATCACGTGGCAAAAGAAGTGCATGATTTGGGAACATGTCAATTCTACTCCGCTTTTGATGATTTTTTTTTAAATGTTGACAATTTAAAATATTAAAACCTATAAAAATAAAAATTGACACTCTAATCAGCAGAGATTTCATTTCATAATAAAGTATGCTAATGCGAAACAACCCAAATAGTTCCTTTAGATAAGTGTGAGAGCCTAAGAATAATTATTTATATATAAACATTTTACTTCCCATATTCCCAGTAAACAATTTGCAGTCACTTTGCCATCATATTGAAGATGCGTATGACTTTTTTTGTCATTAAAGAGTTCATTTACAGATCAGTTTCTCATAGTCGTTAATTTGAAATGTCTATTTTATCGGCTACAAATGGCGAAACCACTCCACCTGTCGGATTGCGAATGAAGATAAAGTTGATGCGAACTATAATTAAAGTGCAATAGTCACAAAACAGGGCACTTCACTAAATTGTTTACTGAGTTTCTTGTTTTTAACAAAGTGTACTTGCTCTTCAATGTCGTAGACCATAACTCTAGGAGTCAGCGATGTCTAGCTCGAGCACTGGGAGTCGAAGAGTAGAAAAACATTGAAAGTAACGTTAAAGATACTTAACGGAAATTTATGGAGCATTTGTTTTGATGTTAAGAACCGAAAAATGAGAAACTGGAAGTAAAATGTGTTGTTAACATCAGATCAGAATAGTGTTGCCAGATATGTAATCACATGTTATGTCATGTTACGTCAACTTTGAAAAATAGTAATTCATAGATTTAAACATGGGTGTACCCAGAGGATCCAAGTGGAGTAACTATAGATTTTGAGAGCTAACTATGATTATTTTATTTCACTACCAACACTCGCCCAATAATATTTATCTTTTATAGACGCCACAAAAAAAGTCTTTGAACAGGTGCGAGTAATTTAAGCAATCCAGTGATTAATATTCTTACAGATGCAGTAAATAGAACATAATAACATTTACTCATTGCCGCCCGCAGAAAATTTGACATGGGTAAAACAGTTTTAAGCGATCTAAAATGGCATAATATTATCTAAATTAAATTGTGTACTAAAAAAGTGCCGAATACGAAGTGCCGTACTAAATCTTTCACTTTTTCGAAGCGGGGCAATAACATAAAATGGGCTTGCACTTAAAGTAACCCATGTCTAATTTCTATAAAGCTGTACTTTATATTGATAAAGTTGATTATTACCAGAACCTCAAATGTCCAATTAATTTTTAATAACTTTTAAATTTTAGGAGATATTAACATTTTAAAAGGACATTTTTCCCTTTAATTATTCAACTTAAATTATTATTTAACATCCAACGTTATAGAAAATTTCAATGTGTGGTTACGTCACATGCAGCAAATATGACATTTCTTTTATACACTGACACGCATACGAGTGTGTATGTGTGATACGTCGTTTACTACTAACAGCTGGATTGTATATCGAAACATATACATATACGTTATATATACATGAAGTATTATATAACGAAAGTTGCCAATATGGAAACATCCTATCATTTACTTATTACCACTTATTTCTTCTAAAACAAGAGACTAAACTGAAATTAAAATTTGATATTGCTATAACTAGGACACCCCCTAAAGAATGAGTTCACAAACCCATTGCTGGCTTTTTTAATCATTTTACATGCTTTGATATTTGTTCATTTATTACATAAAATAATTTATTAATTAATTCTCAATTTCTAATAAATATTCCAATTTTTCAAAATGTTCATGTGCATATTAGAATAAACCCTGCAAATAACAGGGAATTCTATGTCGATGTGTCTTAATTGAAACTTGGATTTGCCACCCACTGATGATGGCGCCCGGGGCAAATATCCCCTCAGATACGGGTCTGGACGTTGGTGGCTATTCAATGATAATTCTCTTCTTGGAGAAATCGCTCAAAAGCTTTGCAGATAAATCCAAAAATACAAGAAATTTAATGTATTTTAATACTTTGGAGAACATATACATATTAAAAAGTGTTAAAAGGAAGGAGTAACTCCTTTAATAATATGAAAAAAAACGACGTAATCCTTTAATAGAAAAAAGGAATATTGATTATTCCATTGAAATTTAAAAAAATATATAGTATCAAAAAATACACCAAAAAGCACTGGCTTCTGAGAGATTCTAGTGATAAAGCTACTCGACTTTGAAAGTAAAGTTCATTGCATTAGAGCAATTACGAATATTATTAATAATAACCTTTAACTTTTTCAATATAAATGACAGCAGAAAAGTAGAACATGAAACGCTTTTCTTGCCTAATTTTCTTCATCTTCTTTCTCACAATTTTTGACAACTTACTCTACTTTTTACCAAACACATTAAAACTGTTCAATGGAACACGATTTATCTTGTCACGCTATCTGTCAAAACTGTTCCGAAGTGATGAGCACGGACCAACAAAAAACGTGAAAGGAAAACTGATTTCCCGGAGTGTACGTACTGTAACACTGTGCCTGTGGAGCAAACTTCAGTTTTATTATTTATTGATAAAAGAAATTGATATCATAACTTATAGACGTTAAGATAACGGTAACGGTAACGATGACGTCATTTAGATAATGTTGCGTCACTTAGTGGAAATTGGATTATAATTTGCATGCGTCATGAAGTGGAAAATAATGGAAATGGAAATGAAAATCATAAAGTGAATTATCAGATAATATAAATCACGAGTAATTTAAGTTCACTGTTTGGATCTGTTCATTATAAGCCCCATTCTCAGCTTCTGTTTTAATTTAATGATTAATTTGTAATTTAATGATTTAACCCTAAATTGCTGCATTAAGAAGTATTTTAATTTAATTTTAAAATTCTTATTGTGTTTTTGTTTGTTTCGTTTTTGAAAAACAAGCATTGAAGTCTCGTATTTATAAGTGCGGCTTCTAATAATAATGTTTTTGCCGGGGGAGGTTGCTTTACCATGAAAGAAAATTCATAGAGTAAGATTAAGAAATAAAATTTGTATTATTAAAGTGACTGTTTGAATAACTGGCAAAATACACAGAAAAACACATAAGAAATTTGCATATAGTTGTGTTCCTTTAATAATCCTAATTTCAATAATTACGACTATTTAAACAAATCACATTTGAAGTCCTAATAGTATTCCTTTATCAAGATGTACCATGGACATATGTCACAAGTAAAATGCAACACTGATGACTTTTACGATGAAACTTAACTACAAGCTTATGACCGTCAATTTGAGAGTTGTATATCTAATTTTTTATTAATATTAATTTCTTTTAATCATTCTTCCCATCAATTTGTCCGTGATTTTATTGTATTATAATCTAATTTTTTTTAAATCTTTTATTACTTGGTAATCTAATGTATATATATTTTTGTTTTCTGTTACTTATATTCGTAATTTTCATAGTCTGAATAAGGATTTTAGGGAAATAAAAATTGGGAAATTTTCCCGTAAAATTGAAAATTTTTGGAAAAACTGAAATCTCTTTTTTGTATGATATTTGATGTGTGCGTAAATGACTTTGACAGCTGATTGTTAAATTGTGAATCAATCTAATAGAGAAAAATTGTTTCAGTTGAGTTGTGAAGAATTATTAAAATTTGGACAGGACATCGTCTGTCGGTTATGTTGGTTACAAATATGTTGCAAAAATAATACGTACTGTGTGTTTTTCCTACTATACTCCGACTTTCTGCGGTACTTGTAAGATTATCTAAATTAGAATTGTAGTTCAAAGTCATTTAGGGCTCCAAGAATGTATAACGAAGCCACACGGCTTTCAGATAATAAGCTTTACAAATCGGTGAGTTTTCAGAATAAAACGAGGACAAATTATTAAAACAACTTTGATACTCGTACACTATATAAAACAGCAAGCAAAAAGAACAACTTTAGCTAAAGAAAATATTTCCGCAACGTGTACGAGTAAATGTACGTGAAAATCATGCTGACTTAACAGTTTCCCATTGTTGTGCTTTCTAAATTGTGGCAAAACAACATATGGCGCAGTACAGAGCTTTTTGTAACCAGGAGCAGGAGCACTTTAAGTTTATGCCAAGTGATGTAGGAATTCTATACACACACACACACTTATGTACGTGTGTGTCAGAAGCATCGTTCATACACACGCACTTGCCATACATTTTAAAACAATTGCTTTATATGGAAATGTACGAGTAAATCCCCAGTTTGATAATAGGACGAAATTATTTATTTAGTATGGCGCACTGCGGACTTAGGGCTAAGGGCTGAGAAGGTTTAGCCTGCACCTGAAGGGAGAGAAAGCGACATTCGAAAGTGCTTGATTGTTTAAGACAATTTATAGAGATTTAAATTGGAAATACTTTGATATAAAAGTAGAAATATAGAAAGGAGGAATTGCAAATATCTTTTGTCTGCATGGGCGGTAGAAATTATTAATTAATTGAGTGAGTAAATTATAAACTGTTTTATTGCCAATAAAACACAGGAACATTAAATAATGAAGTTCAGACATATCAAGTTTAACCTTAAGCCTTTTTTAACTTGCCTTAGAAGTGGATGGCGCTGAAGAGTGATGCCTATACTTAACCGTTGGAGCAAGTGAAGTATTTATAACTTGTTCAGAACTAGTAAACTTAAAGGAACACAACTATATGCAAAATTAAAGAAACATTTAATATCATATTTATCCTTATACTCTACATCTTAGTTAATTGTTATTTTATTTATATTATTTAAATATTTTATTAAAGGTAATTGAAATTTAATATTAATGCCTCAATGAGTACCGGATGTAAGAGTGGTCGTAAGACTGTCTAGAGACGCCATCGCTGCAGATCTTAGTAGTAGTAGAAAGATCGAAAGTCGGAAATAATTTCTATTAAGTTGAATTGGAAATATACAGATTCCAACTCCGACCTGAACTTCATACAGTGAAATATTAAATTTTAATTACCTTTAATAAAATATTTAAATAATATAAATAAAATAACAATTAACTAAGATGTAGAGTGTAAGGATAAATATGATATTAAATGTTTCTTTAATTTTGCATATAGTTGTGTTCCTTTAATTATCCTAATTATTTAAATGAATAGTTTATTTGATATTACTACTATTTTAAAAAATCGCATTTGAAGTCCCTATAGTTAACTTTATTAGTATATACCATGAACATATGAGTTGTCTAGAAGCAAAGGGATGTAAGTGACAAATTTTAAAAATTTGAGATAATCAGCGCAAACGATAGAAGATATACTAAACTATTTAGTGGCACAGAGATATAAGCGAAAACTTGGACCGATTTTACTATGTAGCGTTAATTCTAAAACATAAACACGTCACTGAAGTTAGCGAAAAGTTCCAGCATAAAGTTCGAAAATGAGCAGTACTAGTGGTGTCCAACTGACATTCACGCAAAAGACTTATGTTTTCTATTTAAATAAATAGTTAACAATGCGTATGCAAAAATAAAAAAAACATAATTAATAATAATAATATGGTATAAATACCATATATTTGAATCGGACAAAAAGGGTTTATAGCAGACATGCCAACTGTTGATTTTCTCCGAAAACGAATTAAATTTTGCACGGAGCTTAGTAATATTATAACTAATTTATATCAATATTTCAAATATATATTTAAATAGACCACTAGTACTGCTCATTTTCGAACTTTTCGCTAACTTCAGCGACGTAACCTAGACGTAAACACCTATGCGATCTTAACTTTAAACTCGTTTTCTGAAGAAACTTACTTTTGTCACTTACATCTCTTTGCATCGAGACGCGTCATATATAGAATTGAAGATAAAGGTCACCCCAAATTAAAGTGTGTTTCCCTATGAGAAAAATGGGTTATTGTACTGAGCCTGCTAAAGGCCCCCGCCCCCAACCAACCTTTCGAAATATTTACTGCACTATACCAGAGTTATTATTCAATTGAATAGAGTCGTAGATAAATTTGCACTGGATAAAATGATAGATGTAACAGATTTATACTGGAACTGTAGACAGATTTAATTTAGATTAGAATTTCATATTTAATAGATAGAAATTTAATTTAGATTTAAATTTAGATTAGATAAAATATAATCTAAAATAAATAATAGTGCAATAAATCTGTAACAAATTCGCACTGAATAAAATGAAATCTGGCGATGCGATCAAGTACTTATCATTTATATTTTTAATAGAGAACAAATTTTAATTTTAATTTCAACTGGAATTTTAAATCATTTCTACATATAAATTCCTTTTTTTCTATTATCCATAACCTGGAATGTCCTGTCTAAAAGATCTCGCAAAACATTAAAACAAAAGAGGTGGCAAAACATCAGATAGTAGATAACATTTCTTACATAACAGATATGTTTTATGTATCTAATAAACACTAGATACAACTGACTGTGGTTAGGGAAAACTTTATTACATTATAATTATTTTAATTCTATTGTTATATTGACTCCATCAACCCCCCCCCCCCCCCCCCATCACGTTCCTTGAAGTTGGATTACTAAACGCAAAATATTAAATTAAACAAAGGTATTATTAATAAAAATACATTTAGAAAAGCAGAGAAAATAAATCTCATGTAATATAACGCCATAAAACACCACGTTCCGCAAATTACTTTCAAAAATCACTCAAAATAAATCAAACGCTGGCGCAGTGATTAGGAGGGGCGGGGAAGAAAGGAGAAGGAGCCGTGCTTTGTACAGCTTGACTCCTGTTTTCCCTTAGTGGTAGTCGTGGTCCCATCAGGTGCACGCATCCAGGGGGAACGTCATAACAGGGCATTATGGTTATTAAAAGTAGGGTTAGAATTACCACGAGCTGTGCGTGACAATCATCATAACAAGAAATGAGTCGTCTTGAGGAGGTATTGGCATTTGTTGCTTTATTACAATGTATTTAATGCGTGCAGTGGGTGAAAAAGAGGGAGGGGAGGAGAGAGTTAAAAGACAGAGCATTCTTTTACATGCAAAATAAACGATTATAGTAAAATGGTTATAAACAAAAAAATAATTAAGTTATAATTTGTGTATCAATTCAGTTTTGATAGAAGGCTGGAGTAACTAGATAAACAGGGCAGTAAAGAAATTAGAATGATCGAAGATTCAGGCTAAGAAACGAAGCGAGGAAGCATGCAGGATATGTCAGGTCCAAATTTTGGCCCTATTGTCGACCTAAAAGAACCCGTTTCTGAGTTCATGCAGGTGAAACCACATCTTATAACATAATATGACTACATTTTTCTTGTACAGAAAGTAGAACTTTATATACGCTCATAGAGTCGCTGAGAATTTTATTTTATAGGAGATCCCGTGGTGTCGCTAATGTAGCCTTTCCCCTTCATACCTTTCTTATGTTGACTTGCCAAGAATTTTAGTTCATAGAAGATAGAGGATCAAGAGAGGTCGCTAAAAGCGGTTTTTTTAAAGCGTATTTTTGGAGATACATTACTCATATCTTCAGCAAAATGTTAAAGCAATTTATCCCAAAATAAAGTATGTGGAGATAACAAACCTGGAGGAATATCTGGAATTCCAATCTTGAAAGATTATGTAAAACGCCAACGTAAACCATAGGTTGTAGGGTGAAGCTCTGAACCGATTGAAGGGCAGAGACAGACATAAAACAGAGATAAAACTGGAGCTGTTGTACAACCCGACACCGGCTCCGACTACCCCTTGACCCCGGGGGTCACAGCTGATGGGAATCGTAAAACAAAAATATGAAACACTTGGAAAATAAAATACTCTACCGAATGGACGTCAAAGGAAACAGAGATTGTTCAAAAAATATATATAGTGCAATGTTTCATTAAAGAGGACCTGTATGTCACTCTGAGAGCTTTGATAAGAATAATGTGGTCGCCGTGGTAAGTCTGACAGTAGGAGTTCGTCAAGTTGAATGATTGACAATCGAGTCACCTACGATGAAGCCTTAGACAAGATCAGTAGCTTCAACTAATTCTTAGCATCACTTTTAGGATAGAAAAAAATTAAGTCGATTTTTATTATTTTCTTACTGATAAGCTTACTAGTTTATTTTTCAATTTGAATTGATTGTTAATTAATTATTGATTTCTTATTTTTATTTGTTAGAGATTTAGGACTATTTAGAAAGTATAGTCTAAGCGACTAAAAACATTATAACGACTAAAATTAACGGACTTAAAATTTACAAAACCGGTGACGTCGGTGAAGTACGCAGTCCATTGACAGTAGTGGTGTTTATCAAAGTTAATTCGGTATTAAATCGAACTGTAAATTACATGGCTCATCAGAACATTTGAACTAATATTCAAATGACGTTAAATTATAAGAGAATACAAAGAAATACTTGTGAAATGATTTTATACTTTGGGGTAGTTCACTAGTTGCAACCTTAGGCAAAAATATAGTGGAACAGGTTAGTATTTTATTTACTTCGAAGACTACTGAATATAATCACGTAGATTATATATACATATACAGATTAAATACAATTACATTGTAGAGAAATATGGCATCACTATTCAGTGTTCTCATATTTCCACGAACTTCACATGCTAACGTACGCAAAGCATGACGACGTACTTTGTTGCCTAGTTGCGTAATGACAGTCGAATATCTGTTTTACTAACTGGACAATCAATAACAACTTTTCTAATTTCTTCCACTACAATATATCAGTTTTCCTAAATCTTTACAACCGTTCTCGTTAAAACGATGAGTATCTAACACTTTGCTGGCCACCTGCACGTCAAACAAAGTACCTTAATCATTAATATCTCACTTCACAGCTGGTCAAAATATTTAAAATTTTGTAAATAAATTAACGATAATTACATTAACAACATATTTAAGTTTTATGACGTTCTACAGAACAACGGTTCCACTAGTGAACTACCTTAAGCGGTCCATATGTGTATTGAAGCGAACACGTTTTTGTTTTATTATTTTACATTAAATTATCATTATTTTATATGCTACATTATTTCGTTATGTAACATTAGAATAGAGGAAGGGGGGTACAAAAGTTGTCTGAATGATGTTACATGGGGGAAAGTGGATCTCAAAAAGCTTAAAAGGACTTTACGTTGTTTGTAGACTTTCTTATCTGAGTATTGAATTCATGCTATTTAAAAGAAGTGTTTTATTCCTTTTTTGCACATACAAAAAAAAAAATTGTAATCCTTTGTATAAATAAAAATGTAAAAATAAAATAATGATAGCTAGGTTTATTGAAAATATGCATAATAACCAGTTATATAAGGATTAAACCTCTGAATGAAAGACAGTAAGCTAAAAACTTTGCCTTAACATTTTATAAACTAGCTTGAAAATGTCAAAGAATCTCTTTATTTTCAAAGACCAAATCAATCTTTACATATTTTGATTCCTATATTCTAAATGACATTTACAGTTATTAGACACAAAATTATCTACATTTAATTTGATTTTATGGACTTTTTCGTATGATCAAGAGTTCCCAGATTAGTGCGGAGAGTGGAACGATTTATTAGTAGACAACCAGTGTACGCTAATACTGCACCTTCTGAAAGAAATCCAAGATTTAGTACAGTGAAGAAGTTAATGAGCACACAATTTATAAATGTGGAGCCACTTAAACTTTCGCACTTTCCCTGTCTTATGGAGGATTCAAAATGCGGTTTCATAGAAGAAAAGAAATTACGCAATGGGCTTGTGTCCTCATTTTTTAGTGGTCGATTTTTCAATTGTTGATTGAAATTGATGTTAATAAATGTGTATTTTCGTATCTATTTTATTAAATATCTAAATATTGACGGAGATATAGCAATTAAAAGTTTGAATTGTAGTTTTAGCGCTAGAAATGGTCGGCCGTATTTGTATTACGTGAAATGCATTTTAACGTCAGTTATTTGTTGAGTAGGTCAGTGCTGTGGTAATGTTCTGTAGCTGTTGGTGGTCAAATAATCAAGTCAAATCAAAGAATAATACGTTTTTATTTTATATAACCCTGCTAAGGCAGACATAATATTGAAATTTGATTGTTCCTTGAAATAGCTGTAAATAATATTGGATATTTTGATACACTCGTATAAGTACATATAGCAGAGATTTATGAGCTGTAAGGTTGGTAACCTTACACAAAAAGATTGTGATGTCACATGCACTTGGAATGTGTACAACGTTCAATCCCTTTAATAATTAAAGAGACAAAATGATTTTTTTAATTGTTAATATCTCTTAACATATAAGGAGTTATTAAAAAATATATATAAATATATAAAAAATAGTAAAATAGTAGTTAATATATAGTACACTTTTATACAAATTAAGACATAGGACACAAGCCCATTATGGCACATAATGAAAACGAGATATTTGCAAAAAAAACAGATTATTGTAACTTTTAACCTCAAATATCTTATGACGCGAACCTGAGATTATATGAGACTTTCTAACAAGTCTTCTGAACATCAAAACAAAGGACTAGACAAATCGAAGTTGAATCTAGTGATACTAGATTACAAATCCTGCGACTGCACAAATATTTACACAAATACATTTAGTTATAATATAATACATGTATGTAGTATTATATAATATGACAAGCATGTATCTCATGTTATAATTCTTGCAAAAAGTACAAAATTTTAACTTTTGCGACTGATAAACTCTGCGAACCTCTGACGTCACACGGCCACTATAATTTTTACGACGCAATATAGAAGTTGCCATAAATCGTTGTAAGCGAAAGTTTACCTTAAAAATGTTCTGTTAGCCACAAACACCGCGGCATAAAACGTTTTATAGCAACTCAATCAGAATTTATGCACAGCTAATCGAAATCGAAACGTGTTGCGAAGGAAAATGAAGCTGTAAATCATGACGTCATAAGTCACTAAGTTTATATTACGTCATAAATTTAAATGGTATAAAGCAGGGGTGCTAAACATTAAGACGGAGGTCCAGTCTATAAAAACTATATTATAAAAAGAGAGAAAATTTAAATAATTCGAAAAACGTTTTGCAGAAAAAACTGAATGTTATTATTACTCGTATTAACCTGAGGAAATGTAGAGCAAAGTGTCAAGACTTAAACCACACTACACTTCAGATAACAATATTTTTATGAGGATGCAGGAAAAGAAAGAGGTGAATAGCTGAGGCATAGATAAGAAGAAAGAGAAAATGGTGGGATAGAAGCGAGAGAAGATAAAGTACAGGACAGAAAGTGCGGACAACAGGAGAAAAAAAGATGAAGTGCCATAAATGTATATTAATATAATATCTGTTTAATTAATGCATTATCACTAGGCGATAATGGTAGAAACAAGTTGGAAACAGGATAGTGAGAAGAAAAAAGACGCAAGGTACAGGAGTGTTTAAGGCGTTGTAAAACAGTGGATTAGGATAAAACTGCAATACAATAATACAACACCTTTGTTTAATCAACTTGCTTAATACATTATATATATTTAAACGCAAATTTAAAAAAATCATTGTCTAAATAAATTCAGAAGCCCATTGCTTCATACACTCATATTCTGAAAAGCAATTTAACCGGAAACTTTAAACTACAGAACGCACCAGGCTTCTGCGCCTCCTACTCCGACCTTATAAATATTCTCCAGGATTCAGCGAAATATTACTATAATAAATGACCAACGGCTAGCCGCACAACCTAAATATTTACATAATTTTTTCATTAGTTTTTATAATGGTTTTTAGTGGAACCATTGAAGCGTTTCAATAATTTTTATGGTTTTCCATTTAAGTAAATAGATAATGGTTTTATGATCATACTTAAAAAAATAATTAAAAGTGATATTAGGTGGAAGTATTTATAGAAATGTAAAGATTAGAAGACGTAGTCGATGGGTAGCAGAGGGGGTCAGGGGTGAAGACCCTGGGGAGATTAAAGTATATAATATTTATAAAAAGTTATAAATATTTGTCAGGCTGACATTAAGTTAATGCAGAACATCACATTCCATTTAAAAACATTACTATTAAAAATTGAAGAAAAATAAATGCCGAAAACTAAGAATACTTTTCGGCGTATTTCTGATACTGAATACTATCACCGATTACCTCCTACTATGTTAGTACTTTTTATGGTGCCGTGACCTCAAACTACGCTGATTTAAATATAATAACAAATAAACACAGGAAATATAGCGCTGATCTAGATATCGAACCCTAAGACACAGCGGTCTGTACCGTCTTTAGAAGGGTTTAATATACGCAAGTAAAAGGAATTTTTCAAAACTGTAAATGTTTTTTTTTTCAGTAAATATTCCTTACACATGCCTTGTAAAGAAGAATGTGTTCAGAAATCAATAAAATTATTCGTTTCTTTATTTTTTAAACTTAAAAAAATTTACTATTAAAAGAAATTTGAATGACTGATACTAGGAAAGGGAAGGTGAAGCAGCGATGAAAAAGAATAGAAAAAAAAACCTGAAAAATAGAATATATTGTAAAAAAGTTATATATTGTATAAATTATATATTATAAAATGTTGATAAATGTAATAATTGGTTTAAGTGCTAATAATTATAAAAGTTGATGCACTCAAATATATAAAAAAAAAATTGAATGACTAAATATTTTTAGTTTATAAAAATCTATGAAACAAAATAATTATACATAAATATTATTATACCACATTATATTGACATCAACAAAGTGTGTGTGTCTGCAAAATTTGACCTCGATTGTCTCCATCAGGAAATAGTTTTCAAGTCGAGCGCAAGTTTTTTACCAAAACGACAATGTTAAAAAATTAAATTCTTTCTATCGTGCGTTAGAACTCCGACTTGGAAATGTTCATAAATATTTTTGTCTAAATATTGTTAATTAGAGGTTGGATATGTCACAAATTTACACCAGATAGAATGAAATCTGAAATTTTTTGAAAAGGCCATTAACAAGCGATTCTTCAATTACCCTGAAAATATTTGGGTGAATTGGCATAGCTAGATGAAGTTCATCTAATGTAGCATCATAATCTTTTCATAAAAATACTCTTATTCTTTCCAACATCATGCATTCAAATGGAGATAAAGTTGTTGTCCTTTTTCCACTTGAAAATATTTATTTTAGTATAGATAAAATTCGAATTGAATTCTTTCATGACAAAAAAATCATACGCATCTTCAATAGGATGTGACTCCAAAATATTTACTAAGTAAATTGGATAAACTTGCGTTTAACAAAATTAAACTATAAAAATATGATATCAATTAAAGCTGAATATGATAAAGTTATAATGTAATTACATTAAGAACTATATTCGGACTGTTAAAGAACAAGGGTGCTGGCGAACCAGATATATTTTTTAATTATATGGACTTTATAAACAACCTCAATTTACTCGGCCACGTGTGGAGATCCCCTGAAGACAACCTTACTAGAATATACACCTTTAACAACCCTACGGGATCCCGTACCCGAGGACGACCACCAACAAGATGGACCTTTGAAAGTTTAAAGCTGGCAAAGAGTTGCTTTGGACCGATTGAGTTGGAAGAAGCGTGTTATTGAGGCAACTAAGACTTGCAATAGGTTGTTACGCTCTTAAAGAAGAAGAATTGAATTGCGGAGTGAAATCTTTAAAATTGAGATATCTTCATCTTAACATTTACATTTACATTACATTTCTTATAATAATGGCGAAGAAATGTTTCTAAACACATTATGAGTACTGACTGACGTACAGATCATTCTTTAGCATATTTTATCATAGACATCCCATTGTGCTCATCATCGCTTTCGTAATTCACTACCAATCAGCGCCGAACTGGGAACAATATTAAATAGAACGGTTCAGAAAAGAACCTCAATCCAGTTTCTTTACAAATGTCTAATTTCCACCGGGCAAGCTGATATTTTGTCCAGTCCACCCCTGCTACTAATTACAGCTCCTGTTCTTGCTACACGTCTGGCAGCCTGACATAACTCGCGACACAAACTCGTACCTTTGACGACGGTTATTTTAATACATCATTTATAATTTGTTCAAGTTAATAACAAGTAACGACCGTCAGTTCTCAACCAATAAGTTTCAGTAATAAACTAAAATTCGTTGGAACAGCTCCGCATCAAAGCCTATTTAACGTGCACGACTTCCTGCTGCCAACCGCCTACCGGTTCCTGAGCTTCAGATCTCCTGGAGCTATTCGTACAAAGTATTACGTTGTTTGTTTATGAAACAAATTGGTTTGGCTGTTTTATACTTTTTAAACAACGTCATTAAACAGCCAAATATCATAACGAGGTTATTAAATCTGCGCGATGATTTGTTATTAAGTTGTCAGCTGTTGGCACGCCGTAGATTCGTCTGCCATTTATTTCTTATTAATTATTTTGTTAATTTGTGTTTTAAAAATAAATTTATTGTACACATAAAGTTGTCACTTTTTTACTGTTACTCATTTTTTAATGGGATTTTTTTTTCTTTAATTGACATTTATTATAAACCTTGGTTCATACTATTGCTTCTCAGCTCTCATTTTTTACATAACTGTAGCTCAACCAAGCTAAATATCTTGGTTACACTTTTCTGTGGTCTTTGACAAATGTTTTATGCCATAACGTTTAACAGAAAATTGAAGAAACGGCAGTTTGTTTTCACGACCCTCAGATAAATTTAATTATGACCAAAAATTAGTATAATTCATTACATGATAAATCACATATATGTTCTTTTTAATATTATACCCATTCTTCCTCATCCAGAATGTTATCTCTTATAAATGTTTGAGCCGTTTATTTTTAAAGTGGGGTAAGTCTATATTTCGAGATATTTACGATCGCACTCTGAATATATGCATGTATATATATTATTATATGTATAGGAGCATATGACGACGCACACATTTGCGGCACGCCTCTTTTAAGACAAAACTATTAACGTTATCTCGTTCAATATGTTCAAGTGTTATCTACGATACAGAAAATTGTCTTAAGACATCGTGTCTCCCAATGACGAAACCCTTGCCTAGTAAGTTTTGATGGATGCAGAATATAAATCTTCTTGTTTCGCACCCAAAACTGACTTACCTTATTACTAAATTGTCTTACTCACAAAACTAACAAATATGTATGTTCGTAATACCTTTAAAGTGTCCTATTCACGCACGAATATATTGGGCTCTACTTTGAACTGAGCAAGTTCGTGGTTTCGAATACACGACCCTTTAACAAGCAAATGTAGGGAACTAAATAATAATAATAAATTTAATGTTTAAAATAATTTATATTTATGTGTAATATAATATTTTGTTTGAATGTAAAACTTTCACGTAAATTTTTTTTTTTAATAAGTATCAGAACTCAGCACTTAAAGCAATAAATATATTTATAAACATTTACAATACATAACTTACAACTTATAGAGACGAGTATGGGTACTTAAAATGAAGAGATTAAATTAGTTGTATTAATAAAGGCAAAAGGTGTTTCGGATCTTCTTCGCTTTCAAATATCTGCCTGTATTCCTCAGGCATATTACAGCATTGTATCCGCGACGAGTGTCTTGAGCATCGAAGAATAATATGCAAAACTAATTCTTAATATCAAATCAGTGAAAGTAGATCCTTTTTTTACGTATTAGTTATATATATTTACGGTTTAGCGTATTCTTCTTTTCCACAAATACATAGCAACTTTTTGAAATCATTTTGCAGTACTCTTTGCCTTTGTCGTCCCAAATTATCCTCTGTTCCTTTATACACTTGCCGTTTTGTTACACATGTACACGTATGTTGTCGCTAACTTGTTTTGACAACTACCGCAAACTTAACTTCGAGCCGCGTACGCCAATCATCAACCAGCATGTGGACCGAGCCAGTTACGATTACCAACCCAATAAATAAATGTTTATTGGGCACTTAATCATTAAAACTTTAATTGCGCAAACTTTTTAAAAGAATTGACTTATCACACCTTCAAAATGAGCAGTTCATTAATTAATGTAAAAATGAGTTTCTCCATTTCTATTCTAGTAATTTGACTTGTTACTGTATCTATTCTAACATACAAGACAAGTTTTCTTTCGCTGTTCGTTTATTTATTCAAGTCAGCCTGTTTTTAAAAGAACCGATTTGAAAACATTTTGTACGAGCTAGAAAAATAAATTGAGCGACTCTTAAAATAAATTTATTTAAAAGTTGTTGTAATTTCGACTACTTTATGTACATTCGTCAATTTAGAAATTTGTTTGTAGAAAATGTCTAAATATTAGGAAACACATTTCGGAAAAATAAATAGTAGATGTTTGGTATGTAGGTATATAGGTATGTAGGTATGCAGGCAGCATACAACCTGTTCAGGGACTAATTTGGCATCTTCGGCCAACCGTGCATTTTAAGCGTTTCTTTTCATGATGTAAAACCGTCAAACTGGATTACTGTAACGGACTGCAGTAGGGTAATCTCTTCATTACCAAACCTAATTTATTTTTGCTTATAACTTTTCGCCAAGTTGGCTGCTATGAAAGGAAATCCAGTCTCTGATATATTACACTTAGTCTTAATAGAATGGAAAATACAAAAAAGTGGGAAACTTCTTATCAGAGCAATAGATAATTTGAAAAAGCCATCTTCAGACTACGAATAGGACATACGAGGTTGATGCATTATGCTTAATGAGAAAAACAAAAGCTCCGCAGTACAGCAACTGTCAGACGCAAATAACAGTACCCTGAGACGCTAACTAGTACCCTGCCCACAATATCAAACTCAACGAACAAAACGCATCAGACATTTTTTTTTTTCATTTATTAAATTTAATAGCACCACATATAGGCGGAAGCCTATATGTACTACTTTTTCCACTTATTCTATCCCCCTTAATTTTTTACATTTCAATTACATTAATATATAATTATATAGGAACAAATAAAATATGTACAAAGGAACTTTTTATAACTCATCTTATCTAATTTACTGTTCAATCTCATCCGCCGTGAAATTATCCCAATTCCCTTGCTCTAATTCCTCTCCTTCACTTTCTATTATTGTCTCTGCATCTCTTCTTCTTCTTACTTCATCATTCTTCAATAGCATTTTTCTAGTTTCAAAAATCTCCTTCGCATACTCATTATAATATCGATACCTAATCTCTTCATTTACTAGATACTCTAGACTTCCAATTTCTCTGACTTTTATTCTATCTTGAAATTTTACTCTCGCTTCATAGTAGTCTGGGCATTCTTTTAATATATGCATCAGTGTTTCCCGTTCACCACATCTGCATCTATAGTCCCACTCTCAACTCCAAGCTGGACTAACTTATGCTTTCAGACAATCCAAAACAAATTCAAAATGTTCATGAATTACTAAAAAAAAATTTAGTAAAAGTTGTAAACAGTGGACAGTAGATTGATGGGAGCCCTTTTTTTAGTTTTAAAACAAAATCAATTGTATCTACTAGTTTCAAATGCTTTCCAACCTATCTAAAACTACCTTTCCCTTACGTTACCACGCAAAATCAATCGTATCTAGTCAAAATTGAACGGAATTTGGGGTCCTTTCATTTTATCTGAAATTAGATTTTTTTGGCTCTTACACGAAATAATTGTATCTAGTCATAATTGAATTGCTGCCGCAACGCGAAATCAATAGTTATACTTAAATCACGTTTTTGTAGACCGGGACCCGTGGCGGTTGTGGATAATAATATTAAAATATTGTAGTAGTTATGATTTTAAATATAATCATATAAAAACACTATTTTCCCAATTATTTTTATGTTGGCGACTAAATAGAGGTGCCTCCTACTCTGAGGGAGCGCTTCTATTCGGGTTTTTATCCAGGTCGAACCTTTCTACGTTATAATAAAAGTATTACGCACCAAAAACGAACGATTTGATTAACAATACTAAATACGAAACAATCAGTAAATTATTTATTTAATATGTTTCTTCCAAATTAGACAACGGATTCTTTATTTTCCTTCAGTTGCCTGATGTAATGTAGGGTGAAAGGAAAACTACTTAAAATTCCCAAGCGATGAGCTAGATGACCGTGTCTTGTTTATTACTATAGCATTCTTGACGTAATAAGACATTTTACAATCATAAAACTAAACATTCGTGTGATACATGACGACTCGTACTGATCTAAGGACACATTAGTGTCACAGATTTGCCGGAAATACTTTTGTCATTAAAAAAGTACTCCGTCACTTAAAAAGCATTCCAGAGGGTGCGCCCAAAATGAATAGATGCTCGTGATGTTTACCTGAAGGATTGTCTGCACGAGTATACGACTTTTATTCACATAAAATTTTGAAGATGTTTTCTATTTTGGCTACAAATAGTTCACGCGGATGTAGTGTTTTGTAAATTTCATTGTTTAGACTTTCAAAGATATGTATTTTTGAGATATCTAATTTGATAATATCTGTAAAATCGGATTATTGCAATATAAAAAAATCCTGTATGTGAATAAAGTGAAATAGAAATCAGGTCTGGTTGAGGCTCTTAAGTTTTAATGAAATTATTGCCTTACTTCGAAATGCATTCATTAATTTGTTATAAACATTGTTATCAAAAAATGGAGGTATTTATTCAATTGATTTCAAAAATTATTACCTCAACCTTAATGGCATACTTTGTAAAAAGAAAATATAGGAGCCATAGAAACAAAGATATTTATTTTAGAAATCTAAGAATGAAAAATTTCTATGTAAAATATTGCAAAATTTCATACACTCGCAAAGTAGTCGTAGATAGAAGGTGATTTGATAAAATCATAAATTGATTTAATCATGAAAATCGATTTTTAGATCCCGTTATGCGGGAAGCAAGATTGCAAGATTATTTCTTAAATATATAAAGATAATCAATCAAATTTTATATTTTATCAAGGATAAAAAAAAAACATTTAGATGTTTAAAAAAGAATAATCAATAGCAAAAATGTAAGACATCCTTGGGGCCACAAACTTACAGACAATAAAATATTTTCGTCATCTATATTAAATATAATTCCATTTCTGCATTATAATTTGCTAGAATATTTAGTTGTTTTAAATTAATATCAGATCTTATAAAGTCGCTTACCAACAAAAAAATTGCTAATCAGCAAGTTAACTAATATTAATAAACCATTGTAAAAAAACTTCTGTTATTTGCATATTAACTTTTCTTTCAAGATAATACATATTAAACTAGTTCTTGAGAACACAAATTTTATCAAGTTTTACACCCGTGTTTTATAATTTTTACAATTAGAGGGCCCTAATTTTTTTTTTTTTTTTATATTTATTTACTTATTTGCCTTGACTTTCTTTTGTCATAGCCTCCATGAAACATTTTTATACATCTTTTATAATTTATAATTCAATTTTACAAATTTCTAAATATTTCAATAATTCACTAATTAATTTTGAATCACTTAACAAAAATTTAATATTAACAGGAAAAGTTTTAATCACATTTAATATATCACTATTCAATTTTGATCTTTCTAAACTATAATTTATGCATTCAAATATAATATGATCCAAAGTTCCTTCTTCACCACATTGACATCTATCGTCAGATTTAATATTAATTTTGTACAGGTGAGCTGGAGTTTTGCAATGATTACTTTTGATTCTGATTATAGTTGATATAATTTTGCGGGAGTCATTTCTAAACCATCTCTTCTTACTTAAATTTGGATGTAACATATAATAATCTCTTCCTTTTAACTGACTTTTGTTAATGAAATCTGTGTTTCTCAAATTGAAGTTTAATTTTGGATTATATTAAAAAATTCATATGAATGTAATTTCACTTTCATCTCAATTTCTAAATTTATTGATTCCTTTGCCAATTTATCCGCAATTTCGTATCCTCTTATTCCACAATGTCCTGGTATCCACATAAATTTTATGGTATTATTATTATTATATTGAAATACATCTCCTAAATTTTGCATGTCAACATCATTCTTTAGAATTATCACTAGAATTTAAATTTTTTAAAACTTAATTCTATTTAAAATTTAAAATTTACAATTAGAGGGCCTTAATTTAACAATTTTATATTCCTTGGGAAACATGATTTGAAATTTCCCAGGAATAAAATAAAGTCGGTAAAACAACCAACCAGGCGAAAATCGAACCCATTTTGCAAGTGTTTAATGTTATGTTATAAATTTTCTCTAGGTTTAAATTGTTACTTAAAGATTACTAATTTAAAGTGAGTGTCCATAGGGCAATGGCTCATTACCAGAAAGGTCAACATTGTATTATTATTTCAGTAATTAGTTGAATGTTACACTGATGGAGACGAACCCTAAGCAGGTTCGTTATGATAAACATTTGTTAAATGGTTTAAAATGAAGGAAGATAGACGCACCTAGCGTGACGCCTCACACACACACACGCACTGGGTTGTCACTTCGCGCTGTTTGACTTCACACTGCACAGCTGCTGTGTTCTCCTCCACCTCCCTCACTCCACTTTCTTCCTATTATTTTCTCTACTTCATTTATATTTCATTTCTGGCTTTTAACAGCCGCAATGTTTACCGTACTCTAGGAAGTTTTTAGTGGTAGCAATATGTACGAGTATTTCTTTTACTTGTTTTAAATCCACTGTTTCTCAAACTGTGTTCTGAACTTTGTTTTTGTTAAATAAGAAGATAATGCAATCTGTCTATGAAGCCATCAATATATATGTTATGTAGAATAAGCTTGGTATATGTTCAATGACATATGCGATAGTCAAAGAATATAGTAATTAGATTAGACTAATTGGGTTTTATGGAGCTTTTCTTTTATAATATTCTTCGTAATATTCTCTTAAGATTCATTAAGCCTGAATCTAGCTGGCTTAGATGGTTTTCAATCCGTTTCTTATAGTTTTCAATTTTAATGGTTGGGATTCTTAAGTCACGATGAAGGCCGTGATACCAAGATGCACTATTAATTGTACAAAGATATTTTGGCTGGAATATCTGGAGGATTTTTATATTCGTATTGGATGATGTGTTACATATTTAAACTCCATAAGACTAGATCAGTTTCAAGAAGCATTTGTAGATGAGTATCTTACTCATAGAGAAAGTTGTGACTATCCGATAAGTTTTGAACTTAAAGTTGAAATTAATTTAAATAATTTTATATATTTTCCATATTATTATGTTTCAGATGTATGTTCTAAGAGTATGTTACTGAAATTCGTATGGTAGATCAAGAACGTCTCCAAACATGTTTTTAAAAATTCGCTATTTCGTAGAGAAAAAAGTTATAAAACTTCTGGTGTCCTCAGATTTTCCCCTGAATTTCCTGGAAATCCGTAGTTTTGGAAAACCTGGGAATAAAAGTAGTCACTTTTTCTTATATAATTTTTAATTTGTTAAACATAGAAAGTTAAAATTTTGCATGTAGCATATATTACGCTGTTTAATTCAAACATATTTCAAAATTTAGACATTTAAAAATTGATAAAAAGGAAACTAAGAAATTTAGGGGCCCGATAGGACACTTTGAAGGAACCTCAAATTTTAGATTATGTAATATTTGAGTAACTAATTAATAAAAAAAATTGAAAATTGGGTATTTTAGTAATAAAGTTATAGCACCTCTGATATGTTCTATTATTGTAAGACTTAAATACGCATAAATATAGAATCGAACTAATAATAGCGCCTGCTTAGTTCTCTGTAGGCAGCCTTCACGCCCCGCCCCCACCGTTCTCCGTCAGCTGAACGCAGATTCCTGAAGACGCAGGACTCCGTAGACAACAGCGAAGTCAAGCACCTTTATTTACGAGCTCTATTGAAAAAAGAACTGTTGACGAACAGGTATGCTCGACGCCAACGAGGTCACGGAAATAACACAAACGACGCGCCATACCGTGACACGAGAAGCGGCGGGAGAAGTGTAAGGGGGAGTCTAATCGTAACGGCAATTAACAGAACGATGTGATTGATAAAGAAACCATTTTATTGTGATTTTGTCTCATTTAAGAGATGTTTGACATTTTCATTGCTATTAAACCATAAAGGCCCCTTACACACTAATATATCACACTATGTTGGGTTCATGTTGGGACATGCTTGCGGTTCGTAACATAACCGAACCATACGTAGCCAACATTAGTTAAGAAGCAAATGTCACGAGCTTCATATGTAAGTAAGAATAACATTTAAATAGAAATAATAAAAGGAGTTTTTATATTTGTGTTAAAAAATAATATATATAATATAATATTATTTTGTTTATCTGTAAAACTAATGTTATTATAAAATCAGGCAAGAGTCAAGAAGAGTGGGCCAGGGTCGGTAGATCATACCGGCCGCTAGTGCATCTGAGGAGAAATAATTTTGGGCGGAGGGTATCTCCAAGAGAGAAAATAGCGGAAAGACACAAAAGGAATTTAATCAGGGCTATAATTGAAAGGGTTGCTCAGTCGCTAATAATAATTCCGACTTGGTCTGTATGTCTTGCCATCGTTAGGATTAGTCACGTGGCAATTTACAAAATCTAAGGGTTTGGTCTGAGCGAAGGAATGAAATGAAATCACTGGAGATTCAATTGTATAAGTACGAATTAGGTAACAGTCATGATAATTATAGTAGAGTAAGTGACAATGCAGACTATATAGCGAAAAAAGGACTGGGTCATAGGAGGCCATTCAAAATATAAAAATATATATATATTAAATCAGTGAAGATAGGAATTCTATTTTATGTTAAGGTAGTTTACTGTGACAATCGGAGACAGAAGTATAGTCCGAAAGTCAATACAAAAACTTTAAAATACTTAATGACAGACTAATTAATTTTTGTCGGAGACTGTACTCGATACATAGAAACTTTCATATGCTGACACTTTTCACATCACTATACAATGACACTTTAAATATTTATATCTTGTCAACAAATCGATAATCGATGTTTTTCATTTCTAAATTTTCCTAAATTTTTTGTTTTATTAAATACTAGCTGTCCCGGCCACGCGTTGCTGTGACTAACGTTTTTGTCATATTACATTACATAGCGCCATCTATTGAATATTTACTCAATCTAGTCAACAGATTTCGATTTACTCAACAGAATATTTACTCAATCTAGTCAACAGATGTCGCCATCATCGTCGCCCGATGTCATATGTCATATACAGATAATTAATAGACAAATAATTAGCAATAAGATAAATAAATTGAGATGTAAGCTATCCTATCTTTCAAGTTGGGTCAAACTGCACACGGTGTACAAATTTCATTAAAATCGGTTAAGTAGTTTAGGAGTCCATAGCGGACAACACAGTGACACGTAATTTATATATATTAAGATAATCTACATAAAAACAAAAAAGTGTTATTATTGTGTAACTAAATACTATCCTAAAACAAATAAAGTACCTACTATATAGAAAACAACTACAAAATGAAACTGTGTTTAAAAAGTAATATTACGATGATAATTATATCGCATAAACAAATTAGCGCTGCATTCAACCGTTCAGTAGGGAGCCGACCGCGCGAGTGACCCGCGCGGCATGGTATCTCGTTGAGCTACACCCCCTTCCGGCTTGCCCGCAAGCACCGCCTCTCTCCCGCCGCGCCGGCCAGCGCAGAGAGCGAGTTGGTTTTGTTTGGGAGTTATTTATCATTGTAATCTTTAAAGTTTTTTGTTGAAATACCATAAAAACGGTTTTTGTGAGTTAATCTTAAAAGATAGACATATACTATCGCGGACTGTTTTTTAGATCATTAAAAGAGCTATTATTCTTTAATACATATTTTTTGTGTATCTTGAACCGTTTTCACGGCGCACGCAACGGAAGGCTTCAAAGATGAAATAATTTCTCCCGTTTTTTACACATTTACCACTATATCTTTGCTCCTATTGGTCGTAGCGTGATGTTATATAGCCTATAGCCTTCCTCGATAACTGGACTATCCAACACAAAAAGAATTATTCAATTCGAACCAGTAGTTTCGGAGATTAGCGCGTTCAAACAAACAAACTCTGTCGCTTTATAATATTTTTTTTTTATATTTATTCACTTATTTGCCTTGACTTTCTTTCGTCATAGCCACCAACAATCTTTTTTAAATACATCTTTTATAATTTATAATTTAATTTTACAAATTTATAAATATTTTAATATTTCACTAATTAATTTCCGTCCGTTCCACTGTATAATATCAATTTCTAGAAACCTTATTTACGAATAGACGCTATTTAATAATTATAATTTTATATGTTACTCTAATATGTATGCTCTTATATTATATTATTTTTATAATTTCGCTATTTTTTTCTTCCTCTTTCTATATTTTCAAATATAGAAAATTTATTTGAATCCGTCATGAATTTATTTCTTTCTTCATTTTTATTTTCACTAAAATTTTGTGATACTAATAATTTAGAGTTGGATTGAATTTTTGGTACTTTTATGGACCTCTGAGAATTATTTTCTGTTTGTTCCTCGTCATTATCTTGTTCATTTTTTCTGTAATTGTTCCTTGTAATTAATGAAACTTTGTTCTTTCTCATTCTGTTTAGTTTCAATTTTATTATCATTTATATTATTTTGTTTTTTAATATTTTCCTTTTTACAGTTTCTATCTAAATATGTTCTTTTTCTAATGGGTGCTGGCTTATATGATGGTATACTATTTTCACGACTTGTTAAATTTTGAGGAAAGTCCTTTTCATAATTAGATAATATATCAAATCTATTTTTTGTAGTTACAGCATACGAATTTTTGTCTTTCCAAATTTGAGGTATTTCAATAGCGGCTTCTTGATAACTAAGATTTCTGTTTCCCATTAAAATTTTTATTTCTTGTTGCCTTTTTCTTTCTTTGCAATTTTTATCAGTCGCATCATGTTCTTCATCACAATTTACACATTTTATAATTTCATTTTTACATAAATTTAGCGTATGTTCATTTGAACCACATTTGCTACATCTACTCTTTCCTTTACATTGATTGGCCGTATGGTTATATCTTAAACATTTATAACATTGTCTCGTATTTTTAATAAATGGTTCACAGGGTAATTTAGCATTCCAAATATAAATATATTGAGGTAAATTTTGGCCTTCAAAGAAAATGATAATATTTCTAGAGTCCTCATATTTAATTTCATCTTCAACTTTCACTCTCCTTTTTAATCTCCTTATGGAGTGGATTTTATACGGGTCACTATAAATGTTTTCTTTTAATTCTTCCTCCGAAAATTCAATATCTACATTTTTGATAATTCCAATTCTTGTAATCCAAAACATTGGTATAAACATATCAACTCCTGATGTTTTCTTGTTATTTAATTTCACTAACATATTAGCTGATTTAGGATTTTTACATACCGCCATTATTCTATTTTTCCCTATTTTCTTTATTTCTGTAATATCTTTTCCATATTCTGAATTATATAGCATTTTTGCTGTTTTTAATGTACTGATCCCATATTTTTCATTTAGAATATCTTCTTTCTGAATCATAATTTTATAAGAAGATAAAGTTAAATTATCTTCATTGTATAAATTTATATTGGGGTCAACTCCCACTTTCCCCTCAGAATTCAAATTCATTTTTTAAATTCAGAAAATTTGAATATTAAAATAATAATATTTTAGATAATGCAATTTTACTTTAAATTTAAATTTACTTTTTAATTAATTTATATATATGTATATTTAATAATATTAGTTCAATTAAATTATTTTAAGGAAACAAACAAAACACGTCTATCACGTATCGAATGACTACTCGATTGTGCTTTATAATATTTCTCCCGTTTTTTACACATTTACCACTATATTTTTGCTCCTATTGGTCGTAGCGTGATGTTATATAGCCTATAGCCTTCCTCGATAACTGGACTATCCAACACAAAAAGAATTATTCAATTCGAACCAGTAGTTTCGGAGATTAGCGCGTTCAAACAAACAAACTCTGTCGCTTTATAATATTAGTATAGATTACTTTTTTAAAGCATTCCTAAAAATCTCGCTTTACAATCGATGGGAAAAATTTTTACATGTTAAATACACCTAGGTTAACACTATATTTTAAATTTATCAAATTCTGAAGAAAAGTGGATTTTCGGCCATACTACCTTAAAGGTCAGCAGACGAATTTAAATAATTTCCCTAAACTTTTCCACAAGTAACTTTCTCTTTTTAATTGCTTATTAACGAAAACCGTAATCGGAAATGTTCGTTTTCTACAGAGTTTACAGTGGCAAACCAGGGCCAGTCAGAGGAGCATACATGAGATGGGTGGTTACGCCAAGATCAGGGGCGTCAAACAGTAAATAAGGATCACAGTAGGTTAGTGGAAAAACATTTAAAATATTTGAAATAGAGTGGGGCGCTAAGTCATCATCCCGTATTTTCAATAAATTTCTCTTGCCCTGCACTGCGCTGAACATAAGAAAGTGATTTCTTAGAGAAATATCTGCTAACGAACTACTAAGTGATACTTTTCTTGATATTGATTTCTTATTTTGTTTCTGGTTCTTTTTTTGGTTCAAACTTTTAATTTAATGATTAATATCTGATATTTTTGACAACTTCTTAACCTTAAAAAGTGTTATTTACAAGTAGTAAATGTGTATCATGTATTAGAATCACGTTATATAAGTTAACGATACGAATTTGGCAGGTTACTGCATTTATACCTTAACATTTGACATTAAAAATTACGAACTGAACAGATGTTGGACTTACCAGGCCTCCAACGGCGCAATACACCATCAACGACATCAGCAGACTCAGGTGCCCCATCGTAGATTTCAACTTGACAGACTTCCACCATGAAGTCACCTTCGCACAACCCCCCAGGTCCTTCTCCTCCACACACAGCCCCTTCGTGTCATCCGTGACATTCCTGTTGGCATCCTTTGCGTTGTTGTTGCTGTTGTTGTCACTGAATTCCACATTCTTCGAAATTTTCTCGTTCAACAGGTAGTCCGGAGTGTTCTTATCACAGTCGTTGGATTCCCGCACTAGCTCTGTTTTCTCAAACGTCATTTTTTAAGTTTAATGTCACATTAAAAACGAATTATTCACTGAAACACCGGACTGCATCGCCCGAAAACAGCTGCACCGATCGATTCACTAATGGCCGACTGAAACCGTTGCAATAAATAAACTAGTTATTGTTATCAATTATTGTTTTGTGTTTTGTGATTTAATTTTTAGCGCAATTGAAATATTCAACTCAGCTGGCTACAAACACTGCAACAAGGCAAAGCACAAACCAAACAAATTATTATCTAGCTGTACAACAGTGTATTGTTGTTTACGTATGGGAAGTCTATTTTATTTTATAAGGGGCCTGACCTTGTTGCACAAAACGATACGCAATATATCTGAATTTTAAAATAATTGAAGATTGAAAAATGAAATACATAAACATATAAATCCCGTCAAGTTAGCTTATTAGTGACAACAATAGGTAAAAGTTTAATCGAATATTAAGTGAAAACGTAATATACACTCTTTAAAGGATAACAGATTATTTTTTTCGGAAACTGTACTTATTATAATTTCTTTATTCGGTTTTTAGTCAGTTTATTTCCAATGCTCAGTCTTATAATCGAGGACCTCTTACTATGTTGGTAATTTTTATGGAATTGAAGCCTCATACAGGGTGTCCCAAAATTCAACGATAAGCCGGCACCAGAAGGTGGTCCTGCTCATGACTACACAAGAAAAAAAGAAAAAAAGTTTTTATCTCATTTTTTAAAAAGAAATTTTTGTTTCGAAAATCGAAACACCTCAAGATGTTTTTAACTACCATGACCACAATTTTTCAAATATTTCTGATTTTTTTTTTGTATCGACAACCTAAATAGCACTGCTATCCACCACAACCATTAAAACTCCCAGAATGCTAGTAGTTTTTGCAACAACAATTTATGAAATTTGGTTCTTGTTTAGAAATAGTATGCATAATTTTTTTTTATTGCTAGTTTTCCTGAAGTATTATATCATTTTGGAATCCTGAAGAGTTGCGCCAACTACTAGCATTCTGGGAGTTTTAATGGTTGTGATAGCAGTGCTATTTAGGGTGCCGATACAAAAGAAAATTCAGAAATATTTGAAAAATTGTGGTCATGGTAGTTAAAAACATCTTAAGGTGTTTCAATTTTCGAAAAAAAATTATTTTTTTTTCTAATTCCTAAACAAAATGAGATAAATTTTTTTTTTCTTTTTTTCTTGTGTAGTTATGAGCAGGACCACCTTCTGGTGCCGGCTTATCGTTGAATTTTGGGACACCCTGTATATGTGAACTACACCGTGTGTATGTACATGTTCATTTTAATTTAATAACAACCAAGCCCAAAAAATATAACTCTAGTCCGGTAATCTAAAACTAAGACACAACAGTCATTGTCAAGCATCAATGCTCTCACTCACTGTGTCACTATTGAGAACTTTCCTTTCTAATAATATATTTAACTTTGAGTTATCTTATTTAAGTAACGATTCGAACAATGATTTCTAAATTTCTTTTTGATACATACGCAAGAAATGTCTCTCTATTCTAAATAATTTTTATTATAAATAGTGATTATTAAAAATAAAAAAAACTAGTGTAAGTACATGTCAAATGTATCTGTCTCTTATTCACGCTCATTGTCTTTTAACCAACTGATTCAAACTTTGATTTCTTAATGTTAATCAAATATAAATGTACAATTAACTTATCTACCTCAAAAAAAATATTCGCCTGTAAAACCAAGGATTAGATAATAATTAAAAATGATTTTTAAAAGCGATTGATGTGTTCTTGTTACAGTTGTTACAGAAGGTTGGTTATTTTACTATCAGTATTAAATTGTGTTTTGAAACTAGGTAACTATTTTTTATTTTATTATATTTATTTTATTATCAAAAACATTACATTTTTCTCGGAAATCGTTACCTGTACAAAAAAGTTATGGATGATAATATATGCATTTTTAATAGATCTACAAGTTTTGTATAACAATTCTCTGCATATTATAGATATTTTGCAAGAAAATTAAATAAAATGGATATTTTTTCGCGATTTTTTGATTTTTCGATTCGCGTTGATTTGTAATGAAAGGAAGTGTATTTATCTAAAACCGTAAGTCGTACGAGAAAATGTCGTAATGATAATATATATATTTCTAATAGATCTACACCTTTTGTATAATACTTTTTGCATAAACTTAATATTTCGTAAGATAAATAAATAAGAAAACATTTCTGGAATTTTCCGATTTTTAAGGCTCTTGGGGATCAGGATTTTACACAGATCATTTTTCGACGAGCGCAAAAGAAATGAAAATTTAACTTTGAAAATAAGAGCCACCCTAAGTTGAAGATAATCAATTTAACTTAATAGCAACCAATCCCAGTAATTATAACCTCCGGTCCGCGGATTGAACCCAAAGACACAGCAGTCAGCGTTAAGCATCAATTCTCCCTTCCACTTTGTCGGCTACTTATGTGATGACCAAATATATGTGTTCGAGTCCAAATGTTCCGTAAACGAACATTCGGTGGTTTCACATTTGTTTCATATTTTAATTTATATAATTTTAAGGTGCTTTGTCGAATGATCGTGCTCGCCCATTGAACTTCAAATAATCGTCAAACAGCACGAATAATCGAACACCCATATGTGATCAAGACATTACATACGAGTATGATTTATAATAAATTTTAAAAAATATAGGGGTACTAATTACAAAAACGGTTTGACCGGTATTTAATTACGGTTCAGCAAAACCAAAACGAAAATCTAAACATTAAATATGTATTCCTTTGACAGCAATTAAGATCCGTAATTTTAGGTGCAAATTTTAATTAGTAAATGACAAACATTAAATTACCGGCTATCAGTAGAACAATTATTTTTAAAATCACATGTCACGAAATAAATAATTTAGTACTTTTAATATAATACTCTTAAAATATATAATAAGAAAATATAATTTCAAATAATTTAGAATTTATGCCACTTCACTTTATTGCACTGAACGACAACACGTTATTTCACTGCACTCGCCGCGACTAGCGTCTTCTGTTTTCCGATGATCTCGCGTTGGTTTTCCCGCGGCTACTATCTTTCATCTCAAATTTGAAACACTACGAGATGCTGACAACAGCAGCAGGGACATAATAAAACGTAGCCACGCATGCGTAGTAGGCCACATGCAACAGTTAGATCATTGGTTGTAAGCCGAGGCATTAAATTGTAGGATTAAATAAAGATAAAGTGGATTAAAACAGATACGTAGTCACTCGTTCAGTGGTGGCGTGATAACAAACGCCGACCAATACAGCTAAAGCCAGTGTCGTCTGAAGGCAAGCGTCCACAGTTTTGAACTATTTAAATCGTACGAAATAAAACGTTAAAAAAAAATCATGCTGGAGAGAAGGTGTATGCAGTCTTAGTTCAGTTTTACTAATGTTATTCAACGAATTGCGTTTGATGCGAACAGTGCGGAGTTATGGGGCTTACCTAAAGCACAGAGGCGGCGTATGCTTGGGCGACAGAAAGTTCTCACTTAAGACAGAAAATTGCTACTACCACCAAGAGACTACTACTGGCAGTCTCACGATCAGACCCTTCTACGCACACCACCGCGACCTTCTTACTCATTGGGGCTTTGTAATAATTATAACGAAAGTTATAAATACTTCACTTGCCCCAAAAACTGAGTATAGGCATAACGCTTCAGCGATCTATTTTCAAGGCTAGTTGCTTCGAGTAGGAGTTCGAGTTTTTGAATGCATTCTTTAACTATTGGAAAATATTTAACTAGAATTATCAAAAGCCGTGGCGATGAGTAAGGATTTTACTCATCATAGAACGATATATCCTACGGCTAGCAAGCATCTGGCAATACTAACCTACCACATTCGCTTTTCAGAGATATACCCGAGTCAAAAAAAAAACGATTGGTTTTAAAATAAAGAAACAAAAATTGTTATTTTATTTATAATTATTTAAGAAGTACAATGGGTCAATGGTCCAGTAGGGCTAAAAGCATGAAATTTCTGTTAGTAATGTTAGTTAAAAAGTTCGACCTATCAGAAGGTCTCGCAACATTTATCTTACCATATCAAATTTAGGTCTTGTTAAAACACAATATGAATCTAAATAGGAAAAGAAAATATGGTATAGAAATATTAGAAACTCGTTTTATTTGTCTGTCTCTTTTGCTGTCATAATTCATATATAAGTGGTTCTCGCTTACTCATTGATAGGTGTTAACCAAAAAAGAAGTAGTATCAACAGAGATCCCAGTAAACAATTTGGACTCCACTTGGAATCATATTTATTAAAATCTATGATTCTTTGTCTTAAAAGTGTTCACTGTTATATGCTGAATGTCTCTGTTATAGGCTACAAATGGTGAAACCACTTCACCTGTTAAAAATCAAGCAACGAAATACTTGATGCGAACTACTATTTAAGTGATTAAGTTACAGAACCGTCGCATGGCAAAAGTGACTTGACTGTAGTGTGCACTATATGCCAGAAAGAGGGAGGAGGAGACTACAGAATCGGTAAAAAATATCCGAATGTATATAATGTCAGTGGTCTGATTCCGACTTCGATTTCAACTTCAATTTCGACCAAAAAATAATTTCATGCTCTGAGTAAAAAAAAAAAATTCCACTAAGCATATTTACATACATTTACATATAGAGCATTTAAACTTGACGTCAGACTGCTGCGGTTCAGGATTTCTAAGACGTAAATAATTTTATCTTAAGGCAGTCATGTCTGCAGTATAAAGGCGCCCTTGGCAATTACAATGTGCTTGTAAACTCATTTTTAGGGGTCATTTTTCTAATTTTAGATTGACCTAAATGTTAATGTATGTATACAGGCGTTTTTATTTTATTAAATATACAAATGTTTACGGGGTTATAGCTATATCAAATTTAGATTTCAGTTTTTCCGCTTATTTTACAAGAAATAAGTAGTAATAAGTAATTGAGATTATGTTTCCTTCTAGGCAACCTTTGTTATATGTATATAATCCGGTCAATTTAAACATAAAAATAGTGGTCAAATAACAAAAATTGCCGGAGAGCCAAATATTGGTGGAGAGCTGGGGTTTATCATTACAAATAAAGTTTTAAAAATCCCCATCGATTCTATGTGTGCTTCAAAAGTTATTCAGGGTCAAAGGTCAAAATTTGAGGTTTTTTGGAGATATCGCGATTCTAAGAGTCGCGATTCTCAGATACATGATATGCATACATTTCCACGCCACCTGTGAGGTAGTGTACTCGGCGCGTTTTTTTTACCGTGGTTTCCCCTTTAAACCTACTCCACTAACTGTCATGAGAATTTTAGGATAATTTAAGACTATTTAACACTTGTATCGAGTATACTATCAAGTTCAAACATGGCTTTTGCAATTGCAAAAAAAAGTGTTGAGAAGTTTTTCTGGAGCAGGTGGGAGTAAAGTTTGAATCGTTTCCAGAGTATTATCTATCAATTTCCAACCCCAGTCTTCTGGGTTCAGTTGATTGCCTAGCCATGTTTGGCTCTCCGGGAATTTTTGTTATTTCAAATGTCTATCTTGACCGGGCTAATAATACTTTATGGGATACACAACACAGCTGTTAGTAGTAAACGACGTGTCACACACGCACACTGGTATGCGTCTCCGTTCTGTAAAAGAGATGGCATATTTGTTACATGTGAAGTAAAATGTATTGCAAGTTTCTACAACGTTAAATCCCCAATTGTTAATATCTCCTAACATATAATATAACGAATTATTAAAATATAATATGTAGTTCCGTTTTATAGAAAATAAGCCATGGTTCACAAACCCAGGAACATACTCGTACAGGAACACTTAACACCCAGCACGCTGAATCATGCACTACTCGCGTTGTCATATTCGTTGATTGATTTGTCATCCTGTCAGACTGTTTTTTCGGAATTCTATGGCACACAATCTCTTAAGTCTTACTATCTCACACTTGCTACCTCCCCCTCCTCCTCCCATCACACTGCGCTGCAACTATTGTAGAATGGTATAATTGATTACCGAGTTGACGGGCTGTGCAGTGATTTTCTTTATTTTTTAACTAATTTAATGAAGTAAACTTTAACGATCAGTGGCGTAGCAAGAAATATCGGGAACCCTTCTCTTGTTGTTGATTATAGAAAAGGAATTCGCAAACTATATATGAAATGATGACTATCAATCCTTCCTTCCTATATTATAATGTTCCAACTAAAATTTTATATGATTATTTGTTTATATGATTATTATGATATGATTTGTATGGCAGCTCGAAAACGGCTCCGCGCATTTTCCTGAAAGCTGTCTATTTAGTAGAAAAAAACATTCTAAGACTATTGGCGGATTTTCATTCGGATTTTACAATGAATTTCTTGGAAACATGTAATTTTGGAAAAACTAACATTTTTTGAAAATTGGAAAAGGGAGCGTTGAAGGAGACCCGGTAGGAAACTTTGGAGAAGACTCAAATTTTAGATTACTTAATAATAAAATATGTTATTAAAAAAAAAAAATTCAAATTTCAAAAATTTTATTTGGGGGCTCCGGAGCGGTTTTTGCCGAGTGTAAAAATTGGGACTAGGAAGTTGAAATGTGGCACCTAATTTACAAATCGAAAAAAAATCCCAAATTTTGAAAAAAAAGTTTGTCAAATCCCGTTTCAACTGAAAAAATTATATAAAATATTTTGTTGAAAAAAGTATATTTTTTTAGTCAATTTGTATGAAAAATCATTTTCTTACTGAACTAGAATTAAAATTAACTTACGAATTATTTTATTGAATTCAAATCATACACACTAAAAAGACTGGGGTAAGCTCCAGCTGGTTATAATATTCTCATAATATTTTTTAAGTTTAATAAACTATGCTTTTTTGACCCATAACTTTTGTAAATCTATTTCAGTCTAAGAATTTATTAGTAATTTAGAAAACAATATTTCTAAGTAATATTTTAAAAGAATTAAACAACGTTAAACCCTAATTAGAAATATCAGTGTTCGCTCATAGCTTTAGACTAAAATTGACCATACCTAGAAATAACAAATAGATTTATTTGTTACTGATATTTGTTTATGATAAGGTTTTCCTTATAATCTTAAATGTATAAAAGCATTGTGATCATTGAATCGATCTTTTCTTGTAAGTATAAGAGCCCCCATACATTGCATTTTTGCTATGCCACTGACTCACTGAGTATAATACGAGCACCGCAAACCTGGGTTCAGTTTTTATCAGCCAATTTACGTTTACCAACTGTCAACAGGATCTTAAAAACATTTTATTAATTACTTATTGACAATCTTAATTAATTAATTATTTTAAGAGAGTCCGTTCCCATAAATGATTACTTTCGAAGAAGTCGATTTACACTACATCTAACAGTTATCATAATCAAAACTCAGTAGCGTTTCATTAGAATTTGTATTAGTGGGGTTGTAGCAATAATGAAAGTAAAAAGCCATGTCAAGGCCCCGGGCAGCAGATCTTTGCGAGGCCTCGGGCGGCAGAATTTTGCGAGGCCCCGGGCGGCAGAACTTTGCGAGGTCCCGGAGTAGCAGATCTTTGCGAGGCCCCGGGCGGCAGAACTTTGCGAGGCCCCGGGGTAGCAGATATTTTCGAGACCGCAGGGCGGCAGATCTTTGCACTTGTTCATTGTATAATTTATGTAAATTGTAAGTAAGTATTTTTGACAATAATTGACTGTAATTAACTGTAAACAGATTACAATGGGGTTTTAATCTACTGAAAGTCTTCGTAAGTTTTTTAAACGGCTAAAAAACCGTTTAAATTCCACTGAATTAAATTTAATTTTGACAGGAGCATTGAATTATAAATAAATTTATATTGAATTATTACCACAAATCACACAAAAATATTTAATATGTGGTTTGTGGTTAAGACGGATACCTATACTATCAATTATAAGGCAAAGGCAATAATATAAAACAAACCCAATCTTAAAAAAATATATTTATTCAGAAATTCAAGATAAGACAAAAGCACACTCACACAATATAACCTCTATAACTAAACGTTTTGGGCGCAGTTCCGGTTGCAGATCTGTATGACGTATTGGTAACATTCTTCCGGTATAGATGATCACGTGGTATATACATATCCGGTAAGGCTAACTCGTCGTTGTAGATATTTTCTGTTGTTCTATCCGCCATGATTGTAGTTACAGTTAACGGACTAATGACAGATTTCCGTTTCCGATTTCTAGAAGGAAGCTGTGAGCAAGACAACATTGCAGTTAGCAAAACCGAAAATTCAATAACAACAAAAATGAAACTCGCTGAGATGAAAATCGTATAATGATGTTGGTAGAACTGTTCGATGTCTGGAAGGCACCCCTGAAATGATTCAAAACCATAAATTAAATTAAAATAATAATTTGCATATTAATTAATTCAAGACACAAACCTTTTGGTGTCTACTATTTTGGTTCTCTTCTTTAATAAGCGCCTGACATATAGTCAAATTAACTGGCCTTGGATCTAGGTAACTCGATTGTTCAATAGAATTATCTAAATGACAGCAAGTCAAAGGGACCTGAAAAATTCAAATAACATATTTACGATTAACAAACAAAAGCGTAAAAGATGTTACTTCTCTTGCTATATGACCAACACCAAGATTCTATTTCTACCTAGCTTCAGCACTGAAAACACATCCTAATTTGTCTTCTAGATGCATTTTATAGTAAAGTTATTCTAATAAAGTTTTGACTTTAATTTACCGCAAGTTCCCTGTGCCCCAGTCCTTGGAGTCGCCACAGCGAAGTGTCGTAGTTGATGCTGTCGTTAACAGCGCAACAGTCGTAAACGACCTGCGCCAGGTCCATCGCCGCGGTGAACTGCTCCTGGAGTTTTAATAAAGTTCTTTAATGCCGGTTTTACACCAAAAAGACAGTTTTGTTTTAAAAAAACAAAACAAAAACAAGTTTTTCGAAAACAGACTGTTCACATTGAACAAACTGGTTTTGTTTTAAGTGTTTTTCTGTGTGTCTCATAAAAATGTCCGACGACGAAGATTTCATAATACCATATTATATAATAATATGTATATAATATATATAATAATTTTATACCAATTAGTAAAAACGGAGACATTGGGTTAGTTCACTATTGAAAACGAGAGTTCATTAAGACACAGTAGAATGGGCTTGTGTCCTATGTCTTAATTTCTACAAAAGTGTATTATATATTGATAAAGTGGGTTACTAGAACCTCAAATGTTCAATTACTTTTTAATAACTCCTTGTATGTTAAGGAATATTAATTATTCTCTTCTTTTATTATTCTTAATGGGCTTGTGTCCTCATTTTTTAGTGGTCGATTTTTCAATTGTTGATTGAAATTGATGTTAATAAATGTGTATTAGCGTGTCTATTTTATTAAATATCTAAATGTTGACGGAGATATAGCAATTAAAAGTTTGAATTGTAGTTTTAGCGCTAGAAATGGTCGGCCATATTTGTATGACGTGAAATGCATTTTAATGTCAGTTATTTGTTGAGTTGGTCAGTGCTCACTTGATACAAGTTGATATTTCTTTATATACGTGTATAGCAAACGCAACTTGGCAACGCAGTATGTTTTCATGTTTGATTAATGATTAATTATGTGTCTACCTCCCCAGGGACACCATAATTCCTCTGCAGCGCTTTTACCATCTGCGTTTCGTCCATTCCAAGCCCCAAACAATGAGGCCACAGCCACAGAACTGCGCAGGCCAGACCCTGCAGAATGAGCAGCCCAACCACAATTAACGAATACTGTGGATAACAATACATTACAACTGATAACGTAATATCAATGGGACTAAGTATAGATATACATATATATGGTACGTACTATTGTTAGTAAACAATAACTCTTTGCACAGGAAGCTGCACATCCGGTCACCGCTGCCGTGCAGGTAATTAGCCCAGCCCCCATCAATGCCAAGGCCACGTAGTAAAACAGCGGACGTGGTAGTCTAGCGAGGATGTTGTCATTGTCGTCTGCTAAGAGAAGACGCGAAAGAAGGATCCGTCGCGTGTCGGTGTAGAGAGCGGCCCCGACAGATAGCAGCACTACTCCGCAGACCTGCAGAATTAGAAAAACTATTTAAGAATCACTGATATTATTGAAGTATATTCAAAAGAACAGCGATATTTGCTGTTTAAATGAAAATATCTCTGAAAATATCAAATATCTCTGAAAATAACAGAGATATTTGCTGTTTAAATCGCATGCAGCGCCAGCAGTAGCAATCATCAGCATTATTTGTACTCTACACTTAGGCGCATTGGGTACTCTACACTTGTGTACGAAACATTTCGTTTTGCAGTAATCAACTGAACGAATATATTTATCTGGGTTTCTATGACAAAGAAAGTCAAAACCCAGTAAACATTTTACAATCACTTTGCCATCATATTGAAGATAAGTATGATTTGTTTGTCATGAAAGAATTTCATTTCAAATTTTCGTTCCATTTTTAAATTGAAATATTTAACTCGTTCTATATAGATCGGGCGTTGGAGGGATGAGTATGCATAATATGAGGAACGAATTCTGACAACTTATATGGGTTTTGGGTGTCTTATATAACAATAATATGAATGTTGCCATTTAAAAATTTGTCGCTCTTTTTTTTATCCTCCATGTAAAAATTACTATAAGAAATCCTATATCAATGGCTGTAAAGCGTTAGCGTTATTTTAACTTTTAGGAGTACTAATTAGGTATAAGGTATAAAATATTGTAAAAAATAAGTATTAAGTTAAATAATATACAATAATAACGCAAAAAAGTTTATTGTTTACAAAAAAAAAAACAATAGAAAATTAAATGTTGATTTTGTTAACTACCAGACAAATGTTACTGTACATTCATTCCACTTAATTTACCAGAGGAAGTTGTGATCGTGTGATCGTTCGAAATATAAAAGCTTCGAACGAATGAAGTTGTATGTCGCACTAGTGTGGACGGGTTATACAACTTCTTACAACAAATATTGGATGTCGCATCTTTAAGTCGCACGTATGTGTACGCAGCTTAACAACCACTAACCGTATGTGGACCCTTAGGTTGAACCTAAGAAAAATAATTAAATAAATTTTTCTAAACAGTTTCTTTTTATGGCGGGTCACTATGCAGCAGCTGTAGCCAATAGGCACTGTATTTTTAGTATATATACTTAAAAGCGGCCCTGAAAACAAGTATGCGGAAATAAATCTGAGAGAAATTTAAAATTTTACACCGGATAGAATGTAATCGTTTTTTACAACGAGGTGAAACAAATAAAATAGTGTTATACGGATAATTTACATCTATGTATAATTGTACTTGTACATCAATAATTACGTATGTTAATTAGTTGTATTCTAGCCTACAAGTACTTACCAAAAACAATATATTACTTAACATCGCCAGAAGTTTCGAATTGAAACAATTTTTAAACTTCATTGTTATATTTAGAAATATATTTTATTTTACGAATTTCAACATTTCTTAAATATGGCAGCTTTACTATTTCTTAATTATCACATAACTTAATAAAGTAATTAAATTTCATTTTTAAACATTCACATTTTTTAACAAAACACAGAATTGTTTGCAGATTTCGACCAGTTTAAACTTGTTGCTGCAGAAACTGATCCTGTACTAGTCGTAGTAATTAATGTTTGTTAACAATTCTAAATAATTGAAACGGACATAACAGGAAATACGGAAGTGGGCGGAACTGAAGCAAAACGAAAACGCACCAGCGCGAAACTGTGTGTAACATACTCGTACTTGTAACGTACTTATATGTGAACCTGCGGGCAGTGGTAATGTGTAAATCACCAGAGGATGGCGCAAAATACGGGCCTAACAAATACCAGACAGTTTGGAACACTACTTTCAGGTCTAACCCATTTTTTTTAATTGGTTCAACGCTCCATGACAGGTTGACTAACTTTTGTACACCATGGTACTGTTATTTTTGTTCTATACTTTAGATCTGTTCAATACCATTTCTAATAAAATTAGAATTTGATTTTTAATACACGCAACTTTATACTTCTTTAACTTTGAAAGTGTTAAAACCTTTTTAGACAATCAGATTCTCATTCGATTTTAGACAGTACATGGTTATTGTTCTGGGTAGACAGAAATTTAACAATCCTTTTCTAAAAAAAATATTAATATCACACTTCAAAAATTTGGAGTTTTATTCAGCTAGATCTGTATTTTAAACCGTTGTGCGTCGCTCAGATTTTAGTGTTTAGACATACGATAAACAACTCGTCTGACTTTTAAACAAATTGAAAATCTAATCTGATCGTACAAGAGGAGCATCATAGAAAGTTTTATTAATAATAAAATTAATTCACGCATTACAGTTTGCAGTTCTGTTTCCGTAGACACAATCGTAGATGTTTATTAACTTTGACAAAATTAACATTCCTCATTCATTCTTCAAAAATTTCTTAATTGTTTTATCACATTACATTGAAATCTTTCTATATGATACTGTATTTATTAATTTATAAATATAACATTAATATAACATCAATTATAATTTGTTTCCGGACTGATGAATAATTCCTATATTAACAAATAATAACTAACATGGTTGCATGCTATATACTATATCCATTGAGCACCCTCTTTCTGTGCATAAGCGTATCTCCTAACATTATTTATAGAAACATAAAATTAAGATAATCTAAAAAATATAAAATTACCAAATTGCATTTTTAAAATAGTCCCGCCAACATAAATTAGATTTCTTTAATTTAATCTAATTTGACGATTGGCTGAAAGTTTTCGAGTTTTTCTAATATGGCGTTTTAACAGAAATTGACAGAAATCAACAGCCAACATTAAATGACAGCTAACGTTTTCTAATTAAAATCAAATGGATAATAAATTTAAAGGAAAACTTAAACGTAAGCTGGACTCAGAAATAGAAAATGATATACCAGGTATGTTTTTTAATGTGTCAAAAACATGATCTGTTTTATAATTTTATTTTATTTTTATAACCTTACTTTTTCAGTAGGAGCTAATCGTCTATGCCCGTATCTGGATACAATTAATCGGCATGTATTGGATTTCGATTTTGAGAAATTATGTTCAGTTTCTTTAACTAGAATAAATGTTTATGCTTGTCTTGTATGTGGCAAATACTTCCAAGGTAGAGGTAACAATACGCACGCATATACACATTCCGTAAGCGAATCACATCATGTATTTTTGAATCTACGAACTCTTCAGTTTTACTGTCTACCCGATAACTACGAAATAGTGGATTCCTCGCTTGATGACATAAAGTTTGTGTTGAATCCAACTTTTACTAAAGACAATATTGCTTCTTTAAATGCAAATACAAAGAAATCTCGCGCTATTGATGGCTCCATGTATCTGCCTGGAATTGTTGGTTTGAATAACATCAAAGCTAATGATTATTGTAATGTAATTTTGCAAGCATTGTCGCATGTTATTCCGCTTAGGAACTTTTTCTTACGCGAAGAGAATTATATGAATGTTAAAAGACCACCAGGAGATTCATTATTTCACTTGGTGACACGATTTGGTGAGCTTCTGAGGAAACTATGGAATCCAAGAAACTTTAAAACTCATGTTTCACCCCATGAAATGTTGCAGGCTGTTGTTCTGTGGAGCAGAAAAAATTTTCAATTTACTGAGCAAGGTTAGTTATATATTGTAAATAAAATTAAAGTTCTTCTAGATTTATCACATATATTATTTTCTATATTTTTCTAGGTGATCCCATCGACTTTTTGTCATGGTTTTTAAATGCGTTACACCGTGCATTAAATGGAACGAAGAAATCAAACTCCTCCATAATTTATAAAACTTTCCTTGGGTCAATGAGAATATATACTCGTAAAATCCCGCCGACGGAATTAGAGGAGAAACAGAAGTCACAACTCCTAACCACCGACGAATATCAGGAGAAGATAACAGAGTCACCTTTCTTGTATTTGACGTGCGATCTTCCACCACCTCCTTTGTTTATAGATGAATTTCGTGAAAATATCATTCCCCAGGTTACTATTAAATTAAATGAATTAATCTCATCAAAGAAAAACAAAACCTCATTATTTATTTTTGAATTCAGGTGAATTTATATCAACTTTTAAATAAATTTAATGCACAAACTGAAAAGGAATACAAAACTTATAAGGAAAATTTCATGAAGCGTTTCGAGATAACTCAGCTACCACCATATTTAATTTTATACATAAAGCGATTTACAAAAAATACTTTCTTTGTTGAAAAGAATCCAACGATTATTAATTTTCCTGTGAAGTAAGTTTTAATATTAATGGTTTCACCAATTTTAATATGTTGAAAATTCAAATCTCATTTTTAATTGTAGAAATGTCGACTTTGGAGATATTTTAACAGCAGAAAATAAAGCACAACATGAACAAACTGTCTATGATCTTGTTGCGAATGTAGTGCATGACGGAGAACCAGCCAAAGGGACATATAGAGTTCATCTTCATCACCGTGCCACCAATCAGTGGTATGAACTACAAGATCTTCATGTCACAGAAATTTTGCCGCAGATGATAACTCTGACTGAAGCATATATTCAAATTTATAGAAGACGTGATTTGTAAAAATGTCAATCTAATATGATATGTGAATAAACAACAAATTTACCTAAATCTATGGTTTTGTTTTAATATATTATTAGAGCAGTCAAACAGCTTTTATGTTAACGGACCACCATGAGATTTTCAAAAAAAAAATTATTTTTTTACATAGATTTGTTAATTATCATTACAATATTCCGAAGCTGATATCCTGAGCTGTAACAATTTATAGAGCCCTAACGGCAAGAAACATTAAATACAAATACAAACAACAAACAAATAAATATATGTACATACTTGAAGGTCGTGTTAATAAATCTTTTTAAAAGGGTGAGGGTGATCTATCCCCTTAAATGAAGAGCTTTCGAAATGGCAGCGCTTTGATATAGAAGCTTAAAAAGCTTCGCGGCTCATAACTCTATCTAGCATATATATTTTTGGATTTAATTGATGATTAAAATATTTATAAACATATTATTGGCTTGTTTCCGGCATAAAAGAAAAGAGTAATATTGATTTATTATACTATTTAACAAGGAGGTCAGGAAGTTTATGTGTTAATAGTATCTTTCTAAATGGACGAACAGGGCTAACGTACGGAAACTTAATAAGTTTTGCACCCTATGCTTAATATCTTTCATGTATAGTTTTGGGCTCAATTGATGATTACAATATTTATATTCAGGTTCAGAATTAAATATGTGATATTTTTAACATTATAAATTTATTTTAAGCGTATAAAGTGTTTTTTCACTGGCGGTAGAGAAACATTGTTTAATGCTTAACAGCGCCTCTTTCTATTCAATGATAACTTCAATGATAATTACACTTTTCCTCTCTTAAAAGTAAGCATATTTTATCAAAGAACTATTGTACTCGTTTATATTTGTAGGTTAACTTCATAATTTATATAAATCCTACCATACTAACTACCTACCTACCTACTAACCATACTGTGTTTATATGGTAATTAAGTTACATAATAAATATTGCTGACGAATAATAAAAAGAAAAAGCTTTCAAAATGTTGCAACCAATTTTAGAAAATTTACAATCAAACCGAATAATTTTAGCAAGTGGTTCACCAAGACGTCAAGAATTAATTAAAACTCTCGTAAGTAATAACTGATTAATAAGAATTATAGATTTTGAAATACTACAGCGATATTTTTATTAAAGGGCATAAACGCTGAAATTTGTACATCTCTATTTGAAGAAGATTTAAAACAATCAGATTTTCCAAGATTTGAAGATTATGTTTCGGAAACAGCTTTACAAAAAGTTTTGGAAGTCTCATCTAGACTTAGTAAAGAAAAAGATACTCCAGACATCATAATTGGAGCTGATACTATGGTTGCATTAGATGATGTAATGTACGGAAAACCTGCTAATGCAGAGGAAGCATTTAATACATTATCTACGTAAGTTTTTATTTGCTAGTTATAAATTATGCATCGTTTTTTATTAACGTTTTTTTCTATAGTTTATCAGGCAAATGGCACAAGGTCTATACAGGAGTTGTTGTTAAAACTAAAGTTAAGGAAGTTGTGTTCTGTGAAACAACAAAAGTTCTTCTTGCTAAACTAACACCAGAACAAATTAAGGGCTACATAGCAACTGGTCACCCCATGTAAGTATAATTCATGATGTTAATGTTACGGTCTCCACACTATTGCTTTTTATTTCACTAATTGTTCACAGGGATAAAGCTGGTAGCTATGGAATTCAAGGACTTGGAGGATGCTTAGTTGAAAAAATTGATGGTGATTTTTTTACAGTCGTCGGTTTACCATTATTTAGACTTTGCAAAACGCTTACAGAGTTACATCAAAATAATGAATTATAATAATAATATCAAATATTTTGTTCCTGAATTTTAATACAAGAATAACTACAGCATTCAACAATTTTTAATTTTAAAATTTTTATTTCTTTAACAGACATAATTCATGAATTTGATTGGTTTGAATACGCATCCTAAAAAATAAATTTTATATATGAATGACATGAATTTATGTAGAAAAGGAAAAATGAACCATAATTACTTACACTTCATCTACAAAGTAACTTGGATCAATTAATTCTTGTTCACCATGTGTCACAGGCATTTTAAAATCATTTATTAAAAGTATATTCATTGCTGAAATTATATTCGTATCAAAAACATATGTAGAATAATTATTCAAAGCTTTTTTTGTTCTATTTACCTGTGCAAAATTGATCTGCTGTTAGACCCTCTTGCGAACCAGTAATAGCTTTGCATAAAATTTTTATATTATCCTTACTTAAAAGAAATGGTGGATTACCATTTCCATTTCTGTATTCCAGACATTTGAAAAATAGTTCGTGCATAAACATTAAGGGGTCGTCTGGACATATTTCAATATTTTTATATAAATTTCAATGCAATGATTGTTAAAATAGCTAAAGATACGTACCTGGTTTATCACTTAGGATATGTGCCGTCACAAACGATAACACAGAATATGCATTTGACTTGTTAATATAGATATCTTCATCGGATGTATCGATCTAAAATAAAAATTATATTTCAATTTTATCCCCCATAAGAACACGTATTTGTAGATAAACTTACAGTCTCAGAGTTATTCGCTTTTGCAAAAGACATTTTCTTATATCCTTATATATAATATTAAAGGAATTGTTTCTTAAGCTATAGTACCTATTTTTACTGGTTTCATATTTAAAAGTATATTGTGTAATTGTAAATTTAGTCTATCTTGTGAGAAATTGTTTAATATATAAAAATGTATTCTTTTGTTTTAGTGAATTAAATTTTATTTTATTCAAGAAAGTTATGTTTTCTGTTGACGATTAGATTCAGCCTAGGGTGTATATCAGTATATATCATATCAAATAGTGTAAAGTTTAGATATAGAAGTGTTTATTTGTTTACAATATTCTCTTAATAAAATATATAGTTTTAAATCACATAAATTATAAAATAATTAAGTTAAAAGAAATCTGCGGCTGTTTTTCTTTTAGGCAAAGAAATATTCAATAAATTATCCGTTAGATTATTTTTTCCGTCAATTGGTCCACTGGCACTAATAACTTTAGGAGTTCTTTTTCTCATAGGTGATGCAGATTTTTTAGGGGTAGATACATTTTTCTTTATTGGTGTTAAAAAGGGAGATCCAGGTACTTTTCTCTGAGGACTAGGCGTATTGAGATGACTGGAGAGTCCTTTTATTCTTCCAGTAACTAATCTTCTCGCTGCAGGAGACATACTTGCTAATACTTCTAAACTAGATGCTGGCCTGGGAGATGGTCTACAACAAAACAATTTCATTATAAATATTATTTCAAATTTCTTAACAAAATATTAAATTAAATTATTTACGTTGCCATGGATCGTTTTGCGGCGTCCAATGCTTTCTGCTTCAATCCCCGGTGTCTTTCTCCAGCTTTTTCTGCAAGAGCATATGCTATTTTCTCACGTTTAGGCGTCTCGGCTATTTTGAATGCAGGCCCTGCACCTGATCTAGAACAATATACATAATTATAATTGCATAACCGATTTCAAAAAAAACATTTGCAATAAATCTAATATTAAGATCATTTAGCAAATACCTTAGTAGAGGAGTATCACCACCATCTAATCTAAAAGGGGATCCTTCAATTTCTCCCCATGTCATGAGAGGGCTTCCCATTGTGGAAGGACTGGGAGAAGGTGTTCTTACAAAATGGTAACCCCTTATACTTGGGCTTTTTTGTATCACTGTATTACCATCTACTCCTATTCGACCATCCATTATTCTTGCCTAAAGAAATACAGATATCTATTAACATGAATGCCACAATTATATTTTCTAATACTACTGTATAAATTTATACCTGTGACTTAGCAATTTCGTGAATAGTTTCTTTACTCTGAGATTCGTCAAAGGGATTTTCTGAAAGCCTTGTATTGGAATAAGATATTTGCTGTTTCTGTTTAGCCATTTCAATTTTTTCGTCTTTTGTTAATTCAACTCCGTCTGGTACATACATTATGTAATTCTTATTTTTATATGTCCATGTTTGAATCTGTAAGATAAATTATATTTAAATATGTTATAATTATTAATTACAAACCATTCATTAGAAGTATAAATAATACTGTACCATTTTCTTCTCATCTCGTTCATTATACTGCTGTTGAAAACTGGGCAATGTTAACATTTTGCTCATAAAAGTATCGTTATCATTTTCCACACCATATAATCTTGCAAATTTTTGTCTCAATTTTTCTTCAGCAGCTTCCATTATTTCTTGAAAACTCATATTATCTTCACTAGTATGTGATGAAAGGTAATCATCTAAAGACTGTTTTTTTTCAGGTGAAGATTTGGTTAAATCTTCTTTTTGAATTTGCTCTTTATCAGCGCATCCTTCTGTTTGTGGAGTTCCTGGCAATTTTGGGGTCTCAAATGTTGCTGGACTAGCGGCTGAAATTTGTTTGTTTTGAAGTATATTATATTTAAATTAACGAAGGCATTCTTACGTATTATAAATTAAATAAATGGGATACCTCTTTCTGTGTGTGGTCTTTTACCAGAGCTATATTTTTCATAAAGTTCACGCATTTTTGATATGTCATTTCTTTCACTAGCTTCCAAATAAGCATTCTGTGCCTTTAATTTTTCTAAATCAGGGAAGAAGTCTCGTTGTATAATTTTTCCTAGTTCCTAATATAAAATGATATAATGTAAGACAATAATTAATACGTTATTTCCAAACTAAATAGAAATGTATTAAAAAAAACTAACCTCAATATATGTATCTTCATCCAACACTTTCACATGTCTAATTTTCTTGCGTTTTGCGGGCACTGTAGGTATTTTAAAGACAACATCTTTGTTTAAGTTTTTCATAGCTATTAACGCTCCTTCTCCCGGTTTTACTAATACACTTTCTTTTGACATTTTGTTATATATAATCTTTAAATTTATATTGTGAAATACTACTGAATACTACCTAGTATTATAAACGTCAAATTGCGTCAAAATGAAAGAAAATCTTAAGGAGTGAGAACTACTTCAGACCGTATTTTTTTTAACCTTATGGCGGTATTCTTCGAAAATAGTAAAATCGAAAATGCGTTACAAATTACTTTATTAATTAATAAAAACAAAATATTATAATATGATGGAAACATTTAGCAAAAAAAATATATATACAATAATATTATTTATTTATCTTTCCTATAAATTGCGTGTAAGTGTTCATGAATTTCAGGTGTCTTCATTGTGGCCATCTTAATTAAGACGTCCAATGTTTCATCGTCTTTTGAATAAGTGAACGTGCGTTCGATGACAGTTGTAGTTGGTTCTTTTGCAAAAGAGATTCGATTTATTTGAGTGCTTTTCAATGAAATTACATCGTCATTTATGGTACCCTCCTCAATACTTGTCAAACCAAAATTATGAGCCAATATCAGTGCAACTTGGTTAGTGCCAGGCTTAACTCTCAAAAATCCTTTCTCCTTGTGCATGGGTTTGGAATTTGTTGGATTGTATGAATTTGACATAAAGTTTAACATCGGTTGACCAACAGATTCAAAATCAATCACTTCATTATAAGAAAAAGGTGACATTGTTGGAAATTTACCTTCTCCCTTTATTGAAATCCATTTTCCAATTAAGTGCTCCATTGGTTTTATTGCTTCGTGTATAATTATATTTGGCTCCATTATAGAAATAAATACTTATAACTTATTACCACACTAAATTTCACCAGATTTCTTAATTACAGAAAAAATGAGAAAGAAGTGAATAATACAAAATACATCAATTTGTCAAACGAACAACGGTAATGAAGTTAGGTACAATTATTATTTATAAGTCAACAACTTTTAGCGCGCTATTGAAAAGAAATTTTAAAAAATTACGAAATTTTTTCATAAGTAGCTTTTATATGGTCTGATAATTTAGTACATGCAGTAGACATCCGTAATAGAAGTTTAATTTTCGTCTCTGTAAATTTAATATTTCGTTCCAAACTCTTAACTTCTGGATTATGTGATGTGGGCGACCTTTGAACTTTAACACTTTCAAATTTAATATCACCACAGTTAAATAAGCCTTCTTCTATAGAAAGAAATCCTGAATTATGTACCAAAACGAATTGCACTACCTTACCATTTGGGCTCATTCTTAGAAAACCATATTCCTTATGCAAAAGCTTTTCTCCTACAGCTGTCCATGTATCACCAGTATACATGAAATTTTCTTGTCCAACAGAACGGAATTTGATTATTTGGTCGAAAGCCACTGGCTTCATTGTTGGATATGTGACTGTGCCCCCTCCTTCCCAAGTCCCAACCAGCCATTCTAAAGGTTTCATTACTTCATGAACACTAGGTTTCTCGGGATTCATTATGGGTCGTTTCTTTTTTGGGGTACATTTTTGTGGCAGCTTTTCATTCTTTCTACGGTTTCTTTTAAATAATAAACATAGGTCATTGCCGAAAATATTAGTTAATATATTTCTTTGCATATTATTAGTATTAGTAAATAAAAATAATAATTTTAAGAAAATACTGTATATATTAGAAAAATCGTTTTGCTAAAAATAAAGTAATATAATTATGTAAAATAAATTATAAAACAAAGCCTATTGCGATCAGTCTATGGGACTTTCATATTCTTTGGATTGACCATAGGCTCATGGCCGAAAGGAATACTTTCAGGGATGATGTATACGGGAGGATGGATTTTGTCATAACAGATGCTTAAATGATGAGGTGTGGCTTCCCGTACAGTGTAAAGGTCTAAAATCATTCTCAGCTTTTCCAATGAATGCTTTGTTTTCGGCTTATGTCTGAGTCGCCTTTTTATTTTTGTTACCGTATATTCTTTTGCAAACTCTCCTCTGAGGGAATGGGTACTTTCAAAGTTAATTTCTCCTGATTCTGTTTGTTCACCTTTTTCCAGTGTTGCATAACCGATGTTGTGTGAGACCCAGAAATACACAGTTTGTGACTTTGGTATTTGTTGCATAAATCCGAATTCTTTGTGTAATAATTTCATGTTGCATTTGTTCCACGAATTTGATACAAAAATCAACATTTTTTGGCCAACGGATCTAAATTCTATTATTTCCTGGTATTGCACCGTTCCCTCTGGGTACATGACTTTTCCTTCACCAGCCCATTTCCCTAAAAGCCACTTCAGTGGGAGGACTTCATTGTCGATGATTTCCTTTTCCGGACTTTCTTTTCGTTTAACACAACCAGCTGTAGAACTTTTTTTAGGTCCATCTAAATTTTGCGAGAGTGTAAAGTTTCGAATTCGAGGTATACTATAATTAACAAAACTTCTTATAAAATTTATTTTTGTATTCAAATACAAAAACGACATTTTAGTAAATAGTATAATACATAATAAAAAAAATATTTTTTTTACAAGAAACGATATTCGCGTTTTATTTAAATTATCAAAAATTGAAAACAATTTCTAAGCATTTACTAAAATCAGTCCTCTAGATCAACTAAAATAAAGTCGTCCTTAGCAATGAATGCAATTGACATTACTTATTTAATATTTTAGGATATTTAGGTAACAAAAGTAAACATTAAAATACTATTAAAACGATATTTGATATTTGAAACGACCTTTAATAAGTAAGAATGTTGTGTTTATATTTTTAAATTCTGTTACTAATGTGTTTTGAATTGGTTTCACTTTTTACCGCTTAAAGCAATGTTCTGAAACATAAGTCTTGCTAATTTCAAGTCAATTTCAAACAAACAAATTGAAACAAATGAATCTTTGAAATGAATGACAGCGAATGACAGTTAGTTTAATTTTTTTATTGATGACAAGAACAATTAAATTGTAATAAATGTCTACAACTCCTAAAGTGTCAGATAATCTCGATCCGGTCAAAGTAGAAAGATCAGGAGCAGTTCGAGAAGCTGGAGGACAAGCAATTTGGAGCTTATCATCTTGTAAACCAGGTACGTTTTTTAAGGTTATTCTTGCTAACAATAGTTTTCAATTTTATCATATTCTAAATACATTTGGGTTTATATAAATAAAGGATTTGGTGTCGAACAACTTAGAGATGATTGTATGGATACTTATTGGCAATCAGACGGGCAGCTGCCACATTTAGTAAATGTTCAATTTATGAAGAAAACAACAGGTACTTATTATTTTCTGCTTTTAGATAGTATATATTATTATTTTAATGGTAAATTTTTTTCAGTAAGTCATATATACATCTACACCGACTACAAATTAGACGAGAGCTACACTCCTAGTAGAATATCAATTAGAGCAGGTACACACTTTAACGATCTTCAAGAAATTGAAGTAATAGAACTATCGGAACCAGCAGGTAATACTTACAAAACATAATAATGTTCTACATAAATGCCATGTTTGTGGTAAAAGTGAAGGAATAAACTTATTCAAATAAATATCTGATTACAAATTATTTCGTTTAGGTTGGGTTTGTGTAGCTCTTAAGGACATCAATGAACGACCTATAAGAACTTTCATGGTACAAATAGCCGTTACAAGTAATCATCAAAATGGTCGGGATACACATATGCGACAAATCAGAATACATTCTCCAGTTGAAGAGAGAGGCGTCTCCATGGACAAATACAGAGGGTTTGTTTCGCCTATATTGCAAGAATATTCCACTATACGTTAAGTAATTTCTATTTTTATATTAAACTCTTTTATTTGATTATTGAAATTTTGCCAATTGTTTTATTTCATAAGTGTATTTTTTTCTATAATAAATGCTATTTAATATTTTATTACATTTTTTTTATTTAAATAAGTTTTTTTTTTATGTATTCTAACTTTAATTATTATTAATGTATTTGAAAAAGAAAATAGACTCGAGAATATCTAGACAGAATTCTAGAGAACTTTGTGTTTTTTCAGATTCTCATTTCTCAAGAAGTTGGAGCTATCGAAATATCACGAGAAAGAATTGATGGCAAGAAACAAAATTGCGTTCGATATATTTAAATATAAGTTGAAGCGATGCAGTATTACTTCGCATGTCACGAAGACTCCTGGAATAAACGGTTTGCATATAGACCACATTACCGCCTAGTAAATAACATCTATGTTGTATTTTAAACATTATTACTTTATTTAACGGAGGCCCGGGCAAACAAATTCTAAGGTGTGCCTAATATATGTATACCAGGCACAACGATGCATAAAGACTGTTTTGATTCTATTTAGCAGATTACTTAAATTAAACATGATCCGCTTGTTTTCATTATATATTCAAAACGCAAACCAGCATTGCTTCAACTGAAACAGCTTTTTGTGTCGTAACATTGATTGTATTAAAATATAATCATAGGTTGACAACGGACAGCGGTGTAAGCGATAACTTATTAATAAGTATTATGTATTTACATATCTAAAATTAAAACAATTCCTTTCTATTAAAATATAGTTCTAATTTAATGAAAAGCTTTTCTTTTTGTAAAGTGTATACATATATATTTAATACAAACTAATTATTTACATTATTACTTTTCTCATTGTGTATTTAATTTTTCATCAAAACCAAATAATTCCTTAAATATTCCAGAACATTTATGTTCTTCCAAATATTTGTAAAATTCACCCATGTCCATGTGATGCTCCCGAGACTTTGACGGATTTTTATTTTGAAATGAAATTTCTTTAAAACTTTCAAATAATCTTGTTTCATCACAATTGTTGTCTTCTCGCTTAATGACATTAATTTTCTTCCACTTCATGGATTTGATCCGTTGCCACCATTCTTCACAGTCCCTAGTTGAACCCTCTATACAAACTATACCGGGTTTCCCTGGGAGGCAAAACCCACTTAAATTTAAATCTGAACTTAAACTTAACATTTCACGCCGCTTTATTTTACTGTATATGTGGTGAGAATAAATCCAAAAACGGCTAAACCTGTTAAAAACAAAACGAATTAATTCATTGACTGTTCGGGTATCGTATTCATTCTTTTGAAAAATCACTTATCTACTTAATTTGATAAAATTTAAATATAAGTGTCCTTAATTTATTTACGAAATATCAAATTCAAATGCTTTGACCAGCTGTGAAGCGAGATATTAATAATTGAAGTGCGGAAGTGCTTAACTATTATAATAACTGTTAATCAAATTACCCTTCTTCAATCAGTTTCTTATTTGTTGTAGCAGTATTTGTGGATTCTGTTTTCTCAGTTCTCGATAAGGTAACGAAACGGTCAATTTCACTTTCAACAAACGAGATGATGGAAAATAAACAAACAGTTCCGTCATTGTTACATGCTTGTTTATTAAGTTCTTCATTAAATATAGTTTGTTGTTTTCTATTTAAATCGTCACATCTTAGATAAACTTCAGGAGGATGCTTTGGATAATTTGATGGTAGTATAAAGTTTACTTCAGCTTTTACATTGTTTTCATTATAAATAACGGTAACATCTACAGAGTTAGGTAGGTATACAGATTTTCCATTTGCAAATCTTCGAAGATCATCAATTATGTCTCTTTCAAACTGTAATTCACCAGGTTTTGAGTAAATTGATTGGAGACAATCAAATTCATCTAACTGTTGGTTTATATATTCTTTGTAGTCGAAGTCTTCGCTGTTATGATCCATATTAGAACATTAAATATTATAGTTTTGTACGTTTCTAGGTTATGATGAAAGTCTTTCGAGAAATCTATAATACATTAATAAAAAATTAAGAACTTCATTTTAAATATTTAAAAGCCTTCAGATAAAAGTAAAGAGTTTAAATTTGTATTTTACAGTTAAATATTTAGAGTAATATTTGACATTCAAGTTTAGTTTAATAGTTGACATTTGTACACATTTGTAGTTGGCCAATAGTAATAGTGTCGCCACCTGTCGGTCTTTGCACCGTCTTTGCGTAACCACCAACCATTCCAAAAAACATTTTTAATAAGTAATTTTTCTTAATGTAATCATGCTTATTATAAATTAACATTGACCAATACATTATAACAATTGTTAATAACAATTAATTCATTTTGTGAAGTAGCTTAAATTTAAACCAAATGCACCATCTGTTAAACAGTAGAAGCAAAAAGAAACAGTAAATGATTTGTTTATTAGATGTCATTAGTATAACACGCCTTATCGGCGGGTTACTAGAAATGCACACTAGCGATTTCAAAATTAGAACTATTATCTTCTTCTTAATATATATAAATTACGTGTCACGTTGTGTGTTCGCGATGGACTCCTAAACTACTTAACCGATTTTAATCAAATTTGTACACCGGGTGCAGTTTGATCCAACTTGAAAGATAGGATAGCTTACATCTCAATTTATGATTAATTATTATGATTTATTATTAATTATCTGATTTTAAAAGATGGCGACATCTGTTGATAAATAGATTGAGTAAATATTCTGTTGACTAGATTGAGTAAATATTCAATAGATGGCGCTATGTAATGTAATATGACAAAAACGTTAGTCACAGCAACGCGTGGCCGAGACAACTAGTAATTTATAATTATACTCAGCCGTTGGGGCGAGTATATAACTTTCGTTATAATTATCATAAAGACTCAATGAGTAGGAGGGTCGCGGTGGTAAGTGGACCTAAAGAGACCGTCTATTCAGATCTTGGTAGTAGTAAAAAAAACAACAATGTTGTTCAACAATTTCTAGCGCTAAAACTACAATTCAAACTTCTAATTGTTATATCTCCGTCAATATTTAGATATTTAATAAAATAGACACGCCAATACATATTTATTGACATCAATTTCAATCAACAATTGAAAATTCGACCACTTAAAAATGAGGACACAAGCCCATTGTAATTTTTATATATTTTTTAGTTTTTTGTAAGATCTAAAACGCAGTATGTTAATAAACTTTATTTATTAAAATTAGAATAAAAAGGTTTAAAGAAATGTAAATTGTGCTTTCGAGAAAAAGGTTCATGAATTTAACACACACTATATAATTCGAATTACCTTGGCGTAAATTTATAATTAAAATAAGAATGACTTTTAGTTTTAATAAATAAATATTTAATAAATATTGAATAATAAACAGTTAGTAGCTGATATGAAACGAGCCCATTTTTCCAATGCATTGTCCCTCTTCATCGAACGTTGCCAAATTTAGTCTGGAGAGTTTGTTGCTAAGACAACACTGTGACGAATTGGAACCGTTAGCATTACCAGACACTGGAACACACATAAATAAATAGAAACGGTCAAGATAAGATTTATATCTATATTATATTAGGCTAGTCTAAGCAGCAAGTACATAATTTAAGTTAGTGTTTCTAAAAGAATTTCTAAAAGAATTTCTAAAAGAAATGTATTTCTTAAAGTTGGGCTAGCGTAAATAAGACATTCGCAACCCAGTAAACATTTTGGAGTAAATTCTACTTAATTTCTATTACATATCATGAGTTTTTTGTCTGGAACGTGGTCGCTTTCTATTCAGTCGTTCATAGGAAAGGCCCTTTTTATGAGCTACAGACATTGCAACGACGGTTCACTGCTGAATTAAAAGCGACTCTGGTTTATGATTTATGACCGGAGTTATAAACTTGACAGTAGCAGGGATGGCAGGGGTATAAAACTTAATGGAATTCTACTTTTTAGAGTCTGCAAAATATAAATATTTAAATGAAGAAATAAATAGATGTAATCTTTAGTACGGATCGTGATTTTTTAATGAATATTATTCATCTTCAACAATACTCGTTATATTAGTTGTTTACATTGTTTTGGTGATTCAAAAATCCACGATCGGCAGGTCTGCGTTAGGTTTAAAACCTCTGTCTTAGCATCGGTGCTTAGAGTATTCGTTTAAACACATTATATTCGGAGATTGAGGGAGACAGCGTGTGCCTATTATCATTAAAGAAATATTTGTTGAAAAAGGATAGCATATACTTTAAACATACTGTACTGAACGAAATACTATACAAGTATACAAGTGTAACGGTGAAAAATATATTTTACTTGTCTAACCGCATCTCGTTTCTCTCTCACTTTGGAATGAAAATGAACTAAAAAAAATATATCCTAGTGTGAAAGAAACAACTGCTACTTAATGAATGATGTTGGAAAAAGAAAGAATATTATTATGAAAAAATTCTAACAACTAACACAAAATCTGTGACAGGTAGAGAACTTGTAAAGCGTTAGAATTGAATTGTACGAGTGACTCGAACGTCACTAAATAGGGCACTTCACCAAATTGTTTACTGGGAACTGAGGTATGTGTTGCTCTTAACCAGGTGTTAAAGTCAACCATCAAACATATTAGTCACAAAACAACACAAAAATGTTAGTTCTGTGGCTGATATGATTCTTTTTACCTTCTTGATCGGGATTGAACATTGGACGGTCCGTTTCATCAATATTAGCTGCGCTTCTGTTTTTCTTCATTTCTTCTATAAAGGATGAAATCAGAACGTCCATCATAGCTGCTTGTCTTAAAATTAAAGTTTATTTAATAACTGACTTTTGTTTGTTTTAAGTAAAAACATAAACAGATTGTCACGGAACATTTACATATTGTTTACGTGTACTCGTATCTTATACACAGAGGCGGCCTTAGGGGATGGCAAGCAGGGCAACTGACCGGGGCCCAGCTCTTGTAGTGGCCTCGCCTTCTCGCGTAACAACCCAAGTAGAAAAAGTCATTATTATATATGTACGAGTATTTGAATCTCGCGCCTCGCGCTTTAGAAAACGCAATTGAATCCTTGCTTTCATGTACCTTAGTTTTCATTATTAATATTCGTCGTCTTTATGCTTGTTCACTTTTATAAATCTTCCCATATCAAATTTTGAAACTAAATCTATTTATTTATAATTTTTGCATAAAAATACTTACTTTCAATTTACATAAATTACACAAAGAACAAAGATCCCAAATATCTGCTACCCCGGGGCCTCGCAATGGCTAAGGCCGTCCCTGCTTATACGTAAATATTATGTAATTGCTACGATTGTGTCCACAGGTTCAGTTTTAAATTAAGTATTTATTACTTGGAAAATATTTGAAGAACTTTATATACTCGGGCGCCATTCTCCAGCACTGCAAATTGTAAAAATAGGCACTGTAGACATTCCGGATCCGCTTCCCGTGAAGGTTTTGCAAAATCCCACGATAATTCATCGTATTTAAGTCCTAAAAGTAGTGTCTGAAAATAAAGTGGTCGATTTTTCAATTGATGATTGAAATTGATGTTAATAAATGTATATTGACTTTTTATTTTATTAAATATCTAAATGTTGACGGAGATATAGCAATTAAAAATTCGAATTGTAGTTTTAGCGCTACAGATGTCGGCCATATTTATGACGTAACAAGTCTGCACTATTAAGAGATATGTCAGGTATTTTTTCTATGGATTAGAGTTTTGAAGAATATGCTATTTCTTTTACATACTGTTGTAGTGGACGTGACGTCACATATCTTACAATATTCAATAACATTGAATCCCTTTAAAGGGACAAAATAACTTTTTTAATTGCTAATATCTGCTAACATAGAAGGAGTTATTTAAAAATAATTGACATTTAACGTTCTAGTAATAAACTTTATCAATATACAATTGTACAGTTTTATAGAAATTAAGCCCATTGGAGGAGGAAAGTGGTCAACGGGAAGGAATGGAAAGAAATCTTAAACGAGGCCAGAGATGTACATGTGCTAAAACGCCAAGAAAATGATGAATTATATTTACGGCAACGGTATTGTACGTACAGCGAACTGCCGAAAGAAACAAACTTTTGTACACCTGTGACTGGCTTGTATTAATTGTAATATTCCTGATACTTACACATTGCAAGTCATCTATGATGTAGATCCCTTGCTGATTGAGAGCCACCAACACCGGGATATCTTGCCGTGTTATTATACTGACCAGTCCTGAAATGGGTTGCTCTATTTGGCCGTGGAAAAACGCAGCGCTGCAATTGATGAACGTAATTTATAAGAGTTAAAGAAAAAGCAATTTCCAATATGCCAAACTGTGTTTCTGGGGTACGTTGTATTTTGATATATTAAAGCTTAAAATGAAGCATTCTCCATCTGCCCAGTAAACCATTTTCTAATTTAAATCATACGAAGTACAACCATGTGGAAGTGTTTACTCATGTTTCTTTTGTCAAAACTAAATGTCCCGTTAAAACGAAGTGCATTACAATTTAATTTCATTCCCATGAGTAGCGAATGTTTTTGGATATCTATTTCATACGTTGTACTTCATAGAGAATTCGGGATGGTTGAACTCGGAATCAGATTTTACCAAATAATTTACCGAGTATCAACAAGAGTAATAGATCTAGCACCTACCCATAAAATGGAAGTGCCCAGCAAAATTCTAAATATTTCCTCATTAATTTCCTAGTGGTAGCTGCATTAGGAACGCGTTTAAATTGTTCCAAAAGACGAACTTCCGCTGAATGTTTGGAGCTGATCGGCAACCAGGACCAATTCTCGCTTTTTCTTACATGGGCAGGTAAGAACCTTCCTTGTTTTTCACTAAAAAGAGAAATAACAACTTGTAAAATTATTCTTGTACCTGTTACGAATTTGAGGGCGTCTAATCATACTAAAATTATAGTTGTGAAATATTATCCGGAATTAGCAGTAAAGCTGGCACATCCCTGTATAAATATCTCGGCAATATGATAAACAAGGTTGTTTACTTGAGGCGTCATAGTTGTATTACGCGTAGTACTTGGATCTAAAAGGATAAACAATGCGTAAACAAATGCATATCACGCACATGGCTAATTCACGCGTTCTCTCTGGAAATTATTATACTGCGAACGTCTAAATGCCACGTCATAGAATTATTCTGGAAAGTCAAAGATTTCGAGAGATGTGGTATTCTGCTACGCCATCCGATGGTATAGAAGGAGCCAGAGTCCACTCCGCGACAGGCAGTCAGGTAGTCAGGTATAAGCAATCAACCAGAGCAAAACCAACAAGTGAACAGTGAAAAGTAGTTCCGGACATTTTCCTGTATTCCTCGGTTGCACCTACAAATTTGTCCTTTGTCGCCATAGGAGGTTCCAGAGCCCAGACTCTTTCCCACTTTCACGCCTTTATAAGTTTGTATCCTTGGTGTTAGAAGCTAAATTGTTGCTACGCACAGATGCTGCTAAATTAAAACACTATTAATACATATAAAGAGCGTACTTTAGAATTGTGTCTTACCGAAAGAAGGAAACCGTATGTGCTTGTGGGTTGTAAGGTCCTAATTCGATTCTGGCCTGTATGCCTCCCAACATGATACAATGAGCCTGTTCACAAGGATAGCGCCCTCCTAAGACATTATGACGGGCTTCCTCATATAACAGTTCCAACACTTTAGGGTCTCTGCAAAGAAATTTCTGCAATGAAATATGTTGCTTACCAGCAATCAGATCGTTACAAAATACTAACTTGATTTTATCCTCGTTCTGCTTTGGGAAAAATACGTTTCGTTGTAACACAACGATGGGTTCATCTCTTCTTTGTTGGTTGATGGTTCCGTGGCTAAATTTTCCCAACATCGAAGGCCAAGCCCGTCGCACTTCGAAGGGTTTATGCAAGGGCTTCAACTGGAGTTCTACAATCAATTCCAACATACATTTCGAGCTGGTTTATTTGGTGTTGCTATTTGAACTCTTGTTAATTTATATTTATCTTCATAATTGATTAAGAAAAGTACCAAGAAGAGGGCTTGTCATCCACAGGCAAAACACCTGGGAAGCGAGAGCTCTGTTGGTAACGCCGACATCTTCGCTGTGCAACACCGCAGCGCAGATCACCTTGGCTGGACAACTGGCCGTGTCTTCGATTTCCATCTTGATGGCCACGCGGGACATGAGATAGACACACATGGGAATCATGGCGTGCAGAGGGCGCTGCACGGAGTGCACTGTAACGTACAAAGATGATCATTAGTGATCTTTGCCAGGGAAGCTGATAATTATTTATTTGCTGATGAGAGGAGCAAGAGAAGGAAGAAGGTGGATTACGCAGATACAGAGAGGAAGGAAGAAGGTATAAAAAATAAAAATATATATATAACGATCGGAAAAGAGGCGCAGATAAGAGAGGTAGCGAAGAAGGCGGATTTAGCAATGAAAAGGGTATGGAGATTAGGAAAAAATGTGTTTGGTGCGGATATGCAAAAGAGGCTGTGGATGTTTGATAGACTAATAACTTGTATGATGATGTACGGAACAGGGATATGGGGGTGGAAGGAGCAAGAGAAATTTGAATGAATCCAGGTGAAATATGTAAAATGGGTATTGGAAATGGACAGGTGCACGCCGTTATACATGGTAATGGAAGAATTAAAAAGGGATAAGATAAGAATAGAAGCAGGAAGTACTCAAGATCGAGGAGAAAATGAGTAACGCTGAAAGCGAAATCCTTAGAAAAACTAGGGAAGAGAGTAGAAAGGAGGGTGGGGGAGGAAGCCCGAAAAAGGAGTATTATGAAAGGAATGGAATGGCGACGGAGGAGGCAGAGAGAAGAAGAGAAGAAGGACAAGTATGGAAAAAGAGAAGAGGCAGAGAGATACAACAACACAACAAAATTGAGAAAAGCAATTATAATAAAAGAAATAAAAGGATTTGGGAGAGAGAGAAAGAGATGCTAGAATACTTAAGAGGAAAAGACACAAAAATCATGAGAAGGATTGCTAGATTCAGATTGGGAAACGAGGAGAAAAGAAACAGATACTGAGCAAATAGCGAGGAACAATGGAGCACATTAAGTTTTCATGTGAGAAAAAGGTAATAAGCGAAAAGAATATTGTCCAGATATTAAAGGAATGCAGTGAAGGGAAGAGGTGGATGGCGGAAATAGAGAAAAAGAACGAGGAAAGAGAAGAAATGGCAGAGTAGAAACAGGAGGGAGAGTAACAGGAGGAGCGAAACAGTAGAAGCAGGAGTTTTGTTTTTATTTTTATAAGGATATATATTTTTTCTTTTAGAAGGAGTGAGAATGTTTAGATATAATAAGGGTCAAAATTGAATTAAGCACAATGATATGTAAATAAATGAGTTAAGGCTCAAGAATGTAGTGTCAAATGGCAGAAACATTAAAAATAAATAATAAATAATAATAAATTATGAAAAATGACTATTAAAAAGACTTATATATTAATTAAGAACCGTTTCACTTACCAGTTGGAACATTATGAGTTGTAGGTGGCAGCACCGGCAATGAGTCAGTAGCGCCGCTGTTGCTGGTGGAAGAAGCTGCACTTTGCTGAGACGCAGTGCTTGCATTTGAACCTAAAATAAAGTGGTTTCTTATTGAAAGAGCAAATAAAGTTTAGCTTCACTTGTCGATGCAATCTATTTCTCGATTCTAAGAGATAATTTACTTCCCTTTTGTATAACCGTTGAGCTCACAGAGCCATTAGGACACTTGATCGTTGCGCTCATTGCGGCTGGTCAGTGAATTTTTGAGGACACGTAAAGATAGAGAATACTAAAGAATTAAATACAAATGGGATGAATACCTGGCGAGTTTTGTTCTTTGCTAACATTCTCCAACTGCGCTGCCACCTTAGCTGGTATTTCAGAACTAGTTGAAGTATCTTTCTCTTGCGCAGTTTGCGAGTAAGTCTGCGGTTGAACAGGCTAGGACAATATTACAATAATTCTATGTTCCAGAATTTAAATATGTTCACTACATCACTTAACTACCTGTGTTGTTCTTTGTGTGTACACTGGGGTTGCATTTAGGGGTTTCGTTTCATCGGCTACCACTGCTGCAGCCCCTGCCCCTACTCCGTTCCCGGCGAACTCAGATGGTGCGGTAGAGTTATTTATTGTGTAATAATCATTGTTTCGAAAGTCCCTGTAATTATTGAAACAGTAAATCAGGCGCTAAATTCGTATAATTACATGAAGAAACAACGGTTAAGCCAAATTGAATAAAAAATATAAATAACAATATGAACGTATATAAAAATATTATATTCAAAAGAAAGCTGTAATATAATTAAATAGAACATAACTCGCTGAATACGGTTACGCAAAGTTATGAATACGTTTTCATTGACGTGCATATACTGCATCACTCAACATAATCTCCTTTAAGAGTGATGCATTACTTCCATCGATTCTCTAACATGTCCTTTCTTATAGAACGATTTGTCCAACCTTGCAAAATACGCTTGAACAACCTTATTAAGGCCATATCTCTTTCCGGAGGTCATTTTTTTTAAATTTGTAAACAGGTAATAGTCTTTGTGGCTAAACCTGAAAAATATTCGTATATGGAAAGATGCGGAAGCATTTCAAAGTGCAACTCGTGTAATTTTGCTATTATTGCGATCCACCTGTGACACGGCGCATTGTCTTGGTAAAAGAGCACTTTCTTCTTCTTTATTTGGGGTCTTTTTCTCGAGATTTCATCTTTTAAAAGCAATATTAATGTAATGTATTCACTATTGATACCTTTTCCCTTTTCCGGATAGTCGATGAATAGTATACCACACGCTTCCCAAAATACGGACGATATAACGGACGTTTTTGGTTGCCCTGGAGGACTTTTGCAGGTTGTTTTCTACTCAGCTAAGGGCCTCTTTCACTCTGAAGTGTATTGATGGATCCATGTTTCATCAATTGTCACATATCGCACGAAAAAATCCTTTATATTTCGCCTAAACACCTGCAAACAGCGCTCTCAGTCATCAACACGTTATTGTTAGTAAATTCGGCACCGACTTCGAACACAGTCTTCCAAGTCTACCAGAACGTTCAGCATTATCGCTGTTTGTACGGCAATGTACTAGTATACTATTTGTCTCGGTGGAACAGAGTCCGAATAACACTTGTCACGGCATTGCTTTGCTTGAATGGTATTTCTTCCCATATACCAATGCTTTACCAACACAAGAAATTCAGATGTTTCCATTGTTTTAAAAAATCGACCACTAAGAAATGAGTACACAAAGTAACGTTACTAAAACCACTCTATCACGTAAACTAAAAGTCGGAATGTCATAAAATTTTGACACATATCGTTTGAAGATTGGTACTATTTAAAAATCATATCAATAGTGGCATCATCTAGATACATCCTACGAACTTCTTGAGTAATGTGGTACTCTGGTAATATACTTAATGGAACGGGTTTGTGTCCTATGTCTTAATTTCTATAAAAGTGTACTATATATTGATAAAGTTGATTACTAGATTCTGAAATATCCAATTATTTTTTAATAACTCCTTATATGTTAGGAGATATTAAAAATTAAAAAAGTCATTTTGTCTGTTTAATTATTAAAGGGATTCAACGTTGTAGAACATTACAAGACATGTGTTATCAAAAAACTGACCTACCCTTAATAGTACAGACATGTTACGTCATAAATATGGCCGACATCTGTAGCGCTAAAACTACAATTCGAATTTTTAATTGCTATATCTCCGTCAACATTTAGATATTTATTAAAATAAAAACGCCAATATACATTTATTAATTGAAAAATCGACCACTAAGAAATGAGTACACAAGCCCATGAAATAACGTTCTACCCGAAAAGGGACTCTGTGAGGCATTTTTTTACAATTATTTGAATTAGTTGTAACTTGTAAATATCACATAGCATATGTGAATTCTTATGAAGTGTAACTATCTTTACTAAGTTCCACTTCTTTAAGGATTAAAATCACACAGGCCTCTTATGAAATGATAAATAACTGTCCTTAGAATGAGATTTGGCCTCTTTCATAGTAACAGTTTGTGAAGTTACTGGCACTTTTGCACTTCAATTGAAGTTCGCATCAATTTTGTCGTCACAATATTTGATATGAACGACTCTGAGAAAGTGAACCCGAAGCAAACTTTTCATGACAAAATATATAATTCTGAACGGCGTAAAAGGTGTTTATAGGTTAATTACTGGTTTTGTACAACATGTATCCTAGTAGGAATACTACCCGAGAAACGCGAGTACCCGATCAGGCCCTGATAGGGCATGCGAGGTCATTCTCAGGGCCTATTCGAGCCTTTACGTTTGTTAGCTAATATTTCTAATCGGGTAGATTGTTTAGATTACGTACAATGCCAAAATTTAAAAAATATATATATTTTGTTTTATATGCCAACGCCACTAGAATTTGCTAAGCGTTACAACTTATTAAAATTTAATTTTAATAAATAATTAACTCACTGATTTTGATTAAAGTTTCTTGAAAAAGTACTATTTGCTTTATAATTGCCACTTTCGTTTGATGAAAATGATTTTTCAGTAGTTTCCATTTTAAACGCGTGAAACCTATCCCTCACTGCAATTTCACATCACACAATATTTTCCAAGAAAATTTATTAAATAATGATTCTCTTGAAAATGAGAGCACATTTTCCATTATGTTATTTATGTTATGACAATGCTCGGATTTGTTCGGGACAACTCGCTTATTTTAATCGATATCAACATCAAGGGTGGACTTCACCCTTTGTTCGGTGAATATATCATTTTATAATTTAAAATTTAATTCTTTTATTAACATTTTTTAAAGTTTTAGTGTAAATGTAAATTTTGTAAAAACAAGTAGTTCTACTTATAATTATACTTTTTCTTTTCATATTATTTATGAAAGCAGCAGCATCTTATGTTAAGTAGTTAAACTAATGGAAACACATTGTTTCTATTTTAACTAATCTTAACTGTAGTAAAGCAACGTTTGTTTGATGTACATTATTTAAAATTTAACAAATTAATTAATTTGTAATATCATTTCAAATTTTAATTCCATTTCTAAATTAAAATATTTGATGTTTGACTTATCCAATTATTAATGTTCCACTCTTAAATTTTGAGTTACTTTAATAACGACCCCCAACGCTTCTGCTCACCACTCTCCTAATGTCTTAATTTCTATAAAACTGTACTATATGTTGATAAAGTGGGTTACTAGAACCTCAAATGTTCAATTATTTTTTAATAACTCCTTATATGTTAAGAGATATTAACAATTAAAAAGTAATTTTGTCTCTTTAATTATTAAAGGGATTCAACGTTGTACACATTCCAAATGCATGTGACATCACAACCGCTGCCAACCTTACAGCTCAAAAATCTCTGCTGTATGTATTTATATATCAAAATATCAAATATTATTTACAGCTATTTCAAGGAACACTCCTGCCTTAGCAGGGTTAAATAAAATAAAAACTTATTATTCTTTGATTTGACTTGATTATTTGACTACCAACAGCTACAGAACATTACCACAGCACTGACCTACTCAACAAATACCTGACGTTAAAATGCATTTCACGTCATACAAATATGACCGACCATTTCTAGCGCTAAAACTACAATTTAAACTTTTAATTGCTATATCTCCGTCAATATTTAGATATTTAATAAAATAGACACGCCAATACACATTTATTAACATCAATTTCAATCAACAATTGAAAATCGACCACTAAAAAATGAGGACACAAGCCCATTCAATTCTACAACTAGATTTCTTTTACATACAAATCTCTATATTTTCACGTTTATCACGTGTTCATTACGTACTATTATAAATCTATATACCAAGTATATCAATTTTGTATCTACATCGACTACTTCATTTACTACCGCCACTGGAATAAATGTAACAAATTTCAGGCACAGGAAAATGTAAGATTATATATACTAATTAATAGCTTTCCATCTTTTTTATATATGTACGATTTTGGCGTTTTTGCCCCACCCGTCTTTGCCGTTCCTGGAAAAATGTTTTTTTACTAATTTTTTCTCTAATGGGATTTTGCAAAGAGCTAGCTCACTTACCAAATTTCAATTTGTCAAGTTTTAGGCACGGGAAACCATTGTGTTCATATTAAAAAATACTTAAATATAACTCTTATCTCTACTCAATATACACGTTTCCGATTTTTGTCGCTCAGCCCCACTGGCACTGGAAAATTAGGATTTTCAAATTTTTCTTTAATGGGATTCTGCAAAGAACGCATTTTAATTTCGATATTGATATTTCAATGTAAACTAAACACGTTCATGACAAAAATATGACAATAAATTGACTCCAAAATGTTTACAGGGCAGTACTACTATCCTAGTTACATGTGTAACTAAATTTCAATTTTATATCTACATTTTAGCATTTACTGTAGTAAGAATATCAAAATTAGTAGGATTTTATCGTGTAACAAAATAGTAGATTAAATTGAATGTACAATGTTGCATTTATTTGAACATGATGAAAATAAGGGATCTCAGATATTTATATTATATGAGACTAGTACCTCCATCTGTTTGTCAAATCTATTAGAAATCATTTTAAGATTGTAGCACTAATTTAAAATCAACAATTAAAATAAATTATTCTTTATCCAAATGTTTAATTAATTATAAATATAAACTTAAAAATTTGATATATAGACGACGTAATTATTGATATAGACACCAGATTATCATGATTTTATTAAATCACAAACAAAAACTAATATATAAATGAATATTGAAAGACAAATTGAATTTTACCAACATTTATATATTCATTTCTGTATTAATTAAATGTTTTCAAAATTTGATATTTTAAATTTCATGGAAAAAGGTAAATAAATAAGAAACATATAAATATAAATATAATAATAATAAATATAAAAAGAAGAAGAAGCGATGCCAAGTGGCACTGCTGGGCACTGCCTCAAATACTTTGTGTTACGTCAATTTGTAAAGACAAACTACACAGAACTGGGGAGACGGCAGCCATTGTTCATCACATATTTCGACTTAATTTTGTGTTTTATTCTAAATATATTATAATATTAAAATTAGAATCATCAGACAGTGTTTTATAATCAACTTGTTTAAAGTATAGTATGTCAACAATGAATCCTGAATAGTAAGTCCATTAATAGTTTTATAATTTGATGATTGTAACAAAAAAGTGACATGATGTACTTTTCCTGCCATTACAAAAAATATCTTTGTTGTAGCTTTTGTTTCAAATATGATATTCTACGTAGTTTTCGTTTTGTATTGCTAGAAATATTTATAATATTTCTTTTAATATAATTCTATCAAACTCAACCTTTGTTTTGTTGTTTTTTAATATTTGTTAAATGATGAGTCATATACTCATTTTATTGACATAAATCATTTGTCATTTTCACGAGTATTATTCATTTTCTAAAATATATGATTTATAATTAGGCATCTAATTATAGTATTTTACGTTAAGGTTATATTTTTCTGTTCAACAGTGATTCAAGATGATGTGTTGTAATAACAAACGACCGTAATTGTATGGTCTGTTTTATATTTATTTTATCAAATACAAAGGTTAGATGATTTTAAAACGATTATTCATAACTTTTGTAGAATATAAATTCCTTAGCACTACAATTTTATTTCTAGCTGCGTAATATTTAATCATATGCGTTTTATTTATATACTACGAGCAATCTAATTGCCATTCATTTACTTATTGCAACCTTGTAAAGTTGCAAACACTTATACGTTGATAATATTGTGTATAAAATAATATTTTATTGATTGTAATTTTTAAACACAAATTTGTAATAAAAGCGGATATATTTTTATTAATAAATATCTTCCTATATATTTATGGTGTCACTTTTATGATTATTTTAATTAACGAACAATAAATATTGCATTTGTTATATTTCTTCAAAAATACGCGTTAACAGAATATTTTTTATATTTTCAGTGATTATTTGTTCAAACTTCTCTTGATTGGCGATTCTGGAGTTGGAAAGTCCTGTCTGTTATTAAGATTTGCGGTACGTAAATAATTCGTATTTAATAAATACATTTGTAATTAATTAAAGTTATACAGCTACCCAACAAGAATATTATATTGATTATAGTAAGATATTTATAACATGAAAATTAATTTTCATGGTCTTTTAACAAGAGCTGTCATTTTCAATCAACATAAAAACGCAATATTTTCGTGAAAAGTGGAAATGTTTTTATATTAATCCAAAGTACAAATTTTGACTTTGGTAATTTAGTAATGAAACACAACACCTGTCAAATTCAACGCCATGATAGTTGTATGTAAAATGGTGTGAAGTTTAAAATGACAGCTCTTGTTGAAAGGCCCTATAGTTAAACATCGTAATTAAATTCACTAGAAAATTTAAACAGAATACTTTAGCTTATAAATGCTTGAAAAAAGTTAATTGTAAAATAACTATAAGAACGTGTATTAATAATTATTATTTTACTTTTAGGATGATACTTATACTGAGAGCTACATCAGTACAATTGGAGTAGATTTTGTAAGTATCGAAGTTTTCAATAATATTAGTGTTTATTCACAAGTTTAGTTTACTCAAAGATAGATAAATAAACCTGAGTAAATTCTAATAAAATTACTCTTACAAAATACTTATGTAAAATACGTCTTACGAGCACACTAGAATGCAAAATTCAGTCTTTGAATACATTTATTTTTATTTGTAATGGATTTAAGGTACGGTCAAGATATACACATTCATCGATTCATAAAAATACAATAGTTGAAAACAGCATCTAATGACAGATTCACATTTCCTTTGATTTCGCATGACATGTATAAGACATTTCTATATATTTGGCATAATATTTATCTAGAGACATGCAAGAAGCTCAATCGAATTCACCAGCATGATATATATAGTTTGCGACAAAATGAACCAGCTTGTGATTCACTGGCGTTCTGGAAACAAGCATGCCAGCTACTGGCATGTGCTGTATTACACTACTAGTAGGTAGTATTTACGCGATAAAAGAGCATCATTTCGCGCTATTTAGTGGATATGTATATGCTCCATTATTGTCTGTGTATAGGCGTGGACATATTGTGAGATTTCTCATAAATTAATCCTTATATTTACGAGTATATACACACACACAAATACATATTACAGAGAGAATAACAATCACTTACACAAAACATGTTAATTTATTTCGACAAAATCTCCTTGACGACTATGGGTCATCAAATTGCTTAGTCTATGTATACTAGTATATAAGTGTATTTTCCTCTTGCAATATTTCTTAAAAAGAGATTTTCAGAGTACCTTCTTTGGTGACGTGACCTCTCTGAACATAAGTGATTTCAATTTTCTAACTATTATATAGATTACACTGCCTAACTATATAATAGAATATAAGAAATAAACGTCGAATATTTAGTATATTTGTTAAACCTTCTATTGAATCCTATTTTATACAACTAACTTCGGGAACGAATTTCGTTCCTCATTAGTAGCAGGTATTTTCAAAAATTGAATTTATCATAGGGAATGGTGTGCTAATATATAACATGCGGTGACATTTCGGTTAAATAGATGAAGAAATGTTTCATTTTTAGTTTACTTAAATCTTTAGAAATATTTTTCCATTGGACACGTTTCATCTGTTCTTTAGATACATGTATTGTTCTGTGTGTGATTGTATATTGTCATATAAGCTATATATTGATTAATCAGCAGTGTGAAATAAGATTTAGGTCGTATTATCGTTAATTAACATTATAAAGGTATGACGATGTTGGATTGATACGCCCCCTTTTACGACATAAATATAATTACAATATAGAATAATTTTTTCCCATTAACATCATAATGATAAGAATTACAATAAAATTTTTAGTACTCTTGCATAAAAAGTTAATCGTTGCAAGTATCATATAAAACGTGTACATATTCATTTTTCAGAAGTTTTATCAAAGGAATAAATTCTTTTAAGCAACAACAATATTATTTCGTGTCTATACGTAATTAAAATGAAAATAAATTAAACATTTTTAAATTATAGTATTTACACAACTATTACACCTGCAAATATGAATCAAGGTTTTTTAACATAATATGGTATGTTAATCATATTCAAAATTGTAATATCCGTTTTTATTTTTTATACAGAAAATTAGAACAATTGACTTAGATGGTAAGACCATCAAACTTCAGATCTGGGATACAGCTGGACAGGAGCGATTCCGCACCATCACTTCATCATATTATCGTGGCGCTCATGGTATTATTGTTGTATATGATTGCACGGATCAGGAGTCGTTCTCAAATGTTAAGCAGTGGCTCGAAGAAATTGATCGTTATGCCTGTGATAGTGTCAACAAACTCCTGGTGGGTAACAAGAGTGATTTAACAACTAAAAAAGTTGTCGATTATACAACAGCCAAAGAATATGCTGATCAATTGGGAATTCCTTTCTTGGAGACAAGTGCTAAAAATGCAACAAATGTTGAACAGGTAAAATTTCATCTGTGATGAGTAATTAATAAGATACAGAATTTTTCTTATATCACGTTCTTCTGTAGGCCTTTATGACAATGGCGGCTGAGATTAAGAATCGTGTTGGACCCCCATCCAGCTCTACAGATACTGCGAGCAAAGTTAAGATTGACCAAGGTCGACCAATTGAGACAAACAAATCTGGGTGCTGTTGAATTTTAATTTTTGGATAATTTGTCGATTCAGGTAATTAAACATTTGCACGATTTAACTTAAAAATTATTTAGATATATATTAAATAGTATTTTTATTTTTGCAGAATCCGTAAAAACTAAATGAATAAAAATAAGTTTTTTAACAAAAAAAAAAAAAATGAAACAACAAAGTGAAAGAAGATAAATATAGTAATTCAATTTGTGAAACACCAAGTATTTTCTATATCTAAATAGAAAACGGTTTTTGTCTCTAAACAAAAAGTAACATGAAATAAAAACATTATATACATAAAATTAATTATATTTCAAACAATTTAATATCATGTTTATTTAAAGTTTTAAGAAAAAATATGTTCAAAAATTACAACTAAATTTTTTTCCAGAAATTTTTAAAATATTTATTAATAATTAAGTATCAGAGTTTGTTTTAGAAATTATGGTATTTTATTCTTATCAGATATCACTACTGCTTATTCTGTATGTACATTTTTTTTATAAATCGAAGTTAATTTTTGATTAAGCTTATATATTTAACTTTTAATTAAATTATCGCAAATTTCTTATTGCTGATTACCTGCTAAGAATAAAATTTACAAGTTTAGTTGTATTTTTTAGTCATTTGTCTCATACTTTTTTGTTATTATTTTTAAACTTGTTTGAAAATTGAGAATTTAAAAAATTAAAACAAATAATATGGTTTTTGTTTTTATTTTAATTATATCGTATTTTTAGGTTTATTATTTTTTTTTTGTGTAACTATGGTTTACATTTACATAATAAACAATATTTAATTATATTAAGTATATTAATAATTGTAAAATTTGATATATATAAAAATAAATCACTATTTTGGTTTTTTAATTAAACGATAAGTCAGTAAAAACACAAATACAAAATAACCTTTTGAATACTATTTGAAATGTTTCTTGTAAAAATATTTCAAATATTAAAACTTATATTTAAAAACGAAAATAGTTGAAAAATATGCACGCTTGCTTCAGATTTAGTAAAGGTTAGTTAATACATTGGAAACTTTTCGTTAAAAGCAAAAAAATAATAAATTGTTCATTCCATTAAAATAATGTGTGTATATGTTAAGTATCAATAAAAATACATAAAACTAATATTATTTTAATATATCTTATGTTCTTTATCTGACTAGTGGCGCTTGAATTGTTTATATACATAGTACGTTGCAAAAGCAACATCTCCGTCCAGAATATTGCAGTTCAAAAATCCTTAAATAATTCCTCGGTATTTAAATCCATTTCCATGCGTACTTCTGCTTCCGCATCATCTTCTATAGCTTTCGGTGGTTCAGCTACGTTCAGCAGTGCTTCGGATGAACTTTTGCTACATTCTATTATTGCTGCTGGGCTTCCAGCTTCATCTATGTTCTGTCTTATGCGTTTTGGTAAAGCAAGACCTATTTCGACTTGAGAATCGTCTTGTGAATTAATCTGAAAGTCAACGTCTGAATCTTCTTGTTCTGTATCAACATCATTCAGTATTGCAGTTTTTCGCCTTCTTCCAACACGTATTTCTGAAGAATTAGAGGATTCTTGAGAATTGATAGTACCACCATTACGTGCTTCTAACAATTCTTCAAGTAATCTGATTTTATCCTTTTTGCTATTTAGTAATACTAAAAATTTTCCATACAAAGTGCTCTCTATTTCTTCCTTTAAAGATTTATATTTTTCTAATTTTTCAACTAAGGTTGATTTCTCGATTAACAATGTTACATTTTCTTCCCGTTTCTCCCGTAATTCATTTTGGATATTTTTATTTAAATCAATAGCTAATTCAACAAAACTTTCTGCAGTTTCTGGATAATCTACTTGTTGCAATGGAATGATTGCAAATTTCATTTTTATTTTAGAATTGGGTACTGTTTTTTTAATAATCAATTTATCTTTACCAATAGAATAAGAATAATTATCAAGTCCTGAATTACTGGCTAATACATTTTTTAGTTCCATTCTGTAATTCGTAAAGTCTAGTTTTAAATCCTTACAGAAGTTATCAATTTGTTCCGAACTCCATATGCCTTTCCATGCTGTGTTATTTGTTATTATTTCAACACCTAAGTCTGAATCAAAATCAATTCTGATTTTAAAATACTTAGCTGAATTTTCGATTGGTAATTTATTTATTATAGACATTTTATAAACTCGTCAAAATTCAAGCGCGCGCTGCATAAATATTTTACAAACTCTGAGGTTAGGTTTATGACAGATCAAATGTCAAGTGCGTCAAGTGATATCAAATATAATGCAGAGATAATAATATAATGGTGAAATAATTCCAATGACATATTTACCAACAAAAGAAATAGTCAACGTATATACCGTATATACTCATCTAATATTATCTCTGTGTATATAAAGTACTAATCATACTAATTTTGTCAAGAAAACTTACAAAAATCTAGGCGGTGTCTATATGTAACTTTATGTTTCCATGCGAATGTATCTGTGATATAAATGATACATAAGTATTTCTGTGATCTTAACTTTAAATAATAAATCTTATAAAATAATCAAAGATATTCCTGAATGCTCCTGAATCAATAGCAATAGATATATCTCAATCGCAGTTTCTTCTAAATCCAAATTAATTAAGAACGAATCAATATTGATTTAATTTATAGAAACTTAAATTCAAATAATTAAAATTTTAATTTTTTTTATTAATTCTTATTTAATTAAATTAATTAAAAACATTCGAAATTAACTTTTTTCAAAAATTTCAAATCAAATATAGATTGCAAATGTGAATATATTTGTATAAATATGTTAATCTAAATTTTTTCATGCAGGAACTAATGTTTTATAATTTTGATGATTTCTATTCAAAACATTCTTCTCACATAAAATTTAGTTAAAATATTTGTTAAAGAGATGGCACTCCAATTTTAATATGCCGAGATCATTTACAACTTTGCACTTAATTTACACCAATATTTACACGATGTTACTAAGATGTTTCTTGTTTTAGATATTTGTTTATATCTTTAGTAGTATATTATACATATTATCTTTCAACTATAATATAGCTTATTGGTGCCATTCATACAGTAGAAAATTTAATGTTATAAAAAGTTAATGATAATTTGTTTTTTTGAATTATTACTGCTATAACAGTATTGTAAATACTAGAATATATCAATCGTAACAGAAAATTTTTACCTATCACAGAATAATTTGACTTCCAAACATTGACGCAAATACATTATCTATTTATAGTTTCAATTTTGTTTGTTCGCCGCAACAGCTGCTATTGATGTTACATTTAATTCTGCATCTCTTTTACACTTCTCTTGTTTTACAGTGATAGTAAGGTAGTCAAATGTTAGTGGGGAAGAAAGTGAGGAAGGAAATGACGTCAACTACTCTAATTTTCTTTAAATTTTTAGCCCTTTAATAATTAAGACTAATTATTAATCACTATTTCAATCGTTATTAACTTCTGTAGAATTGCGGATTAAATAAATATATTTGAGATTTTGATAGCCAACTTTGAATACACAGTGAAGTTTCGTATAAATTCACTTATGGTTTATATAACCCAATTTACGGAAGACTATAATCTTATTAAAAACTTAAAATTTTAAATTTTAGAGACCATTTTTTCAACAAAAGCAGCCTATAAACTTGTTCAAAACTAAAGTCGCTAAGAACATATGCTTAACTCCAGACTGTTATGTTTTCGGGTTTGAGCCCCGGACCAGTGCTATATTTTCTGGATATGATTTTTAACAAAATTAATTTGATTATGTGCTCTCCTTATCATAAAGCTTACAAGGTACCCCGACGTATCTGTGATTTTCATTAACATTTTGCATCACTGATATAATTAAGGATTAAGACTCTCTCACGCTGGAACATACTACTTGGTACGCCGACTTTTTCAGTGGGGTGTATTGGACTTGTACTGTAATGTTTATTAATAATCTGTTAATAAACATTGAAAGTGCACGTGTAAGTTTTCTTCTCTGAGACGCTGAACAAGATATAGTAAACGCAAAGAAGACCACGTACGTTCTGTACGGAGTTATATTTCCCAATAATTTGGAAGGTACATGGTCCTGTGCAGAACGTGAGGTGGTACTTTGATCTAAGTACGTATGAAGCATACTATGAATACAGAGGTATGAACTTTAGACTTTCAATATAGTGGGTGTAAGATAAACATTAAAGCTGAAACTTTCTCTCATAATAAATTGTGTTTATGCGGAATAACTCCTATAAAGACTACTAAAAAGTCGGACACATGCGTGTTCACTTATTGCTACTCTTTGATATGTTATTATTTCCATATTAGAGTAAAATCATGTTATCTTGCGTACGTACATTCGCTTTAGCCGCAAACATACGTACTTATACATATATATAATTACGAATCAAATCAAAACTTAATATAGAACTTAACATATATTTCTCTTAATATGTATATATATATTACAACTAATTAAATTAAGTAATTAATTTCTTAACAAAACTCAAGCAAGCATGCAGTTTTAAAATCAAGTTATGTATCTATACATAGACCGTGATGAATTCTGAGATGTTCGGTCATCTGTCTCTTGTGATACACAACAATTGAACAGTTCGGATGAAAGCAAGGCAATCTTCTAGTGGAATTACAAGCATTACTTTTTAAGTGTTTCCAATAAGATTGTCTACTGTGATATATAGCATGACAACTCTCGCACATTCTGGAATATGGGAACGTATTCCTGACACTCCGGACTTTTTTAACACCAATGGGTCGGTCACAAACCTTTAATCTTCTATGTTTATCAAAGGATTGCCTGCAACTGTATCTCCTGCTACAAATTTCACATATACGGGGGTATTTGTGAAGATTAATCGAGTTATTCAGCTTAGGTTTTACAACTTTTTTGATTTGATTTTCGATGGAATTCTTCATTAGGAGTTCCTCTTGTTTTTCATGCATGTCTAAATGTTTTCGCAATTCGGTAGCTCGATGGAATGTTTCTGGACAGTAGATACAACCATAGCCCTTCAATTGCGGGTAAAGTGGGTCTTGCGTTGCACTAGGTGTAATTTCATTTAAAGATTTATTTTTTGGTGAATCTGGTCTCGGTTTCGGAGTACAGGGACTTTCAGGTGATTTTTCTTTATGAGATAAATTTATTTTCCAATCGACGCGCGATTTCTTTACTTTAGATTTTATAGGTGTAACATCTTTAGGTGTAAAATTATATGACCTTCTTGACAACACTTCAGGAGTAGAAGTAAATTTTTCTGGGAGACGGACAACCCTACGTGATATTCTGTAGAAAAAAAGCAATATATTTAATACATCTTTATTCTGGTACATATATGTTTCATTTTAAAATCATGTTTACCTTCTGCCATATCGGAGACTTTCTTGTTTTATTCTGGCAACCTCCGTCATCTTAGGTCTTACAGCCTAAAAATTAATACAATTGTGTCATATTTCTGACAAAACTATAAAACCATTACATTAAATTTTATCCCTTTTATTTTACAGGAAATACAGGAATATTTCTCTGAATACTTGTATGCACCGTTAAATTCGGTTCTTATATTCCTAATTTTATCATGTACCTTTCCTTACCAGAGATCTGTGATCTCTCTGAAAAGTTCTTAAACAATTATAATGTGCATATGTAACTAAAACATTTTACCTTCGTTGCTGTTTTCATCTCATCAATATATTCTGTCGTATCTTCTTCTTCAATCTATAAGAATGATTACAAATTATAAATAACATTTAGTTTTATGCATATATTCATATAGAAATGTAACTACCTACCCAGTTATTATCTATTTCATCGCTGTCGCCTGTAACTGGACCATTATATACTTTCGGCCTATAAAAACAATTACAGAATATACACAAACAAGAAAAATATAAACAAAAAGTAAGAAATAAATTTATTTATTTACCTCGGCCTCTTCTTTTGATTTATAGTTTTTGATATTGTAGCAGCTGTTTTCTTCTGCAAAACAGTAATAACAATTAAACATAAATACATTATGCAATGCAAATTATACAAATGCATTATGCAATTTATTTCAAATCAGCTCTTCAATGAATATACATTATTGACTTTATTTTTAGAAAGGTTTTTATTTACACTTGACGTCTTTAGTATATCAGATATAAAAACCGTAAATAATTAAAATATTGAAACATATTATTGAATAGAACTGAACTTGAGATGAGAATTAAAAGTTGTTACAGATAAAAATGGGGATCATCCATAAATTACGTCACACAAATTTCTTATTATTTATCCCTCTCCTAGTTGTCATGTCATATCCCCATGTTGTGACGTCACATGTTTAAAAAAGAATCTTTTTTCTATCACGCTAAATCTATTGTATCTAGTAAGAATTACCTTTCAGGTTAACTGAAATTACCCTTTTTTTAGTTTCTACAATACCTTCCAGCCTAACTGAAACTACCTTTTTTATTTAGCTCCCACGCGAAATCAATTGTATGTACCCTACAAACAATTTCTCTAAATCTCGTCCGAATCTAATACGATTCTAATGCGATTCGGTTCAATCCGTTCCTAATCCTATACGAATCTTGTCAATATTGTTTGTAGGGTACTCACAGTTAGCTTCCAGTATCATTCAAATTACCTCATTCTTAGCTTCCACGTTAAATCATTCTATAGTATCTAGTCACAATTGCCTTCCAGCTCAACTAAAAGTACTTTTTCTTTAGCTCCTACGCGAAATCAATTGTATGTAGTCACAATTATCTTCCAGCTTAACTGAAATTTTATCGAATTTATATTTTGTACAGGGGCCGCTGTAAGCAATCTAACCTTTCTAATCTCTAAATCTTTTCTAATCTTGTGCAATTTTTTGGAAACTGAATTTTAGATAAGAGGAGACCTCACGAAGCTTACGACTTCTCCTTCCCTCTTGTCATACTTTGTGAACCCACCCTCCCCCTTTGCGTGAGATGTAAATAATGAATGACCCCATAGTGGTTAAAATAACATGAAAAAATGTATATACAAATATTATATTCTATATTCATGAGTCGAAAATAAAAACCGCACATTTAGAAACTCTGATAATTTTAACAGTATAATTAATTACGTGAAATATAATTTCTAATACCTCTGCAACTACTTCTTCCTTGGATTTCAATTTTACATTTGAATTATTCTTTGGAGACTTCATTTTTATACTTGTACAATTATCTTTTAAAATTTTTGGTGATTTTATCTGGAAAGAATTTTGCTTTTAAAAATTGTTATTAGTAAAACATTATTATTAATTAAAACCGGTTTAATGCTTACTATATTACAAACAGTATTTTCCCCGTTGCTAATTACAATTTCTTTATGCACTTGTTTTGGCAATGACTGTTTCTGTAAGGAGATGGAATTGTATTATTAGGTAAAAAATGTATGTAAACAATATAATTACTTAATGAAGTAACAAACCTCTACACCTGTGCCACTCCTTTCAGTATTTAAAGTTTTTGAATCAACACACAGCGGCGACCTGAATAGTTTATTATAAAAACATTATTGCAAAGCATAACAATACATAGATATGAAATTATTTATTTGTTTATAGAAACTTACGATTGTTGTAGTTTTCTTTTGGCGGCTTCGTTTTCTTCTTGGGCCTATAACAAAATAATGTACTTCTAAATCTTTATTCATATTTATGACTGATACTTTTAAATTTGATTAAATTTAAAAATAATGTTAATGTAAGTGTCCTTATTACAAATATTTTAACCAGGTGTGAAGCGAAATATTAATACAACCTACAAAGTAAAAAACAGATATCGTTTTAACGTAAATCTCGAGAACAGTCAAGAGATTTTCTTTAAAAACTGAGAAGAATAATTTTGTATTTAGTTTTTACATGTACGAGTATATAAAAGTATTCTCCGATAAGAAAAAAATAATAACGTTTGTAATTTATATTTGAATGTACTTTTGCCTAGGAACATCACCTAATTAATAATACAAAATATTAAAATTCTTAACTACTTCAGGATAATATTCATTCTTTAAATGTATTCTAAAATATAGTAGAAATTGCTTCCAATTACCTTTTTTGCCGCCGCTTTAATTTTAGCCTTCTGTGCACTAGGTATCACATTGCGTCTCATTAGCTCCAGCTCATGTGCTGCACTTTCCCAGAGATCCCATTCGAGAACAGTTTTCTTACTTACGGTTTGTGGGCTAGTCTACGTAAAAAAAAAATTATATTACAAATTTGACATCAACAATCGTACAATATGAGGTTTAAGGGCTGCGTCATACCACTTTTTCTTTCTGATTATCCTTCACAACAGCAATTTCTTTACTTTCGTTAGAACTTTGTACTAAGAATTCCTGATTAATTTCCACAGCATACAATTTATCTTCACGCTTACGTGGAACTGTAGCTTTCCTCTTTTTTGAGTTACTCTCTTCCAGAATATTTTCTTTCGCTATGTTTCTAACGTCTTCCTCCGTTTTTTTCGGGGTATTAATTGCCTTGCTTTTTTCTTCTGTTGTTATTACTTTTGAAACTTCATTTTTTTCATTACGTAAATTATTTTGTTCAGTAGTATCTTTCAGATGACCCACTTTATTAGTTCCCACAGATTTTCTTTTAGATGGTGAACTTCGTCGATTGTTGATTGCTTTCTCATCACCGGATTTTGGCGACTTAGGTTCTTTGTTTGTACTAGATCTTCTTCTACGTTGAATGTTTTCTTCAACAATTAGAGTACCACTTTTCTCTTGACTTCTGTTTGGTGATTTTGTAAAATGTTTTTTGGTATCCGGAGAAACATTTACGTTTATCGAAGAAATATTTTCTTCAGATTGTATTTTAGAAATATTTTCATTTCTTTTCCGCAGTTCTGTCACTGTTGTTTTAGATTCTGGTGTAAAGGTTTGTTCGCCTATGTCATTGCCTTCATCAGTCTTATTCTTAAACTGAATACTCATTGAACTGCTACTTTCATTTACATTTTCTGTTTCAGATGTGCTCTCATTATCTTTACTATCTTTCATTAAAACATCTGTTTCTAATTTTAGGTGAAAATCTTGTGATACATCAGTTTCTAGTTCATCTATAAGATCTATAGTTTCCACTATGTCTTTTGATTTCATTGGATGTTCATGTAAGTCAGTTACAGGTTTCTTTTTAAGTCGTAGTTTTGGTAATTCCTTAGGCTAAAACAGTTATAACATATTATTTCCACACAAAATTACTAATACTTTTCAGTTAAAGTGTGATTCAGTTACGAAACTATTTGTAAAATTATAGTGAAAAAAACTATCAACTAATATTTCAACAGTTACAGTTCGTAAAGTTTTAATTTAAATTACTTAAATAAAAGCATTCTGTTTTAACTTAAGAGGTTTCTCACACTGGCAAATAGACTACTTGCGACTTCCGACTTATTCAGTTTACCCACACACAGTTTACCATGAGATGAGTTTCTACATTAATATTTATCAATACACCACTGTATCGAAGAAGACTGTAGTTCATACGTGAATAAAAGTACCGCCTTCCGTTACAAGTGGAGCATTGATAAATATTAAAGTATAAGTTTCATCTCTTGATAGTGCTAATGCGAAACTCGAATACTCGTACTCCCTATTGAAAAACTCGGTGTCGCAAGCAGTTGGTTTCAGTTTAAGAGAGCCTAAAACAATTCATATATAATAATAGCTTCTTAATAATATTGAACCAGTGCAGACGAACCTTAAGATTAAATACTTACGTAAATAATGCTTACATAATAATACTGCTGATGGCGTAGCACAAAGAAAAAATATTTCATTTTTAACTTTGAGATCAAAAATGTTAAATATAAAATAACGTATAAATGCAATTTTTTCTACATGAACTAAAATATACTTAAAACGTAAACAGAAAACCTTCTTATCAGATAGTCAGAAAAAACTTATTAATTGTTCAAGTAGATATTTAGATAGTTATTACATATATATATAATTTAATTCGTTTTAAAATATATTCAAACACTAGAAATAATTTTTTAAAACGAAGATTTAGTAAAATCAATTATATTACAGAATTAATATAAAAATTACCTTCTTTGCGTTATTCTTAGAACTGGTGCTTTGATCATTTGAGTCACCTTCTATGAATTCAAGCAGTTCACGAAATTGCTGTTCAGATTTAACCGCAGTTAATTTCAAGTCATACCAAGACATTATTTGAAAACTGCAGTTGGAGCATATACATTGCGGGAGGTCATCATTAGGGTAAATCTAATGTTGTATGACATAGATATTTAATAAATAATATTAATTTATTGTGAAATATTAAGAGGTATATAGAAAATTACAAACCGTTATTTGGAGTGTTTGTTTTATCTTAAGTCCCAATAAAAATTCTTTACCCTCTCCTTTAAATATAGGTATTAGTCTATCTGCTGGACTTGCACAAATCCGACAAAAGGAGTCGAAGCTCACACCGTTTATATCTGTAATAAAATGATAAAACATCACATAAGAAATTATAGTTTATGTAACAAACAAAATTGTATGTTATTTTTAAATAGATCACATAATTCTGCAGCATTATTCAATAAAGTTACATAATTAATTCTACTGCAACATAATTAATTCTGTAAACACTGCTTTCGGTTATGATTTTCAAGAACATAGACAAACACATTACTTACAATAATCATATGCATCCATTTTGTAAAAAATATTAAAACGTAATATTCCAATGTCGCCGTTCAATACCAAATAATTCTCATGTTCGATGTAGTATCACCATAACATTTAGTATAATTATAAATTAAAATCAACTAACAAGTAAAATTCGTTCAAGGAATTCAGAAAATAGATAGTTTACACTAAAAATGCTTCAAATGAGCATTGTGCCTGCATTGTGCATGATGTGATGACAGCATCACCAGCTTAGTCATAGCATCACTAGAGGTCCTTTCATACGGTGCAAACAACACTAACCGACAGAGAGTTGGTAGTAAGTGGTAGCAAGATATATGCAGCAGAGACTTGTAGGTTTAATAATAAATTTTTAAAATATATCTTTATGTGGTATGCAATAAGATAATTGAAATTGTTATTATCAGTTGTATTGTATTATATAATATTATATTATGTTATTTAAAGTCTGTAATTGTTACAACTTAATTATAAAATATATCGTTTAAAAACTTTTCACAAATATTATTTAAACTTAAGGGTTCGTATTTATTGGTGACTATTAATTTTTCAAGTTATGCGAGAAACCGTTTTTAGAAAACTGAGTAAAACCAATACCAACCAAGAATGACCACTGAATCCAACCAGAGATAAATACCCTGCAACCCTGAGTACACTGTAAAAGTTGTGTAATCTAACTTTATCATACATGTGATTTTCATAAAAAAATCAGGTTATTATTATTAAAAACGACACATTGTAACTATGGATGGAATTTCGTTGTTTCATACGTTCATTTCAACACATGGTCAACAGTTAGTATCATCTGGTATTCCAAAACATTTTTGGGAAGTGTTATTTAAGAAACTGCAAAACCAAATTTTTGATGCCGGTGAAGCTTTCTCGTTATTGTTTGTAGATTATGATGAAGAAGAACGAGAGTATGAAGATCCTGTATGGGCTGTCCAGGTGTCTAAACCGGGTGGTATTAATGCAAATGATCCGACTCAAATTTATTTAATAGATCATGCTTGGACATTTCGTACAGATTCTTGTAGGCAACAACTTAGAGCTCATTCAGCTCTTCTAGATAGAATGTGTATGCTTATGGGAATCGACACAGAGAAATCACTTGATGAAAAAGTTGAAAATGTTTATAAGGTGATGTGGAAGTATTGTCAAACGTACGCTATTGGAGGAGAAGAAACAAGCGTTGAAGATCGTATACCTGTTTGGTATATCATGGATGAACTAGGATCTGGAATTCCACATAGCGATGACCCAAACTTCAGAACCGTACCTTTTGTATACGTTCCCGAACAAATAACGTATAGTCTGTTGTTTCCAATAAAATATACTGAGGAAGGTAGTAATGTAACCCGCGACTTTGTGGAAGGTTCATACAAAGAATCATTAGAACGCACAGCACTGTTACTGCCATGGCAAAGTTGCGATTTTTCTGATGAAAATTATATCCAAACTGAACCAGATGAGAATTACTTTTTAGGTGGAAGAATTGAAGAAACTTTACCAGTTGAAAATGTTAGAGATCCGCAAATAAATTTACCTTTAAAGGTTTACTCCGATTATAATTTAATAAATCAACATTTGACGAATGAGAATTTTCAAATTGTTGATGATGAGAACATTGCTGATATATTATGGTACACCCGTCATTTTAAAGGGTTTGCCGAGTTGAGTGAAAATGCTCCAAATAAATTTGTTAATCAATTTCCATTTGAAAATGTTATAACAATCAAAGATTTATTAAGCGTTGTTTCAAGAAGAAATTTTAAATCAGAAGCAAAAGACTCGTTAGAAACATTACCAAATTGGTTGCCAACTACATTTAACTTGAAAACAGAGTTAGTTAAATTTGTGGCTTATTTTCAAAATAGACAAATTAAAGAGTTAGATAATCACTGGATTTGCAAACCGTTTAATCTAGCCCGCGGTTTGGATACACATGTAACTAATAATTTGCACCACATATTAAGATTAACTGCAACCGGCCCTAAAGTAGCTCAAAAATATATCGAAAAACCGGTCTTGTTTTCACGCCCAGAGGTGGACGGCTCTGTTAAATTCGATATTCGATATGTTATTTTGTTAAGAGAAACACAACCACTAGATGTTCACATTTACACCAATTTTTTCTTGCGCTTTGCTAATAAACCATTTGCTCTAAATAATTTCGATGATTATGAACAACATTTCACTGTTATGAATTATAATGAAAATGCAACTTTATGTAGAATGTTATGCGCCGATTTCAAAAAGGAATGGGAGTTACAATATCCTGGTTTCAGCTATGAAGATGTGGAAAATAATATTGTAAAAATGCTGCGGGAAATGTTTGAGGGGGCGATTGCTAAAGAACCTCCATGTGGAATAGGCCGCAGCCCACAAAGTCGAGCTCTGTATGCTGCTGATATCATGTTAAAATGGCATGGGGATCAAATAATCCCACAGCTGCTGGAAGTTAATTGGACTCCTGATTGTAAGAGAGCCTGTGAATATTATCCAGAATTTTACAATGATATATTTAAGTTGCTGTTTTTGAATGATGTCAACACTGATGTTTTTAAAAAACTATGAGACTCTTTTATATTTTTATAAGTTGTAATTTGTTTTATTCCTAATACTATATATGTATATAATTTTACATATGTAATTTTTATATATATAATATTATATATGTATACAATTCCTGTATATAGTTCAAATTATGAGAGTTCGGCACAACACATACTTAAAACGTAAAGTTGTGCCGTATAAACTGCCGATACAACAAAAAAGCACTATTTCTATAATGTATATAGGAACGAATAAGATAAAATATATTATCGTATCATAGATTTATACGGTTCTTATAACCTCTTAAGTATGAGTCGCCGCCAAACTTTCGTAATTTGAACTAGATAATATTACATATATGATTTTTATATAAACATTTTTTTTATGTAAGTACCCGTTAAACACAGTATTGAAGGTTTATCTAACAAAATAAAAGTAACAATGTTACGTAATGTGGTTTGTGATTTGCTTTTCGGCTTTTTAAAAAAGACGATTAGCATAATTGCACAACTTCTTAAGATCACCCTTTTGAGGATTAAAAGTTTTTAAAACAGTTAAGAATAATAAAAAGACTGCTAGAATAAATGTTACTAGCTTTTGTTGAATAGTTAACTTTAATAAATGTAAAGTAAAATCCTGTGTTATATTGAGCGGGTATAATGTAAAATAAAGATAATAAATATTAATTTGATTGATATAGTGTTTTATATAAAACTTAATCTGAACGCCACACTATTATTAAATTAAAAAAGTTAAATCTTTATATGATCAGATCCAGGTCAGATTCAGTTTGGATTTATCAATTTTATTACACTTTGAACTGAAATCAATAGTTTACATGATCCTAGTCCAGTTCTGTGCTTATCTGAGTTGCGATTTCAAATTTGTGTTTTACATTAGGTGTACAGCGTAAATTTGACAAAAGAAAAATATTTTGGATTTATATCTCATGTATATTTTATTTCTGTTTGGTAAACACAAAAGGGTGAACATACTTCTTTTCACAAGTATATATAACCAGTTTTATAGCTTTATTATTTTTATTTAAAGCCAATTTCATTTCTATCTTAAGTCAAAATAAAACTACTTTTTTTGCGTTTGGAGCGGCTGCCCTACTTTTTAGGCCGGCACTGTTTAGAATAATCAAAATTGATTGATTTTATTGCTTTGTCTTCACATTAAGTCGCATAAATTAATATATGATAAGTCCATTTAAATAATTTTTTTCATTATGTTTGTTTGACATAATATGTTTACTACTTCCGAAATTAAAAGTGGCTTTCCAAGATAAAACGGTTAATCGAGATGTGCAGACATAGAACAAGAAAAGTTATGGGAATTTATTGGGAAGCCATGTGGTAAACCATGTATGTATTGTAGTTCATTATTGTGAACCATTCGGTTTTATGACGATAATATAATAACGCTATATTTAATTTTATTTAATAAATTTAAAACAAAAACATGAAACCAATTTTTTTCTATTTCCATCTCCTCCATTACCCATACTACTATTCAACTTGTCTCACTCTTGTTTCTTATCTTTCGTTTTGCAGTGCTCACTTTTAATATACCAACATTTTGAAATTTTTTAAGAAATCAGTAAACTCATACAGATAATAGTCTCTTTTCGATTACAGATTTCCGATTTCCTCTTCGTAGCTTCAAAATAAAAAATAGTACAAAAACGAATATATAATAGAATAAATGAAAAACGATATACAGGTCACTATAAAACGTCTTCAAAATAAATTTGTATTTTTTATCTTTGTTATACAATTATGGTAAACTTAGACCGTGATGAATTCTGAGATGTTCGGTCATCTGTCTCTTGTGATACACAACAATTGAACAGTTTGGATGTAAGCAAGGTAATCTTCTAGTGGAATTACAAGCATTACTTTTTAAGTGTTTCCAATAAGATTGTCTACTGTGATATATAGCATGACAACTCTCGCACAATCTGGAATATGGGAACGTATTCCTGACACTCCGGACTTTTTTAACTCCAATGGGTCGGTCACATACTTTTAATCTTCTATGTTTGTCAAAGGATTGCCTGCAGCTGTATTTTCTGTTACATTCTTCACATGTACGAGGGTATGTGTAAATACTCGAATTTTTCGACTTAGGTTTTACAACCTTTTCTATGGAAGTCTTCAATAGGTTTTCGTGAATGCCTAAGTGTTTCCGCAGTTCGGTAGCTCGGTGAAATGTTTCTGGGCAGTGAATGCAAGTATAACCTTTCAGTGAAGGGAAAAGTGGGTTTCCTCCAATTGCATTTGTGTTTGTAGGTTTGACTTTTGGAAAATTGTGGTATTGATTTGATTTTTCTGTTGCAGATAAATCTATGTGCGATTTCTTCGGTGATCCGCGATTAGGTTTCATCGGTGTATTGGGTACCTCAGACTTAATAGTAAAACTTTCTGGGAGACGAACTATTCTACATGTTAATCTGAATGAAAAATATGTTATCTAAATTCTTTTTTTCTTAAATATATATTTCATTTAACAAGAAAATACCAATTTACCTTTTTAAATTATGAGCATTTTCTGGTTGCATTTTTACATTTTCTGTTATCGGTACTACAGTCTAAAAATTAGAAAATTGTATTTCACATATTTCATACAATAGAAATGAATTACATTAAATATTTACCTTTGTATTATCTCCTGATTTGTTTTTCAAGCTCTCTAATTGTACAGGAGATGCATTTTTCTGAAACTGTTTGAAATTTGTTATTTTAGTTTGCTTTGTTCTTGTTTTATCTCGCAAAAGATTTTGTTCTAGATATTCATTTTCGGAGGTTTTGTTTTTCATAGAACTAGATGTTGATTCCGAGGTTTTGGAATCAACATTTGTATTAAATATTTTCTGAGAGCTTTCAGTAGAATATCTAACTGGAGAACGTACTGTTAATCGCCTGTATTATAACATATTTTGAAATAAATCTTATATATTTCAGTTTCGATTTAAAAAAAGAACACAATTTACCTCCTGGTGATAGAGAGGGGTTGCCGTTGGATTGGTTCAAGCTTAGATTTTAAACTCTTGATTTAAACATTAAATTAGTCAACTTAAATTGTCAATTAGTAAAATTTGTTATTGAGTAACTATTTACATATTAATTATTATTGATAAATACCTGATTATCTTGCGCACTCTCCTTAAAATTCTGTAGATAACAGCTCCTCAGTAATAGAGAAGGCAGCTCCTCCTAAAATTATTAAAGGTCGTCTTATTGTTGAAAACGAAAATTCATACATGAAATATAATACGGTTTCTCCTTTATTAAATTTAATTAACTAATCATTCATAAATGTGAAGCATATATTTACCTGAAGTGTTACCGAGCCGTCTTCATTAACGCTTTTTATTTCAATATCTGAAAGCTAAAATAACATTTAAAAAAAATTTCAAAGTTCTAGCACCAAGGTTGTAAAAACAGTATATTTCTTTGGGTTCTTTATATAGAAAAATCAAGTAAAATTTAAATGAAGTACCTGTTCATTTTCAGAATGTGTATTTTCATCATCTGAGTCAACAGGTTCACCTGGTATAAATCCACGCAGTATCCGAAGGTGCTCTTCAGATTTCATAGCCGTTTCTTTTAAGTCATACCAGGACAGTATTTGAAAGCTACATCTAATACATATGCATTTAGGCAGATCATCTTCAGGAGTAACCTAATTTGATAATTATAAAACAAATAATTACTATAAATATATTTGAATGACTATTTAAATAAATTATTTAAACAAACCATTATTTGAAGTACTTCTTTAATTTTCTCTCCAAAGAAAAAGTTTTTGGAGTCTCCTTCAAATATATGAACCATTTCCTTTGTTGAACTTAGACAAATACGACAAAAGTAATCAAAACCATCCACGTCAATTGGTCTTAATCCACGTAGTGGAGAAAGCTGCTCTTCAGATTTAGTAGCCGTGTTTTTTAAGTCAAAACATGACAGTATTTGAAAATTGCATCTAGTACAAATACACTTTGGTAAATCATCTTCAGGAGAAATCTAATTTTATAAACGCACTATTTAATACTTTGTAATTTATAGATTATTATTATAAAGTAAATTATACAAACCATTATTTGAAATACTTCTTTAATTTTTTCTTCTAGAAAGAGCTCGGACCCGTCATCAAATATAGGAACCAAATCATCTGTTGATGTTACACAAATTCGACAACAACACTTAAAACTCTTATCGATTATGTCTAAAATACGTAAAGTTGAATATTTAGAAAAAACATATACGTAATTTATGAAAAGGTATAACTTTTATTATGTTCAATTAATATATTAATAGTTCAAACATCATTAAATAATATGTATAAATGTATAAAAATATAATGTATATAAACTTATATACAGTTCAAATTACGAGAGTTCGGCGGCGACTCATACTTAAAATAAGTTGTGGGGTATACACTGTCTATATAAATAAAAAGCACTGATTCACTTACTTTTCTATAATGTATATAGAAGCGAATAAGATAAAATTCCATATCGTATTATAGACTTATACCGCTCTTATAACCTCTTTTAAATATAAGTCGCCGTCGAACTATCGTGATTTGGATTATATACATGCATTTGAAACATATTACTTACTATCCATTTAGCAGAATATAACAGAATGTAAACGTTGAATTGTAGTAGGAGCCTCTAAAAACAATAATCGTAATAGTTTTTGCAGTCAATATTCTTTAAATGTAAATAACTGTCAATACTCAATAGCAGCTGTCGATCGTTATCATGTGTTTTGTTTGCTCTGTTTTCGACAAGTGTGAATCATAGATAATAGTCTGAATGGGCTGCCACATGAGTAGTCTTTGGGCCACATTATATATACTATCACAGAGGCCGCTAAAAGCTGGTGTATAAAAAAAATAAATGGTAGGGTGCTAACTTTTTCTGCTATGAAGCTAACCATTTCTTTAACTCTTACGCGAAAATGGGCTTGTGTCCTCATTTTTTAGTGGTAGATTTTTCAATTCTTGATTGAAATTGATGTTACTAAATGTGCATTGGCGTGTCTATTTTATTAAATATCTAAATATTGACGGAGATATAGCAATTAAAAGTTTGAATTGTAGTTTTAGCGCTAGAAATGGTCGGCCATATTTTTATGACGTGAAATGCATTTTAACGTCAGTTATTTGTTGAGTAGGAATCCAGGGAAAATTTCAGAAACGTAGAAAGTCCTTTACAAAACATCAAAATTTAAAAAACTATGTTACACCTGTTTAGAAGATACGATTAGAACATAGATTATGGAAGATAAACGATGTTGAAAGTGCAACTAAACATACAATTTTAGAATTACGAACATTATACAGAGTAAATGATGATGTTATTTACTTAGTATTCTTAAAATATTAGAATAATACAATGAATATCTTTATATGGTGTTTTATTTAAACATTTATTTATTAAACATATGACAAATTAAACAATTTTTATTTTCAAAACTTAAATATGTAGAAAAAATAAATTTACAAACTACCTAATAAAATCTACAATAGATACTCGTACTAAACTAAATAAATTTATACAATAGATGTTTCAAATTTTATTAGTAAAAATTTGAATATTTTTTATATAAATAACATGTTTTTATTTCAATAATTATGAATTCTACTCAAAATAATCGGTCTTTTCATGTCAGTTTAACATATACCTTAATATAAATCTAGTTTTAAAGTCGTTTGGAACTAAAACAACAAAGATACAATTTTGTATTCTTTTAATATTTAGTTGTGTTAAATTAGTTGTTATGTTGATTAAAAACATAACTTAACCCTAAACTTAAATGTCAAATTTGTAAACTACTCGTTAAGCCCGATAACTTGCTTTCTGAAACTCTTTTCTTATTGAATATTTTGAACCTTTATTTAAAAATCAGAAAATTAACGAAGATATATAGTTTAAATTTTTGGTTTCCCGCGCAATTTATGACTAACAAGTTTTCTGACGTCATTTATATTTTGCTATTTGCACACTAGAGTGACCCTTATTTACTCTTATTATTACTGTTATTTTTTATTGCATTAGCCCCCAGTTTGGTGCCATTTCATGAAAAAATAATCTGTGTAAATTTCAGGTTATTCGGTTTTTCGGTTATTACATTTTTTAAATTTATTTATCTTGCGAAATATTAATTTTATGCAAAAAAGTTATATACAAAAAAACTATTTTTTATTTCCATGGATTTGTTGTAAAACAAGTGATTTTCACGAATTTCTCAAAAATCGTTAATGGTACGAGAAAAAGTCATAGATGATAATATATGTATTTTTAATAGGTCTTCAAATTTCACTTACAACTTTTTTACATAAAATTAATCTTTTACTAGATAAATAAATTCAAAATTTTTTTTCTTTCGATTTTTCGTTATACCGTTATCCGATGTACCTGAAATTTTACACAGTTTGTTTTTTTAAATGGGAGGGAAGCGCAAAAAAAATTTAATTTTTGAAAATAAAGGCCACTCTATTGCACACTTCTTTTACGGGTTATCGATACTTAAACCGTTTGAGTAACCACATGTCTTTCTAATTGGTTTAATTTTTTGTCATGTTTTGTCACTTTAATTATCCTGTTTCTTTAAGTGACTTTTAATTGCTAATATGTTTTATAATATTGTAGTTAACGGGGTTGTGAACGGGGTTGTAATATTTTAGGGGTCGATTTTTTAATTCTTTATTGAAATATTGCTTAATAATACGTTATTGGCGTTTTTATTTCATTAAATATCCAAAAATTGACGATTATATGTCTACAGTTTAAATTTTGTTTTACTGTGTAATATTCTGGTTGGTATCCTAGTAGTTGATGACGTCCACTAGTCAGTAGAATATAATAAGTAATCTTATTTATTTTTCATTTTATATCACGAGATTATATTGAAACCTTATGGATCTCACAACAGTTGCTATAGCTGTGTCGTTTAATTCTGCATCTCTTTTGCACTGCTCTTGATTAACAGTGGTAATAAAGGTTGGCAAATGGTAATGGGAAGAAGCTGAGAAAGGAATGACGTTGACTAATCAATCATTTTTTGTAATTTTTTACCTTTTAATTATTTAAGCGAAAAGGCGACTATTTCATTTCTATAATATTGTGAATTGAAGAAAAATAATTGGACACAGTGCAGTTTTATATAAATTGAGTTACGGTTCACAACCCTATTAATTGAGACATTTATTATCCAACCCAATTAGCTAAGACACAACTTAAAACAACATAAAATAACAATTAACAAATTTATTAGATAACATATGAAATGAATATCTCTTTCTATATTAATATATTTTACTATACCGTTACGGTCTACTGTGAGAAAGAGACAGAGTATCGGGGTGCTATATTGGTGTTAAGATAATATACGAATTCGTTAAAAATTTCAATAATTTAACATGTTATTTATTCAAATGTTCATTTGCGTTGCTAATGTTAAATAAAAAGGTTTTTAACATATGGATACACATTTTTGTTTCTTGATTTATAATTTTTAAGTAGAGACTACTGCGAGAGAGTCATACAGATCGTATGTTAAAGTAGAGTTAGGCTGGTTTCATACGACATTGCACTGCACGTTTTTTACAGTATTCAATTTTAAACGTATAATGAGCGGGATGTTTACACGATACATTCTTATTAGTAAAAACGGTATAGCAATTCGGTCAAAATAAACTATAAAATATTGGTAAATTAGTTATATTTCGCATAGAGCTGAAAGTTGGTATACACCTTGGGGACATTATTACAAATAAAATACTATAAGTCTTTACCGATCGCACATCTGCATAAAAAGTTATTCAAGGTCAAAAGTCAATAAAAATGGTTTTTCCAATTTTTATGGTAAACGGTAAGTTTTATCTTAAAAATAGATCAGACGAAAGTTGTAGATCATGAAATTATCTACAATAATTGTTATCAACACACATATAATCAAGTTGACGATAATGGGCGGTCGCACGCAGTCAGCTTCGGTGTGAGACCAGCCTACTATTTTTTATTATACACAAAAAATCTCTCCATAAAATTTTGAAAAGTTATTGAAGAAATAGTTATTGTAGTTTAAAGGTCCTTACTTATTAAGTCATAAACAAGAAGACCTTCACTTAGTGTAAAATCTTTCATAAACTTTCATAAAATTTATGTATGAAAGTATTTTATAAATTATGTATGATTTAGTTTAGCTTTGTTGTTATTTTTGTTATCAGTGCAGAGAATAAAAGAAGTTATTACATATATTGTATAATATATTTTAATTATAAACCCACAGTCCTTATCTAGTCCTTATCTAGTCCTTATCTGACATACGCTCATAGAGTCACTTAGTGATTTTAGTTCATAGAAGATACATCGATATATGATGTCGTTAAAAGCGGTTTTATCAGTATCTAAATATTTTACACTAAGTTTGGTAATGATTTAATGAAAAATGCAAAGTCCTAAACCAATTATTCTGTCCTACTCAAATGTTGATGTTGCCATATAAAATTTACGTGTATCCATATTTTAAAAATCCGTGTATGTTAATCCGTTATGTACTGTAATGATTTTCTAAAACACAGCCCCAAATTTGTAATCAAAATTTGTAATACATTTTTTAAAATTCATTAAATAACAAGTTCCAATTTTATTTCATTCTTCGTAACATTTAAAATATTTAACTACATAATTTGGCTAGTTCCATATATTTATTTCATTTTTATTTTATTTATTAGATATGTCAAATTTTTTTAGATAGGATTTTTAATTGTTTTTTTTATAATTTGTTATAATCGTGTACAGTCGGTTCTAAAATTTATTGTATATATATTTTTTTAAATCTATGACAGAAATTTCTTTTAAAAATGTTATTTTCTAAGATTTGGCTAATCATATATTCTGTCATAGTTCATATTTATAATAGACAGCAAACATCATGTATTTTTAATTATTTTAATTAATAAAATGATCGGCCATTTTTGTTTTATTTTTCTGTGGATATGAATTTACAATTTAAGACCTTTTCCTCAATTTTACAAATTATAAATCGTGATAGAATTAGTGTTTTAAAAAAGATATTTTAGAAGTTTTAATTTTATATAATAATGGATATACATATTGGCGATCTAAAATGCGTATTTTATGTGGACGTAATAGGTTTGTGTCCTCATTTTTTAGTGGTCGATTTTTCAATTGTTGATTGAAATTGATGTTAATAAATGTGTATTAGCGTTTCTATTTTATTAAATATGTAAATGTTGACGGAGATATAACAATTAAAAATTCGAATTGTAGTTTTAGCGCTGGAAATGGTCGGCCATTTGTATGACGTGAAATGCATTGTATAGGTCAGTTATTTGTTGATTAGGTCAGTGCTGTTTGCAGTAATGTTTTGTAGCTGTTGGTAGTCGAAATAATCAAGTCAAGTCAAAGAATGATAAGTTTTTATTTTATTTAACCCTGTTACGGCAGACGTAATATTGAAATTTTATTGTTCCTCGAAATAGCTGTGGATAGTATTTGATATTTTGATATATAAATATATATAGCAAGAGTTTTAAAAGCTGTAAGGTTGGTAACCTGTAAACTTGTCAGAATTCTGTCAAGAACATATTTCTTTTACGCTCTATTGTATAATAGAGATAGCAACATAGCGATTGTTAGGTCACATGCATTTGGAATGTTCTACAACGTTGAATCCCTTTAATAATTAAAGAGACAAAATGACTTTTTTAATTGTTAATATGTCCTAACATATAAGGAGTTATTAAAACATAATTGAACATTTGAGGTTCTAGTAACCCGCTTTATCTAACAGACAAATGTCTGTGTGATACGCTATTAACTACTAACACGTGGGTTGTGTATCCAATGAAGTATTATATTACGAAGGTTGTGCAAAAGGAAAAATAATCTCGGTTACTTATTTCTTCTTTGTCGTCTTATGCAAAGTTAAAACGTGCGGCAAAACTGTAATTCAAATTCGATAAAGGTATAACTCCGTCGGATTTTGAATATTTAAAAAAATCAAAACGTCGATACACATATATTATCCTTTACTTCAATAAAAAATTAGATAAAGATGATCTTTAAAATATGAGTTCACAAGCCCATTAACAGCAGCTACTCGCCTGTGTAATGACAGTTACAAATAACAGATGGGCAAATGGAGTGGTTTCGTCATTTGTAGCCGAAAAAATAGACATTTTATATGAACGACTGTGAGAAACTTAACTGTAAATGAACTCTTTCTCGACAAAAAATCATACACATCTTCAATATGAAGTCAAAAACACTTCAAAATCTTTACTGGGTAGTATATGTAGTCAGTAGCTGTCTACTGTTTTGTCTGTAACCAATCTTGTATATGAGAATAAAAACTAACGTACTAAGTAAATCGAGTAAATCGTTACTTTAGTCGATTGTGTATACGTATTATATATGGTGTCCGATTCTTACTTTGTAAATATAACGAAAAGGTCTTTCAATTGTAAAAATAATTACTGAGTATAAGTTGATACTTTCAGTAGAACTGCTTTTTATAACCTATAATTTCTATCTGCCATTTCTTTTTCATTACAACCTTCTTTTTCTATTTTACAGTCAATTTAATATATTTGTCTCTTTCACTCATATTGAAAAAAGAGATATACATATAATAATAAATATTTGTCTTTTTTATCTAAAGCACCGCGACTTTAATCAGTCATTTGGCATCGTCATTAATTGTTTTTAGTCAACTTGACTTAATTATCTACTAACATTTAACCGTTTAATTTATATTTTAATATTTATACGTATATAGTTTACATTATGTGCGTGGTAGAAGATAAATTGAAATTCTTCTTGAAACATTCAATCAATTACACTTATTGTAATTATACTGATGTAGTACAAATACGAGTATATAGACAATTATTTATTTATTTACTTTCTTATAAATATACGAAAATTTTTATATTAATTTTATTTATATAAATAACATATCGTTTTAACTAGAATTTTGGACTCGTTAATGTTTGTTTGTAGGATTATTTATGTTATATGAAATTATTTAGGTTAAAAATATGTAAATGAGTACGTTTACACACGAGCCTGTTCCACGATGTACTAAGTCCAGCTTTTGTTAAAACAAACACGTAACATAGTAATATTTAACCTAAAAAGGTTTCAATTTTATGATTCTAACAATATTTTATTACTATTGGAATTATTAAAAGCCATATTTAGCTGTGAATCTTAAATTAAATAAACATTGAGGTTATGTTACCTGTCAAATCATTATGTGTGTGGCTGTTACTAACGAATTATATGAGTGCGAAACATTTGGAGATTCGTAAAATAAAGAACAAGGCCACTCTTGCATTTTTCGGAAATATACTCGTTTTAAACATATTGTGTCGGAAACTGTGTAAAACGTACTCAGTCTACATAAAAAAGATTGGACAGATGCTTTGCTTCGTATTTTTCCTGTGAAATCAATGTGTCAAATCGAATAATATGTTGTGTATCACCTGTCTACACATGTTTTTAAAATACGCGTCTAAGCGAAATATGCAAAAACATTTCGCCTAAGATTTAATTACCCAGTAAACAATTTGGTGAAGTGCCCTATTTAGTGACATTTCTATCACTATTTCACTTCAATTATAGTTCGCATCAACTTTATCTTCATTTGTATTCCGACAGGTGGAGTAATTTCGCCATTTGTAGCCGATAAAGTAGACATTTTATATGAAAAAATGTGAGAAACTGAACTATAAATCAACTCTTTAATGACAAAAAAATCATGACGCATCTTCAATATGATGTCAAAGTGACTCCAAAATGTTTACTGGGTAGTTATTTACTGCAGTATATTTATTTATTTATTACTACATAAATACACTAGTCGCAATGCATAAATAATGTATAATTGCATAAAAGTGATAATAATGTCACTTGTCGTCCACGCATGTGAAAATGTATCCTGGAAAGTAGCTAAAGAATATATACTCGTACGCTTTGATGTGCTTAATAGAAGGATATTTGTGCCTGTTTACGAATACTGAATTTTAATCTCTGAGAGCACGGCTCCCTATATTTGTTCTATTGTAAGTAAATAAGACACATGAAAGTGTACGAATATTTAGCTACGTTTGCGCTTTAGCAAAATGTATATATATGTTTAATGCGCTACAAATATATTCGACAACATGAATAATCGTATACATATGTGTAGTCCTGGCTATACTGGCAACATGGTGTCCGTTTGGAGGTAATGATTACCCGAGAGAAGTTAGTTACGCACACATTATTATAAATTTAAATGGTAGCAGCAAACTATCAACCAGTTTTTGATAATATCAGTGAACATTTCTAATTGAATCATGGGAATTATAAAAATAAAATGTACTTATGTTATTTCTGATATTTATAAGGGGATTAAACCAATGAGATCAAGTGAGCACACAGCGTTCAAACGGTTGAGGAGTTATGGACGTAAGACTAGAGTAGAGGTAGACCAACTAAGCAATAACCTCTAGTTTACTTCCTTGTGTATTTGACTTTGACCACCTCTTCAGTCTAGATAGATGAAAACCGGTTGTAGAAATCCCATACATATAACCAAATACAAAAAGATTGACACTACAATGTCTATACATTTACACTCCAAATAATGGATGACGTTTTAATAAAAAGGCGTGAAAACTGTTTCACTTAATATACAACACACCTTAATAATCAAAACGATGTGAAAATGAATCCAATATTTGAAAACAATTTGTCGACGCTGTTTTTATAAATTGCCTGGTAAGAAGCTAGGCTATCGAGTCTCTATGGTATAAAACGTCTTCATTATATACTTCCTCTATCTGATATAAAAGCGATATTTTAATATCTATCTAATATTCCACGCTACCGCTACTGGTTCAAGATAATCTTTAGGTTGCAGCTATATCAAAATGCGACGGATTATTTTATCAAATGCTAGATACAAACTATCTAAATCAATTTTTCATGGACGTACGCCGCTTTATAGATTTCGATTTCCCCTCATCTGATTTGGTAACCCTGACAGTACAACTCCCGTTGCTACCAATATTAGAAATTTTGACTTTTAATCTACCAGATAAAGAAATAGACCTAATCATTTCTCTAGTTCCTTCATTTTGTGCATCTGTTATAACAAAATCTAGTAATGACGCCTGAAATCGTTCCCTCACACTCTCCCCAATGACGGCTCCTTGATGGGGGCCCCAATTAAGACCCCCCAAGCCTAACCAACATAGTTCACTAAGATTTGTAATTAAATTGACTATGAATAAATGTTCCATTGGATATTTTTTAGTTCTGTCAAAAATTGAGATACCTGACATTTTTAAATGACTTAAACCGAGAGATTTTAATGATTTTGAGATCATTTTAAATGTTTTTTCACCATCTTCTAACATGATTTTCCAATTACATATATGTAAAGTTTGTAATAGTTTAAAATTAGTTGCTAAGGTTTGGAAGAATGTTATTAACGTTTTGTCGTCTATAACTAATGGCGTGCTGAACGTTCCTATTGAATTTCTGTCAACTGATAAATCTAAATCACGTAGGCATCTAAATCCTCGTAGAAATGGAAGAAATAGTGGCCCAGTTAACGTCAAATGGTCGTTCACAGTCACCTGAAACAAGAAATAAGAAGTCAGTGAAAGAGTTTGTTTCCATACAAAAGCAGTCAGCAAGGCTACTTAAGATTTAAACCAAAGGTTTGTTTCACGAATAAAAAATTGTTCCCTTTACCTGGCAACCACCTAAACGGAGAAATACGACGGAGTCGCATCGGTAAGGTGCTATTGCAGATAACATTGCAGCGGGAGTGACATCATGTCGACTCCAGGAAGGTCTTGAAGCATCGTGAAGTGCCAAATGCAAACGACAATTTGTTAACACAAGATCACACACTGAAGTGCGCTCCAGAAAGTGTGGGAAGGCCAGCAGCGATAACGGATTCTATTGAAAATAACATTTATATAGTATAATAAATAATTATAATTAGAAAAGAAGAATTTATAATATTACTTCAATTCTAAAGGTCCATCCTTCCAGGCCAAGAAGTCGTAAGCTGGTATTTTTGGCAAATGATTGGAAAACTAGTTGAAGATGACCGTCTTCTAGTACTATTCTTGGTGATGCCAAGTCTAGTAGTTTAAGAGTTCTGTTTTCTGCTACAGCTAAAACAGATGGCAGCACTTCACTTAAACGTGTTGCACCCTCCATTCGCAGTGAATCCAAACAATGAGAAAACCGGACTGTTTCACCTGAAGATAAATAAATAATTAATATCAATGCACAATACTTTAAATACATTAAAGGTGAAACATGGAATTTGAAATACCTAAGCACATAGAGTCCTCCAATGACATTTGGCACTTGCTGACATTGAGGTTTTGTAAGTGACATGCGGGGTCTCTCGCTGCAACAAATAGATCATGGAAGCCTCCTCCTCCTGTTTGAGTGTGAGCTGTAACGTCACACATTGGCACGGGGTAGAAATGTCGAGAAATAACGGAATCGGAATTTCGCTTTGCATCTCCGTTACCAATAACGCCATGATGGTAGCCACCGATACCAAGTGTGATGTTATCGAGGAAGGTTTGTATTGGTTGCCTTGGTAGCGTTGCGCTACGGTTCAGGCTACCAATTGGAGGCATTATTCCACGAGGTAGAGATGAGAAGTAGGTGTTTGTTTTTGGAGATGGGTTTCCTCCAGTGGTTAACGAACTTTGTTTGATGAGGTGACCGCTCACTCCGCTGCTGCTTCCACTTCCAGATCCTGAAATAACAAAACATAATATGACAATTAAAAGAATATAAATTAAAAATCTGTTGTTTATTTGTTACACTATATTGAATAAATGAATCTAGTGATATGGTATGCAAGCTTACCCATGCTGACCCCACTCGACGAGGGAGGATCTTCCCTACCACTCCAACTTCCTGCTAGACTGAGTCCCGTTAACGGCCTGGATGTTAACAGTGTTGCCAGCGCTGATACTGTGCCTTTATCGCAGCATAGATGAGGGAGATGCAAATGCGTGACACTGATAACGCCCTCCAGAACAGCACAAATTTGTGACAACTGATGAGATGTTAGATTCAAATCCAGTACCAATTTGTTCAGAGAGACTTGTCTAGGAAGGCTTGAACATAATGCGTTAACAAGTGGTTGAAACTTCAAGGGCGGAGCATCTTCTAGAAACGTTAGGATAACCTCAAGAGATTTGAGGCGTGGCTTTGTCAAAGCTGATGTGAGACATTTGGTCAGTTGGTGGATTTCTTCGTCTGTGACGTCATGTTCAATTAATGACGTTATCTTGATATTGATTAAACTATCATTTCTGTTTAATGAGTCCAGAAATGTTTCGAAGTCGGGGACGTATTTGTCTTGTTGGAAGACGATCTCCATGCTTCGCAATGCGCACGATGGGTTGCGCAGAATCATCGACCAGCCTTCCAGTTCCGTTGTGTTAGTTCTAATTTGAATGGCGCTGGTTGATGTTAGTACGTTTTGTATCTGATTCTTTGCGCCAACTATCTCGCATAATGCGCCAATGTTTGCGTCACTTTCACCAGCTGATTTAACCAGTTCGAAGGCTATTTTAGGAGATATTGTTAGAGGACATAGTTGCTTTAGTATTAAGTATCCTGAAAATAAAGAAAATTGATTAATTCATATGTTTAAACTACATGATCGACCAATTTAAAAATATGCGAAGGATTACCTTTCCAGCCAAGTAATCCCATCGTGAACTGTAGCACTTTAAGCGCATCTTCTTCAATTTTCCCGTTCAACAAATTATCCAGCTCCATTTTTAAAACGGTCGAGTAATGCACAATGGACACTAAATAATACGCTGCCAATAAATGTATGAAATATCGACATACAGGCGTATAAAGATACGCCATTTTTTTTCTCTGCGAACGTGTGTACAAAATGGCGCGGTTTAGGAAGCCTAGATCAGTAGCGTCGACCCCCCTTCCTTTACAATACTCTCTAATTTCGCTGTCATGGAAAACCAGGCGATCCTGCTTGATGCAAGTCAACGCAAGCCTGCCGAAGTCCGCCATTACACGCATATCCGCAAAAGCACTGTGATGGATGTACCCGTCCATCTTGGACGCCAGACTCCTAGATAGCAGACATTTTAACATGGACTCGACGAATTGCAGTTCGTCTTCAGGGTATGATCCCAGTTCCTCGTGAAGCACACTCAGGGCAAGCCAACCCAGAGGCTCACGTGCCAGGTTTGACAGAAGAGAACGTTGTTTTAAGATGGCGCCGATGTGTGGATAATGGCCGCCCAATAAATGTTCGATCCGCAACCATGACAGGCCTTCTAGGGTCACGCGACGATGCATTAATGGAGCTAGCGCCGCAGAGTAGGATTGTGAACTAAAGTGGAATTAAACACAGTTATTAATATTAGGTTAAGTTATTTACCTAAATTTTGACATATTTCTGTAATATTATCATTAAATCAACGCGAAAGATATTAAAAGTATTTTACTAATGTGTTAATTTAATAAGTAACATTATATAATCTTGAATAAATAGCATACTAGAGTTACTAGAGTTTACCCCCGTCGCAAGCGATAACTATTCTTTGTATGTGAATTGAATTTCATTTCAAATTTTAATTCCATTTTTTAATTGAAATATTTAACACGTTCTTTCTATATTAAGTTTACATATAAGAACAAATAATTTTTCAAATAAACTGACTAAAAAAATATATCTTTTCAACAAAATATGTTCAACAAAATATCTTCCCGTTCAACAAAAACTTTTTTTCAAAATTTGTGATTTTTGCTTTCGATTTGTAAATTAGGTACCAAAGTTAGCCTATATACAAAATTTAAACTATATCTAACACATTTTTTACTCTCAGCAAAAACTGCCCCTGTGCTTCCAAATAAAATTTTGAAATTTTGAACTTTTTTTTTTAATATGATATTCAATTATTACTAAATCCAAAATTTGAGCATTGTTCAAAGTTTCCTACTGGGCATCCTAATTTTCTCAGCGCCCCTTTTATAAAATTTGGAATTTCTAAATTTTGAAATATATTCGCATTCAATAGCGTAATACACATGCAAAGTTTCACTTTTCTATCTTTTACGAATACAAAGTTATACAGCAAAAAAGAGCCCACTTTTTTTTATAGTTTTTACAAAAATACGGATTTTCAGGAAATTTAGGAAAAAATCCGGGGACGTCAAAAGTCTTAGAAATTTTAGAACATGGCAGTTGTAGTTGCTAAGACAATAAATGCTCGTACCTTGTAACAATCACTCTAGCTTCTGGAAACAGTCTTCCTTCCAACAGGTCTACAACGTCGCCACATTGACCAGGCTTCTGGTTGCCGCAGTACAAGTCGTAGCCGTCTAAAAGGAACAGTAACCGACCCCCTAGTGCCCCGAGGGTGCTCCAAGCATGGGAAAATCCACCAGACGATCCGGATAAAAACGACGGACTTGGAGTGATTTTTGGTAGTAATTCCTAAAAGTGATTAATTATAAGTTTATAATAAAAAGACAGAAGCTTATAAAAAAGGTTTCCAAAGGTTGTCACTTTGTTTACCGATATAACTTTGCTGACAAAGTGTTCCAGAGATCCCTTCAATTCTGCCAATGGAACGAAGACAGCTAATGAAACTGGGGATCCCCGTGGCGGCCATCTTGGCTCTGTAGACCAAGCGTGGAGTATTCGTAAAGATAAAGCTGAGCGTCCAAGTCCCGGAGGAGCCACGACAAGAACTCGTCTAGGAGGGTCGACTATTGTCCCATCTCTTGTCTAGAAATATAGATTACATACATATACTGACAAGACCTTCTTCTTTTTGTGTTCAGCAAAACGCTGCTCTCATTTTACATAGACTGGCACACTAAATATGGAACATAGGCAAATCTGTAATTACATTCAAATTTAAAAAGACATTCAGGCAATCCACTGGCCGAGGCATTGTTACTTGATACTAGATTGCTGTGCATTCGGATTTGATCATGGATCTGCACTATCTTTTTAGGGTTCTAATGCCGAACAACTGCAATACACCTTACTATTAATAATCGTTTATAGTGGTCGGACGTAGCCTTTTCAAGTGTGAGAACTGCCTAAGTTGAATTTTCTTAGTAACAACATAAAGTGGTTCATATATAACTTTGCTCTTCTTACTTTAATTGACGTCAGCAGCTGATCCACGGTGATATTTTCGGGCGCTCCTGGACTTGGCGCTGCCAGCCTGAGCTCCGGCTGGTAATGTGCTGGACAAAGGACACCTGGTGCAACAGGGGGAGCCCATGGAGGGAGGGGAGCTTCGCTGATTCCCCATTCTCTGTATAGGGCTCGAAGATATCGCACTAGTTTCGCCTGTGAAGTAAGAATACATTTGTAAGTAATGTCGTGTCGTGATTCTGCATATTCGAATAATTTACACGGGGAGCAATGGAGGCTACACAATTGACGTTGTGGTAACATCAGTCTTATATCTGTAATGAGAAATATATCAGTATATTTTATAATAAAGATAGTTGAGAATGAAATTTTTTCCGTATGTATTAAAAAACCGAAAATTATTTATGTAATTTAAAGCAGTGTTCCAGTCTTTTTCTTTTTGCATATTTTGAAAGTTTAGATATTTAAGGAATAAGGTCCCCGAAAGCTTAGGGAAAACGTTTACAAAAAACGTGGGTTTTTCAAGATCTATCTAACTGATTTACTTGATATTTGGTTTGCACCTTCTTTATGTATCCCTCTATAGCTCCTACGAGAATTAATTAATTCGAAAAATAAAAAAAAAAGGGTAAAAAATCGAGCTTCTTTTTTTGTTATCGAGCTTGGAAAAACGTCCTAAATTCGTGCCTCTAGACTAGAATAACCCCTTAATATAAGATAATGTGAACTTGAACATTTCCCTATGGTCCAAGAGCTGGTAACGAATTGCTTTGAGTGACGAATTGAGTAATTTGTTTGCGAATTGAGTAGCTATTTTAGGCGCACTAATATTTTCTATGGAAGTTCCTTTTTACTAGTAGAATAGTATTAAAATATATGAAATAAAATTCAAAGATGAGATATAAGTTTTAAAATAAGCAAATTGCACCAAGGAACAAAACCAAACTTACTATTACTACTATGTCGCAACTGATCTCAATGTTTGATTTTCCCATTAAAATCTCAATTGCCTAAATTTCAACGTCTATCTTTCCTAGCTAAAGAGAAAATATATTTCGGCAACAATTTTAGCATACAGTGCTATTACTTTATTATAATGTTAAGGGGTTACATGGGTTTGGAAAGTTCTTTTTTTATCTAATAGTACAATATGTCACGAATATTTTCTCAAAATTTCAAGGCAACCGGAGTAAAATTCTAGGAAAGAGAGCGTTTTGAAATTCCTCTCATTACGCTTTTTTCTCAAAAACTAATATACTGATCTTATCGAAATTTTGCACATTTCTTCTAACTAGTGCTTGTCTACAACGCTTCTAACCCCTCCCCATCGTTGTCACAATTTGTGAACCACCACCCCTCCTTTGTGTGTGACAAAATTTATGTATGGCCTTTTATCCTGACCACCGGGAGGATACTTTTTTCTAAGGAGACTCCGAAAACCAGATCTCAACGCCAGAATTTTTAAATAAAATTGTTTAAATGCTGCTATTTTATATGCTTAAAAGTTTGAGTAAATAAATTCTTTCATTATATAAAAAGGATTAGAGAAAATAGGCTTGTTCTTAACCTTCGAGACCAATGTAAACCCGTAAACAGATGTCGCTTGTAATTGTTTCGTAATGACACCAACAATGGACATGAAGGTATCAAAGTAGCTATCTTGTTCCATCATGAATAACTCCGCCTCTCAAACTTGTGCTCTCCTTTTTAATAGTTACGGACAATCTGATAGTAGGCTAAACTCAATGGCCTTGTGTCCTTATTTGTTAGTGGTCGATTTTTCAATTGTTGATTGAAATTGATGTTAATAAATGTGTATTGGCATGTCTATTTTATTAAATATCTAAATATTGACGGAGATATAGCAATTAAAAGTTTGAATTGTAGTTTTAGCGATAGAAATGGTCGGCCATATTTGTATGACGTGAAATGCATTTTAACGTCAGTTATTTGTTGAGTAGGTCAGCGCTGTAGTAATGTTCTGTACCTGTTGGTAGTCAAATAATCAAGTCAAATCAAAGAATAATAAGTTTTTATTTTATTTAACCCTGCTAAGGCAGACATAATATTGGAATTTTATTGTTCCTTGAAATAGCTGTAAATAATATTTGATATTTTAATATATAAATACATATAGCAGAGATTTATGATCCGTAAGATTGGTAACCTTACACAAGGGTTGTGATGTCACATGCATTTGGAATGTGTACAACGTTGAATCCTTTTAATAATTAAAGAGACAAAATGACTTTTTTAATTGTTAATATCTTTTAACATATAAGGAGTTATTAAAAAATAATTGAACATTTGAGGTTCTAGTAACCCACTTTATCAATATATAGTACACTTTTATAGAAATTAAGACATAGGACACAAGCCCATTGTGACTATTGAGTACAGAGTGAACAACTTAATATAACGTCGCCGTGAACTATTCGACTATATATTATTAATTGTGTTAGCTTTACGAAACTGAAGAATAGAATTACACGTTTCTATTATTATTCTAACACCGGCGTTAGTATTTCACCGAGATCCTACAAGATACTTGTATCACCCTTCCCCATATGAAGATTTAAGGAATCGTAAAATATATTGAATCACCATATGCCATACTGTTCAAAGGAATTCAGCAACAACAATTGAAACGAAACATATTTACTTTTGTCCGATATTCGTATCTACCCCTATAGATTATTTGAACAGTACAGATAATGCGTGTGTGTGTGTGTTTATATATAATATCTGGATAAATAAAGTTATATAAAATATAAACTCTAACCTGAGGGTCTTTTCTAGTTTCAGGACTTCTGCCCATTGGTCCCCTGCGAGTAGAGGGTGGTGAAGGGGGTGGAGGACAGTCCAGGGAGCCACAGGAATCCGCCAAAGTTGAAGAAAACTGTAACAAATAATTGGTTAATAAAAAAAATACAATGTTGTTTACCAGTTAATAATGGACATTTTTTCGATTTTATATAAAAGTTGACTATAAACTAAAGGAGATGATTCCCGTTCAAGAGTAACCCTCATAAACGATGTACTTATACTTCAAATATTTGAAATTATCAATAGATGATTGTCACGATCAGCTAGATTTTACGAAGCACGAAAATGAATGCTCTTAACTATGTATTGTTAAGAAAGTAAGTTACCCCTGAAATGTATGCAAGGAAGTTAACTTAAAAATGGTTTGTTTCTAGATATACAAGGGCAATGGGCTTGTGTCCTCATTTTTTAGTTGTCGATTTTTCGATTGGTGATTGAAATTGATGTTAATAAATATGTATTGGCGTGTCTATTTTATTAAATATCTAAATATGGACGGAGATATAGTAATTTAAAATTTGAATTGTAGTTTTAGCGGTATAAATGGTCGGCCATATTTGTATGACGTGAAATGCATTTTAACGTCAGTTATTTGTTGAGTAGGTCAGTGCTGTGGTAATGTTTAGTAGCTGTTAGTAGTCATAATAGTCAAGTCAAATCTAAGAATAATAAGTTTTTATTTTATTTAACCCTGCTAAGGCAGACATAATATTGAAATTTTATTGTTTCTTGAAATAGCTGTAAATAATATTTGATATTTTGATATATAAATATACATATAGCAGATATTTATGAGCTGTAAAGTTGGTAACGCTTGTGATGTCACAGGCAGTTGAAATGTGTACAAAGTTAAATCCCTTTAATAATTAAAGGGAAAAAATGACTTTTTTAATTGTTAATATCTTTTAATATATAAGGAGTTATTAAAAAATAATTGAATATTTGAGGTTTTAGTAACCCACTTTATCAATATATAGTATACTTTTATAGAAATTAAGATATAGGACACAAGCCCATTCTGAATATATCTGAAATTTCTCTCAAGAAATTTCCAACTATGCTAGTAGGAGCATTGAACTGCGACGCGTTTGATCATATTAACCTCACAAAATACACAATACCTTATGTAAAGTGCGTGGTGTGATAAGATGGGTAAGAAATCTGCAGTACGTAGCCACTCACATTCAATCGCAATCGCGGCACACATCGCGTGGATAGCTTTATCTTGTCCAAATATTCATGTAAAATGTACACGCTCAGTTAAGACGCCTACAGCCTCAGCCCCCTCAGTCTTCGATCGTACAATATCATTCTATGAATGTTCGTTTTGGGCGACCTGAACGTTCGGCGTCACTTGTGTTGGTACGACCACAAGATAAACCACTTAGGCTACATCATTGAAATTGATGGCATAGTATTTATCAAGCCTTTCCTTGATTTCGGTGATGGCTTTTTAAGCAAAATATAATGCCTAATCAGCACACGAAATTCAGTTTTTACAATTTTTGTTAAAATTCACGAGGATGTTTGTTTTTAATGGTTGTTAAACACAAACTAAATGAAGCAGCTTGCTCAAAACTTGACAGTAGTTTATTAATAGATGGCAGTTGACGTAAACAGTGTTGTATTTAAAGTTACTGCGCGGGAAATTCAAAAAGTCACTGACTTAACATATTGCCCCAGTACTGTTACTTTTAGAACAGCCTTCGTACATATATATGTAGATATTAATTACAAGATTAATTGAAAAGTCAATAGAGAGCGAGGAATCAAAAATTAGCTTACTTTTTAACATATGTTAATTACCTAACATTAATTAAAACTAGATTCACAAACACAATGATTAGAAGTGTTCACATAAAACAAAAATAACTCAATATATTTTATTACTAATTTATTCATCTCCGGGAATTTCATTAAAATGATAATATTTGCCATTTAACCCCTTTCCATAGTATACTACGTACCAACCCCCCACCTTCAACCCTTCCCCACAATCTAGCGCGACCTATCAATACAATACAAATTATTATTTGCATTCTATTCGTTCTGTTTTAATTAAAACTTTCATTATAAATAACGATTAGTTCAATTGCAGTGTGAATTAACAACTCGGAATAATTATTGCAGTGTAATAAAATTGAGGGGGACGAGGTGGGGTGAGGTGAAGCGAGAGTAAAGGTAAGCGGAGAAACATGGTGTGAAAAATCATAATAATAAATAAATCAAAAAAACAAACTAATGTTAACGTCATTTTCCTTCAGAGAAAATAATGAAACTATCGCAGAAAGGTAGCGACCACAGGTCCGCATGAATGGAATCGTAAATGCATACGCACAAGAGCTACAGCTCAACTGAGATCGGTGTATGACGGGCTATTTCGAGATCCGGCGCGATGGAATTGCTCTTGGAAGCATTCTTGCAAGGACCTTTCACACTGGAACAGACTACTTGGAAAACCGACTATTTTAAACAAGGTGTATTGGAGTTGTTTTTGCATTATCACACCTTATCAAGAGAACTAACTTCTTTTTTAGTATTTAGCATGACTGTTTTGAAATAGTCCTAAGTGCATACGTCGGTATGTTGTGCTACTATTTTTTTTAATTTATTTATTTATTTGCCTTGACTTTTATTCGTCATAGCCACCATCAAACATTTTTTATTCTTATTTAACATTTTATAATTCTATTTTACAAATTTCTAAATATTTAAATAAATTCAATAATTTATTTTGAATCACTTAACAAAAATTTAGTATTAACAGAAAAAGTTTTAACCACATCTAATATTTCACTATTGAATTTTGCTCTTTCTGAACTATAATTTATGCATTCAAATATAATATGATCTAAAGTTTCTTCTCCCCACATTGGCATCTATCGTCAGATTTAATATTAATTTTGTACAGGTGAACTGGAGTGTGCTACTACACACGCTACTCGTATAAGCGAACGGCGGTACTTTTGTTTATGATATTGATACAGTGATACAGATACTAAATCCTATATCCCAATATTCAACATCTCTAAATCCAATACGTTTTATGCAAGCCGTGCGAACCTGTGGACACTTACTAAAAGTAATATTACTTGTTTATTAGAAATACGTTGTGTACTAGGGATGTAACGAATCTTCGATTTCCTACATTCGCAAATGCGAATGTGAATTATCATCTTCAACATGTGTAAATGCGAATATCGGCTTTTTAAATATGGCGCCTGAACTTAAATATATTCCTTAACTGTAATATTCCTTTTCTCCAATTTAATTACTAAATGCTTTACTTAGTAATATAATATAAATCCTATCATTTGTGTTCTCAGTGAAGATATCATTTAAAATAGTGTATTGCAATTAAAAATGTGGTAATTTACTTAACTCCATTGTGTGTTTAAAAAGTTGAAAGTTTATTTTTGTTATTCTATAATTGCAATATACAATTGCAAGTTCAAGTAGTAAATAAAATAAAAATATTGTAAACCGAATCAGTTATTTTATAAATTATTTTCACTTTTCGTTGCCAAATACATTCGCAAAAAATTCGCATAATCTATGCGAATATTAAAAAGACGAGCATGTTCGCTAATGCGAATTTTCGTTACATCCCTATTGTGTACTATGATTTATAATGGTTGCCCTTGAGGTTACCGTTTAGTCGCCTAAGACCGGTTTTCACTCCAGAGAGACAGTTCAATAAAACACGAACAAAAACTTGTTCTTCTGAACAAAAACATCAATGTTTACACCAAAGAGACAGTTCTTAAAACATTTTTGTCTTTAAAAACTGTTTTAGTAAAAAAAAAACACATTCCCATCTGGAGCTATCAAAGGGAAACACGTTTGTTGTTCTTTTTTAGTCTGCTTGGCTTGAACACGCAGTTTTGTTTTTGTGAACATTTCCGATTGTCAGTTGTTGTTTATCATGTTTATAATTTTTATGGGACACATAGAAAAACACTAAAAACAAAACCAGTCTGTTCAGTGTGAATAGTCTGTTTTCGAAAAATATAACTTTTTTAAAATAAAACAAAATATGTTTTTGTTTTGTTTTTTGACAACAAAACTATTTTCAAAACTGTTTCTCTGGTGTGAAACCGGTATAAGCGGTATGGCGGGCCCGATCTCCATACAATAACTTTTAAAAATATCTTCAATAAGTGAAATAAATAAAAAATAAGACAGAACTCAATTATTTATAAATTACGTAACTTTTGACATAAACCAACATAAATACAATACACTATAAAATAATTAAATACATACGTAGAACCTTAAAGTTTTTACAAGAAACAACTCTTTGTTTTGCTCTCACTTATTTTTGGGAACAAGGAGAAATATTTATCAAATTACGAAAAATTCACAGTATACAGTGGGAGAGGGGACACCGATCCTAAAAGTAATTCTGTATGTTGGTACTGATTTCACAACGTCATTGTAATTTACTAACTCAATAAGTTCGCAAATAATTCCATAAGTGAATTACATTTTGATTAATGCAATAAACAAAACAACAAAATGGCCGACAGCTGTAATTGACATTATTTAATTTCATAAAGGAATAAAATAAATATAAATAGGTACGTACTAAAATATTTCGATAAATTAAAACGACAGCAATGTTTTGCTGTGTTTGTTTGCAAATAGAAATAATTAACAATGGTTTAATTTGATTTCCAATTAAATATATAATGTGCATAACATATATTTAATAACTATTGTTTATACTATAAATAATAATTACTCGCATGTTTGTCTCTGGTCTGGGTTAATGGAGGGGAGGAGCGGCGGCACATTAAATTTTGTTAGTTTATTGCCGCGTGAGTTTAATCGTGATTACGTCGGCTTTGTCCAAATAAATAGATTTGTTAAAATGAATTAACCTCATTAAAAACATTGCATACATTTACACTCACTCACTCATACAGAGAAAGAGTGAGGGGGCATGGGATGGTGATATATCATTCCCCATCCCCTGTTGACGACAGGGGTCAACATTTGCTACAAAAATATGACTTTTAATCCCTTTATTCAGTGAGTTCGATCCTATAATCGTACACAGTCTAAATATGTACTTTAATTTCAATTCTGTAATGCAGCGGTTCTCAAACTTTTTACTTCGAGCCCCCCTGCATAATCCAGCTGTAAGGCGGCCCCCCTACATGTAAGCGTTTTATGCATACTTTAATGAGGCAATAGTTTTAATCGTAATCAAACAACAAATTCTATACAAAGAATTACAATTTATTTAATTATTTTAGCTACTATAGCACATAACTGTTATTTGTAACTCAATGCAATAATGAATCCATGCCAAACCATCCAAGTTCTCATTAAAATATTTTTCAAAACGAGATTTAAGGATTTCTAAGTGTTTAAGAAAGCATTTCTTTGCATTGGTTGGAATAGTTTTGAGATCCATTCCTTCAATCATAATTTTAAGATTAGGAAATAGCTCCAAATTGTCACTTTTCAGACCGCCTTCGTACAAATTTAGCTTCATTACAAAGCTTTTCACCTTTTCAGTCCATTGCAGAAGGTTTGCATCTTTTTTCTGTATTTTTTGATAAACTAAAAAAAATAAAATGTTCGGCACTCTTACGACGTTGACTAAAACTTATACACTTGTTGTAATTTTAAAAATAAAAAGTTTAATTAATTTTTCAACCAAGCTTTGGGCCCCCTCTGGGCCTTCATTGCGCCCCCTTGGGGGGTCGCGCCCCACACTTTGAGAACCGCTGCTTTAATGGACTAATTTTAAAAAATTAGGCAAGTTATGTTTATCCAAGGATATTAGCCGACCGATACCTTGGCGTGGAAATCGTCTGTGAACAGTCGCTCTTAAAAACTAATAAATTGAGGGTCGTCTAAGCTCGAAACAATGAATTATAAGTAGAAGAGTTAAACCTAGCGCCTGAACTATAGCCCACCAAGAACACGTATCTAAGAAACAAACCTATCTCGAAAACCAAGATAGTGTTTGAAATTATAATACACCAAATAATATGCAACTGTGTGAGTAAGCTACTACGAATTACGCAATAAAGAGTCCCCCTGGATTTGTGAACCCTTAAAATCCACTGCCGCATAAAACTGAGGCCCAGTTCAGCCAGTGAATGAATATTACCATATGCAGCGTATATGCTAAAAGGTTTATTAGCAATTAAACAAAATATAATAGCGTATAAACCATAACCAAAAGTTAAACGATTATTTTATGATTTAATTAATTCAGTTAATTAGATTTGAAACGAATAAAAGCCCTGAAGGCTTCTCACACAATGTCTGATGCTGTAGTAGTCACTCAACGACTCCTGCAGTGTTATCCGTTCACCAGGCGTTCGCTTACTGTTGTGCTGTTCTACTGTTCACTTGCCTGCAGCAATGAACTTTTAAATGAACAATAGAAGGAAGAGTGGGAAGAGAGGTTGACCAACAGCAACCCCATAAAAGCAACCGTTAATAATTTCTAAAATTAAATTCAGCGCACAAAATTATGTTCTACATATCTCCTGCTCCTGGTACATGGAATATCCGCATTATGACTTCATACGACTTTAAAATACCTTTTAATTGAATAAATATTCTGTTTTGTGTTCAAAAACCATTCATTAAAAAACATGCTGAAACATAACCTAACTTTCTAACTGCAGTCTGCATGGATGCTTTGTGTACGCTACGTTTTATAAGTTCCTATTAAATAATTAAACAATAATATCATCATAAAAGGGCTGCTGCTTATACTGCATCCCTTTGCTCGTTTACTACTTTTTGTTGAGAGTTGGTCTGGAGGGATTATCGTAATATATGCTTTATTATTTTTTTACGACGCTATCGCGTCTGGGTTTCTCATAAAAGTCGTTTGCATATCGTTTGATTTGCCATTTTTAATTGTTATATGTTGCCCTGGTATTATTTTAGGTCTTGATTGTTTGTTTTGATTAATATACTGCCAGTCCTTTGTTTATTTTATAAGAGAGATATTTTACAATTTTCTGTTACCGTGCTGCAGGAGTTAGAGGAAATTGCACTTCAATTTGAAGAGGTCGACCGCTAAACGTTGTGGTAGTGTTAGTGGTCTGTAAACTTTCCGTATCAGCGTTTATATCACGCCTTCTTTTTGGATTTTTTTTAAACTATTGGTACAGCTGCAATATTAATTAAAAGTTCAACGTTAACAAGTCGATTTGATTACTAGATTAATAGTAATAGTTGGGAATTCACTCGCTATTGAGAGATTCTAGAGCTTAGAATTTTACAAACACAAAGAGAACGATCAGTGAAAATTCAATAATGAACATGATTTGCATAAAATAAATCGTACCATACATAAATAATCAGAATCTATTAACTGTCGGTAATAGAGTGTCACAAACCCAAAACACAAATACTAGAAACCCGTGATTTTACGAAAACTTCGACTGTATTGGCTGCAATGTCAGTGCGAGGAATAATGGGCTTGTGTCTTAATTCCTATGTCTTAATTTCTATAAAAGTGTACTATATATTGATAAAGTGGGTTATTAGAACCTCAAATGTTCAATTATTTTATTATTTTATTATATTATTAAATAACTCCTTATATATTAAGAGATATTAACAAAGTCATTTTGTCTCTTTAATTATTAAAGGGATTCAACGTTGTACACATTCCAAGTGCATCTAACATCACAATCCTTGTGTAAGGTTACCAACCTTACAGATCATAAATCTCTGCTATATGTATTTATATATCAAAATATCAAATATTATTTACAGCTATTTCAAGGAATAATAAAATTCCAATATTATGTCTGCCTTAGCAGGGTTAAATAAAATAAAAACTTATTATTCTTTGATTTGACTTGATTATTTGACTACCAACAGCTACAGAACATTACCACAGCACTGACCTACTCAACAAATAACTGACGTTAAAATGCATTTCACGTCATAGAAATATGGCCGACGATTTCTAGCGCTAAAACTACAATTCAAACTTTTAATTGCTATATCTCCGTCAATATTTAGATATTTAATAAAATAGACACGCTAAAAGAGACTATAAAAATAGACATTATAAATTTGAAACACAGCTCGACATGACTCGTTTTTCGTTTTCGTTGGAAACTTCGTTCGCGGCTAGTTTGCAATCAGTCGACCCGTGTGCAGATGGTCTAAGACGTATAGAAATGATGACGACTTTAGGACACCTGGTATAAGGAACAGAGTTACTTTCTATAATTTATTATTCTACAATTAAGGAGTTGATTTAGAGATCTCTTGACCCAATATGCAAAATGATCTGGTTATTAGTGATTAGAGGTCTGATATCAGTGCACCATCAACTTAAAAGCTTTAAGATCACATAATCCCAGCAGCAACCCCGATGCTCCAATAAACTAGTCACAGGAACACACGGAACACGTTTTATTTTAATTTTAATATTTCCAGGAAATATGCAACTGGAATAAAGAACATCAATTATCCAGCAAACTGTCAAACGTGGACACAAACGCCATCCTCATCCCCAGCGAGTCCAGCCACCCCGACTCGTTTAATACAGACATTAATTTACCCGCGCCATGATGCCACACAACGCCAGTATGTTAAAACTCAAAAATAAACTATGTTAAAGCAAGTACTAGTGCTGCCAGAGTAGACTCGAACAATATTTATCACATTCCTGGTTATTGAAGTTTTCAATATTTTAAAAATGAAATATTACCCAACTGTTTGTTTATTGTTTGTTTTTATAAAAAATGTTTTTTAAAATAAATGAATGGTTAATTAAAACATGGGAAATAATATTTCATAGTTGACTGCCCGTTGCCTATTGCCCCCCTGCCCCCTGCACTGTGAACCCAGACAGAGAACGGCAAGTAAACATTGTGTCATAGTTATTAAATAAATATATGAACCAGTATAGATCAAATTACGAGAGTTCGCTTAAAACAAGTTGTAGCCTATAAATCTACGATAGAATGAAAAAACATTGTCTCACTATCAATGTAGATCACTGACAATGTTTCTATAATATATACAGGAACGAACAAGACATAATTCACCATCGTATCGTAGAATTATACGGCTAATATAACCTCTTCAAAGCATGACCGCTTCACTCCTATGTAATTTGACCTATATGTAATAGGGATGTAACGAATATTCGCATTTGCATTCGCATTCGCAATAGATTATGCGAATTTTTTGTGAATTTTTTTTTTTTTTTTATATAGTTTCTCGGGCTTCCTAGGCACGTAGCCTTTTATCGCCCCTAATATTGTTCTGCTTCTTCCTATACGTTATATCCAGACAACAAGAATGATCTATTCATGGCTACTGCTGTTATAAATTTCGGTTTCTCAATCAAAAAGGGGGTGTTAACAGGAACCGTCTGCGAAGTCTGTAGCAGCGCCGTTTGGAGTCCATTTCTTGCCATTGCTGTATTTTTACATTGCCACAGAATGTGGTCAGGATCTGCCTCCTCTGTGAATGTATTTGGAAACGAAAATAATTTATAAAATAACAATGCAACTGATTCGGTTTACAATATTTTTATTATAGTTACTACTTGAACTTGAAATATAAAATAACAATTATAGAATAACCAAAATATACTTTCAACTTTTTAAACACACAATGGAGTTAAATTTTTAATTACACCAAACTACTTTAAATGATATCTAAACTACTTTAATTTATAGCCGAATTTCGTGAAATTATGCGATCGGGAAATTTGGTTTACAATAAATTCATTGTTTCGTTGGCTGTGTGACTTGTGGCACCGTCCTGTTGACCATGTCATCAATAATAAGCTAAATAAAGTTGTTAACATCTCTCGAAAGCGTAATCCATTGACCAAAACCGCATTTCCAGCCGCATCTTCGAAGAAAACGGCACAATACACTGACGCCTTCAGACCACATAGCGCACCATACACTGACACGTTGAGCATGCAAAGGCTTCTCAACAATCTCTCTTGGATTTTTAGAAGAACAAATACGGCAATTTTGTTTGCTGACGTATGCAGACAAATGAAAATAAGCTCCGTCTAAAAAAATAATATTTCCAGAAGAATCAACTGGTTGTTTTTGAATGAATTGAGCGAATCTACGGCGGTTTGATGGTCGGTTGGCTTCAATTCTTGCACCAGTAGCACTTAATAATGCTTCAAAGCCAAATCTTTACGCAAAAATCGCCATGTGATCGTTTTAGATAACCCCAAGTGTGGAAAATGTGATTTTCCAGCGAAATTGAATTCATTGTAACAATTTCCAAAGCATCTACTATTGATATGTCGAAAAAGTAAATGCCAAAATTATCATGTTGTTGGTGTTGTCCCTAATGATAAAACAAAGTTCTTGTTGGAAAACCCTTTATTACATTACTAAGTAAAGCATTTAGTAATTAAACGATCAACGCATGATCAAAATGTAAGATAGTATTCGCATTCGCATTCGCATTCCCGAATGTTGGAGTTGAAAATTTAATGTAGGAAATCGAACATTCGTTACAACCCTAATATGTAATATGAAATTTTTTGTATGGCGAAGCGATTGACAGCGCGTGCATTTACACACTTTTTGTACAGGTTTTCTTTGGTAGTATTGATGCATAAACATTTATAATTTAGAATTGATAATAGGAAAAACAATGACAGGAATAGCATCGTGTGTGGAACTGGTTTATTAGAAATATAGGACAGAGAGAGTTATTCTTCTTACATTCTAGATAGCGCATTATGCCGGTTTCACACCAAAGAGACAGTTTTGAAAATAGTTTTGTTGTCAAAAAACAAAACAAAAACATATTTTATTTTGAAACAGTTCTGTTTTTCGAAAACAGACTGTTCACACTAAACAGACTGGTTTTGTTTTAATTGTTTTTCTGTGTGTCCCATAAAAATTATAAACATGATAAACAACAACTGACAATCGCAAATGTTCACAAAAAACGAAACTGCGTGTTCAAACCAAACAGACTAAAAAACAACAACAAACGTGTTTTCCTTTGATCTTAGTGACTCCAGATGGGAATGTGTTTTGTTTACTAAAACAGCAACAAAAGACAAAAATGTTTTAAGAACTGTTTCTTTGATTAAACTTTGGTGTTTTTGTTCGTGTTTTATTGAACTGTCTGGTGTAAAACAATATACATTGTTCAATATAAATTAACATTTCCTCTTATTAAAAAAGTTATCAATCAATAAATATTTATAACGATATTTCATGCAACGCGTAATGCATTAGCCGCGTTATAGAGGGTGTACTGTGCAAAAGAAAGTGACAATTAGCTATTCTATAAAAGATACCCTGATTTTACGGGACTTTCATGGCTTCTACATAAAACAATACGCAGAGCCTTAAATTCCTTCATATTACATTTTATATTCAAATATCTTCCAAGCAAGTAGTCACAAAGTTCTGTCTGCCAGTTATTTATGCGAAGAAATAAAAAATGTATGGCCTGTGAAGTATAGCGCCTACAAGTATACAATATATATACATATACATAACAAAAGCTATAAATAGAAAATATAAAATCTAAGCTTAAATAGGTGCCACAAAGGCAAATTCCTATTCGTATCGCATCTAACGCGTTCAAGCGTAAGGTGTCCTTTAAACACCCGATAAGGTGCCAACTTGAGCATGACTATCAGGCGTTTCGTTGTCGATGCGATAGCACTGGTACGACAGTGTAAAATGTGTTGCGGCACAATGAAAGGAAGGCGTATCGTACCATAGTGTTAATCTATCTATAGCTAAAGCAAGATTACTAATTAATAATTACCAGTGTGGAAACCCAAAGGAAAAGAAAATAACTGAGATAAAAATATATAAGAAAATACAAACAGAAAGTTGTGTGTACTATATATGGTTAAGTATGAGAAAGAAGAAAAAGTACGAGTATAACATAAAAATAACTTTTGTTTTTAAGGTGAAAGCTGGGTTTAAGGGCTCAACGCTCAACCGCTCAACCGCTCGTTCAACAGTGAACGAAAAAAGGGAAAGGAAGGTGTGAGCCTGTGAGCCTCTGAGCGGTTTAATTAATTGAAACAACAGCTAACGGAAGTAGCGGGAAGGTGGGGTAGGGTGGGGATGAAAGAGTGGGTGGGAGATGAAAGTTTTAGAACATTCACGCGAAATTTACTGATATTAACATTTATAATTAAAAAGCTCTTTAAAGTTGCTGTATATTAGTCTCTATAGTATAATTATATTACTCGTATATATATTTATATCGTTTTAATGTTAAATGCTATAGATTTGGTCCGTAGAGCTGTGCTCCGAAGAAAAATAAATTGAAATGTTAAAGGGGACACACACTCGTATAAGCCAGTCCCTAGAAAAGATACATTTAACTACTGCGTATGTTTAAACGTGGTATATAAATATTACTTAAGAAGAATGACATGCCTTAAATACAACTGGCATAGTATAGGTAGAGAGTAGAGAGTCAAGAAGAAAGAGTAAAGTAAGAGGGTCAAGAGGAAATAGTAAAGATAGAGCGTCAATGCCTGTAATAGACATAAGTGGAGAAATGAAAACGAAGAGAGAAGGCAGGAAGGATAGTGAAAAGATAATAGAGAGTTTGTCGAGACAAGGAAGGCAAGAGGTGATAGATGAAGATACAGGCAATAAGGAAGGAGAAGCAGGGAACGATGAGAATAAAGGAGAAGTGTTGGGGACATGAAGAGAGAGGATCAAGAAAAGAAGAAACAGAAAGTACTGTTCGAAGTAAGTGGTCAAGAGGAAATAGTAAAGATAGAGCGTTTATGCCTGTAATAGACATAAGTGGAGAAGTAAAAACGAAGAGAGAAGGCAGGAAGGATAGTGAAAAGATAATAGAGAGTTTGTCGAGAGGAGACAAGGAAGGCAAGAGGTGATAGATGAAGATACAGGCAATAAGGAAGGAGAAGCAGGAAACGGTGAGAATAAAGGAGAAGTAGGGGATATGAAGAGAGAGGATCAAGAAAAGAAGAAACAGAAAGTACTGTTCGAAGTAGTAATAGTCTTGAATAGTTTAAGTTTTTTTTTTTTTAACTTTGAATATATATGATATGCATTAAGAAGTATAATAATGTAGATTGTAAAGCCGAAAGGCACACAATTAATATAATATACATAAATACAACTGGCTAAGACAAAAGGCTGCGTCTTCTCCCATCAAAATAATCATAGAAACGAGATGATTTTACATCAATAAGTAATAGCTTACATAATGGGCTTGTGTCCTATGTCTTAATTTCTATAAAAGTGTACTATATATTGATAAAGTGGGTTACTAGAACCGCAAATGTACAATTATTTTTTAATAACTCCTTATATGTTAAGAGATATTAACAATTAAAAAAATCATTTTGTCTCTTTAATTATTAAAGGGATTCAACGTTGTACACATTCCAAGTGCATGTGTAATCATAACCGTTACCAACCCTACAGCTCATAAATCTCTGCTATATGTATTTATATATCAAAATATCAAATATTATTTACAGCTGTTTCAAGAAACAATAAAATTTCAAAATTATATCTGCCTTAGCAGGGTTCAATAATATAAAAACTTATTATTCTTTGATTTGACTTGATTATTTCGACTACCAACAGCTACAAAACGTTACCACAGCACTGACCTACTCAACAAATAAGTGACGTTAAAATGCACTTCACGTCATAAAAATATGGTCGACCATTTCTACCATTTATATATATTTAAATGAAAGTTGGAACCTTAAAAAATCCAATTTAATGATATATGATAAGTTTATGTACTATGATGGATTTAAGTGATATGGGCAATATTGTATCCGTCCGCAATCGCTGTTTTGAATTATTTTCAGTGAAGTGCTCCATCTATAAGACATACAAAAAAATGTTGCACTCACAAAGAGTAGGAAATTGAGCATTTTATCAGATTATTACCAAATATTATTAACAAAGACACACTGGTAAGAAATATTGAAAAAAATCGTTCTTAGCAACCATTATTTACAATATGGAGGTTAAATAATCAACACTGAGGCTGGTAAACAAATTACAGCACATCAGCACACCCAGATTAGTCACAAATGTTTATTTAGTCATCCATTAATTACGTCACATGCAAGCGAGGGCAAGTCTAATCTAAAATTCGCATTCAAAAAAGAAAGAAAGAAGCAAGATCAAAAAAGCAAAATAGGACTAAAAAAATATATCTGTCACAAATAATACATAATGTGCAACAAGACATGACAATGAAATTTGTGTGACGTAATTTATGGATGATCCTTAACCATATCTTCCGCCAATTTGCCGCATTCAATCTCAATCCTATATCCTATACCCTATATGTTCTATATGGTATACACTTTTTCACTCATGTTTGTATCTTTTTTAAACTTTTTCGGTATGTAAATAAATTTTACCTTCCCATCTTTTATAGCGTTTATTTGATACTAATTCACCACGCTTGCCCTTTCTCCCCTCTCCGTGCAATAACTTCTACTCTCGCAATATAAAAATTTAATATCAGTTTTCATAAACCATATACGTTTTGAGTATATTTTTATATCAAAACTTGATTTCTTTGTTTATTACTTTTATTAAATGTCTCAATAAAGCAATGGACCGTTATTTCTATCCCTCTTGTCTGTCAGTCCACACTCCCCACTCTAGACCCCAGAATTCATTTTATTTTACCAATTCTTTTGGCAACAAAGATTCCCTTGTATGTACTTGTCTAATACTGGAATACATCGACGCCTGCTTGCCACATAAGCTATACTTTTATTAAATTTTTCCTGTCGAATCGATCTCCTAAGCTTTTCTCTTCGGTTCCTTCTTTTGGTACTCTGAGCTCGTACTTTCCAATTCCCTGATAATCTCCAAAACTTTGCTTTGGTGAACCAAGCGAATCCGTGTGATTTAATATAATAATATTGTATACAGGCGAAGTCAGTATCACCAGCATGAAGTGAAGACTAGTATGAGGAGCTGGTATTAAATTATCTTGGAAACTAAGAGCTTATATCTTCCATATCTCGGTTGCTGCTGGTGTGAAACAAGATGGCGTGCTGGGATAGCAACTAAAGTTCGCTGGGAAACGGAAATACCCTATTTGGTGAACAATAGTGTATTAACATACTAACTGCATTGACAAGTAACGTTAAATAAACAAACGTTTTATAGAACGTGTATAAAATTATCAATAATTTACTTATTATATACGCTATGACCCTAGAAGACTGAAGGGTTTAAGAAAATCATAACTTGTTCATTTTCTATTTTTTTAATTATAGAAGTATGTTTTTTGCAGGTTGTAGAGAAGCCAATGAAAGATCAATTACTCGTATTTAAAGTTAGAGAAAATTAGGGAAATATAAGCCATAACATGAATCGGAATATAATACCCGGTTTCAGTGGCGGCCTTAGCCATTGCGAGGTCCCGGGCAGCAGATTTTTGCGAGGCACTTGTTCTTTGTATAATTTGTAAATTGTAAGTAAGTATTTTTGATGATAATTGACGAGAAATAAAATTTTATATTGGAAGTGTTATAAAAGTTAACAAGCACAAAGACGACAAATACTAATAATGATAAACTAAGGTACATGAATGCCTTAAAAGATATACGCAGTGATTCTAGTGGGATTTCTAAAGAGCGAGGCGCGAGATTCTAATACATATATAGTAATGAATTTTTCTACTTGGGTTATTGCACGAGAATGCGAGGCCCCGGGCGGTTGCCACCCCCTAAGGCCGCCTCTGCCCAGTTTGAATGAACTGTATCAGTAGGTGAAGTGTACTTTTATGAAAATGAACAAGCTCAGTCAGAAAAAAACAGCGACGCTTTGTATACGACAATGCTAGATAATTTGTTACGCCCAGTGGTTGAAGGTAAAGTCTTACAAGAAGAATCCCAATGCGTACACTACCATGGCTACGAGAAAATTTCACTGAACGAGTAATTTCAAAAATTTGTTTCACCTCCGCGTTCACCTGATTACACTTCTTTTTGTTACTTGAAAGAACGACTTTACGTAAATAAACTTCAAGAACTTAACCAAAATTCGGGACGAAATCTGACAATTAGGACTTCAAACATTATGGACCCTGTATTTGAGATAAAACCCTGTGATACGGATTTTAGTTTTCACAGATACCTTTGAAAAGTCCAATATTTATATTCACAAATAAAAAATATCCTCTAGTTAACGTAGAGATGGTGTAAAGGGGATCAAACAGTAGCGCTTCTTAAGGCGGCCCTTATTTATTTTTGCAGTTTCCCTTTTTGGTGCCATTGCATGGAAAAAATTAATTCAATCAAACTTCAAGACAGGCAATCGGTTAAAGAGAAAGGGTAGAGCCTTGAAAATCTAAAAACTACAAAATCACTGAAATAATATCTTGCAAAATATTAATTGTATCCAAAAAATGTTATGCAAAACATTTAGATGTATTAAAACTGCATATTTCATCATCTATCACTTTTATTCCAGAAAAAACGTGAAAATCACTTCTTTCCACTACACACCTTGGTCCTGAGATAAAGTTGATTTTTTATAACCTGGAATCTTTCGGCGATAACCACAATCTAAAGCTTATGTGGAATACTGTTTTAAAAGTGATTCGTACAATGCAACTGATATCTATCGAATCTGTTCGAATAAAGTATGATTACAGAAATTAGCGATAATTAAAATGAAATTCTGGTTAAAAATTGCAGATCATGAGACGAAATAAAAGTTTTGTGAATACAGTATAGAAAGTGAATTCAAGAGTCAGATATCTGGCAATTAGTTGTGATGATATTGATCATTAAACCTATACAAAGGAAATTTGATTAGTTGACGTAATTCCCTTTATAGAAAAAGTTAATTCTAACAATAACAGGGATTCCCGGATTTATAGAATGGATAATAGGTGCGGCTTCCCCCTGTTAACCGAATTATTCAACTACATCAAAAGCGCGGAATATTTGAATATTAATTAATGTAGATCTCTAGTTATCAAACGCAAATGAAGCACAGACAGAGACACACAGCGTGTTCTTAGTTTGCCGAATTTTCAATAAAGCAGCTTTTCTAACCTACTTTGATTTTCGTCTTTCCACAACTTTCAGATAATCCTGAAAGCCTTTGTTATGTGCATTGGGCGTTTAACAGTGTTCGCTCCTATCTTCTGAACACTGTATATAAAATAACTACAGGATTTTTCATGAAAATTCTTTCCTGTAAAATGTAAATAGTGTCAGAGGGATGTCGACCGTGGAAACGAAGAGACTATCCTATATAGCTCTGGCTCTAGAGGAATCTGGAGTACCCCAGGGGAAAGGAGTTGGACATCACGCGCCCTGCTAAGCCCCAAACCCTGTACCCGGTCGATAACGACGATACCGACTACTGCAATACCGACATCAGGGAAAAGCATGCGAGACACGTGATAAAGGAAAATCTCGCTTAGAGTAGTATTTATTGTCGATATATATATATATATATACATATATATATATATACACATATACAGAGTTATAATACCATATGCCAATACTAGAATATACTACCTACTGCGGAAAATCAAAGAAAATTATATTTTCAAAATGTTGTAAATTATATGCTAATATTTATTGGAAATATGTACGAGTTTATTGATATTAGATTGAATATTTGTGTTCCACGAATCGAGAAGTATTCGGGTTGTCGCGTATCAATAGGAATATGTATCAGGCTTTATTTGATTTATAGAATACCGCTACCGCTATAGTGAATATTGTATTTTCCTCTTTCGCTTTTCCTGATAATCAACTAGAAAATTCCTTTTAAAGATAATTGGTTTTTCATGTTTTTTTACAGGGTTTGAAAAAAAGTTTCATTTATCTTATGGAAAGTGAACGAAACGGTGCGGCGAACAGATTAATGTGTTTGTGGAACATTCAAAATTCGCTTAAACAGGACAGGAAATTCCTGGTAGGAGCTGATCTGGAGCAGCTGTTGGTTTATTTGATGCCGTGAGACTTCAGAGGGATCATCGGCCGGGATCAGAATATGTTGTTTTTACAACATTGTTAATCGGATTTATGCAAGTAGTAAAGATGAGGAATTGGAAAGAATATAAACGTAATAAGCGTCATAGACTGGAAAACCCACGTCATATTTTGCCACAGAGCGCCACCACAAATTAAGTTACAGATTCCTAAGTCAACACAAATATAAAAGTTACATGTACTTTAAGAACGCGCATTAAACTATAAGTAGGGCTTCGAGGCTTCTTTGGATGAAGTCAATACTTTGACTTTCCAGGACACCGCAAAGAACACATTTAGTGATATTATTGCAGAAGTACAAGGAAGAATCACTACCGCCACTAACACCGCTTGTGTTATTAACCGTTAAAAATATTTGAAATCGAATCTCATTAAAAGGAAAATTAAACCTCAATTTAGTAAGTGTATCATCGGATCTATTCTTATTCATCAGGAACTTGAAAATTGACACAAAAATATGAAAAGATCTTCGGCTCCATCTCGGAAAAGAGTCTTGAATGAAGGAAAAATTCTAACTCGAAGAACAGACAGACCTAGGGTCGGTAGCTGTACTTACAGTTAATTCAATAGTTAGATAACTTGGCTTAAGCTATTAAGGTCTTATTCTCAGTTCATCCATGTGAGACAAAGCGCCACTTGCTGTATCCATGCAATAGTCAGTTACCTAAAAAGTTAAAGAGAAATAACAGTAAATCGTTCTGCAGACCTTGGAGCAAAAACTGAATCGACTGACCAATTTACCGTTATTTCTCTTTAACTTTTTAGTTAACTAGCTATTGCATGGATACAGCAAGTGGCCCTTTGTCTCACATGGATGAACTGAGAATAATACCTTGATAGTTTGAAGACTACAAACCGGAAAACTTTAGACTACATAAGATCACCTCAAAAGATCTCCTCGGAGAATTTCACTAGAGGCTATTGTGCTAATGATAATAATGATAACAGGTTGACTTTTTCCATCGTTGGTTCGAATCGATGGTTGGTTAAATAAGATATATTTTTTGTGTGATCCCTCATATCCGTTGCTGGTAGTTTTGATCGTCATATCAGGTGTTGTTTTGTTCTCGGGAATGAAAATTTAAAGAAGTTTAAAATCTTAATATACTGGGAGATTTAAATAAAAACAAATCATAATGATTACTTTCTACGTTAATAAATAGGCACCTTATAATCGGATTGTCGGAGGGCACAGAGGGGATGTGTTTCCGCGCTTAAGGCCACGTTTCTTGCTAAAAATATAGAAATTTCATGTTGTAGTATAAATAAAGTCTATTTTTCTTTTTTAATATTCAATACAAACGCTCTTATCTCAACTCATATTAATAGCAAACCTATAGCTCGATCTTAATGTGTCGGCAGACTGTAGCTATATTTTCTTCAAGCAATGAAAGCAATGAAGAGTGTTGAAAGTTTGAGAAACCTTGATTGCAGCATCATTACTGTATCATAACAACATAATCTGGTGTTAGTGATATACTAGTATGAGTGTATTTTGCATGGAAATTCCCACAAATTCACGTTTTGTGACACAAATGGCTGAACGAACGTCAGGAAAATCTTATCGCAAACGTAGTGGGAGCAACTATTGTGCAAATATCTATTCCTAAACCCGAATGTCCACAACAATGTATATATATGCTTATACAAATATATATTGTTGTGTACAGTAATACAGGATATTAATTGTAAAACTAAATGTAAAAATCCTCTACGATAGATACAAAAATGTCTAACTAAGTGAACAAGACTAGAATGTATCTAATAGTGGATATAACACATGAACATCTATTCAAGAAAGAGTTCCTACCACAGTGCAATGCATTTAAGCATCTTTACAATTAAATGTATGAAACCATTCGAGAAAAACACAACATAAAAAGAATTGCAGGATGTCATGGCAGATGATCCAACCAATTTTGCAACTCTGCGTGAGTTTCTTACCGAGACGTACCTTTCGTAACTTGGCAGTTAAATGTAAAACAAAAAGTGTAAAATTTAATTAAGGTTTATTTTAGACGATCAGGTCAGATCTTCAATCACACCGTTTACTGTATGTAAAAACACTAAAAAATCTAAACGACGAAGTTCTGTTCTGAAAGTATGGAAGACCATCCTGTCAGATTCTTATTTTTAATTAGATCTTAGAAATCGTATGGGTATTACAATATGTTATGTGTAAATAAACGCTAATAACCGATCGTTTACCGTTATATCTCTTGAAAATCTGTTTTAAGACTACTGTGTACAAGGCTACTGCAATTAGATAGTCCTCATGCACGTATGTGTGTTCAAAAAGTAGTTTAATTATTTTATAAAAATCATTTCTTTTTTTTTAAATATTTATTTGAGTGCATCAACTTTCAAAATAAGTTATTAACACCTAAAACAATATATACATTTAAAAACATATACAATGCATAATTTACAACTTATAAACATACTTAAAAGACATTAAATTAGACAAAATCTTTTTCTCGGTAAGTTGGTGGCACTATACTCACTTTCTAATTCAAATATGCATGATAATTTTTACAATGAATGAAATTTTTGCAATGAACGATACGGGGCACCCGTTTAGACTCGATAAAAGACAAATAAATGATATGATAGGAATGTTCTTGAGCATAACTAACTATCTCTTTCGAACTCGCGTATATATATATGACCTCAGCGCTCGCACTTACAGCCGACCTTCAACTAGGTCTGGCAAGATGTTATGCACATCGAAATGGTTTGGCAATTTGGGAAACATCTTTAAATAGTAGCCCAAACAACATATAAAAAAATTAGATTTTATACTATAACGTAATTTTAACACATTTTATTAAACTTTGAAGTGGTCTGGCGGGGGGTTTTTACCCACCCACTGATCTGGTATTGATGTACGTGATTTCTAGTAGTCTCCCGTAAAAATATAAAAAATCAGCCTTTACACTATGACGTAATTTTTCACTAATTTATGCACCTTTGTTACCTGTTACCTGCAAAACAACCACGAGTAAAGATTCATAGACCTAATTGTTGTTACCAACTGTAGAGTACTTTCGCTGAAAAATTTTCAGCCTTTATAAAATGACGTAGATATGGCGAGCATGGGCTCTTATGCTAATAACCCGGGTGTTAGATGTTTCCAACTAGAAACCCGTTTTATTGTTACAACATACCTCGTATAACGCGCTGTACACTTTAAGTGAAACTCAAGAGCACTTAGAAATCGTGCAATTTAAAATCGAATCAGATCGTCTGAACGGTTGTACTCCGGAAATCTGAAAAGTAATTAAATTAAATGAAACTGAAACTGAATCCGAATGTGACTGTAGAACTGATCCGATCGTTTAATTTACATTTATTGAATTATCATATACCCCATTTCCTTTGCTATAAGAGACTCGTACGCTATTAATACCATATCTTTAATTGGAAAGTTCTAATTACGAAGCTCAGAGATGGAAGTTGAATCTCAATTCGTATAGTAGAATTAAACTAATAACAATATACTGGAGAATGCTAAGGTCGTAGCGTCCAGTGTCCAGTATCCAGTGTCCAGTATCCAGTGTGTCGTTACGGACCATTGAATCTGATCCCAGTCATTAAGAGTCTAGACTTAGGAATCAATATGCTCGTTGAATAGTCTAACACTTAGCATGGGTATCGGCATCGGTACCATCGCATCGGCCAGATATTTAATAATTAGCCAATTCCCTCCATCTGGCATCTAGCACTTAGCTTGTGGATGCGGCGTGCGGCACATGTGAAGAAGACATTCTCTGCACGACGCTCGCGTTACAAGTTCAGCTAATGTAAAACAAGCAGAGTTCTGGAACACTCTGACACTGAATGGGGTAGAGGAAGGTTTATTTCGAACACTAAAGGGTGGTTCTAGGGTGCCCCCACGATGCGGGGCAAATAGTTTTCAGTTTTGCAACACTTGCGAGCGGTTCTAAATGTTTCCAGTCTGTTCGCTATGTGCAGATCTTGTTACCAAGTAATACTAATAAGAACTAAGGACATTCCCCAACAAATTCCCCAAGTTGGAGAAAAACTTATTTTGAAATTTGCTACGATATACAAAGTTAATCAGTGGTTGTCAAAGATTTGTTAGAAGCAGTGTAATTAGTGAATACTTTACTTACGCTGTTTCAGTTTGGGAAGGAATTCTTGAAATATAATAAACGTTGTCGAGAAATTTAAGATATCTTTGTGTCTGTTCTTAGAATTAATATTTTCTAACTCCGGATATTGGATTTTTTCGAGGCGGAGCAAATGCATAAAATCTATCCGCTCTATTTAATAAACATTATATAATTTGATTATGTAAAATATTTAGATTTTAGTGGACAGTATTATTTGCAAAAAACAATTCTGCTTTCTCTTGAAATATTAACATCTTTGAATTTTAAATCCGAGAGAACAAGCTGATAAAAGTGTTGTTAGGAAAAATCCATTCTATTTTGAGTTGTAGTCGCATTTACAATGTTACCAGCACCCTACCAATATTTTTTAATAAATGTCGAATAAGTCCATTAGCCTTTGTGTAAGATTTTTCGAAGCACGTTCGAAAATATAGTAGGTTACGTTCAGGAAAAGAAATTTCGTATTTTATAGTTTACTTCATAAATGGGGTGGCCTATTTACACGATTTGAAATATCTCCGAGATAGAAGTCCGAACTTTTCCGATTCGAGATTTGTACGTCTAAATTATTTTATTAGTTGGAATCTTAATAGATGTAGTGTAAGGCATTTTGCTTCTGAAACTTTAGCCTCATTTTCGAATCAGAAACACCGCCGAAACGATCACGCTCTTTCTTTTGTTGTTCGTAAATCATCTAATATCGCACAAATGTCGATTCAGATACTAGGTCGTATCTGAGAATATCGTATAGAATTCTATACGCTTATATTGTTTGTAGAGCATAGGCCCAAATTCACCACTGTACTTGATGCCAAACTTCTTTCTGTGTCTTTGGGTTTGATGTTCGGGCTAGCGCTATATTTTCTGTATTAGTATTTAAAGATGATTAACATTCCTTACTTCAAAGATAATCAGTAAGACAAAACAGGGTGAGATAAAGTTAATTTTCCAGAACATGCTATGCTAAGAGATAACGAACTTTTGTATTTGTCAAAAAAAATAATTTTATAACCTTCGTTTTACATAAAATGCATAAAATTTTCAATGAGTGATTACTAAGAAGAGATAAATAATTATCATAAAGTTTACAAATAATAAGAATGTGGGGCTTCGAATATTAGATAACATTATTTTGGCGTAATAAAATTTCGGTAAAATTTTACCGGAATGCATTAAATTGCATTGCCATGCACAAAGTGTATGTGTGCACAAAATTTCAGCTCTAAAGTTTATCAGAAAATAGTCTCAAAATCAATGTAAGTTTTGATCATATCGACAAACAAGCTTTGACCAAGATTTGACCATATCGAATTTTCTCTTACACGTTATAGGATAAGGCGCTGGTAGAGAATGTAACGCGGCTACCTCACTAGGACCTTGTATAAATCTTGTATAATTTAAGAGCTTAAATAAAAGTATTTGAGGCAAAGACGAGGCATCTTTAAAAATAGAACATACAGGCAATTTAAAAACCAATCTATGTTTGGAACCTTTGGTTTTAGAGTTTAGGTGCTCCAAATAAAACGAATAAACTAGAAAAAGAAATATTCTAAGTATTGCAAGCGTTCATAGTGTGACTATACAAGCATGTATATATTTTGCTTATAATCTATTACAACAGTCTAGCTAGAGTGTAGCTCGTTCTGGGTTCGACTCTAACTTTGTTGAATTAATTTTCCTTGGAGAAGTGTTATTCGCTTTTCGTTACGATAATGTTTAAGTTAAAATATATATTTCCACTTAGTACTCTAAGTTTCTTTGACAGTTTGTTATATGATATTTCTCTTTCTATCTTATTGATATACACATCTTGTGTTTCATGAAAATATAACCCATAAACAATGTGAAAGTACTTAGTGTTATTATGGTTGCAGCAATGTGCGACGGAAGGCGGCAGTTGTAAAATAATACGTGCTTTGTATAATAGTATTGTCATAAAATTATTGTTGATGCCAAGTGAGATATACGTTTCAAGACATAATATACGTTAGAGGGAGTAACAAATATTAATGTTAGAAAGAAAACTGGAATTTTAGGTTAACTTGCAAAAATTCTTAGTACGTATCTGTAGTACAGAACATATAATAGTATTCAATTCATTGCATATGGAAGATATGTAGAAAGGGACGGAAATAACGGTATTTCAAAGGAAGAGTTGTAAGGATTCGTAACAGCAATAGTCAAGATAAAGCTAGTTCCATTTTCATTCAAGAAATAAATAACCGTTCCATATTTCCGCCGAGAATCTAAATCGTTTATTTTGATCAAAACGGAACAGACGCAGAACCGTATGGTTCATTAATTCGGTTCATAGTTGAAGGGAAGGAGGTGGCAGAGGGAAGGGGACAGGGGACAGGGTGGCACACGCGTTGGACCATATGGAATGCCGGCTGCATCGCGGGTATCTCTATCAGTCAGTTCTCTTATCAACTTCTGTTATCCCGTTCAGAGTGTTGCCTATTTACCAAGGCGCGGCGCAGCGCTGTGATACCGTGAGGAGGGGCGCGGGGTGCGGGATGGACACAATTCATATATTTATGTGTAGTGTATCGTCCTGGATGCCCTCCAGCTGATTCCCTGACTCCTGAGGATCCAAGATAAAACGTTGGGAATGCTCTCTGAATCTTGAGCAACATTAACTCCATCTGCGAGTTGCGGATATTTTATATATTAGATATACGTACATATAAGGCGCGGTCGGTCCATAGGAGCAGGGAAAGAAGCAGTGATTGCATAATACCTAACACTCACTTAACATAATGTTTAAAATATAGGTAAAGAAATTATATTTCTTTAGTTTGTAACACTGACCGGAAATATTAAAATTGCGTTCTGGTCAGGTGAGCTAATGGTATGTATAAGTTATAGCTACTTTTATTGTACTGTGTGCCAACGACCAACACAGTTGATATGTTTAGCTGATAGAACTCACTGTGCATAATGTTAAGTTACTATAAAATTAAATAAAAAGGAATTGACAACTTCAATAATAAACTTTAAATGTCGTTTCTTTGATTTCAGGTAGGATATGATTTAAGTTAAACAGTGTAATTATTATAATGTGTATGTAAATGTATGTACTAAAATAAAAGTCTTTGAAATCAGAAGCAACACATAAGTGGAATTAAAAATGTACAATTCCTAGTAAAATTGGAGATATTGTCTTATACAGGGTGTCCCAATATTCAACGATAAGAGGGCACCAGAGGGTGGTCTTGCTCATGAGTACACAAGAAAAAAAGAAAGAAACAAATTATCTCATTTTGTTCAGGAATTAGAAAAAAAAAAATTTTTTTTATCGAAAATTGAAACACCTTAAGATGTTTTTAACTACATTATTACTACAAATATAATTGATTAAAAATTCAAATTAATTAAAGATTAAAGGTTCACTTTAGGAGTTAAACCATCTTGAGACTTGAAAAATAATGGGCTTGTGTCTTATGTCTTAATTTCTATAACAGTGTACGATATATTGATAAAGTGGGTTACTAGAACCTCAAATGTTCAATTACTTTTTAATAACTCCTTATATGTTAAGAGATATTAACAATTAAAAAAGTCATTTTGTCTCTTTAATTATTATAGGGATTCAACGTTGTACACATTACAAGTGCATGTGACATCACAATCCTTGTGTAAGGTTACCAACCTTACAGCTTTTAAATCTCTGCTATATGTATTTATATATCAAAATATCAAATATTTACAGCGATTTCAAGAAACAATAAAATTCCAATATTAAGTCTGCCTTAGCAGGGTTAAATAAAATAAAAACTTATTATTCTTTGATTAGACTTGATTATTCGACTACCAACAGCTACAGAATTACCACAGTACTGACCTACTCAACAAATAACTGACGTTAAATTGCATTTCACGTCATACAAATATAGGCGACCATTTCTAGCGCTAAAACTACAATTCAAACTTTTAATTGCTATATCTCCGTCAATATTTAGATATTTAATAAAATAGACACGTCAATACACATTTATTAACATCAATATCAATCAACAATTGAAAAATCGACCACTAAAAAATGAGGACACAAGTCCGTTATATATTTTTAAGAATATTTCAAAAGTTATAACAATTTAATGTAAGCGCACAAGGATACTTATACAAAACATTTTTTTCTTTAGCGCTTGTCTCGAAACTACTTTATTTAAATTGGTCGTATCTCAACAGATTTTATTAAAAATTACACACCCTTATACTATTATCTATCGAGTAGCATATTGCGATTAGATGCATCGTTAAAAAAATCGACGTATTTTTGAAACAAAGATCATTTACAAAGAGAAAATTTAATTCTTCCCAATAGTTCTCGAAGCTGTTACATTTGTTTGTAAGAAAATATTTAATTTTCGACCATTGACCAGCCTCCTGCAAAAGTGTTTAACGGAACAGTTTATATCATCGTCATTTCCTTATATTTTTTATTAAGTTTTTATGTAAATATATTCTGTAAGTGTACTGTATTTAATGATAATAAAAGAAAAATATACATGAAGGTAGCGTCAAAAAATAAAATCTTTTTATGCTAGATTTTACGTGCACAATGGTGATCTAACCTTTTAAGACATAAAATGTTTAATTAAATATAAAATATTAAAAGTTCACTATTAGTTAGTCAAGCGAAAAATTTCTTCTAATAAATAACTTGAACTCTGCACGGTATAAATGTGATATGAATAGAATAATTAAAACATCACAAAGAATATTAATTTCTGTGCAGTTTTATCAAACAAATATTTAAACTTAATCTATACGAGTATGTTTACATCTCACCTATATTTCAAGAATTCCCACTTCTGATTTCAGAAGTTGTCTTTGTTTCATGAAACTAAAAGTAGGGCCATTGTTTCCTTCAACAATGGAATAAATTCAATTCAATTGAAATTTAAGTTCAGAGACATATCTTTATAATTAACTTAGAAGTTTTAATCAAGTTTAAAACACAAACAACCAACACACACATTATCCCGGTTTATTCTCTCCCCTTCCACTCCCAACGGTTCCCTTATATCCTGCTTTTGATCTCACGTGTATTATAACCCATATTTTACGACTTTCATTCCTGTTTGCAGAATACGATGTATACCGGTGTACGAATATTTTACGTAACAAAAGATACGAAATACTGGATGATATTAAATGTATTTAATTCTTGGATTTCTGTAGAAATACAAAAATATTATCGCTCGCTGCTTTTTTCTCCTCGTCTGTCTGTCAGTTTGTTGTCAACGTGTCAATCATTCTCTGGGAGTATATTTGTGAAAATGGAGCTAAACCGGTGAAATTGAAACGTTTATTGACATGTTAATAGAATCGTTCTAACGCTTAATAATTCCATACACCCATACACCCAACACCCAACAACAAAACACACCCACCTAGTGGTTCTATTGCAAGAAGATAGGCGCCGCGCCAAGCCTTGTTGTTAGAAAGAAATTGAAATTTATAGAAGTATAAAAATACACTGAATATGAATTCTTTATATTTAAATTTATTTGCTGTAACTAAAGACCTTTGTTGGCAAAAGGGTGTCGATGATTTACTCGTATCATTTCTGGTGCACGGGTATTCTATATCACAGCGTCGAGGCCACTACGTTATATTTTACAAATGAATTGAACTTGATTTAAGGTAGTTCGCTAGTGATAACCGTAGGCAAAAGTACAGTCGAATATTAGGTACAAATATTATATCACACACAGAGGCGGCTGTACCTTAAGTCGTGCGCTGCACTACCAAATATGTATAACCAGAAAAAGAAAAAAGAATCACAAAATATCATATAATATACGAAACAGACTGCCTTTATACTTAGGAAGTTGCAAGGAATCAACTTAATCTATATATCTATTAATCTATATAATCTGTCAACTCTGTGCCGAATTAATTAAAACTTATTTAGAAATATTCCCCGTACACTCTCCACAGCGCACGTAGGTGCTCAATATAAGTACTATGGAATTTCTTTTATTATTAGATTATTTACTTTAGATATTAGATTATTTTTATTTACATTATTGAGGATGGTATTTGCTTTTTATACTTTAACTAGAAACTCAGGATAGACTAAATGCACTTTCTGTGCTAAGCATTGAGAGAAAATTCATTCATTCAATGCTGGATTTCAATAAAAAAGTCACCATTTAGCCGCAAATAAACGTTATATATATAAAAATTAAATGATTTCGTTTACTCCTAAGAATACAACCCCTTTTGCAACGGTTGGAATGGCTTCCAAAGTACACAGATCTTCTTATGCTTCCGGCTACCTATGTCTGTTATAATCCACATGTTAAGAAGCTTTATCATAATATAGCTTAGTAAGCATATAGATTAGAGATATACTTAGAATAATAATATAATACCCCGCACCTCTCTTGTAATGTATAAAACCATTGTACAACGATTAAGCCATGTTCATAACTTCCTCAGTACTAGCGAATATAGTTGCTGATAGTTATTATCATTACTAAATATCGAATTCGGTTAAAAGAAAACAACAAAGAATTACAAAGAAACAGCAAACTAGTATTACGGACTTGGAATTAAGAATTAATAATAATAGTTAACCATTAAAAGCAACTTCATTTAAAATAAGAACTAAAAAGTGTAATTTTGAATTAAACTAAATAAACGCTCTTTTAATAAATTTATATTTTTTTTGTTAACTCGGCCGACGCAGAAGTTAACTTGTCAACAGTATGCAGAGTTTTCTGTTCCCGTCGGATTACTAACAAGGTCCAATATTTCTTATTTTCAATATCGGATGTGAACAGAAAATTCTAATTCGCAATGATAATACATGCCAACTTCACTAATGGAACTCAGCGTGTTCGCAATGTTATAATAAAGCCGGCACCAAACGATGCAATGAACGTTTGATTCAAATGCCTCCAACGTGTGAGTCAAATAATGGAAGATTCACATGGCAAGTTTCCTACTACATGGTAGAACGAATGATTGATCACACTGATACTGTTTAACAAAAACTTTCAAGTTTATTAAACATTTGGACAATTCGTGCAGTAGTGCATGACACGTAGATCAAATGTGTGGTGGGGGTAGAAAAATCCCTTTAGACGCGGATCAAAAGACCGACAACAGCCCGAACTTCTTCCAGCATGAACGTTGGATACATGACATTGGACACACTTACTTCCAGCATCGTCCACACGATGCGTCCAACCATCAAGCGTCAAGCGTCCAACGATGAAAGGTGTTCGTAGAATGGGCTTGTGTCCTCATTTTTTAGTGGTCGATTTTTCAATTGTTGATTGTAATTGATGTTAATAAATGTGTATTGGCGTGTCTATTTTATTAAATATCTAAATATTGACGGAGATACAGCAATTAAAAGTTTAAATTCTAGTTTTAGCGCTAGAAATGGTCAGCCATATTTGCAAGACGTGAAATGCATTTTAACGTCAGTTATTTGTTGAGTAGGTCAGTGCTGTGGTAATGTTTTCTAGCTGCTGGTGGTCAAATAATCAAGTCAAATCAAAGAATAATAAGTTTTTATTTTAGTTAACCCTGCTAAGGCAGACATAATATTGAACTTTGATTATTCCTTGAAATAGCTGTAAATAATATTTGATATTTTAATATATAAATACATATAGCAGAGATTTATGAGCTGTAAGGTTGGTAACCTTACACAAGGATTGTGATGTTACATGCACTTGGAATGTGTACAACGTTGAATCCCTTTAATAATTAAAATGACAAAGTGACTTTTTTAATTGTTAATATCTCTTAACATATAAGGAGTTATTAAAAAATAATTGGACATTTGAGGTTCTAGTAACCCACTTTATCAATATGTAGTACACTTTTATAGAAATTAAGACATAGGACAAACACATTGTTTGGTACCGGCTTAAGACATAACTAATAAATTTTATTTTCATTATTTTGTTAACTTTTTAACGACGCTAACGCCATCCCTGTTTTAACAGACTATACTAAGTGTACAGCATTTATGAGAGCTATCAAATTTATTACAGAGATGTACCACTCGGGATTCGAGACGTTTTATGAAATAGGAGCGACCATCGTGAGACTTTATGGTCGATTGTTAATTTAGAAAGCATCTGTATAATTACATTTAAATCGTTAAGGAAACAGTGTTGTCTAGTCCACCACCACCAGCTTGACGGGGTGACGTGGTAACAAGGGTCTCGGTCGTTACCGTAGTACAACACTATGGTGAAACTGCGCCTGGCAGCAGTTCAACAGTTCAACAGTTCAGCGGCTAAACAAGTCCACAACTCCACAGTAACACAGAACACGACACAAAATGGATACAACACAATCCAATCTTCAGATAACACAACATTCAACATCCAGTATCCAACATAACCTATAATGAGCGGCTTATCTGATGCCAGATTCCAGATAATTCTCTGGTCCGTGTGAACGAGGTTATGGGCCCGCGGGGAAGGGCCGTTGGGGGTAGTGGTGACGATGAACAGATAAATCATTTTACAATTCAATGCGATTTGTTTATAACCACGTTTCGCTGTTCTATCCATTTGTCATGGCGTTATTATCAAGGCTAGAGGGACATGAGCATAATGGCCAGGTCCGTACTTAGGCAAAGTGTGCTGGTAATCGATAGACAACACCCAGTCGCCATCATATTGAAGATGCGTATGATTTTTTTGTCATGAAAGAGTTCACTTACAGTTCAGTTTCTGACAGTTGTTCATATGAAATGTCTATTTTATTGGCTATAAATGGCGAAACCACTCCATCTGTCGGAATACAAATGGTGATAAAGTTGATGCGAACTACAATTGAAGTGAAATAGTGATAGAAACGTCACAAAAAGGAACACTTCATCAAATTGTTTACTAGGCAGTATGTTTGGGACCATCGATAAGTGTTAAAACACAGAATAATGACTTCTCTAAGAACGTAAACCGTAATGTATAAACTGATGTATTTTCTAAGAGAGTAGAAACAACAAATAATTTGAATGTTACACTGAACGGATGGTTATAAATTTGTTTATGTTCTACACACGTAATGCAGGCGCCCACACGTCTGCACTGCTCGCAGCAAACGAAGAGAAGGAGAGCTTATGTAACGTGCACTGAGACAACAACTGAGATCAGCAATCTCAAATCGAATTGCTCTTTGAAGCAAAATATTTAAAAGACGAAAGAAATAGATATCACTAAAAACCAAAGTGCTAGCTAGATATGCCTACCTTGTCGCTTTTCTACCTCTTTTATACGATAAATTCAATGCGTTTGATGCGGTTCTGTGAACGCTTACCTTATACAACACATATTCAGATTTTAAAATAGAATGTTTAAATCGAAAATAGAGCTATACGTCATATTTTTATTTTATTTTGTTTGTTGGATTGTCGTTATGCTCAAAACTTTGCAACCGATTTAAAACAATTTCCTGATAAGCCATTGAGCTAAAAACTCCCTCTTTGTGGATGACAATGCCATGTGATGGAATCATATTCGCTATGCTGTTTTATATAGTTATTTGAGAGTTAAAGGACATGAAATATGACAGTTTACGAATAATAAAAGCGTGGGGCGCAAATGAAACAACGAAATCTAATAATAGACTACAGTTAGTAGGCAATTAGTATCTCTAGTATTAGTATTAGTAAGCTACAATTAGTATCTCTTGTTATTATTTATTTTTTATTATTTATTGTTAATTGTGTGTGCCTTTCGGCTTTACAATCTACCGTATTCTATTTCTTGTTACATTTCATTCCTATCTTAACAATTCAACCTTAAAACTAAACTTACTAATTTTATTTAAAACTAATTATTTTCTTAAAACTAGACTTTATTTATTTATTAAAACTAAAAAAAAAAAAAAATTATTCTAGACTTTTAGTACTTCCAAAAAGTGCTTTCTGCTTCTTCTTCTCTTGACCTTCTCTCTTAATGTTCCCCATGCAAACTAGATAACGATCTGGACCAGATAATTGGATTTTATATCTGGACAACGGTCACTTCGCAGACAATTAAATTTACATTATTCTAGACCTTTTTATCTCCAAACGTACTTTCTGCTTCTTCTTCTCTTGACCCTCTTCCTTCATTTTCCATAGTCTTCCTTCTGTACTGGTCTATTCCCTAGTCTATTTTTCTGGGCTGAAGTTTAACTGTTTCCTCGCTACTTCTTTCTTTCTCCTGCTTCCCTTCATTGCCTCTTTTAGTACTTCCTTTCTCTTCCTGTTCCTTGTGAAACCCAGCCATCAGCTTATTTCTTCTCCTGATTTTTCTTTCCTTCTTACTATTTCCGCCATTCACCTCTTTCCTTCACTGCCTCCCTTTAATAGCTGGCCAATATTCCTTTCGCTCGCTACTTTTTCCTTACACTCAAACTTAATGTGCTCCAGTGTTTCGTCCTCCGCTCCGCACATTCCACACTTTCTTTCTCTTGTTTGTCCTTTAATTATTTCATTCATTTTAAATAAATAAAAGCATATCGTATCTTTGGTAATATTTTAGACAAACTTTGAAGTGGTCTTCAGTGATTTTTACAAGATACAATACGATCCAATTCCGATAAATAGTTTGTTCATAGAAAACTTGAACATTACTTGAATCTATGTTTGTACACATGTAAAGAAATTATATTTCTTTAATTGGTATCACTGACCAGAGATATTACAATTGCATTCTGGTCAGTTGAGCTAACGGTATATATTAGTTATAGCTACTTTCATTCTAGTGTGTGTCAATGGCCAATACAGTTCATATTTAGAGCTCACAGAACTCACTGTGTTTAATGTTAAGTTATTATAAAATTAGATAAAATGGAATTGACCATTTAAATAATAAACTTTAAATGTCGTTTCTTTGATTTCAGGTAAGATAGCATGATTTAAGTTAAACAGTGGAATTACTATAATGTGTATGTACTAAAATAAAAGACTTTGATTTCAGGAGCAACACATAAGTTTGATTAAAAATTTACAATTCCTAAAATGTCTTATAAACATATGAAATGCATGATTGTAAAACTGATTCATGTAATATTAAATTTGTCTTGAACATATTATTTATCTGAATGGAAATCGGACTCGTATAGTATTATGTAAAACCCCTTTAAAGTTATTTAATGTATAGAGTTTAGGATTAGGATACATTAGAAATGAACAGAAGTTAACAGTTGTCACTGGAAACGCAACCTCAAACATCCAAGAACAACGAATATGAATTAAAATATACTGGAATAAAGCATAAATACAGAACTACGTATTTAAAAACTTTCTTTAAATGTTTTATACATGTCCAAACATGTCGGTGTTGTTCGTCGACCCAATATGGCGGCCCTGGTGATACTCGTTGTCGGGTATTGCTGTATTGCGGGGTTCACTGAGCATGAAATGCGAATCAAAATCATTCGTAAATCTGTGTAATAAAGTTCCGCACACGTTTTCTCCATACCAACATTTGGGACCGCGATTCAATTTCACTCACATATTATTTTTGGTTGCGTCATTATTTGACCGTTATTATTTTATTGAACATAAACGTTTAAATACTTCTTTAGGTTTATGGTAGATGTCAGATCAGATCGGGCAACACCACCATTCAACAGGACACGGAGAGGTCGTTTTTTCTTATTTTCTTATACAGGGTGTTTTGTTTATATGTAAGGACACCATCTTGTTTATTAATAGCAGTTATTATTGTTTATTGCTATAATCTGAATTGATTGTCCTGTAGTTCCAACTAGAGAATGCCGAGCGGGAATTCTCGGGAAATTACATTGATTTTTATTTTCCGCTTCCCGTGAAATATGCAAAACTTCTAAGGTAGAAATACGTTTAAAAAAAATACACGATTATCTTCACTCTCCGGCAATTCACTTTCGGCGAAATATGTGTCGAGAATGAACATGGCTATTGGTCTCACCTCTCGTTTCCTTTGACTTGTGTCAAAAGACCACTCATTAACCGAGGCAAGCCAACGCGAGTCGGGAGCACTCGAACCAGGACGAAACGAGGCGAGAGCTACAGTACACACTCGATCTCGCCTATCTCGGCGAGAGTGACCAGGCGGCATAAATGAATACAGATAAGATACTGTAGCCGCAGCAGCGTTTTCGGATTAGATCCTTGGATTTGAGTTATAATTATTTTTAAGTTAAATTGATATATACGTACGTAGTCATAAATTTATTAGGTAGCGGTGCAGTAAACATATGACAGGACTGTATCAAGTATATCTGTATAGTAGGATAAGATCCGGATTTGAGGGCTACTTATCTGGGGCCTTCACAAGAAAGGGGCCCCCACAATAGAGATAAAAGCAATAAATTTTTGAAAAACTTGACGGAAAAAAATTGTTCCTTTTATTCGAAAAATAATTAGAAATTAAAAATCTCCGCTCCCTTGTTGCCGTAGGGCCTCTGCACCTCTAAATTCGACCCTGAGTAGGAGGTCGTCGTTGATAGGACTCAACAGACGTTAAATAAATTATATTAAAGAAAATACAGATAATCAATCAAATTATGTATTACATGAAAGATAGAAACATTTAGATGTTTCAAAAATAACAAATTGAGAGTGAAAATGTAGGAGTAATATTCATGGGGCCCAAACTTACAGACAATGATATATTTTCGTCCTCAATATTGAATAAAATAGTAATTTCGCATTAATTTGCCATGACAAATTGTTGTGGGCAATTGGACTCGAGGAGAAAATGAGAAATGCTGAAGGTGAGATCATAAGGAAAATAAGGGAGTAGAGTACAAAGGAGGGTAGAAATGGACGAAAATGAGAAAAGAAGAGCAGAGATACAGAGATACAGCAGAAAGTAATAGAAAAAAATCATTATAGCAAATATAATGAAAGATACAAGAGGATTTGGGAGAGAGAGAGAGATACCGGAATACATCCGAGAAAAAAGAAAAGGAATTTAAGAAGAATCGCAAGGTTTATATTGGGAAACGAAGGAAAGTATATTCAGGATGTGCTGCAGAAAGATAGAAACGCTGGAGAAAATGAAGTATTCATGTGAGAAAAGTGAAAAGAAAATTAAAGAGAGGCAGTCAAGTGAAGCATTGGATGGCGGAGATAGAAGAGCGGGGGAAGGGAAAGAAGGGCAGAGTAGAAACAGAAGGGAGAGTAGCAGGAAAAGAGAATCAGGAGGGGATTCAAATTTATCTGTTTTGTTTCTTTTGAAGGATAAGATAGAATAAGAATCAGAAAATGTAAATAATCACAAAGATATATAACTGATGTAAGGCGGAAGAATGTAGTGCCTAATCGCAAAAACATAACAATAAAATAATAATAAAGGGCACTTGATGGAGCAGTGGTGCATTTAAAGTTACTACACGAGAAATTAAAAAGAAAACAAAAAAAAGTTTATTTGTTTTAAATGTTACGATTGCATTATCTTTAAGGATGTATTTTATGTTTCATTTGGGATAATCTCATGCGGGTATCCGACTACTGGTCTCAGTGAACAAGTCGACAACAATTTACCTGAACTGAAATTTACAGAAATAATCTCATCTGTCATGAAATATGTTGAAATGTTTGGCCGACTCAATTTCGTTCGCTTATTATGTTCGCAACAATACATCAATGCCCGAGTATCAACTCACGAGTATGAACTACATTGCAATTACATAATGGCTATAATTACATGTAATTCATACAATGGCGGTTACATGAAATCTCGTTAGGTTTATTTTCGGTTACAGCGAGTTGGGTGCGCTTCCTGGAAGCAGGCGACTGACGGCTGACGACTGACGGCATGGAAAGCGCATTAACTGCAGTTAATTAAAATATTGATTCGTGTAATTTAAATTTAATTAGCTGAAGGGTTTCTGATTCACTGCATAATTATACTCGTATGAATAACGTAATTATATGCTGCCGATTTTACAGTTTATCCGTTAAATTGTATAAATTGGATTTATTTAAGTATATACCCGTAAAACACAAAATATGGATGCTACCTTACATTCATCTAATATTTTACATAAGCACAACATAGTAATATTTAATATAAAAGGTTCATTTCATTGCTTTTTTCAAATGTTTAAGAGAGACTTCATACTGTGAGTACGCTACTGCGCAAAAATAAAATTTAAACTTTATTCGGAACAATATTTATGTTTTATTAAACATATGTTTTACTCAATTACGTTTTATTTTTTAAAAAAAGTTTAACAAAAAATGCGAAAAAAGAGTTAAATTAATGTAAAATATACCTAAATATTTTTTACTAATGTGTTATATTAAAATGTATGTTATATTTTTAAATTAAGTTCATTTAACATCAGTCTATTTCCGATGCCTCTTACAAATAAAAAGTATTATGGTATCGTGACCTCATATATGTAAACAACACCGTTGCCTAATAAGTTTTATGATTATGACCACCGATCCAAGGATCAAACCTAAAGACACAGAGGTCAGACGTCAAAATTAATTATATTATATTAACCTAAAAAAATATTATTACAGGGTAAACTTTTAGATGATTATATGTAAGGTCGAGTTACTTTAATATAAGGTTTACATTTTATAATGTACAAGCTGTTCCGGCCATGCGTTGCTGTGACTAACGTTTTTGTCACATAGCGCCATCTATTGAATATTTACTCAATCTAGTCAACAGAATATTTACTCAATCTAGTCAACAGATGTCACCATCATCGTCGCCAGATGTCATATGTCATATACAGATAATTAATAGACAATAAGATAATTTTGCAATCATAAATTGAGATGTAAGCTATCCTATCTTTCAAGTTGGATCAAACTGCACACGGTGTACAAATTTGATTAAAATCGGTTAAGTAGTTTAGGAGTCCATCGCGGACAAACTCGGACAAACATGTGACACGTAATTTATATATATTAAGATAATTTTGAAAATTTTAGGGAAAATGCATATTTATTTCATTTTTACATATTTTTGTTCCAATTGTATTCCATTTTTGTTCCATATTGAATTCCAAATGTATGTATAACATTAGGTATTACCGAGTCGATTTTACTGGCATATTTTGTTTTTTATTTTCAATTTCTTGTATTTTTATATCGTGATATTAAATGATTCAGTGTATCAGAAATACAAAATATAATAAAACTCAATATAAAATCCAACAAAACACCAATCATTGACAAGATAAACGAAAAAGATGCTGAAAGAATTACCGGCAAAAGGAATGAGATACTTAACAATACTATTTATCCCAATCTTGAGATTTAGAACATTCCCGCATCTGTGGAAACAGCAGAAATATTTCTCAAAAATAGTATCTTCATACAGGCCCATCAGCTTTCTCACGATAGTGTCAAAAGTATTTGAAAAACTACTGCTTAGGTTTTATTTTTATTATTTATTTATTATTATTATTATTACAAATTTATTTTTTAATAGTAAATGTTATAATTGTATCTTACATTCATTTAATCACATGATGAAAACAATGTGTAAAAGTCCGTTCAGTTTCGGATATAAAATTAAATACATTCATGAAACATACGTTGAATAAATTTAACGTAATATTCATGTTTTATGTATTTGGCGGAAATATTGTAAATAGTTTTTACTGTTCAACAAGTTTTTGCAACCGAAAGTGTTTGCTTCTGAACTCAACAAATCCGTGCATTTTGTCGGTACATCAAGTTGGATGCATCGTTCTACTGCTCCCCCATTCTTGCGCCGCCTGCTTTGCACCATTACATGTGTTTGGTGTTCAGAGTTCAAAGTTCAGACGTTACTTTACATCTTGTCTTGTGTGCATACTTGTAACGTAAAGTAACGTAATTACGAAGGGAGCAACAAGAACTGGATTTTATTGTTTTGACATTAAATCTTTCATATTCTGCTCCGTATACAAAGTTCTAAGAGCACTTGCCAAGATGTACGAGTATTATGGAAATATGTACGTAGATGTATGTGTCTGTATTTGTATTGGAATATGTATAACATTCAAAGGAAAGCTTATAGAACCGCACTTTCATTAAGACGTTCGCCGAGAAAACAAGAACACATTGCAACCAAAAACAAATAAAATGATTTGCTTACTTTGCTGTGTATTGAATTACTATTTCCCGCTACGTTACGTTTACCTTTCATGTATTAAATGTTATCAAAATATAAAGTTCATTACCCTATTTTACTGCTATTAGAATAATAAAATTTTACTTTTTGGATTCATAGAATTATGAAAGATTTTTCGGATTACTAAAATATCTTTTTTTTTATATATAGTTTCTCGGGCTTCCTGGGCACGTAGCCTTTTATCGCCCCTAATATTGTTCTGCATTTTCTTATACGTTATATCCAGACAACAAGAATGCTCTATTTATGGCTACTACAGTTATATATTTCGGTTTCTCAACCAAAAAGCCGGTGTTAACAGGAAGCGTCTGCGAAGAATGTGGTCAGGATCTGCCTCCTCTTCACTACATTCGCATTTAGAGTTTGGAATGATTTTGTTTCTTGCTGGATGTTTCGGAGCTCCAGTATAATTCATTCTTAGTCTTTAAAATATTTATAATACTATTATTTTAAAATTAGTAGAGTTATAATCAGGCGTAGTTAAAAATGATTATCTTTTTTGTTATTGTAGAATACAGATTTTCAGTTAAGTATGAAGATACAGGCCAGAAGAAAAATTTAAAAGATGTTTAGTTTAGAACCGATCACTCCAAAAACGTGTCGTAAGTGTGAAACTTGTCCTCTTCTCTTAATTAAACCTCTTCCAAAGTAAGTGAAGCCCCGCCCATACATTTGTAACGACAGTGAGTTATCCGTTAAAATAGGGCATACTTAAGAAAGTAAATTTCTTTAGTTGTTAAAAATAATAGACAGGCGAAGATATCTTTGAAGGTGCCCAGGAGTACTTGTTTTCATAAACCCGGTTCAATTTTTTTCTTTAGCTAGAGCATTTACGTTGGTACTTTAGTTTTGAATAACCATCCCATAATTTTATAACCGTCATATTTGGAAGTCGTCATGAACATAGAAGAATAGTTTGAATAGTTAAATTTTGCTATTTTAATAGCGTCATATTTTGCTATTTTAATCGCTTATATAGAGTCGCCGATTAGTTTTAGTCCATAGAAGATACATCAATACATGACGTCGCTAAAAGCGGTATTTTCAGTAACGAAAGATTTTACACTTAGTGTCCCCTGGCAGTGTTACAAATTTGCAAAAAAACCATTTAAAAACTTTTGGAGCTTACTAATAAACTGAATGGATATACTGTCTATTATTTCAGATTGGTAACAATCCGTCCTAAACATATAAAACACCTGACTTGTCAGTAGAGTATAGATTAGTTAACAATTTGGAATAGTTTTTTGAGTTGCCGGCTGACTTTTGATTTTTGTTGAGTGAAAGTAAAGTGAAAAGTTAATACTTGCAATTTTTCTTATTTTGAACCTTCTTGTGTTAAGAAAAATGTTTTTAAACATTTTAAAGTATGTTTCAAGAAGAAGAACATTGGGTTAAATTGTTTAATGTTATTTCTTAATGTATATTCTAGAGTACTTGCACAAAATTCATAAATCAATTCATTTCTAAATAACATTAAATTTAGAAAAACAGGATTTTACAAAGCTCGTCTGTCGGTAAAACAGTGACCGTTCAGTGAAAACATACACTCATGTAAACATAATAGCAACATAAAACATGTACAGATGCTACTGTAGGAATAATGGCCAACGCAGTTGATATTTTGAGACTATAGTACTCAAGTTTTAAGACAGTTAGTTACTTAAGTGCATTTTGTGAGGTTATAATAAAAATAGATAAAAAGGAATTGACAATTTATGGTAAATAATAAACAATCTAATTATTAAAATATGTATGTAAATTACCAAAATAAAACTTTAAGTTTCAGAAGTAACACATACATGAGTTAAAATTTACTATTTCTAATAAAACTGGAGACATTGTCTTATGAGTATTACAAATAGAAAAATAGTTATTTTGGTTGAAAATAAGATGACATAAGAGAAGAAATAAGACATTCATTTAAGGTTTAAATTTGAACTAAATATATTTCAATTTTAAATGCACGTTTTTAAATTATTAAAATGAATGAAAGTTTTAACGTTTCAGCCAGAGCCAGAGCCAGAGTCTAATCAGTTTAGGTGTCCTACTTGTAATTTTACCCGTATGTTCGTTCAACCATATTTGCTTTTCACAACGTGGTTTGTAACATCTAATGGAAGATTTTTAGAATAAAATGAAATGAAATGAAATATGAAGGAGTTCTTTACATAATCTTTATCCCACGTTGTAAAACCAGACAATGACAAACACCCGAATATCCGTTGGTAATAGAGATAAATATGCAAAAGAGCAGAGAGTCTCTCTCTCTCTCCCTCTCTTTCTGCTGTGTCAAATCTCTCGGAAGTCACAACAGAACAGACTATGCAATAAGGTAAAGCATGAAAATAAAACACTGCGATGTAAGACATCTTGTTCCACGAGTACCTTTATTATCCCGTATACTGCATCCGTATCCTGTTCATCCTGTGCTTTTCGTGTCTCCGCGTTCCGTGTTCTTTCTTCAATCTCATTAAATATTCTGAATGTAACTGTAGCCAGTATATAAAATACTCCGGAGTTTGAAGGAAACTTTTAAAATGGGATTCTTCTAATTTTATGAAAATAATATTTTGTGACTACTGGATAAGCATGGAGCGAAAAGCATCTATTCGGATCATCCCCTGTTAACCAGATCCCGAAAATAGGAACGCTGTAGTTTGACATATACGAGTATACGAGTGCTGCGACAGTGACGTAGCGATTACCAGAAATGAAGTTTTTTGAGAAATCTACTTTAAAATTACATGTAACATACATGCGTAAGCCACTAACCTTTACTGTATTAGGCAACCACGTTATTTTACTATTATTTTAGAATTTGTGAATTCAAAGGAAGAGCCTTATCACACAAAATTATTAGATTTTCTTTTTTCTATTTACACAGGGTGCGGTGTGTGAACTTCCTTATTTTAAAAATTAAAAAAACAAAAAGTATTGAAGATATAATATTTATCCTTTTTCCTTGACATAGCGTTACGTATAAAGTTTATATTAATTACGTTCTGGTCGATACATTTGGAGCATCGAAATAGGAATCAAATAGATTTCTCTACTTCTGTTATGATGCAAGAATAAAAAAACATGCTGTGTTATCCCGGAGTGGTATGAACCCCCAAGAACTTCTTGAGCAGCCACTGGATGCAAAAAGGGGAAATTATAAGCACTTCTGACCGTTATGTCCAGATAATTGAGGAGTTTTATCTTCCATAACTCGAAGAAATGGATGTGAAGGATGTGTGGTTGCAACATGCTTGGAAGCGATTTTCAGTGACAAGACCGCACTCCGGATTTAGTACCCTGCGATTATTTTTTATGTGCATATCTTAAATTCTTGATGCATACCAAACCTCCAAAGACCCTGGGTCATTTGAAGAACAATATCGATGCTGCTATTGGCAACATAGATACAGACATACTGGACCGAAATTTACGATTTCGACTTTCCAAATGTATTGACCAGAATAAAGGACACCTTCAAAATTTAACTTTCAAGAAGTAATTGAAATAAACTTTAATTGTACTTCTATGTAAAGGAAAAAGAATTAATGTGATATCTCCAATACTTTTTGCTTTATGATTTTTTTAAAATAAGGAAGTTTCCAAGTTTTCAAAACTTTCTTTTAAAACTTTTCTAAACTCAGTTTTTAAAGCCGATTGCTCATATGCAGGATGTTTGTCCTTGGCGCGATAATATATTAGGTGCGCAAACTATTCCTAATACATTCATTGTATTATATTTTAAATAAATACGTGCTTCATAAAATAAAATTAAAACTGCTCGTATAATAAAAGTCTAGCTAATGGGCTTGTGTCCTCATTTTTTAGTGGTCGATTTTTCAATTGTTGATTGAAATTGATGTTAATAAATATGTATTGGCGTGTCTATTTTATTAAATATCTAAATATTGACGGAGATATAACAATTAAAAATTTGAATTGTAGTTTTAGCTCTAGAAATGGTCGGCCATATTTGTATGACGTGAAATGCATTTTAACGTCAGTTATTTGTTGAGTAGGTCAGTGCTGTGGTAATAATGTTTTGTAGCTGTTGGTAGTCAAATAATTAAGTCAAATCAAAGAATAATAAGTTTTTATTTTATTTAACCCTGCTAAGGCAGACATAATATTGAAATTTGATTATTCCTTGAAATAACTGTAAATAATATTTGATATTTTGATATATAAATACATATAGGTTGGTAACCTTACACAAGGATTGTGATGTCACATGCACTTGGAATGTGTACAACGTTGAATCCCTTTAATAATTAAAGAGACAAAATGACTTTTTTAATTGTTAATACCTCTTAACATATAAGGAGTTATTAAAAAATAATTGAACATTTGAGGTTCTAGTAACCCACTTTATCAATATATAGTACACTTTTATAGAAATTAAGACATAGAACACAAGCCCATTGAAATTCACAAAAACTTATCAGTAAATAGCTATTTTTGCAAATTTGATTTGACCATAGTGACAAACAGCACCATGAAGAATTAAGAAGAAAAGCTTAACGCAAAGAAAAGGTGAAACAGCTGAAAATATCTCTGAAAGCTTTTAATTGATTCTAAAAATAGGAAGGTGCTTTTTACTTAAACAACAGGTGAAGTTGAAGAAATAATTCTTTATATAAAAATGTTTTCATTACGTTTAGTGGATCGTTTACTGGAAAAGAAATGAGAAATGTATTAAGTCAATTAGAATCATTTCCTTATGTACTCTAGTATAGTATGTGATGTACACTGTTAAAAATGTTTTTCATTTTAATACAAATTTCATAAATAACTGCATATTAAAATTGAGAATATTATATTTTACTAGCTGACCCGGCAAACGTTGTTTTGCCATATACGTTATTTCTAGGAAATATTTTTTTAGGAAATATTTTTAAAAATAGCTAACACTATAAGTGTGTGGGGATGTCATTATAATTAAAAGAGGAATGAAGCGTTGTAGACAATTAAAGTATACTGTATAGTGAGTGAGAGAAAGGAAGCCGGCTTCGTTCTCACCCCTACTCCATGATGTTTGCTGGTTGAAAAATGACAACGGGAGACACCTGGTGCGGATAACTGATTGGTTGATAAAACTATACATGAAAATTATAGTATACTACAATTATTATATTCGATTGCCATCTTGTGGATCTGTGGATGGAACAGAATAATATAAAAATCGCGAATAAAAATCAGGGGTTGATCGTATAAAGGTGAAAATTTAGAATTAAATGTAGTTTTCAATGCTGAATCATGAAAGAATAAAAACAAATAATTTTGTACAAAAAAAAAAAAAAAAAAAATTTTGGGGTGTACCATCCTTAACATTTAGGGGTAGGAAAAGTAGATGTTGGCCGATTCTCAGACCTACCCGATAAGCACACAAAATTTTATCAAAATCGGTTCAGCCGTTTCGGAGGAGTTTGGGAACAAACACCGCGACACGAGAATTTTATATATTAGATTAATAAACTGAAATACTAATATACTAGAAATGTTCTAAAATTTATAAAGTGTTTTGTAAGAGCGTAATTCTCCTACTTTCCTATTTATCTTTTAGGTTAGGATTGTGACACACCTAATTGACTATAAGCGATCTATTTCCCAAACCACAAATGTTTCTAAATACGAAATAAATTTTGAAACTACAGTCCTAAGGAATGCATCATTTTGGTCAACGAATGTTACGTCCGCCCCTGGTGTACCACAAAATATACAGTCGCATTTTGAGGTTATGTGTTTTGTGATCCATATAATTAATGACAATATATTATGTACAACTACGAGGCAGAGTATAGATACAACATCCAACTAGAACATGGGAACGAGGGATGGGGAGTAGGAAAACGGATCCAGGGTACACATGTATCGTGGCGCAAAACAACCAGAAAAGCTAACTTCAGTTTACGGAATGTGACATATTTCAATTTGACAACGACAGACGGATAATTTGACGGTTAATTTAGTAGTAGTTAGGAACGATATTAATAAACTCGTACTTTTAAAATAGGGTTTGTATGGACAAGTGGGAGAAGGAGGAGAAAGGGAGCGTCGTAAAGGGGGACGCGGTCATACTTGATAATCCATTTTAATAGAAGTTTTCTGGTAAATGGATAAAACATATAAATTATAAACTTCATCAAAGTTTCAATACGTTTTATGGAATATTGATTGAGTTTTGGGAGGAGAGAGTGAGGTAGATTGAAATTGTGTTATTAGTCCAGGAAAACTATGAACAACAAAAAAATGTGGTAAAAGAAAATATTCATTAAGCATCTAAGGCTAGGGTAGTGATTTAAAAAGAATTTCCGAGTCTAGCTTAAACATCGTACAATAGAGAAAATAACTTCAGCTTCACATTGGTTCACCCTATACTATAGTATAGAATGCATACAGTTGCAAATAAATCATTAAAGAGAGGCAGACAAACCTTGTTTCTTTTTCTGTAATAATCGGGTGAAATGAATGTGGATTTTAACTATACTGAAACAAACATTTTCCAACGTAAAAGAGCCAACAATTATATCTCCATTTAAATGTATGATGTTGGAAAGAAAAAGAATATTCGTATGAAAAATTCTGACAATTTCTTTTTCTTAGGTGAAATCTGAGTGAAATAGAATTGATTTTTTGACTACAACATCACTTATTAGCTATGTCATTTCACCAAAATGTTTACTGTGATTTAAATTGCTTAAACTCATATCTACAATAAATTTGTGAAATAGTTGCATGATCATAAACATTATCAGTATGTAGATATCATATATATTTCTACAATTGAAGATATTGTTTAACACCCAAATTAAGTGTGATATCCTATGAGAAAATGGGAAATTGTACGTGGCCCCCAAATCAATCTTTATAAAATTTAAACTGGACTGTAGCAGGTTATTAGCTGCGTTGAATACAGTCTAAAATAATCTCCACTGGATATAATGGAATCTGTTGTGGATTTTAAACACTAGATAAAATAAAATCTAAAGTAAATATATTTTTTACATTTGTGATTAGTCTGTACTTCGCGATATGAATTGTAATTGGATAATGGATAAGTATGCATGTAGCTGTTACTTTAGAACAACATTTATTGCGAGTAAAATACTTATGTGAATTACTTTTTGCTTTTTTGATGACATTCAGGAGGCTTTAATATAGTAATTAATGACTGAACTTCACCAAAACTTGAACAAAACTGATCTTTTGAGTAAATAAAATCTTACTATTACGGGAAAAATTCCTATTCCAGTCACAGAGCATATATTTGTTACAAGTTACTTTCCAGTATTTTGTAAGTTGTACACCAACATGGTTTACCCCATTTTACTTCTTCTTTCTCGTTAGGTCTAGCTTTAGGTATAGGAATAAAATTAACAAAACTACTTAAATATTAAATACGTAATGCGAAGTATGCATATAAAATAACGATGCTGATATTTTTTATTTTATTTTAACATGTTAAATTACAATCCCCTTTAATATACACCCCTCCTCTATCCCTATATATCTTTATACAATGATGCAAGTCTTCTTCTGTGAGCACGTTCATGGCTTTTTCTTTACAGCTTCAGTCTGAATTCTTGTTTCTAGCTCACTTGATAAGTGTTCATTTCCATATACTTCTCTTAGTGAAAGGTAAGTTTCAGTATCGCTTGATATGAATTATTTTATGATAGCTCTATTAAAACACTTGTCATTTTACCGGGAAAACAAAATATATTTTATACAAATGAAGGCCATTGTCAGATTAATATGTCTACAGACATGTTACACAGCCGTCGGTCGTATGACTTTACAGCAAATATAGTTCGCCTCCATTAGTATCAGTCTCATTTAGAAATAGCTACACCTCGAATAAAATATAGTAAAAAAATAAAATGGAAAACTTATTATCTAAACTTATCTAAATAATCTTAAGAGTAAGAGAATAAGTCAAGTTAGACAACGTTTGAAACTGCACATCACTGAACTGTACTATTCGCTTAAAACATTAAAATCAAAAATTATTTCCATCTTACTTTACTGGACTACATTTTAAGACCAATTCAAGTGCCGTTGGTCGTCTCGTCCCGTCCTTATAGTTCTAGTATTTTAATTCAAGAGAAGATAAAGTAGATTTGCTTTTGTTGGAACAACCCTTCAATTTGTGACGTCATTCCTTTCGACGCGATAAAACGTTTTGGTTTAAATGAACACCATTGATTATAATCAAGTTGAATAAAATGGATAAATTGGATAAAATTGTTAAAATGGTTCGTTTCCCATGTTCCAGATAAAAAGCAAGTACGAGCTAGCGAGTGTATGAAAAATGGTTTATTTTACTCGAAAACTAATCCTCACATATGATGAATCGACACGATGAAAATGTGTCTTCTTCTATTGGAACGATAAACGTCTTTAGAAGGCGAATCGCTGGTGCTCCACTTAAAACTAATACCATGAAGCTTAGTTTAAAATTGCCGGTGCATTAGTCTATAAAAATTACTCGACGATTAAGGATGAAGAATTAGACCGTGTTCACAAGGAACGCTTTAAGCGTGTATTTAGACTTTTTAGAATAGACTCGAGCGATTGTAAGATACTAAAGGTCCGTATATTCCGTCAGTCCGTATTTTTTCGCGCGTAAATCGTGAGATTTTCTGAATAGGTGGAGGTGTAGAACATGCTATCACGCGCAAGTCTAGATATTTGTAAAATCATTAGATCGATTTAACGACAAACCTTTTACGCGCGAGTTGAGGTGCCAGCAAATTCCACTCGACCCACACACGTGCAAGTAAATTCTATGAGTTCCAACGCATTCACGCGTTGTATGAAATCGCGCGATATCTGCTTGTGAACTTAGCCTGAGAGTAACGTCAACCATTGTAATACACTAAGGGCCCGGTTTTATGGTTCGTCTTACTACCGAACTAAATAGCTAACTCCCGAATTAAACGAAAAATGAGTTTTATCATCAAGGGTTAACGCTAACTCGGAACTAAAATCACGGAGTAAGATATCCCGTCATAAATCAAGGTAATAATATTTAACCCGGAGTAAGTGTGCAACAGAGATAAAATATCATGCTATCTCAGCCAGTTTAGCTATCATTATTATAATATTTTAGGTTATAATATTAAATTATTGTTTATTATGAATTTTGTGAGTGACCTTAATCAATTATCAATAACAGATGATGAGGAAGATCAGCTATTATACAAATATAGTGCTAAGTTGAGAAATCAGTCATTTTTAAAACAATAATTAAACTGAATCTTGCATTCCCATGGATTTACAACTGTAAACAAATATTCGAATTTCTTAAAATATGGTTTACGTCTCTACTAACTAACTCGGGATTAAATTTGGATGATAAAACCCGATACAAAAATAAGTACCGAACTAAGCTAACTCGGGGTTTCGTAACCCCGAAGTAAATAAAAGACCATAAAACCGGCCCTAAGGATATCATTTATTCCATTTTAGAAAAGATTTATATTCTAATCTTTTTAAGTAATTAAGAATAACTTTATTGAATTTCTCAAATTTCGGAAACAAGAATTCCAATGACAATAAAATAAGTAAACTAATAAAATATTAAAAATGTCAAAATATGAATGAATGCAACTTATCTTAACAGAAGTAATAATCGCAGTGAGAGACGAATTCGTGTGCTGATTTGAAGAAACTTACCTAGAAAAGAAAGAAAATCAAAATTAATTTCAGGTATACATGGTACAATTATTATATTACAGTAAATGTAACGGTTTTTCTAAAATTGAGTACACGAAACTGCGTACACAACAAATTGTGTGTGCGAACTAAGTGCAAAGAAAGACAACTCGTAAGTCCGCCACTGCAAACGTGGTAACTTGCACACAAAAACCAAATGCAAACAATAAAAGTACGTGTACTTTGGATAATTGTGAATTTAAATTTGATTCGCGTGCGCAGTTTGCACGTAACAGTAATTTTTTTTGTTTTGTAGGAATTTAGTATTTTGGTACTCTTCTTAGAAACAATTTCTTCAATTCTTTTATGGTGTCCAAAGTATTCTTAGGTTTATTTTATATTATTATATTTCACGATAGTTCCGTTGTCATATGGAAGAAGAATATCCCGATAATAAGTAAAAACATTACGTACATTGACTATTGAATGAGTACTTTACTCTTTTGGAGATCGTAAACGATGTGAGCACTGAACAAGTGAGAGAAGTTACGATTTGCGAACCCCTGTTCCCAATTGTGCATGTATTGTGAAACATACGACTCAGAGATATAGTTCAAATTACGAGAGTTCGGCTGCGTCTCATACTTTAAAAAGGTTGTGGGGTACAAACTGCCGATATAACTAAAAAGCGTTGACTCACTTATTTTTGTACAATGTATATAAAAGTAATTATCGTATTATAGATTTAGACCACTCTTATAACCTCTTTTAGTATAAGTCGCCTCCGAGCTATCGTGATTTGGACTATACCTCTTTCATATGAATACTATAGATCAAGATATCTTAATCGAAAAATGGGTTGGCATAGTTACATGTAGTTTTGCAGTGTATTTCTATTTATTAATTTAATGTATGTGTCGATAGTTCTCCTTAATTTTAAAACTATTCTAATATCTTTAGTAACTCAAGAAACATTGTCTTGATACTCTTGTACCTATAACTTCTTACTCACTACTCCTCATTGTTTCTACTCTTTTATTCTTTCTCCTATCTTCTTGCATGTATCGCCACCATCCAACTTTTGTCTTCCTTATCTCATCTCCGCAAATTTTCTATTTTCTTTTCTTGTTTCATCCTACAATAGAATTTTCCTCTATATGTTCCAACATCTTATCTCGCTTACACATTCTGCAAAACCTTCCTCCCATTTCTTCCCAATATTTCATTATCTTATTAAAACAACGGATTATTACCTCCTACCACGTTTCATCTTCCTTGTTACTTAATGTTTTTTTATTTTTGGGTCTCTCATATCAGGTACAGACGAAATAATTCCATTCGAACGACATAATTTTTTACAACATTTTTTAGAAAATCGAAACAGGACGGAATATTGTGTTAGTGACAGCGACTAGCGACTACATTACTCCAGCAGTAATTCAATAATTGAAACGCAGCCATACAAGTCATTTCTAACAAAAGCAATGATAAATACGTTAGAAAAAACAACACAAGAAAGGTTTGACATAAAATAGTATGTCAAAAAAATAAATAAAATGTAAAAAAACTTGTCTGAAATTTAATAAATCCTTTTATGGGTGGTTCTACAGCATTGTAAGAAGAAAGGGGGTGAGGAGTGGTGGTGGTGGTTAGTACAAAAAATATAGAGGGTTGAATGTCTGACCCGAAGCCTTGAAGAGGGTTACAAGGGTACAGAGACTAGCGGAGATATTGGGTGGAGTGGGGTGGGGTGTGATGACGACAAATACATCACCTGACACCGGCTCGACTCCACTCTGGTCTGAAGTACTCTTCAGAGGGTAGGGAACTCTTACTACAGCTCTGCTAGGCTTCTCTAGGATATGTATATGCAGTAGTAACTAAAAGACATCGATGTATCGATAATCGAGGGAAAAGGTAACTGCACGTTCAGAAGGTAAGTTGTACTTTCTATTAAGCTAACTAAGCTATTAAAGAACAAAATTTATCCCATACCTTGAAACTGGCATAAATAGCCTAATTTGTAAATTACAGGGTTTTAAAAAATAATCAGGAGGTAACAGACGTTAAATAAGTAGTTACAAAATAGGCCCCTTAGTCACATGATCGTGGGACCCCTTTTATAAATTTAAATACATAAAAACTTAGAATAAGTTTCGACATCGATATATTATAGACTTCATCACATCATAAATTAAAAACATGTAAGCCGTGTTCATCAAGTCATTCCTAAAGGCAGTTATACGATCAGATCGATTTTCCATTCAGATTTAGTTAATCAGATTTAGATTTGCGAAGTCCAGTCGTTCTAATTCAAAGTGTACTAATATACAGAGCGTATTATACATACATGTATGGAACCTGTCCCATTGCAATAGCCTTGCTGGTGCTACGTATTATTTGAAATTCTCCAAGACTTATAACTAATGAAGGTATTCACCAGATCTGCAAGTTCCTAGAGTCAAAGACGAAATAATAAGTACAGCATCAAGTACAGAAACCGACTGGATGACCATCCAAACACCCTTACGGTGAACGCAATGAAAACAGGGAAAGAACGTAGGCTAAAATGAAAACTACCAAGCGATTTAGTCGACGACTAAAATATGCTAAGTACAAAGGAGTCCAAAATATTCACGTGTACATTCTCATGTGCACTTGGAATGAGTACTACCTTATAAGGATGTATCTTTTTAGTGTATGTATCTATTCCTTCCATGATTTTATTATGCTATGTCATTTACTACATTTCTTAAGAGATAGATTGTAAAATTATAAAATGCAAAAAAAAAAAATAATCAGTAGTCTTAACTTGACAGTTGGATTGGATATATAGATGCATTTTCTCATACATAAAATAATTTATTCCGTATACGATTTCTAAAATCTGATTGGAAACAAAAATGTGATGAGGTCTTCTCAATGGGTCTCAGTCTCCATTTCAGTTCATTTAGTTTTTTGGATAATTCGTATTAAATTTTCTTATTACCAAAGATAATCGTGTTTCAAGTTTCAAGCTTGCACCATCGATATACGAATCTTCGTTCCAATGCGCACGTGGCACATCTCTACTGTGGAATATATGCTGCACAAAGATGAAACATAAAACAAAAATGTCGTATAAGTACTCTGAATATCCTGTGTGATGTTGAACACCACATGCCAGTACTCCTACTCTTGCCTACAAGGAACCACCAGGACTACACACGACTACCCAGGATATACAGGACCCACAGATAACTGAATGTAGTAAATTATAGCATGGTTAACTTAACTGTCATGCAGAAGGTTTATTACCACCGTTGTGACTGCTCTGACTTTCAAATGTGTACAGCATGTGTTAAAAAGAGATACATGATATAGAAATACTAAATTATATGGATGAAGAAATTTTGTAAATTAACAATAACAAAAACATTACATTGCTTTAATAGCTTTTATAACGTGAGTGATAAAACCGTCACGTGGTTTTGTTATTACGTTTATTTTACACAGGTAGATAGGTAGCGACGTTATTCAATTTAGTTGACGATTTAATCGAATTATCTCGTTAAGTATGAGTAAATTGTTAAATCAAATACCGATTGCTTTAAGAAAACCAAAATTTAATTATCTTTGGTATCTTTGTTTGATTTGACAAAGTGGATTCCGAATAAAACGAAATTTGGTATATTAAATGAAATTATTTATGTATAAGTTATATTATAACTGATAGTTTTTACGTAAAATTTCGTAATATGTTTTAGGTTTGAAAGTTCACAGGACAGATGGAAATGAAAACGAAACAAAGAAATTATAAAATTTGATGAGCTTTTTACAGATCAGATCAGATATACATTTAGATTTAAATGAACTGTCCGTTTATCATATAAGTAACCACCAAAATCTGAACGGCTGGTCTGTGGCACCATCCGTCAGATTATTGTTTACAATCAGATCTTAGAAATCGCAAAGGCAATGAAATGAGACCTATATGAAGTTTAACGTTATCATCGATAACCGACCGCACAGTTCGGTATAAAATTGATCGCCACGGATAACGACTTCAGATCAGAGCGCACATTGCGTGACGTACATATTTAATGCTGTCTCTGTAATTTAATCCAATAATATTTGATATGAAATGATTCTGTCTCGCTCACTCAACTCAATCTCTGCGAACTTTTTTCCTTCTTCCACATTCCCCATAATTGCTTACTTCGTTAGTGCCATACAAATTTTATTACTCTCTCGTTATTACGTTCATTTTTCTACCAGTTTCAGATAGAGTCAGAGAAGCCTGAACATTTACGAGTCTAATACAAGATGGTGGAACTTGTTATATTAATAACATTTATTAGTTTCTTCTTCTTTTTCTTTTACAAGTACGCCTACTTTATTATCATTAAAGGAACGCGGTTTTTTGTTCTCATATTGCTTCATTGAAGGACGGGTATCCCTGGATCCTCTCATCTGATCGTGAACTTCCGATTTGATGATTTACTTGTTTATATTTGAGCAGGTACTTCCGCTGGAAAAAAGCTTTTCGTATGGTGCAAAGATTGTGTTTCTTTCTATCAACACTCAGAACTGTTAAAGGCCTCATACACACCCGAATATGTTGGCTTGATTGTGAACCATGACTTTATTTCTATATGTTATATTTTATATATGGGTATTATAGTGTAGGCACATACATAAAGTTTTGTTTTAGTTAGTTTTGAAGATCAAATCAGGGAGGTGTCACATAAACACGGGATTTCAAAAACCCCATAGAAAAAAATCACTAGAGGCCAAATCGGAAGAGAGAGCTTCCTAACATAATATCTCTTTGTGTACTGCTATTAGAAGCACACCCTTGTTCAAGGGTACCAAACACTGCCAAAGCCAAGGGCGAGATCTCCTCCACGTGACTTAAATCCACGCACGAGTGTGTTGTATATTTCTGCGTTCAAATAACTAAACTAGTAACAGATATCTTTGGTTAATAAACCATATTAGGAATGTCTTAGGGGATGAAAATCCCCAACCCCTAACAAAGTAAAGGGGTTTTGTTTCAGAAGTTATTTATAATTGTATCTAGATAACATAAAGGCATCATTAACGTCTAACGTCTAAATAATATATCCATAAACAGATGAAAGTATTGTACTCGTCTCCAGCAGTCTCCAGGGCCATGCGTGCGTGGGAATGTGCTCGATATCTAATGGGTTCTATTACTTGTTAGGGAGGGGAAGGGGGAAAGGGTTATCAGATAGCAGAATATTTGTAGTAAAAGTCCGGGAAGATAGTCCGGGAAACTGCTATAATTTCCGTAAAGTATTTATAATCATATACAAGAGTCGAAATATTGCCCGAGAGGCATGAGGGTAAGCCCAATAAACAATTTGGACTACATTAGAAATCATATTTAAGATATATAAAATCTATTTATAAATTTTTGGCATGAAAGAGTTTTCTCGCGATTCGACATACATATAAAATGTCTGCGGATGGTGAAACCTCATCACTTTTCAGAATGTAAGCGACGAAAAGTTGATATGAAAGTCAGTACACTTTCCCTAGGCTGCGACTTCATCTAGCGAACCATTGCACCAAATGGTTTACCGGGTTACTAGGCGTAGTCAAAGCATGCCTTATTAATGCCTGACAGAATCCTTATTAGGTACCTACTCATACGTCATGATATTAGCGCGATAGAGTCCAGAAATATCTTATAAGAACCTGGTCCAGAGATATTGAGATAAGCTTGGCTCTAGGGCTTGCTTGAAAGGGTCCTAATCGAGTACACATAGAGCCGTATTATCCATTAGGCAGTGTAGGCATCAGCTAGGGGCCCAGCGCCACGAGAAAAGATACCTACCGAGGAATCGTATAAACTAATTTTTGGTAATATGGTACAATCAACTTTCCCGAATGTAATCACAGCATTGAAAATATATAGAAGTCTGATAATTACAAACGCTACGGTTGAACGTAACTTTTCGAAGCTAAACCTGAAAACTGTCTTCGTTCATCAATGCCTCAGAACCGTTTAAATTCATTGGCGATAATGGTGATTGACAATGATATATTCGGAAAGGTTAACCTATTGTACTTTACAAAAAGCTCTAATAAAAAAATACGTATATTTTCATTTCATTTGTTTCAAATTTCCAACCTTCGTAATATAGTAGAAAACGTCATAATTATAAATAAAATTGCGTTATGATAGAAAAATATAAATATAAATAAAATATTATTCGGTATAAGTGCCCCGAGACATACTCGTACATTGCCTAGTGGCCCCGACATGGTTAATCAAACCCTGGGCGCAAAAATGGCTTGTCTAAGTCACGTTATCAGTAAATTATCAACACCAGACCAAGCCAAGCCAGACAAGAACGTTTATGAAAACGGCATTCTACGGTTCGGCATATTGTTAAATTTTGTGCGCTATACCTTTCTTTAAGCCCCGCACTTGCTAGAATAACGAAATAATTTCTCAGATATTTACATCGTCTGCAGAGGTGCACAGGTAAACAGGTAAACATATCTTACAATCATGTGCATTTCTATCTTGAATGTTATCTCCATAAAGATATAAGCATAAAGTACGCAAAGCAAGAGTACGGCCTGCAAGAGGAAGCGATAAAGGATAGCTGCCGAGTGTCCTATCTGTCTCTTTCCAGCCGAACTGTGGCTGCTGGCTTGGCTGATTGGCGGTGAGTAGCGGGTAAGCAAGCAAGCAGACGCAGTGCTCGGCTAGAAAGAGACACAGAGGACACTCTACAGCTATCTCTCTCTTTGCTTCTATCGCAGTATTCAGCCTCCTGCGCACTCTATTCCTATACCTCTGAATGTGCCAATTAAAGAGAGGTTACTGTATTACTTATTTTAATATAAAATAAAATATTTCGATAAGACACTTTCTATAAAAATATGAAAGTACCGTCTAACCCAGATGAATTGAATACATATTGCTAGATTATCTTTTACTTTTGGGAGTATGTAAATATAGCGCCTTTAAACAAGAGCTTCCATTTTAAATGTTGCACCATTTTTTAACTATCAACATGCAACCGTCATTACGGTATTAACCTCAGAGTTTGTACTCTGGATTAAAATAAAAATATCACTACTTTTCACGAAAATGACAGCCCTTGTTGAAACACCCTATATATATTTACAATTACTCAGAAATATGTAATACGAATACCTAACTAAAACAATTCAGTGGTAGCGCAACATTAATTTTAATCCTTCCTTCTGACAACAATGCGAAATACCATCAGACCTATCCCTCCCCTCCACTCCCGTGGTCCCCTCATCCTTCAGCACTCTCTAATCCGGTGAAGTACGAAATTAAAAAATAATTATCGTGTTCCGAGTCTATTTCGGAACGATTTAATTGTCGGTTTCGACATAATGTTCAATTATTGAATACAATGGTTACACGCAGTCCCCCCTCTCCCCACTACCACTCTAAACCCCTTTCCTGTTCCACGCTTTGCTCTATCACATTATTGAAGCTGTCCAAAATGCCGTCGGACACGATCATACAGCAAGCCGGCATCCAAGCAACCAGAGAATGGGATTACAATCCAAGGTGGTTTTATTTCGTAGAACGGATTAGCCGTTCCCATGGACCCCATGCTCCATCAGATCACCAGACATGGGGCATCAGCCGATGGACCTCTGTGCTCCTTGGACTCGAACTACTCTCGGAGATGAAAGAAATCGATTAAATACACGGTGTCCAGAAAGGGTATCGGGTATTTGTAAGTTCAATGAAACAAAAATTATTTGTATGCAATAAAAAAGTTTATTGTTTATTATTAGCATATGAATTGGAGAATTATTTGGAAAAGATGACGTTATCCAAATGATGACCGTTACGTTGCTGGCACTCTTCTAAACGGAAACGAAGATTGGCGATAACACGTTGACACATAGCTATCGATATTGCTGCCATTTCTGACCTGATGTTTTGCTTTAACTGGGTTAGATTCGTCGGATTGTTTTGATAAACCTTACTTTTAAGGTATCCCCATGCAAAATAGTCAAGCGGGCTAAGGTCGGGGCTTCTGGGAGGCCAGTTGATGTTACCCCTTCGCGAAATGACTTTATTAGGGAATAACTCGTTAACAACTTCCATTGAGTTATTTGAGGTATGGCAAGTGGCCCCATCTTGCTGGAACCACGTTCTTGAGTTGAAACCTGCAAACTCCTGCAACTCTGGGACCAAAAAATTTCGCAACATATCGCAATACCGGTCACTATTCACATTAATTGCTCGGCCTCGTTGATCTTCATGAAAATAAGGACCAATTATGCCTTTAGCAGACATAGCGGCCCAAATAACGACCTTCGGGCTATGCAGGGGTCGTTCATGCTTTCGTCTCGGATTCTCCACTGCCCAGTACCGACAATTCTGCTTATTAACATGACCATTCAGGTGAAAATTTGCTTCGTCACTGAACAGTATGTTGTTAAAGTTGTCAAATCGCTGCAGCACTTCGTTCGCAAAATTCAGTCGATTAGCATGCCTTCAATTCTTGAACCAATTGAATTTTATAGGCTTTTAGATGTAAGTCTTTCTTTAAAATGTAATGTAAAGACGATTTTTTGATGTTCAACGCTTGGCTTCGCTTTCGGATGGATACAGACGGATTTTGACGAACCGACGCCTCAACTTCTTCAATTGTTTTTTCATCGCGAACTGAACGAGGACGACCAGAGTTTTGAATTTTAACTGTCGCACCTGTATTCTCAAACATCCTGATCCATTTCCTAATGCTATCGTCACTTGGCGCGTGGCGTGTACGATATTCCGCACGATAGAGACGTTGAGCAGTCACTATTGAATCACCATTACGATAATACGCTCGTACGCAAAATGCGCGATGCATCCCCGAGTACTGTTCCATCGTGACTAAAACTCCACAGAATGGCGGACGCCACGAACCCCTCCCCGCACCCTTTAGACGCCCCGTTTCGAATATGGCGCGAAAACAAATACCCGATACCCTTTCTGGACACCCTGTACAATAAGACCAATATAAAAAGTGAGACCCTGCTTGTAGACCAATGAGATAATGTAAATGCTGATGTATTACATCAGGAGTTGGACGGACATGTTGAAGAAGGTCCTCTTCTAGGAGTTTCAGATCAAAAGTTTAGAATACATTAGGTAAAATTAATGGCACCTTAGCAATTACACAGAGTATGTCACAAAACGGTCAAAAGGAATAAATTTATTAGTAGGTATTCCATGTTACACAAAATATCATGGTTTTGGAGATATCGATGTCGAGTGAACACCGAGTGTTTGTTGACACTAACGATAATACTTGTTTATATTTTAATCCTAATTGTAACACTTCTAATCAATCGGAGCCTATATGATCACTGCGGATTTACTGAGATAACAACTGTAATCGGCTATCTGAGATACTCTTGAAAACAATCCTGTTGAAAATAAAGACGGTAAAGTATCATTTCCACTCACTGCTTTAATTTAATTTTCTATTTAATTCAAATTCCCAGTAAACTTTTGGTGAAGTGTCCCTTTTTGTGACGTTTCTATCACTATTTCACTTTAAATATAAAAGAAACTGAACTATAAATGAACTCTTTCATGACAAAAAAATCAAACGCATCCCCAATATGATGTCAAAGTGACTCCAAAATGTTTACTGGGTTGCTTAGCATATGGCAATACGCGTAGCCATTCACAGTACCATTTTTAATTTAATTTTTTTTTTTTAGTTTTCTTAGTTTTTTTAAAACCTTACAAGGTCCAATGTTTTAAATTAAAAATATTAAATGAAGAAAAACTATAATATATTATAAATTCCAAAATGTGACAATTTGTCAAAATGCAGTAGGATTTACTTTTAAGAGAAGTTTAATGTCAGTTTTTGAAAAATATAGAAGTGAAAACAATTTCTATTACTAATTGTTATTAAAAGCAGCAATTTTAATTATTTTACATAGAATTTTGTTGAACTGTCAAAATTTATATTACTAAACTTAAATTAAAACACAAATGTGAAAAGGAATGCTTAAACGAAAACCTGAAATTTAGATTACAATATTAAATAAAAACAGTAAACTAAATATTAAAACAGTGAGTGGGAATAAGGCTTGACGCATTTATACGACTAACTATACAGATTCTGTTAAAAACCATAATGCTCGCGGCATACGATTTTCCTCCAGCTTCCGTACCCTTCCACATTTGATACGGTAAACCTAATGCGTTTGGTAACAAAATTGATAGCGAAATAACAATATTGAGTTCAAAACTTTATTTTAACTGGACTTGAAAACCAGAACGGTTACTTGCTTTCTAGCTTTATCGAATCTTTTCAGATAAAATTCTAAACAGACTCCCTTACAAAGATATATTAGAGATAAAGGCGTCCGTTAAAAATAATTATTATCTAATAAATACAATTTGATTATGCAATAATGTAATTTTAATTAAAAGTATTAATAAAATGCCAACACTGATTGCAGGTGAATAATCCTTGCATTGATTTATCGCAATTAAAAACAACTGACACGGAAAGTTGAATAAAACCTCTCGAATTAATCCATCGAGCCTTCATTGTTCATGACACTTTTAAAATCATCATGTTATATTATTCAATATAACCTATATTCAATAAATCCTTGAAATAATTTACAATCAAGTAACGTGTTGTATTTTGCAAGCAATATATTGTACTAGGGTAGTTTGACAATTCAGTGACTTTTATTTTGAAAAAAGCGATTTATTTCTCAATATAATATATTTTCTTCTGCAAAAAAGCGCTTTAGTTATCAACATAGGCGATACACTTAGTCCAGCGTGTATTTTCTTATTCATTCCAAGTAATAGGATTTCTCAAGTCCTTCAAAATAAGCGTTTGTTTCAGGAATGACCTTTGGGTTTGGAAACAGGAAATAGTCTTAGTCTTAGGATGGCATAGTAATTCGTAGCCCAATTTATGGATTTTTGCCATGGTGTCCAAATAAATATTCAAGTAAAATGTGATATACTCGTATATTGCAATGTCGAGAACAAATATTCATATAAATTAGATGTACCGGTAGTAGTGGTAATTACCATGCTCCCACCCCAGCTGGTCCAATAACTGGATACTAAAACTGAATATAAATTGTGAATTATTCAATATCGGATTGATGTGCGAATAAGAGAATGGCACATTCATTTACACAAAGAGGCAAAAGTCATTTTCTAACAGGAAACACAAACACCAGTAACAAATTTAGCGTCTATATGTAAAATAAATTTTGTGGTTATGTTACCAGTCAAAATAGCCTATCCAATAGTTGCAAAATCATTTACTTTGTTAATACTACATGTGACATCACAACACATGAAACCAAATTAGAAATTCGCGATATACAGAAGCAAAAGTTACTCCATATGCGTGTTCCCAGCCACGCCTTTCTATGGCTCAGTCTGGTACCAATGAATTAATGAAGTAAGCAAAATATACAAACGCAGACGACGATCAACTGGAAAGAAACGAAAGAAAGAAATTCGATTTTGGTTATGTCAAAATTTCAAGTCAATCGACCGACTACTTTTCGAGTTTTTCGACCACAAACATACTAATATATAAAAATAAGAAAATATTAGTAATTTTCTGAGTGCTTATATAAAGGTTACTAAATGACACAAGTAAAAGTTCTTATATTTAATGGGCCTTCTACATAATAAGATCAGACTTTCGTCCATAAGTAATGTGAGGGAAACCTCTTCTTCTTTCCTGCAAATTTCGTCACATTACTAACGAGCGATTGTCAGCACTTGGGACCCAGGTCTTCAATTAATTTTAGATTGATACGAACCATGCGTTTATCGTATGTATAAAGACTAACATGTTAGTGAAGAATGGAATTCGGGAATTTGTTACCGACACCATCACCGACCAGACCCTAAATCAAGTCCAGTTTTAGGTAAAGTTTCCTTGGAAAATTTTCCTACTACTTTCAGCGAGCATCCGAGAACTCGAAGAGCTATAGAACGACGGAACGACGGTTTCTTTAGCACAAAATTGGGAAAGCAACAGAAGAAACTATTTTGTGATCGCAGCAATCATATCAATTTTAAGTAATAATTTCAATATTGTATGGTATCTTAATGTTCAATGATTCCTAGTATTCTGTTTGCTTTATTTTTTATATCTAGATATCTTATTATAACATTGTTTTGAAAAACAAAAAGGAGTCAGTTCTCTCGTATGATCAAGTAAGGTCGAATGGCCACGAATGGCTAATATTGGATAAATGTACATTGGAACTCATAATTTCTCTGAGGTGTTTTAATTATATTTTATTGCTTTTTCAATATTTACCCTCGCTATCAAACATGTTACTGACGGACTAAAACGAACACGGAAATGTAATCTAGATCTGACAGGATTGAGACCTAAATAAACTATCTCGATTACTTAAACCCAATTTTAAACATAGAAACATAATTGCTTTGGTAATTACGAAATAAAGAACAATTTAAAAATCTCTCTGTCTTTCTACTGCTAGTAAAACAAAAGAACTTCCTGTACATTTTATCTTTTAAACTCGATTAAAACAAATCTAATTTAAATCGAAATTAAATAAAACTGTTTCATAACACTAATGACAAGCTGGAGCTGGATCTGGAGCTGGAGTCATAAATCGGACTTTGCGGGAACATATTTCAGTAATAACTTTTTAAACAATTTGTTTAAAAAGTTAGTTTTTCTCTATTTTTTCCAGTAGTTTTGACATTAGTTTTCCACCCGAGTATAGATTTAATTTATTGTCAACTTGCCAGAACACATATATGAAACATTAGTACCATAAAAAATGTCTGACAGCCAAAATACAGAGTTCAACCCCCCAAGGGGTGGCTTTTGAAGCTGGAACTGGAGCTGGACTTGCTTGGAAAATAAAGCTCACAAAAAGAGCAAAAAGTGAAACAACAAAAAGAAGAGAACAACACTTCAGCACGGTACGACGGGACGCGGCGCGGCAGAAGCAAAATATGTAGAAGTTAATAGTTGTCATAGAATTATGGAAAACATTTTGGAAGGTGGTGGTCGTGACGTAGCATGATGTTCGCTCTTGTTCAAGTTGTTTGGTTGTTGGAAAATACTAACAGCACCAGTGGCGTAGTTAGAAATAGGCATGGAAGGTGGGCAACTTAATTATTGTAATTAGTTATAACAAAAAATGCACAACAAATTTGATTTTTGTAAAATATATTTGTCATTTGTTTTAATTTATTTAACGTCGGCTTACTACCGAAGTTTATCACCGAGGTTCTCGTACTATTATGTCAGTATTTGTGATGTTGTGGCTTCATATATGTGAACTATAGCAAACCTTCATATATGCGAACTATAGTCCGAGGATCGAACCTGAAGACGCAGAAATCTAACGTCAAGCATTAATGCTCTAATCCGAATTCGTCGTAAAATATATTTAAAAAGTAAACAAGAGAATAATATAATAAACATTACATTAACACGTAATAAAAAAGGAAAAGGAAATACAAACCGTAATATAGTGCAATCTCTGTTTAACACTAATCTAATTAGCGGGAAGAATAATTAAAACAAATTAAATTTAAATTTAAAAAAAGAAAAGAATTGGCATGGAGCGAAATTTTATATTCGTTTTATCAATAATCTGTTTGCATTGAAAATTCGGTAAAACATCCCACCTCTTCAGCTATTTCTATAAAATACGACAGTTTTTAAATCTGATCGTCTACAAGATAATTTTTGTTATTTTAAACTTTATTATCACGAACAATGGAACATGTCCCATCATAATAGTTAATTGGTCCGTTTTGAAATGTCTTTACTCTCTAACTTTACCTAATGCCGGTTTCACACCAGAGAGACAGTTCAATAAACCACGAACAAAAACTTGTTTTTCTGAACAAAAGCACAAACACCAAAGAAACAGTTCCTATAATAAGTCGACTCTGACTCTCAACTTCAAGTCGATGGAGATCGACATCAACCTGTCGATAAAATAATGTGGTTTTTGGAATAATTTTGAAAATAAATGTAGTTTTTGCTTACTACTTACTAGCAGCTTATCTCTTAATCAAAAAACTTAATGAGTTTAAATTGAAAAAGAAATTGAACAGTATTTAATGTTTAAACGTATTCCATAATTTATTCAATTAAATAGATTATTAAATGTTTCTTTATTAAAAAACTACTGGGTTTAATTTAAAAGATAATATTATTACGTAATAAACAATGTATTACTATTTCTAATTATTCAATTTATTTAATCTTTAAAATCTTATCGAAAGAATATTAATGCAAAATAATAATTCCGAAAACTTAAAAATATAAAAGTCGAATTTTAACTCTATGTCACCCTTTTTCCCCTAGTTACCTGATCATTGATATACTTCCATTCCGCAATCAAGCAAATAATTTGATTATTATTACAAGATAATTAGTAATTTCTTTCTGCAAGGTTTGTTTATGCAATGTTATCATCTAGACTGTGTAGTAGAAAGTATGTACCATCTCAATTTAGTTGTCTAAGCGGCGCTACATGCGGTGGACCTTAGTACATTAATCCTATACCATAGCTACGCCACTGAACAGCACCAGGAGTTCGTAAGCCTCGTAGCCGCTATACTACACTACAGAACAGTTATGCTGTTGGGCGTGTTGAAGAGGAGAAGGGGTGTGTGTGTGTGGGGGGGGGGGAAGTTTGCAGTCGGTCTGTAAGACAGCGTTAAGTACGAGTATGTAAATAAAGTTATGGAGCGGTGAACGTGGAGTTTATGACAAGTTGTGACGGTTTATTTGAGATTGATTTTATGCTGCAGATTCTTTAACAACGTTTTGATGGATTATTATATTTGTTTTGTATCAAAATGTACATTTTTCAAAATTGTCGGTGTTTTTTGTACTCGTATGCCATGCATCAACTGAAAATTGTGTATATATAAATATATTCAGGGGTTTGAGAGGTTTAAAATTAAAAACCGTATGTAGCTGGTTAGATGGGTGAGAAAATTTATCACGTTTGATGCACGGGTTGTGTTGGAATATTGAATACAATGGATTGTCGAATTATTGTTTATGTTTGCTAAATTCAACAGCTGACGCTTGCAATTTGTACTTTGTAACGACACCAGTTAAAGATGGATCACATGTCACTCTATCATGAATAACCACACTTTATCTCTTTTATGCGTTCATTCCCTTATTTAAGCTGATATCCGACCGTTCATTCTCCTTTCATTGAATATTCACACGCCACAGACGAAAATGAACATTAACTCGGCATTATATGGTACTCTACTATGTCGTCAAGCGATGTTGTGCGTATTGGAATTCGTTTGATTTGTGATCAAACGAATGAACGAGTGAACATTTATTTTGAATTCGGACGTTTCATTTTTCGTTCATTCACCATCTTGCGGAGCGCAAGTGATCGATGCCAAATAAACGTATTCACTAGATCGGTTCACTAATGAATCATTCGGCACTTTTGATTCATTTTGTGTTCAGACGGTTTATTTCGAATGAAAGATGCTGAATGAAAGGCAGAACACAAAGTGAATCGTTTGATATCAGCTTTAATCATACACAATCTAATACTCGACAAGAGAATTCGACGATATATTGGGAGAGAGCAACGATGTTAGACTGTTGTGACTTCTGGTTCGATCCTCGATTAAATATAAAATCATAAACTTATTAGGCAATGGTGTAGTTGAGTTTTAAAACTGTTAGCATAGTAGGAGGTCATCGGTGATAAGACTCAACATCGAAAATATTGATGTATTTAACGAATCTTACATAGAACTCATAACAAGGACGATGTGTCACTTTCGATATTTTTGTAAACGAAACATATTTTAATTTACAAATTGATTATTTTGATTTGGGAAACATTGTGTTTGAAATTCAAAAGCTGTAATTATATGTAAATTGCACAAAGCTTCGGTTTAGCTTATGTTAATTTTAATTGTAGTTTTATTATTCGATGGTATAGGAAAAAGAGATACTTGCTCATCCACTCTGGCTTTTGGATTTTAAACTAAATAGAAGACAATATGTCGCAAGTTTGATAATTCAGTGATTTTTTAAAGCGATAAAAGCGCTTCATTTATTAATTATACATGACAAAAATGGAATGCATTAACATATAATTAACTAAAATAACTAAAACTATCAGTTAACAAAGAAAAATTATTCATTGCAAAATATTAAATTCAAACTACTGGAAAAAAGAAAAATTAATATTTTGGAAATTTAAAAACTTCAAAATTTCTTTTTAAAGTATCACGCGAAATAAGTTATATATATATATACAGTACCTAATTACTCTTTTCTATGCTTGGCCTAAGTAAAAAAGTTTCTTCAAAATTCTGGGCACTAGATATTACATATTTATTTTACGTATCTATTAGTTCATCGGGGCTTGTTTCATTGTATTAAACAGAAAGCAAGAAGTAATTAATAAATCATAATGGATTACACTGGAATTACTCACACATATATAAGAACAAACCACAGCTCAATATGTAAAATCCGTGAAGATGAGAAGCTCTAATTGACTTCGGCGAACAATGTGATTAGTAACGCGTTATATGAGCACTTCGTCTCTTCGTGAACTTACATTCTTTTTTCGATCCAACCTGCATCCAACTAAACCGCCAACAGAGCGAGATACCTACCATTCATAAGTTTAGAACAGAACAAATAAATTAAACTTTGCATATAAATCTACCCGATGTCAGCCGACTCCGCCCGACTTTAAACGGAGTCCAGTTTGCTGGTAAGCCCGGAGTGATGTTTTTTCGCATAATGTATTGTTTTACAAGAAAATGTTTTGCACTAATGTCTGATTTATGTGTGTGTTTCACACGGCGATGGCGGTTGTACTTCCATGACGTTTGTAGAAGGGTACAGGAAGGAAGGGCGGTTGGGATATGTTTGGTAGAGAGGGTAGTAGGTGATGGCATTGGAGCACAAAGCTCTACTAGGGTTCACATTCAATGACAAAAAGAAACTCATACATTGTTCTAAAATCATCTCGCAAAAGTTGCAACTATCTGAAGTCATAAAACAATGTAAATGGGTGACAATGAACAGAAGGAACCTTTCTTATACGTTCAGAAAAATTGCAGATACAATTTTACGATTTTAAGTAAAAACTCGTAAAATTGACAGACTTATACAAGATCGAGTAAGCGATTAATTTCCGATACTGAATATTATCAATGACGCACTACTTTGTAGAGCTGGCTTCTGTTTACTACACGAAAGGGTCCCGGTTTGCGTCGATTCGATTTGCATTGTTTTCCAAGTTTCGCCGTTAGTTAAGATATTTCTTTAATGTTTAAAAAATGTAATGTAAATGGTAAGGCCAAAAGGCAAACACAATTAAAAATATGCATGTGGAATGATGATTATTACCGAAATAGTAAATTTTTTAATTTTATTTTAGTACTGTAAATGTAAATCTATATTTGTTTTGAGGTTTATGTTTTATTTAGTAGATAATATTTCTAGGTAGTAATTTAAAAGATTTAAGCACATATTAAACCGTAATTAGAAATACCAGGGTTTATCAGTGCCATACTGAAATTAACAATGTCTTGATATAACGATTATATTTATTTCGTTAATGATAATTGTTTCGGATAAGGTTTAATATGTAATCTTCCAAAACATAGCGATGTTTGAATCGATCTCTTCTTGTAAGTTTATCTGTTGCAGTGCAAGAACGTGTTTTTGTAGCTACCGAATATTATAATTTGGTAAAATAAACTTTAAGTTGACAATTTAACAAAACCAACCAACATATTCGAGCGTGTATGGGGCCTTTAAGTTTATACAAACGAGTGTACAGCGCACATGTGGACCTGCTTTACTACACATAGTTCAGAGGCTGGTTAGGATTGAATATATTGTATTTCACATATCAATTCCGATCGAATGCGTTGCCCGCCGGTACACGAGCACTCAGCCCGACTCCACTAGTGTTCTACGCCGGTGGAAATACTGGTGGGGTTGCGGCAGAGGGTGGGTGTGGTGGTTGTAACAGTGTTATGTCGGTCGGTGGATAGATGGGAGATTTCTGATGTTTAAATGATCATGAATGTTATCCATTTAGGAGATAGTGGATAAGGAGGAGGAGATGTGGGAGGTGGAGTAGCGAATGGAAAAAGAATACACTACTACTCGTAGAAAGGATTATTTAGCATTCGACAGGAAGCTTAACGGAAAAGTTTTGAGCTTTTTGTTTTATGGAGTGACGGTAAAATATCTAAATTTAATAATACAGGAAAGGGATGCAGTAATTCCCAACAAATATTGCTTTGATTATAATTAGTTATTCAAATCTATTTCCGGTAAATAAGTGTACGGATTTATAATATTTGGTAACATAAAAGGTACCGACGGTAGTAAACCCTAGACAAAACCAATATTTTGCTCATAAAGAGAATGCAAAAAAGCACATAAATTAATTATGCAAAGTCATATGCAAAGTGTAGGGGAGAGGGGTATACAAACTGTGACAAGTGAGAAGAGGGGAATCTTAAAAAGAAGAAAACAGGTTCAAAAAACAAAACACTAACATAATACAAAATAAATATATCTTTTTTCAAATGTGTGAGGTCCCAGCAGGATCTATAATGTGTGACAATGTGAACGAGGGATTCAGAAATTTGTGTGACCTAATTTATAGATAAGTAATGTAAGTTTGTGGTTTCTCTGTACATAGAGTACTTTCAAACTCCTTTTGACAGATTCTGGTACAGTGATTCCGAATATTTTGGTTACCGCCTTGATGTTTTATGTCATCATCTTGAAAATATCTGCTAAAAACAAAATATGTCATTTCAAAATAACATAAATTTCCCGTAAAGACACATTTCTTAGACTTGCGACTAATCTACGACTGATTTAGTTGACAGTCAGCATCGCGCGGTGGAATTAATTTTAAAAATAGGTCAAAACGATACAAAAGAAGTATATTTTTGATAATGTTTTTTGACGACACAGTTGATATATTATTATTTCTCTAATTACTACATGATAAAATGAGATTTGAAGAATACTAAGTGAAATTTTCATAATTAAATATCAAGAAACAAAAAAAAGTAACATTGCGGTGCCACTCATGACTCATCACTGGATTTTCTGAAATCGAAAAACCAAAATGATTTCATTAGTTGATAAGTTTCTGTAGGTAACGCTGTCGAATTTTTCTTTTTTTATTGATTTTTCAATTTTTTACAGCACTTAAAAGTCAAAATGCCGATTTCTCATGAAAAAATTTAGAAACTTTGTTATTTTAAAATACGTTAAAATTAAAAAATTAACACAAAAACTCGACAGCGTTTTTCAAAAGCAAATGCAAAATTTCAAAAGAATCGGTCCATTAGATTTTGAGCTAGAGAGGGCACCGACTCTGAAAAAGCTATGAGTGAGAAACCGCATTTAAAAGTTCAAAGTAACACGAAACCAGACCAGAGAGGTGAAGACCTAAAAGTCTATATCTCCGACAGTTTTACTCCAATGGACTTCAAATTTTTACACAATAAACTTAATATGTTGTACAATAATATAAATAAAAAAAAAAAGTAGAAACCTTACTCCCCCCTTAAACGAAACATAGCAGTATTAAATTTGAAAAGGTGTTATTTAAAAAGATCTTTTTAAAACGTTGTACGGTATTATTAATTCAAAAAGGGTAATTTTACAATTGTAATTACAATGACATAGGTCACAACACGAAATATATTAGGTTGTATTTTTAACGTAACAAGTAAACTTTTATTACGTTAGTTAGGCCTTAAATACATGTTACTGTGTTTATATAAATGATAATATATCTTAAGCTAATTAAAAGTACACTAAACCTAAATAAAGATACCTGTTCCAACATCAATTATAAGATATACGAGCCCACCCCCTCGTATTCCACTGTTTTTAATTTCAACTCACCCCTCCCACTGATCGATGCGCAATGGTTAGAGGATTTCAGTACGAATTGAAATAAAATAAACGACTATTCAATATATTCAAATGTCGAAAACCCAATACTAATGCTTGTTTTAAATTGTTCTTTAAGTTGCATAATTCTCTGTTTAATTTAAATGGAGCTGCCGGCCTGTATAAATAATGAAGGCCCTTCTCCCCACAGTCATCCTCCTGTCATCCCTACCACCATGCTCCGTGCATAATCCCAGAGATGGCTAATTGTTACTCTCCTAATTACATAAACCGGTGTAATAACTTTAAAGCCAATGGTTTTTTTCGTTTAATTAAGATAAACGTAGGTTTTGTTCGGTCGGGTTTTATGGCTGGAATGGCTGGATAAATCCTTGTGCTCCGTTGAATGGTGACTGGGGAACAGTGAACGACCTACAGAATCCCTACCTTTTGAAGTCATCATTTTTATAGGCAAACTGAGCTGTAGGGGTTAAACAAGCCCCCGAGTCCAAACTCCGAAACCCATGCAGAGATTTTAAAAGTTGACCAACTTATCAATATGAACTTTTCAAGATATACAAAACTTTAGAAAGAATAAAAAGTTATGGCCATTTTATATTTAATGATATATGACGTATAGGGACTCCGTAGATGCAAAACCCCTGGGGGTTGCCTGATGGGAATGTACCCGGTGAATTAGATTTATGAAATATCGATGGAGTTAAACGGATTTATAGTCGAAGCAAGCCGTCGCTGAAAATGTATTAACAAGGAATGAATAAATTATGGGAAGTGAAACAAGAAAAGGAAAAAAAAAACAGTTTCGAGGAAATATGTGGCCGCGTTTGTGGTTGGGACGCAGATAAAAAAGGAAATGTCACTGATTGTAAGGGACGGATTCGAACGAAGACAAAAAATAGTTCATGGTCAGCAGTCAGCAACTTAATTGTTCATGGAGTGTATACTCTCATCAATAATTTAATAACTTTCTTATAATCTAGGCATAACTATAACCAGAAATAATGTCTTTAATTTACATAATGCGACAAATTGGCGGAAAAGCTGGCAAATAAACTTTGTTGGCTAATTTGTAGTGATGTACCGATTCCCAATATTCATTGCATCACCCATAATTCACCAGCCCTTCTTTTCTATTTGATTGCGACGCCGAAATTTATAACGGTAGTGGTCATGAATAGATCATTCTTGTTGTCGGGATATAAAGTTTAAAAAAAAAGCAGAATATTATTAGGGGCGATAAAAGACTAGGAACCCCGAGAAATCATAAATAAAAACAAAACAGATTTTTATTTTTTGCAAAATCTTCTTACCAGTAGGTTCTAAGATAAATATAGTGATTATTATAGTAATTTGAGTATACTCGTATAATATTTGTTTGTATATCTAACAGATATTCTGTAAAGTAAGTACTCAAAGCAGCAAATTTAACATTCAACTTATAATTAAATATAATTAAAAAAGATTTTTAATATTTTAAGGAGATCCTCGTGAAGTAGTAAAGAATAGAGAACTTGCTGAAACTTTGTAAATTTATAATAATTAATAAAAAAAAAAATAAGAGTAGGTTTCTGAAACTTAAAAAGATAATAATTAGTTTAAAAAAATGGAAATTTCACGTATAAGTATATAGGGATTCATTACCTTTTGCATTTAATTCGAATGGAGAAAATTATTATTTCAATTGAATATGGTTCAGAAAACATCAAGCTGTCGATTAAAATAATAAAAATAGTGACTGTGAAAAATGACTGACATTTAAAAAAATATATATTATAAAAATCATAAGTTACTTGTGCTGTTCAAAACACGATGTAAGATTTGGCAATGTCGTTTGCGCAGTGAGTCGTCTCGTGAGTAACCGAGAATATTCGAAATGCATTAGGTCCAAGTTTTCAGGTTATGTACTCCAACGGTGTTGTCAAATGTGCCTAAGCCATTTAAAGGACCTTATTTTTAGTAATTACATACATTTTAAATTTATAGTGCAATTATTATCTATTATATAAATTTTAAAATTATTTTTCATATGCATGACAAAAGTAATAAGTAATATAAAATTATTACGAAAATTATTTACCGTAGTGTAAACTACGATCTCCTTACTCGGTACTAGGATCTCCTTAACAACTTTTATAGACAAAATAAAATGATCGTATATATAAATGTATGTAATATATTAATCAGAAAAGTTTATTTGCCAGCTTTTGTGTTGATTTTCCACAAACAGTCTCAATTCTAGCTTTTGAGGCTAGCCTAATACAGTCCAGAGGTCTATAGATACTGGTCTAACACTCATGCAAATTTTTTATTACTATTACTATTTACTATGTATGTAATCATAAATACATATGTTCATGTCTAGTATAACCTGGATAGAGCGAATACAAAAACCAGCGCTTTGCACAGCTCACAATGCTCGCGTAACAATCCGGTCATAACCTCACTTTATTCACATGTGCATTTCCGTAAAATCTAAATTTACAAAATAAATAACAGTGTATAAAATACCAACATAAACAAAAACAAAGCAATAATTTAAAGATGGCAACAATGGAAGTCAGAAACTTGGCAATAAAACATCAAAATGAATACAATAAAATAAAATAGTATACGTAGAAAAACCTAACCTCAAAAGTCAAGAGGATTTATTATGTGTAAAAACCTTACTAAAGGATTATAATACAAATGTAACGACCGTATCTCGTAACGTAACGATGGTTAACGAAATATAACGACGAAATGATACATGACTGTCTTTAATCATGAGAATTACGCGTAAAGATAACGCCACGATGTTAGTTAGAGTTAAGACACGCCCATTTGAATAGAACCAAATGACAAACTATTAGTTGTAATTAATTCATTTGTTATTTACGTTGCTGAAAGTTAGTTCTAGGGAAATGTAGATGGCAGCACTTAATGTTTGTAATTGTTAACTGTTACGAGAGAACTAGGAGAGTACTTCTAATGGTAATAGCTGATGAAGCAGTATTGTAATCTAGTATGCTAGTACCTACTTGAATCATCTGTTAACTTATGCTGAAATATTGTAAGTTAGATGTAGGGTATGGCAAACAAAGGGAGGGGTTGGGAGTTAAAGAGAAGAGAACAGCAACTAATGAGAAAGCAGATGACGTCATTTGTTTTAATTCAAATCTGATAATTTCCGGAGAAGAGTTATGATGTATTCTTACTGGGAATGTGATAGAGGGCCACCGTTCTATTGTGAGGAAGTTAACAAAATTAATGTACTAGTAAGACAAAGTGCAAATGGGAAAGCTTGCTTTCAAGAATTTCATAATAGAACGCTTTAACTTTTTCTTGAAGAATTTATTTTTAGGTAATGCACTCACTACTAATTCCACTTTTTTACAAACTGAAGTATGATAGTAACATAATAACATTGAAGTATGATGTATACATATCCTAGTAAAATATCTATACATCTCCTTAATTTTTTTTTTTTTTATATATATAGTTTCTCGGGCTTCCTAGGCACGTATCCTCATCTCCTTAATTTAATTACAATATTTTGAATGTTTTGACCAACTGTAAGGTGAGATATTAATAATTAAAGTGCTAATTTATTACTCGGAAAGCTCACAAAGTATAAGGAGGCATCATTTTAACCTATATCTCGAGAACGGTTCTATAGATTTAAAAAAAAAACTGATGTAATGTAAAGTAATAAATTAGGAACGTTTTGACTATTTGAAATTGTTGTATCGACGACATAGTAGGCGAGAGCATTGATGCTTGACTCTGACTATTATGTCACCGAGTTTGATCCCCGGGCCAGATATTATCTGGGTTTGGTTATAATCAGATTCAATATGAATATGAAAAAAAAAACTTGATGACAAAAAAAAAAATTCGATAAAGAAAATAGACAGAGTAATAAAAAGGAAAAAAGAAGAAAAAACAGTTTTATAAGAAGAAATAAATTTTAGTTGAAAGAATAGAGGTTGTGCACTGGAAGGACTTCATTAGCAGTATACAATTGGCAGGTATGTGGTAAAGAGATACACAGTAATGAAGAAAAGTGGTAATAGAATAAAAGAATTAGGGAAGGAAATGCAATGAGTGACATCATAGTAGAGGCGATGTCACTCAGATGGAAAAGGAAGTTGTTAGAGAAGCAACGGACGGAAAATAATTTAAAATAGAATAGTGAATGGAAATAGATTATGTCTTATAAAATGTTTATAAATGTAATATATTGGTGTAAGTGCTCATAACTATCAATAGTTGATGCACTGAAATGATTATAAAAAAAAAATTGTTTTATCAGTTAAGTGGTAAGGTCCAGTTTTACAATTTCTTGAAGCATAATGTTTCAAAAATATTTTCTTAAAATTTCAGGTCAATTCGATGAATAGTTTCTGAGATATCCTACTGATGAGGAACCACATCACGAGATGTGCGCAAAGAGTGAAGATTCTTGGTACTCTTGGAAGATGGGTGCTCGATTCTTACAACCAAGATTATCGCCCTTTACCTCCAATTGTTGTGGATGCCATAAAACTAATTTATGAGAGATCTGATTAATGATAATTTCCTCTAGGTGTATCGGTTGATTCAATCAAAACGATAATGAAAGTTTCAATCAGCTAATGTGGAAAAGGAGCACAAAACAGTGTGGAGTAGCAATACTATTGTAGAAATTGCTGCATATGTAGCTTCTTGTATATTTCTTCTTGCTTCTTATGAATACACTTGCGATTAATTGTGGACCCAATTTTCAGCGGTACACAGAAAACATAGATCTTGAGCGTATAAAGGGGACTGACAAACGCGCAAACGAGAATAGTTGCGGGCAGTTTTGCTATATTTTTCAATAGTGCGATTGTATTTACTCTGTATGAGTATAAGTATACAAGACAATGTCCAGTTTTATTAGGAAAAGTAAATTATAAACAAACTCATGTGTTGCTTCTGTAACTTAAAGTTTTATTTTAGTAATATACATACATATTTTAACAATTACGTTGTTTAACTTAAATCCTGAAATTTAAATAAACGACATTTAAAGTTTATTATTTACCATAAATTGTCAATTCCTTTTATTCTAATTTTATAAAAACCTTACAATGTGCACTTAACTAACTAAAAACGCGGGTTCAGTCTCATGATATCATGAGTATATGTTTTCACTGAACGGTCACAGTTTTACAGACAGGCGACTAACTAGAAATACAATTTCTTTACAAGTTTATAAAACGTTAATTGTGTAGAGTACAGCCGTATGTAACGTACGAAACCCTTGCACTTAATAGCCGACTTAATAACTTCTATTTACGATTGTCACTAGTGAACTATTTTAAAACATTTAGTGGCCTTTAGATTAACATATATCATAGAATTGTTATGTGATCTAAGTTTCACACACTGTAGTTTTAAAAACAGCACTTAGATTATGTTTTTAATTAACTATGTCAGATAAGACCATCCCAAACGTCTTAAACATTACATTGTTGAAAGATTTTCTAAAGAGCTTGAACGACAAGTGTATCTTTTGAAAATTGGGAGCTCGTTCTAGATATAACTTGCTACATTGGCATCCTTATGAGAGACCATCAAATGCGTGTCTTCATATACTTCCGTGTGTTATTTTGAAATAGACCAAACATTGCTCTAAGTTTGAGTCATTAGAGTTTTCAATTAATTTTCACTAAAAAGAGAAGTTTTTCCTAATGAGTTTAGATTCGTTTCCGTAATGGTTTCCTCGAGTTTTCATGGGTTTCCACAGTTTTTCTACCTTCCGCTGAATGGTACAATGACTGATTATTTGAACGTTAAGGGAACATTTTAAGTTGAATGTTTATTTCCTAATCTTTTTGCTAAAACATTAAATTAAAGTAAAAAGTATAAAAAAGCACTTCAAGTACGGGTATTGTAGCGATATGTTTAAAGTAAACAACTAACGGCCGATCTAAACAAAATGAGTTCAAAAAGAAAGAAAACTGAAGAAAAACTGGTTGAAAACCACGAAAAATCCACAAATGTTTCAAAGATAAAAGACCAACAAAAATAAAGTGAAGAGAAATAAAAAAGTAACACAAATGTCTATAAAAACTGGGAAAAGGAAAAGCAAGAAAAACTTATAAAAACCGGTGGGAATACAAAGGAAAAAAACCAAGTTCCACATCTACTGTATACTATATACAAACTGGCAAAGTAAATTTATAAGAAAATAGCTTCGTACAAAAATATATATATACGTATATAAAAAATTGACGTAGCGATCGCTAACGGCTACGGGTAACGGGTAACGGGTAATACAGTGCAACGTAGCGCTACAACGGCTGCTACGTCTCTACGGGTCGTCGTAGACATAGACATCTGCGTGAGTTGAGTGTCCCTGAAGTCGTACGTGTAGCTGCAAGCAGCTGCGATGTGTTGGGAGTAGTGGAAAGGGAAGGGAAGAACGAGTGTGAGTATAACCCGATCGGTAATGTAGATGTCTATAACGTCAAAAAGTCTCAAGAAATATATATCTTTCGTATCAATGGTCAAAGTTATTTAACTCTTATTCACTCTGAGCTTTTTAAAAAATTATCTACTGGCTTCGTTCACAAGAGTTTAAGAGTAATTAGAGCAGCGTTTAATTGGGCAAGAAGCTGAATAGGAATTAGTAAATGTTTTTATTGAGAAAATATAAATAAATGAAAATTATATAAGTATACGTACAATTAGCTCTTTAACTTTAATCTTACGCAACCACCGAGATGCTTCACCACCCTCAGTAGAATTGGATTATTAGCGCTTAGCAATATTATAATCCTACTGGGAGAATCATTGTAGGTTTTTTACCTTTCTTTAATTATTAAAGTATCCGAGAAGTAGAGAATCAAATTTATTTTCATTAAATCATAAAATTATTTTCTCAACTTATAATGAAGTTTTAATAATTCGGAATTAGAGCAGCGAAAGGTCGCTTGAACAAAAGGAAACAGGAGAAAATGATGATCTGGCGGAGAAGAATTTGGTGACAGATCTAAACTAACAAGTGATCAACTCAGAAGAAGCTGTTTACTTTTAGTAAACTTGCCTTAAGGTTGGACACATACTCCAAACAAAACTATGATTACGAGTATATAAAAGTTAACTTGAGATTACAACCCTCGTATATTTCATTTGCATTTTGTACTCATAAATTGCATTTAATAATTAACTAACATATTACATAGCACAAGAGCTGTTTCATGTTAAATAAATGAAAACAATATCTCACACTATTCCAAGACTCATAACTTTCTATGATTTTGATTTAACAAAAACACTAAAGACAACTTTAGATAAGGACTGCGAAATCTTTCTACGGATGAAGTCACACGTAAAGTCAGATTAACCATTTGACTTAAAACTCTTAGCTAATATTATAAAATAATACCTATATATGAAGTTCATAATATTAAATGTTTTATTTCCAAAGCTACGACATATAAATTAATAAGTAAATTAAACTTGCAAATATAAATTTGTTAATTACTTTCGGCTTCCAGAAAGTACACATTAACTTACGTATTCAGTCCTTACAGCTAAAACATATGGAGGCTCGCAGACTTGGCAAACGGTAGATTTGTATATAGTGTGTGTTTAGCCTTAAATTCCATTTTTGCCTCACTAACTGTTTTAGTCCTTAATTTATATTTTAAATAATTAGTGTATTAACACCCCCTTTTTGATTGCGAAACCGAGATTTATAACAGCAGTAACCATCAATAGATCATTTTTGTTTTCGGGATATAAAGTTTAAAAAAAACCAGAACATTATTAGGGGCGATAAAAGGCTACATGCCTAGGAAGCCCAAGAAAGCATAAATTAAAAAACAAAAAAAATAGTAATTGGTGTGCATCCGTCATGCGTCAGTAATATATTTTATTAAATATTAAGTATTATCTTTACTTAATATGACGAGACAGTGAACAAAAGGTAGTGACGCTGACCGCTGTGTCTTCGGTTCGATCCTCAGACCAGAGTTACATTTTCTGGATTTGGTTGTCATTAAGTTAAATTGATTATATAAATACCTAAACATAAACTTATTAGGCGGCGTTGTAATAAACATATATATGGCCACGACTCCACATAAACCGCCAAATTACTTTTTTTAGTTTAGTTTTACTAACAGTAAAGCATATTACTCTACAATGCTCTAAGTACCATAAGTATAAGTACTAAGTGTTTTAAGAACTAATGCCTAAAGACTATAAGCAGATATTTCAAACAATAGAAAGTCTAAAAAACCTGATGGACTTTATCAATTTACTTTTTATACTTTATACACCCAAGCCCATTTTCTAACTTATATATGTTTATAAATGTACGAGTATGTATTATTTTAAGTGCTAATAACTATTGAAAGTAGATGTTCTCAAAGAAATATTAAAATAAAAATAAGATACAGTTGACTATACAATAGGAATAGGTAATTTGCCAAGATGTTTTCCATTGTAGAGGTAAAATAACACCCTCCAATGCGCACACGTATGACTGATTCTGATTTCTGACTTTGTAATCTGTCCCCACTTTAATTTAAACTTTAAATTGTCAGGCTGTAAAACTGATTTATAGGAAAACTTCAAAGAAGTGTTAAATAGTAGTAATATATCATTATTATCTCTCATTTTCTGTCCGTTTGTTCTTCGTCTGCTGTGTCATCTGCAGTGTGTTGGTGTGTGTGTGTGTCGCAAAGCCGAGCCCGATTTTCCAGCTGATTTGTTCCAGGTCGTTTAATACGACCTCCCACGATAAGACAAGGAGCCGACGTTGCGTTGGTGACCTTTCACTTCTTTAGACACAATATGATATTTGACATGATAAAGCAAACGAAGTATCACATTAATTTTGTAGTAATAAGCTTAGCCCTTTCCCTCTCTCCGACCCCTGCTCCCCTCTACATCAGACATCAACTTCAACTTCAACTTCAGAACGGAGCAAACAATATTCGGAGCAGCGCTTATCCCCTTGTGTCTGAATTTGTTTTATATAAAAGTGGAGATAGGACATGGCATGAAAAATGAAAATGTAAAAACCATGAATAATAGAAATAGGGAAATATTGGATTCAAAGTGCTTAATAATTATTTTCTTTTGGGATATAACAAGATTTAAAAATCACTTGTGATTTACAAGGGGCTCCACCCCTAACTTAGGATAAAACAGACATAAACAAAGATCCTTTGTTCATGATGTGTACGCTGTAAAAGAAATACTTTAGACTCATCTTTCGTAGGCTAATAGATTTTTCCGCGCAAATTTTAAATCAACAGTGTGCGTGTACATTTTAATTATTCAATGTATTACAGAACTATGCATTTATTTGTGCGCTTTTTTTTTTGCAGTGTGGTCTTAGCCTAAGAAAAAGGCGCTAAAGGCATGTTTTTGGTTAATTTCTTTTAGAGTATAAAAGTAGGTAAGTACTTCCGTACTTAATTTGTTGATTTTATTTATACTTTTTCTTTCTCTTATTACAGTTGATATTATTATTTTTACATTATATATCTTACATATTGTATATTGAATTGCATGCAGCATTATAACAACGCTGATATTTCTTCGTATGAGTGCGCTTACTTTCATATGCCGAAGAGATAATATATCCCATCAACGAGCTCGGGCTCTTTTAACAGAGTCTGTCGGCAATTATATGTTATACTCAATCTTAATTCTCCAATAACGACTTTTAGAACAATTCACAAATTTTGAGATTTGAAATTACACAATAGTGTAATCAAGGTAACCAACGGGGAAATATAATAAAGAAGTTGGTCCTGCAATTCCTTGGATCAAGTTAGACAAGACCATGGAAAATGTTGTGAAGTTGTGAGTGAAATATTCAGATTGCTAACATGAATATAAGATAAAAAATGTTTTTGCAGGAAGTTTATAATTAAACTAACTTATAAAATATAGCGCTGGTCCAGAAATCGAACCCGTCGATACAGCAGACTGGTGTTCAAGGATTATATGAGCTCCCGTGCACTGTGACCTCTATAATTAGTATAAAAAGTTATTCAAAGCAGCGGGAAAGAAAGTTGCAAATTTCACTCTTACTTAGTACGTAATAAAGCACCATTCTCACTCACTGTTTTAATTTTCTTTTTAATTTAATTGTATAGCATATGGGAATATGCGTACTCATTCCCTGCAACATTTGTAATTTAGAATTTAATTTATATCTTTGTTTATTTAGAACCTTACAAGATCCAATTTTTCTAAATACTAAATTAGAACAAATTATATTAAATTATAACCTCCAAAATATGACAAACTGTCAAAATGTAGTAATATTTATTTTTAAATGAAGTTTATTGTGAGTTTGTCGAAAATAAATAAGTAAAAACAATTTCTATTACTAATTGTTATTAAAAACAACAATTTTAATTATTTCACTTTCAATTTTGTCCAACTGTTGAACTGTCAAAGTTTATATCACTAACGACGCATGCGCACCAACTAAATTAACAAAACTCATATAAAAACACGAATGTGGCAAGAAATGCCCATGAAAACAAAAATTAAATATCAAGAGAGTGAAGGAGAATGAAGCTTCAGTCTACTACTAAATTTTACTACAAAAATAATTTATTTAAACAGCTACGTATGCTGTAAGGAAGAGTTTGTTACTCCGGGAGCAGCTACTATTGTTTTCTGTATATTCGTTGATACGATTAAGGAAGGTACCTCCTCATTATTATGCAAATTGAAAGGAGTAACATTACTCTTTTACTTTTTGTATTTAACTTAAAAAACTTTTCTTTTGTTTTAGTCATTCTTGCCGCCATTATTTAGCGGCGCGACTCTTCTGCTTGGCGTCTCGACGTTAAGCTGATTATACGATTAACTTAAGGTATTCAAGAAAAATAAAACTATTAGCTTTTAGTTTTAGTTTGAGTTCATTCCACTAGAGAGTACCATCGGCGACGCTTGTAGAAAGTTCTTGGGTTGCCCGAGTTCCCCACCCGCTAGGGCTGCTGTTTCTCGTTTTCAAGTACTCGGTTTCCAAGTTGTATTTTCTTCAACAATATTTAAATTTTTAATCGCTGTATTACAACCATTTATCTCTCGCGAGTCTTATCTCTTCCGACGTGACGTATTACACGTTTAATTAAATTAATGTCACTCTTTAATTGGTGTTCAAAATGTCGCTGTCGTCCTCTCCCTCTATATCCATCCCCCTCATCCCCCTCATAGCTTAAAGCATTATGAAATTATTTATTTAAAGCTTCAAAAGTAATTTTATGAAAGTCACTCTTCTGATTACTGGATGTTCTCTTATACAAGAGAAATATTAATGAAAAATGTGAAGGATGACAATGTCTTATGTTAACCGGAAATAAGTTAAATTGTGAACGGAAATACGACGGACCGCTAAACTTTAGAGGGTTATTAACGGATAGTTCAATGTTATGCAAATCATTTCATTCACGACCAACTCAAAATCAACACTCAATCAAAGGAAAAACAGTGCGGACAGACCGACAAGATTCCTGGTATACGTGAGTATATTGTATAGGATTTAGTGATTAATTTTAGCATTTTTAAAATTTTTTTTTTCATTTATTTAACGTTGGCTTATTACCGATGATCACTCCTTTTTGTGGTCTCGAAGCCCTATATATGTGATCTAAGTGAATATAAGTCTGATCAGGGAATGAACTCGAAGACACAGCAGTCTGGACTCAAAGACCAATGCTGTCGCCGACTGTGTCGTCACCTTTCGAACGGAACCATCTATATTTGATGCCAGACTCCTGTGTATCTGAATTCGATCCTCCGACCCGAGTTATATATTTCAGGTTTGGTTGTTACCAAGTATAATTTAATATGCATTTATATAATGAGAATCTTATTAATCTTAGTATAGTTCATATAAGTGAAGCCTTGTCACCATAAAAACAGCAAACATAGTAAAGTAGACAAACTTTAAATAAATTAAATTTTAAAATATTAATTAAAAAATCTATTTTCTTTAAAATCTAGCGCCTTATTTAGTCTTTACTTACACGGTAATTGCACAAAGCTAAGCCACCATGTAATTAGAGAAGTAGCTGCACATAGTTCGTGATCTAATAATTAGAGAATGTAACCAGATACCAGATTTGACTAAGTGTAGTAGCAATAACCGTCTCGTTATCTTTTAACGGTTAATTAGCCAACAGTGCGCACCAGCACACCGGAGCCCACCGGGGCACACTGGTTAACGTCTTCTAACCAACTTTTAAAAGAGTTCTAAGATAATTGGAAATGAGGTTGATCGGAAATTAGTTTTATATATAAAAAAATTACATGCAAAAAGTTTTGATCAAAAACTCAAAAGTTATTTTATTTAATAATTATTAAAATTGAAGGCAAACAGGCAAACTCGGTTAAAAGCTCGGCTGCAACATGTGTTGCGTTTAGTGAATAAGTAGGGGCAAAGCAGGATGATGTAGCTGGAGGCCTCCGGGGGCTTGTAAAGTGGGTTCAAGGGACGAACGGACGGGAGTGCAGGAGGGGTGGTTATTAAATATGTATTATGCTAATAACTTAGAAATAAAACGCCTTTATTTCAGTTCGGATGGTAGTGCTTAAAATGTTTAATTCTTTACAAGAAAAGATTTATGCTGTTAATAGGATGACGCTGCGAACTAATTACGCGAACCGTTGTAAAGCTAATTGGGTTTATACACGTAATTTAATTTTTAAAGTTTTGCGGTAAAAGGTTTTGAAAGTAATCATTCGAATTTATTGAATTAACCGCATGGAAAAAATTCATTTACAACTGAATTGTGCCCTTTTAATTATGCTCGTTAAATACATTGCAGTAGTACTCCCTATCCGGAAAAATTAGATAATCTACGTACTATAGGTAAAGTAAGGTAAGTATTAAAAATTTAGGCTTGCTACTATGACGTAGTTTACTTAACTTTTTAAGAACTAAGCTTTAAAGCATCTGCAGAAGTGAGGGCCCACGAGAGAGGTTTGGCGATAGTGAATCAAATATAAAAACCTGCCATCATACTTTCACGTAGGTAAGTGTTTTAACTACATATTACTCTAGTTATTCTCAAAATTTTACCTATGTTAAAATGACGTAGGCTTTGAGATATTATTCTACTATTGTTAATAGCAATAGTACTGATAGCAGTAATAGTATTGTGTACTATTTGATAATTCAGTAAGTTTTTCATTTATTTCGCTTCATTTAACAATATATTCTCCTTTAAGCTCGATACATTTATTCCAGCGTTTCTCCAATTTTTATATTCCTTCCAAATAATAGGTTTTGTCAAGACACTCAGAATAGGCGTTTGTTTCAGTGATTGCAGTGATAACCTCTTTGTTAGACGCAAATCTCTTACCGACTAACCATTTCTTCAGGTTAGGAGACAGGAAATAGTCGTAGTGGGCTATATCTGGAGAATAAGGGTAGCAGTTCGTAGCCCAATTTATGAATGTTTGTATAGAGATCACTTAATCGCAATCACGACATTCATCGCGTGGATTGCTGGTTTCAACGACTAGTTGCCTGTTTTCAATGGCTGTCAAATACAAACTAAATGACACTGCTAGCTCAAAAGTTGATAGATGGAGGTTGACGACAGCTGCGCGGGAAATTCAAAGAGTAACTGAATTATCAAATTACCCTCGTATTTAAAAAACTTAAATTGTTTGGGTTGCTATTTTTCACTTGGTTGACACCTCAAATTCGGGAAATTCGGGAGTTACTTATCAAACTACGCAAATCTAAATTGGCGTAAAAACTAAACGCAAAACATTGGTTTTTACATTAAAGCTATGTAATCTTAAGCGAATTCAAGTAATACTTAATACAAAAATTTCTTAGTTAATTATTTAAAAGATACTTCATAATTTTTTAATTCCTAAAAATGTTTTCTTAAGATATTTTAATCTCCGAAAAGAAGTTAAGAATTAATTTTATGATTCTATTAATTCGAAAATTGGTAAGTATTATATGTGAAACATGATCGGTTAGTTTTGTTTAATGTAATATACATATTTCGCATCGAACATTAGAAATTTAGAAATTCGCATGCTCATATAAGTGAGTATATTCTATTCAACGGCTTTATTAAAGTAAGCGTCTATCGGTCTTCAATACTCGCATCGAACGTATTGAATTTATCGTATGACACGTGGGAGAGGAGTTAATGGTACTACGGGTTTTTGGATTGAATATTAATTCCTCCTTCCTTTGAGATTTACTTATAATTCAGTAAGATATTTTTTTTTATTTTTTTAGCCTTTTATCGCCCCTAATATATTATGCTTTTCCTTATACTTTGTATCCCGACAGCAAGAATGATCTATTCATTGCTACTGCTGTTATAAATTTCGGTTTCTCAATCAAAAAGGCGGTGTTAACAGGAAGCGTCTGCGAAGTCTGTAGCACCGCCCGTTGGAGTCCATTTCTTGCCATTGCTGTATTTTTACATTGCCACAGAATGTGGTCAGGGTCTGCCTCTTCTTCACCACATTCGCATTTAGAGTTTGGAATGATTTTGTTTCTTGCTAGATGTTTCGGAGCTCCAGTATGATTCATTCTTAGTCTTGAGGTCATTGTTATTAATCTTCTTGGCCATTTTAGTTTGGCAAACCATGGCTTACGTCTCAGTATTGGTTGTATTGTATAAAATTCTCTACCTTTATCAGAATTATCCCACTTGTCTTGCCAATTTTTCATTTCATTTTTTTCTAATTCTGCTTTCATGTCTGATTTTATAAAAAATGAAATATATTTATCACAGGAAGTAGCTACCTTGGCCATTTGATTAGCTTAATTCAGTAAGTTGAGACACTGACCTATGAAACAAAACTAATAGCATAAAGTAAAATTAAAATAAATAAAATTAGACTCATCATACTACTCATATGTGTACTATTAAGACTCAAATAAAGTCTTAAAAGAATATAGTCATATTATCTTGATATCCTAGTACCTTAGCCTCGGCTTACACTGTACGCACTCTAAAGAATAATTAGACAACACAATAGAATGTATGTGTGCTTCTGCATATATTATCACGGTCACTGATAACAAAAAATATTAAGTAAATTTCTCTAATGCCTTATCATGTTGATAATTAACAAGTTGGAAAACTATCTCATCCCCACCAGTCGTTAATAATGAATTTGAAGAAAAACAGAAAATAGGCATCCGTTAAGTAGAAAATGAAATTATAAAAATAGACTTGTGGGAAGGTGTATTCTTTTATATAATAGATAAGTATCTATTTTTAGGGTTGAAAGGTCAACAACGACAGACAGAAAAGTGATATCAGGTTGACAAAAGGGACGGAAAGTAGGTGGCTGCATTATTAAGTTAAGAAGCAGAAAGGCAAAAATAGATATTGGTGAAAAATCTTGTTAAGTTTTATTTGTTCATTGAATTTTCGAACCAACCATGCAATTTCAGCATTTTCTTTTTGAATGCAAATTATACCACAGACAAAAATATAACAGTGACTAGGTTTATTCAAAGCGTCCCCCACACTGTTAGAAGAAATATTTAAAATACTTTTAACAAAAAAATTAATTATGAATTATGCACATGTATCGAAGGTATTGTTGAAATGATAACGCTGGTGTTGTAGCTGTAGAATTCGTTTGCATTAGAGTTGCTTTTTTATTTCGCGTAATGTTAAGTGTAACAATAGAGCAACGACTTGTTGTGAAACTGCACTGGACAATCGATGTATTTAAAATATTCCAAAGGTTTCCTATAACGTAATTTAATAATACGCGTACCACATCACTCGCGTCTTTTTCTTTTGTAGATGGTTTCTCTTGTTTCAAAGAAAAAATAGAAATCTTTATCGCCTCGAATAATGTCGCAATAATTCTTCCTTTTTAAATTTTATTTCCCTACAAAAAGAACGATCTCTTCATGACCACTGCTATTTCAAATATCGGTTCTGCAACCAAAAGGGAGGTATTAAAATCAACCGCGTTATAAGAGGGACTGTAGTATTATAAAAACTACGAATAAGAGTTATGGTTAACTACCTTGCACAACGTATTGTAATTATGGTTGTCATTTCTAATGTCGCGCCACTAAGGGTTTCAGTTTGTTTCGATGGCGAATGGCAAATAGCGCTGCAGCGGCATTCCGTTTCCGTTTTCTGTTCTAATCTGCATAACGTCTTCAAATTAAGTTAAAATGATGTGCAGAATCTTTAAAGTTACATTAGAAACTAGAAACTTCAATTAATCCGACAAAGAAGGGACCATCCTAGTAAGCAGTCCTTATGCTTAATTATATGCTAATTACACGCTATTGTGTTGTACGGCGTGCTTGGAAATTAAGGACAGGGGCACTAGCGCGGGCTCCAACAAGGACACGACTGTGCTTCGGGAGTTTAATTACAGGTTACAATTCAACGAGTGATTACACCCGTTATAATAGCCTGTATAACGTCTTTCATATTTGATTTATTAAGGCAGCGGTCTCCAAACTTTTGGAGTTCTCGGGCCACATTGAGGTTTTGAAAGTGTTACGCGCGCCGGATTGAAAAAAATACGTAAAGCCTCATTCCCACTCATTGTTTTGATATTTAATTTATTGTTTTTATCTAATATTTTAATCTAGATTTTAGGTTTTCAGAATAGGCATTCCTAGTCACATTCGTGTTTTAATTTGGGTTTAGTTAATTTGGTTGGTGCGCATGCGTCTTTAGTAATATAAATTTTGACAGTTCGACAGTTGGAAAAAATTGAAGGTGAAATAATAGAAATTGTTTTTATTTCTTTATTTTTGACAAACTGACATTAAACTTCTTTGAAATATAAATCCTACTGCATTTTGACAGATTGTCACATGTTGGAGGTTATAATATAATATAGTTTTTCTTAATTTAATATTTTTAAATTAAGACATTAGACCTTGTAAGGTTCTAAAAACTAAGAAAACTTAAAAAAAAACTTAGAAAAATTAATTATTAAATTAAAAATGGTACTGTAAATGTCTACGCGTATTGCCATATGCTAAACAATTTAAATTAAATACAAAATTAAATTAAAGCAGTGAGTGGCAATGATACTTCATGCAACTAGATCCACTCTATTCTTTAGACATATGCTCTTGTGATCTTATTTTGTTTACTAACATGACAAATGTCACGCAAATGATCATTTCTGAAATTACACACATGACAATAGATATTCCTGTATATTCATATATGCTCCAGAATGTGAAAATAACATTCCGCATATACATGGTATATACATGAAATGAATAAACATGATAGTAAATATGCATATAGCTTTGAATTTGCATATATACATGAAATACAGCGTAAGTTTTACAACACGACAGCATATACGAGTACATACATAGGATATGCAATATACATGAACGTATATACCTTGAATGTAGTATATGTATCCAAATGTATTCTGGGTAACTACTTAGGAGTTTGATAAGTCATACTTTTTGCCATAAAAATGCTACAGTACAAATGGAATAAGTGTACCCGCAGCTAAATAGAAAGTCTACCGATAAATAATTTGATTTTTCATGTCCTCGATTTCATGAAATAACCCTTGTACTTCACAATGGTACAATAAATCGCTGAGCTCATAATTTAAAAAAACTGGTGAAAAGGCAATAGATATGATAGATTTCAAACCAACGTCGATTCCTTTACTGATTATTCCGCACACTGTATTTTTCATTAACTTTATTTCATATTGTTTTATAAAAGATTCCGAGTACTAGATAAAGCGACTAATCGGGTCGAGTACGGCCCGCGGGCCGTCGTTTAGGGACCCCTGTATTAGGTATTTAAATATTAAAGATTAGAAATTATTTCGTAAACGATTATAAATTGCGTTAATGAGAATTATTCTTTATGTGCAAGAAGAAAGTAAAATATCAAAATTACTATGACGATGGTAATTTTTATTTGATGCTATAAAAGTTTTTGTACTATGTGCACACAGTAATTTTTGCTATGTTTTTCTCACAGTATATATAGAATTACAACTTCAACTTCGAGAATTGTGAGAATTCACTTTGGAAAACCCGAACGATCCATACGGCTCTTTTAAGACAATTTTATTTATATCGTAAAAACTATTGTCTTAAAACAATTTTAGTCCACATATATTTATGAGTGAGCGAGAACCACTTATGTGTGCGTAATATGAGAGCAAACAGAGACAGAGACAGAGAAGGGATTATTATTATATTATTAGAGTTTTATATAAATTCACAGAATTGGAATTTAATGATATAGAGATGAATAGAGCTTTGTATTTATTTTAAAATATTTAGATCTGAAGCGCATGCAGCATATATTTTAAAGAGGATTTTCATTTTGTTTATTTTTCAATTTTTAATTTTAATTTTTTGAATTTTTTATTTTTGTTGGAAATTCTCAGTATTTCCTAATTTGTAAATTTATTACGAAAACAACAAACATTGACTTTGAATGTTATAAGAGAGGTATAGATAATGTTTATGTTTCGTTCATGCAGAGTTCTATCGCCAACAAACCTCTATTGTTAGGAGTTTTCATGGTGAAAATGGTTCATGGCTTCATCCGAAAACATAGTCTGAAGTGAAGCATAAATGCTCCCAGTGACTGTGCCTTTGGCTGAAGTAAAAGTCATTTTATAATGGCTTTGTGTCCTCATTTTTTAGTGGTCGATTTTTCAATTGTTAATTGAAATTGATGTTAATAGATGTGCATTGGCGTGTCTATTTTATTAAATATCTAAATGTTGACGAAGATATAGCAATTAAAATTTTGAATTGTAGTTTTAGCGCTGTGAGATGGTCGGTCATTTGTATGACGTGAAATGCATTTTAACGTCAGTTATTTGTTCAGTAGGCCAGTGCTGTGGTAGTGTTTTGTAGCTGTTGGTAGTCGAAATAATCAAGTCCAGTCAAAGAATAATAAGTTTTTATTTTATTTAACCCTATGGCAGACTTAATATTGAAATTTTATTGTTCCTCGAAATAGCTGTGAATAGTATTTGATATTTTGATATATAAATACATATAGGATTTATGATCTGTAAGGTTGGCAACCTGCAAACTTCTCAGAGTTCTGTCAAGAATATATCGCTTTTACGCTCTGTTGTATACAAGAGATAGCAACACAGCGGTTGTGAAGTCACATACCTTAGAATGTTGTACAACGTTAAATCCCTTTAATAATTAAAGAGACAAAATGACTTTTTTAATTGTTAATATCTCCTAATATATAAGGAGTTATTAAAAATAATTGGATATTTGAGGTTGGGTTTGACCAACTTTATCAATATATAGCACACTTTTATAGAAATTAAGACATAGAACAGAACCTCATTATAATTATATGTTAATGTTGGTACATAATAACTGACTGGATTCGACTCTGTACATAATAAATCTTTAGATACTTTTCACAAGTTGAGTAAAAAAAGGTTGGGTATCAGCTGCTATCTACGATGTATTTTCTTTTACATTTCTATAAGAAATTTTCACGAATTTTAAATATAAGTTATACATTTTACATGATTTTTGCTATTTATAATATATCCATCATTTAAAACAAATTTTCCATACGTTGAATATTTCAGGCGGTGAGGGGCTGAAACAGGGACGAGTGAGCGGGCACAGCTGGTAGACAGCGTATTATGTATACCTTGGTATCAGGGACGCATTTAGTGTTTTCTTCGAGACGAATCTTAAGTACAGCTCTTTGGGACGAGTAATTATAGTAATGTATTAAAAGGCTCAATTAAGACGCCCATTGAGCTAGTAATTGCTATTGAGTGAATCTCCCACCAATTACGAAATAATATAAAATCACAGACCTATTGCCAAGTTGCTAAGCACAAAATACAAAATACTGTGTAAAAGTAGAGTTTCACGTTAAAAAACGTGAATAAATTCAGTGAATTAACATATTAGGTTGGTATTTATAACTTGAAAACTTTTGGGTTTCATTTTTTAGTATTTGTAGTACCTTTTCTCTACTAATTTCACATTGCATAACAATAAGAATGTAACGAGGAATAGTCGATTCACCAATCTTGGAAATGTGTCTCTAGATCACTGAATGTGGTAAATTGGCGGAAAAGCTGGCAAATATCCTCTCTGACTAACTTAGGTGTGTCGATTTCGAATATTTTGTTTATCTTGAATAAATAGCGGCAAATAATTGTTCTTTTTTGTATTATCGCCTTATTAATATAAAATATAAAGAGTTATAATAAATCTAATACACATACACAGTTTACATCGAGTCTTCTTGGTGAGCGCACGTATTTACAATAAACAAAACAATAAAATAAATAGTGATCTTTTTTTTTTTTTGCAAATTATAATATTTTTTTTTCGTGATTTATTTTTTTTTAAATTATAATTTATATTATTATTAAGTGTTATTAATTAGAAGTGAAGTAACTTCTATTTAATTATCACTGGTTAATTAACAATATGGATATGGAGGTTGAACCTCCCGATAAAAATCCGATCAATAAAAACAACTCTGTGACTAACAAATCAATTCCTACAGATAAAACATCCAGTGATATAACAGAAAACTTAAATAACAATAGTGACAATGTTAAAAAAATATTTAATAATTTATACAACACAGAAACAAAATATGACTCGTATAAAGTAATGATAGTTAAAAATAATAGTGATGGAAATACATTTTTTAGTTCTCTTAAATTAGCAGAAATAATTTGTAAAATTAGCAATAAATCTAATATAATAGAAATTAAAAAAGTGGGAAGAAATAGAGTAATCGTTCAATGTGCTAATGCAGTACTAGCTAACGAAATTACCAAATCAACATTGCTGAAAAACAATGGGTATGAAGCGTTTATCCCATTTTACTGGTGCACAAAAGTTGCTATTATAAAAGGTGTTGATATTGAATATTCGGAAGATACAATTTTAAATAATATAGAGTGTCCACCTTTTAAAGTAACGAGAGTGCAAAGGTTAAATCGAAAACTAAGAGTTGACGGAGCTATTAAATATGAACCCAGTACAACAGTGAAATTATTCTTTGAAGGACTTGCTATTCCTGCTTATGTTTACATGTGGAGAGTGAGACGAGCATGTGAACCATTTGTACAACAGACGATACAATGTTATAATTGTTTTAAATTTGGACATGCAGCCACAAAATGTAGAGCAAAAGTAGCAAAATGTAAATTCTGCGGAAGTGAAGATCATTTACGTACTGCATGCACATCTCCTAATCCGACATGCATAAATTGTAAACTTAACCACGAGGCTACAGACAATGAATGTCCTGAAAAAAAAAGACAAATCAAGATAAAAGATCTCATGGCCCAACACAATCTCAGTTTTTATGAAGCAAAATTAGAATTAACAGAAAAAAATACAGACTATTTATACTCAGTAAGAACTCAAAACTCTTTTGAAGCTCTAAACTACAATGAGACTTTTCCCAATATCACTAATAAATACAATAGTATCAACATAATTCCAACATACAAACCAAACCCTTTAACCAGAAGAACTAATACCAGAGTGAATAAATCAAATACAGGTAACTCGTTACAAAGATCTTACAGTCAACCACAACCTACGACATCCACTAAAGAACCAATTCCAAAAAGAAGAAGAGAAGAAAAGAAACCTAACAATGAAGAAAGCGACACATACCTTAAGATAACTAATCAAGGAAAAAACAGAAAGCAAATCAACCAAGAGACACCTGATATTACAATGGAAAACAATGATAATGATACCTGCTATACATCAATATATAATAAAAATAATGATGACAAAATTAAAAATACAAACAAAGACCCAAATATTACATCCCAATCCCTTAGAAGCTACAAGAAACAAATATCTAGTGTACAATGGCCAAACTCGTAAGAAAACATCGATATATAAATTAAGTTTATTTTTTAAAAATCTATTCACATCACTAAACCTAATCGTTTAATAAATTTACTAAAATATTAAATCAACAATAATTATATAAACGGAGATAAAATAAAATAAAATAAAATATATAAATAAATCTAACAACAAGACCAAGGACAGATATAAAAATCAATAATTAATTAAAACAGTTAAAATGATAAATTTTATTCAATGGAATTGCAGAGGAGTCAGATATATTAAAGAGGAACTACAACATATGTTACAGAAGCATAACATACATATATGCATACTATCAGAAACGTTTTTAACAAAAAATATCAATTTCAACATCAAAGGTTATTTTATTGAAAGAGAAGATAGGATACAGAATACAAACTATAATCCCCACGGGGGTGTTGCTATCTTTATTCATAAATCTATAAAATATAAACGAGTAATGCTAAATAACCCATTTAATTCGGTCGAAATAGTTGGAATAATTTTAACACATAACGAAACTGATGTAATATGTATTTTATCAATCTATGCTAAACCGAATCATAAACTATCTAATTCTAATTGGTCACAGATAAAACAACAAATAGATGTTCCTGTTATACTTGCTGGAGATTTTAACGCGACTAATCTTGCTTGGGATATAAATTGTCCAGGTAGTCAGTATGAAGGTAACGAATTGTTAGATTTCATAGAAAACGAAAATCTAAATATTATCAACGATGATAAACCAACTAGAGTAAGCAATCTCAGTACAAGGGACAGTATATTGGATCTCACATTGGTATCAATGACGTTAACACAACAAATTACTTCGTGGCAAGTTCTTGCAGATAGCTTAGGTAGTGATCACTACCCAATTTTTTTCTGTTTGAATGACTATAATAAAGACCGTTACCGTACATCTGAATATTTAACGAGGAGAAATTTCCGAAAAGCAGATTGGGAGAAATATAGCCTTGAAATAGAAAGCAGAATTTCAAACCTTAGCACAAATGGAATCACAAGTAATCCCCAAGATGTTGAAAACAAATACAACCAATTTAGAGATGTTATTAATAATTCGGCAGACATACATATCCCATCTACCAGATTGTATAATATAACTCCTAATAAAATAAAACCGTCTTGGTGGGACACTGAGTGCAATAAAATGATAGCTCAAAGAAAATTAGCACTAACTATTTTTAATAAAAACATGACAATGGCGAATTATTTAAATTATAAAAAACATCAAGCTAAAACCAGACGATATTTTAGAGCCAGAAAAAAAATAGAATGGCAAAATTTTTGCGAGAATTTAAACCCAAACACAACAACCAACATTGTCTGGAATAATATAAGAAAAATTAACAATAAAAGCTATAGTACTAAAAGGATAAGTGATAATGAAAATTTAATAGAAGAATTCATTAAAAAAAAATTTCCACAGAACAACAATTTAAATATTACTACCACCACCATCGTAAAAGATAATTTTCTAGATAATAACATAAATAAAAATGAAGTAAAATTCGCGTTAAATCATAATAAAAACAGTAGCACAGGATTTGATAGAATAAATTACAAAATGATACAAAACTTACCTGACAATGCAATAAATCATCTTACACAAATATACAATCTGTCATTAAACACTGCTGATATACCATTAGACTGGAAAAAACATATCGTTGTTCCTATATTAAAAACAGGAAAAGATCCAAACAAAGAAGAATCATTCAGACCAATTACTTTACTATCATGTATGGGCAAAACTATGGAATCCATCATCAAAAACAGACTGGAGTGGTATCTCGAACATCATAAAAGATTACCTGAGTTACAATTTGCGTTTAGAAAAACAAGAAGTACACAGCATAACTTAAACATATTGAATATCGATATTCAAAGAACATACAGTAAAAATCATTATATGATAGCTGCTTTCATTGACATTGAAGCTGCTTATGACAATGTTAATCTAAAAATATTAAAAGAAAAAGTAGAAAACATAGGTATATCTTCCAAAATATCCAACTGGATTATAAACTATTTCCAAAATAGAGAAATAACAGTTAGATACAATAATAAGTTAACTGGTCCTATACTATGTAATCACGGAATTCCACAAGGCTCAATATTATCTCCCTTATTATTCAACATATACACAGAAAAGTTAACAACATTATCAGATAACAACACAACAGTACTGATGTATGCAGATGACATGGTTATTTATAGTATGGGTCATACACAAGATATAGCTCAAAACAGATTACAATCGAAATTAAGAAAACTAGATATTTTATTAAAGGAAATCAAATTAAATATATCGTCAGAAAAAAGTAAAATAGTTATATTTACAAGGCATAGAATAAACTGCAGTCCAAAAATAACCATCAGAAATAAAAATATAACTGTTACTTCAAATACCAAATTTCTGGGTATATTCTTTGATACGAAAAGCACTTGGGCGAAAGAAATTGCACATATTATTAACAAATGTCAAAAAGGCTTAAATTTGATGCGATGTATAGCAGGATACAAATGGGGCGCACACCCAACAACCTTAATAAAAATATATAAAGCTATTGTTAGACCGCATATTGACTATTCTAGTACTATGATCTGCACCGCAAATAACTCAAGATTAAAAAAAATTGAAATTATACAAAACAAATGTTTAAGAATAATATTAGGTGCAATGGTTTCAACACCAATCCAAATCCTCAACTATCAAACTAATATTCCTCCGGTAAATATCAGAATACAACAAATATCAGACAGTTTCTTTTGTAAAAACAGACATAACTCATGTGGCCCCTTAAATACAAGATTATCTAAACTATATGTTCTTTATAATAAACCATATTGGACAACTCATAAAAAACCGGCACTTTTAACTAGTTTTGATAGATATAATAACTTGAACTTAGAGGTACACAACATTATACCTTTTTTCAAATTTCCATTAGAAATAAGCATGACAACAATACATACAGAAATAAATTTGTTCAAGAAGAATGACAGTAAGGAAATAACTTATCAAAAATATATGGAATATATAACAAAAGATGATATAAACTGGAGTATATGGTTTACCGATGGCTCATTCGAAAAAAACTCTAAAACTGGAGGAATTGGCATTTTCAATTATAATACAGATCAACAGTACAAATACAAACTTAACAACATCACAAATTCTTATAATACAGAAATAACAGCAATTATGAAATTACTAGAAATAATACAAAAAACTGACAATAAAAATATATTAATCTTCACAGATTCTCGTAGTGTTTGTGTATCTTTAAATAACAATAAATTCAAAAACAATAATAATAACAAAATATGTTCAATTAAAGAATATCTTTTAAAAATGGAAAAAAATGATATCAATGTTAAACTTATTTGGATTCCTGGACATGTAGGCATAAAAGGAAACGAAATGGCTGACAAACTGGCCAAAGAAGCTTGTGTAGATGGGGAAATAATCGAAACAAATTGGTCAATAAATGATTCCAAAAAAATAATTAAAGAAAATTGTATGGCAGAATGGCAGAATATATATAATGAGAAAAGTCAAAGTACTGGAAAATTTTTTTTTGCAGCAAATCAAAAAATTCCAACAACCACATGGTTTAATAAAAACCATTCACGAAGATATATTTCAACAAATTGTCGAATGAAATCTGGGCATTCTAGATGTCCAGCTCATCTATACAAAATAAATATAAAAGACACACCAAATTGTAGATGTGGAGAAGAAGGGTCTTTGGACCATATAATTCTAGGGTGTCATCTTTTAACATCAAAAATTGATAGACTTTTAAATGATTTATGTAATGTAACACAGTTCCCAGTCAATATGTCCTGTTTAATGACAAGTGAAGCAACGGCGGAAATATTAACAAACTTTGTGATAGAAAATAATATAGAAGTGTAATTTAACTTAAAATATTTTATTTAGTATGTATTTAATTTTAAGTTTAATTTTTTAAAAGAATCAATTTGTTTTGTATTTATTAGAACAATTATAATTTATATGTAAATTTTTATATAATTTTACAAATAAAAGCAATGGCAAGAAGGCTGAATAAGCCAAAGCCTAAATAAAAAAAAAAAAAAAAAATAATACACATACAACATTTTTCATATATCTGATGATATTAAGCTGTACTTCTGTGAAGCGGTGAATGCTCGGAGAGCTCAACGTAAGGAGCCCTTATAAACAATACTTAATTACTACATTGTCTCTATAACTTAATGGAATTAAAAAACTATTAGATGTTTGCTACTTAGGGTATTACCCTTATAATTTCCATGACCTTATTAGGTAGGTATAAGATTGTACTTCTGATATTTCACTTTAATATTGTAACTGTATTAATAATTAAATCGACTGTATAGCCACTACTGAGCACTTCATTGAACATTAGTAATAATTCAAAACAGCAGATAACATTCAACAGTGCATGTGCTTACAATTTTGTCCATATTTCTTAAACCCTTTGTAGATTATAAACATATAATGTATCCTTTAAAAGGATTCTTGACGTTAAATATTTTTTGCTGGAATGAACCGTTTTCGTTCACTGTTTAATAAGTTTATAGGTGTAAAAACACATAATCAATTAAAACCTACAATCTTACCTTTTAACGAAATAACAACCAAATATAGAAAAGGTAATGTGGTCCAAAGATCATCCAAATTTAAGCTGGAAGCTTCGACAATGGCATCAAGATACAGTACGTCAATGGTATCGGCAATTATACCGTCAAAAGAATAATATTTATATATAAAAATTCATCCTGCGTATGTTTATGCTAGCAAAACCTGAGAAGTAGTCGGTCGATTAACTTGAAATTTTGACACAATGTTGCCTTCGAATACGCGTATGTTTATATAGTAAAATTAAATTTTAGCACGATGTTGCAATCGAATAGGTGGGTGTTTCGAAAATCGAATTCATTTCTTTCCAGTTGACTTTTATTACTAGCGTTAGCCAGTTGTATAATTTAGTATATCCAGTTAGCCAAATTTTTCTAAAATTCATTCAACTCATTTCGGGAATCAAACCCATATAACTCACATTCGAGCGTATTTTATCAAAATGAGTAACATTAATCTACCAAGAGTATAACTTAATGTTGTTTAAATGCGGCTCTGGCGGGTTGCATTACTCCAGTTGCTGTTTAAATCTTCAACTCAAGTACTGCATAATATATGTACTGTTAACACTTCATTAAACCTGCAGCTGCAGCTGCAATGTAACAACTTGCAAGCATCCTGAGATTTACTCGAGAACAAACACAAAACAAAAAGAAATTAGTATTAAAAAGTACAAAACAAGACGAAACAAAACAAAAACAAAAACAAACAACATAAAATAAGAATAATTAATTTAATTATGTCCATCAACAATATTTCACTTTTTTAATTTTGTATGATGTTTCGTAGATGTTTTATTTAACAAACAGTACCAGCAGTACAATTCACAGGCCTTCATAATTCATAATTCACAATTCACAATTTGTAGAAAGCTACAAACATCATTTGTTGTACTCCTAAAATATTTTATCATTTATATTATGAAAAATACCTTCTCATGGAATTTTATTTTAAAATTAAAATAAACAATGAACCCCGCCATACCCTTCCCCTTTGCTGTCTCACGTTGTGCTATATTCGTATTACGTTGTGTTATATTATGTTTTACTACAAACTCTGCAAAAATTAAATGGGCAACCATTACTTATTTTTATTAATATTTGGAGAGTCCATCCACTCACATCGCACATCGTCCATCGCATTGGTAAAAACTACAAATAATGGAACTATGCAGCAGTTTCTACTATGCAACTTTTTCTGTGCAAATACACTACAGCAGGTAAGAACGGTTGGCTACTATGAACCTTAAACCACGTTGGTTTTGCCAGGTCACAGGTAGCAAATGTGTATAAAATTGCTGCCTAATATATAAAATATCTAATATAATATATACTATTGGAAATCACGTCCAGCCATTACCAGTGGACCACTTTAAAGTTGAATAAAATGTAGTTGTTCTTACGTTATTGTATAGAATCTAAATTTCATATATGTTACTTGGGTTACCATTTAAAAATGTTTCCCAAGTACCCAGACAGTTTCGATGGATAAAACATCCTGCCAGACAGTTTCGATGGATAAAACATCCTGCCAGACAGTTTCGATGGATAAAACATCCTGCCAGACAGTTTCGATGGATAAAACATCCTGCCAGACAGTTTCGATGGATAAAACATCCTGCCAGACATAGTTGAAGGTTAATTACGAAGCAGTAGGTGCGAGCGCTGAAGCAATATAAATAGCAGCTAAAACTACTGAACTCATATAAAATAAAGTATGGGTATAGGAAATTCAATTGATGGTTTATGTATTGGAATCATCTCTATTGAATCATCGCGGCATTGTTCTATTTGTATCGAACTATTGGAACTATTCGAACGATTGGAATTCTAACCTGTTCGATATTCATCATGTGCACTCACTCCATTTGGAAGGGACACCAAACCGGTTGGATCGTTGGATCCAACCGTCAACATCGTTTGACAAAATGGAGCGACTATGAGTGGCCAAATTTAAAGCTCTATAATCAAGAAAAATAAACGAAACGAGTTGCTTACCCACTCAAGTAAAAGCTAGACTCCAATTTTAGATGGATTGACAGCCTTATTAAAGATCTTGCTACCTTCAGAACTAAGAATTATATAAGAACGGCCAGGAACAATTTTCTTGAGAAGGCCATGGCAGAATCTGCGGCTGTCGCACCAATGATTATTATTACATCCTCTGTCACTCTTAAATCTACTCATCCCCCCGACCTCTAACCAGTTCTCTTTGTGACAGTTTTCGGAGAACAACTTTTTGGTTGCCACAAAGGAGCTGCAGACAAAATCACAAGAAATACGATAAAGCGTCGTCTATTCTCGGCTGCCAAACTACAGATATATTTTGGTATGAATCCATCGAAATTTTATTAAAGGGATGAAGCAATACGATATTACATCGATGTCTGTTGCAAGCACTAAGACAAATGCTATGAGAATCATAAAATATTTAATGAGAGAAATTTACTCTGTGTAAATAAATTATAAATATTTTTTGCTTATTTTAATAAAATCGCGTTTATCTCAGTATTTAATTAAAATAATTATTAACTTATTATTAACGTATAGTAACGAAGCCCTCTCATAATTATAAAAAGTTATAGCTTCAATAGTAATAACTAAAAGTAATAATTTCAGTAAGTAAAGTCAAAAGGAAATTTTCTAATGATGATGAGAAAAATGGATTAAAACTGAAATATGCATTAGTCTGATCTCATACTAGAATAAACTATGTTCAGCTTCCTACATTTTCAGGAGGATGAATTGGAGTTATTTCGCATAAACAAACTTTATCATGAGAGCAAGCTTCTTCTTTAATGTATATCAGTACACGACTCTATTGGAAAAGTCTATCTGTATTCATACGTCAATACATGTTAAGGTTCACACGCACGTAGATAAAAGTACCGCCTCACGTTTTGCACGGAGTCGTATATGCCCCAACTTTTTGGGAAGCAAACAACTGCGCGAATCTCTTTGTGTTTAAGATAGCGTGTACAGTGTATGGTTAAGAGGGGAAAACGAAACGGATATATATGAAAGACAATGTCTCCAGTTTTATTAGGAATTGTAAACTTTGAATAAACTCATGTGTTGCTTCTGAAATTTAAAGTTTATTTTGGTAATGTACATACATATTTTAATAATTACATTGTTTAACCTGAAATTTAAAGAAACGACATTTGAAGTTTATTATTTACCATAAATTGTCAATTCCTTTTTATCTAATTTTATTATAACCTCACAACATGCACTTAAGTAACTAACTAACTAAAAACGTGAGTTCTGTTGACTCCAAATATCAACTGTGTTGGCCGTTATTCCTACAGCGACATCTTTTGAGTTCATGAGTATATGTTTTCACTGAACAGTCACTGTTTTATCGACACACGAGCTTTGTACTAACTAAAGAAATATAATTTCTTTACATATAATATACACGTTTATTATACATTTTTACAGTTAATTAGAAGCTGGTGCGAAACAACTCCAATACACCCTACCGGCGTTACAAGTAGTCTGTTCCAGTGTAAGAGCACTTTAACACTCCTATGTAGCACAAGCAGAGATAAAAAGAGAGGACATCGCCCGACTCTTTATTGACAAATTTAAATTCAAGAAACTTTAAAAGTTTCTTTCAGAAATCCACCTGCACAAAAACAATGAACTCGAAGTCCAACTTGACTTTTCAACAGTTGAACGAATATTTTGAAAAAGCATTAAAATTTTCAACTTATTCAGAACATAAATATTGCAAGAATAACTTTTGTAAGGATGCCTTGAATGGAATTATTAATGAAGTTCGACTTTTAAATGGAAGATGGCAGGGCAGAGGTCGCAAGTTTCAGGGAGTGGGTGTAATATAGATATAAGAGCTCTTAAAACAATGTATGGGTTTATTTTTTAAATTTTATCTTACGAGAGGTGTGTACTTATGCAAATGATATAGAATTGTAGTTACAAGTCCTCCTCCCGCGCAGTCCTTTGGGGGTAGATATAAGATCAGTACGACGCTATAAATCCTAATTTAAGTACCTATTAGTTTTTGTATCTTATTCTTCAACGTATAGTTCATTTTGGAAGACGGCAGCGATGGAACGTGCGCGCTAGGATATTAAGTTCATAAAATTACAATAAACTAGGAGGCTATGAGGACAAAAACAGCTAGTAGCAACCGAAGAGGGCGGACATTTTGTTTTCTCTATATCATTTCATTATATTTATCTTCAGGAATTGAATTAAAAGTGTTTTGTTTTCTTGGTGCCAAGGGAATCGTATTAAAATAATTGCTTTTGTTTTTTCTAAAATTGAATTTCCCTATGTACTAGACAATGTTATTTCGTAGGTTATACTCGCATATAAACATATATACATATACATACATATATATATATATATATATATATATATATATATATATATATATATATATATATATATATATATATATATATATATATATATGTATTAATAATAAATATAAAATGTAAATTTTATGGAGTATACATTTCGTTTGTTTTAATTTTTGCTCTTTACTTCAGAAAAAACTGCGGTACTTTTTTGTTTGCGGTTTTAATAAAAACGTTTTCTGAATTCTAATTGTTTACAAATTTAACAACTTCTTATCCTACATATATATATATATATATATATATATATATATATATATATATATATATATATATATATATATATATATATATATATATATAATAACAGTTGTTTGTTTATTTGCTTCAGCAGCGTTTCGCATTTACAATTTTCTTATTTTCTTTCAGCATCATTTTACAGTCCTTAGTTAGAAGTTACAAGTCCTCCTCCCGCGCAGTCCTTTGGGGGTAGATATAAGATCAGTACGACGCTATAAATCCTAATTTAAGTACCTATTAGTTTTTGTATCTTATTCTTCAACGTATAGTTCATTTTGGAAGACGGCAGCGATGGAACGTGCGCGCTAGGATATTAAGTTCATAAAATTACAATAAACTAGGAGGCTATGAGGACAAAAACAGCTAGTAGCAACCGAAGAGGGCGGACATTTTGTTTTCTCTATATCATTTCATTATATTTATCTTCAGGAATTGAATTAAAAGTGTTTTGTTTTCTTGGTGCCAAGGGAATCGTATTAAAATAATTGCTTTTGTTTTTTCTAAAATTGAATTTCCCTATGTACTAGACAATGTTATTTCGTAGGTTATACTCGCATATAAACATATATACATATACATACATATATATATATATATATATATATATATATATATATATATATATATATATATATATATATATATATATATATATATATATATGTATTAATAATAAATATAAAATGTAAATTTTATGGAGTATACATTTCGTTTGTTTTAATTTTTGCTCTTTACTTCAGAAAAAACTGCGGTACTTTTTTGTTTGCGGTTTTAATAAAAACGTTTTCTGAATTCTAATTGTTTACAAATTTAACAACTTCTTATCCTACATATATATATATATATATATATATATATATATATATATATATATATATATATATATATATATATATATATATATATATATATATATATATATATATAATAACAGTTGTTTGTTTATTTGCTTCAGCAGCGTTTCGCATTTACAATTTTCTTATTTTCTTTCAGCATCATTTTAATGAATAAATTATTTTTAATTTATTATTGAATTTAATATAAAATAAAACTTGTTTAAAGTGGCACGAAGCGCGATTCTAAATCTTAGATACAGTCGTACGATAAAACGAAGACACTACCTTTTTTCTCGGGAATAGAAAATTTTAAAACAAATTAAAATAGGGCCGGGATAACAGTGATTATAAAAAACTTGAATGGTCGTCCTCTACTACTAGAAATTATGAGAAAATGAAGAAAAATTTCATAAATTGACAACGTTTCTTTAGAAATAATATATTTGTTATACAAAATAACGAGGTTTTCTGATTAAGTTAAGAATTATTCAAAAATAAAAAGAGATAATATTGTCAATATTTGATTAGTTGACTATCTATTGTTTTAGTTTTAAGTGCTGAATTTATAGCATAAATCTGTCAAGTATATGCTGAACACGTCAACAGGCCGACATAACAAAATAAATAGTTTAAATAGAGATAACGTATTTAGCCTAATCTTTTGCAATAATAATATTCTTGAAGCACCACAAATAAGTCAACCATATTTATGGTTATTTTACAATAGTTTATAGTTATTATTCTAATTTGTTCATTGTAAAACAACTAAATGCTTTTACCTTTCACAAACAATTTCATTACGTAACAGTGTGTTTTCTTTTTAATATATTTCTCGATGTAAAATTTCGCCTTTTTCCGGGTACTAAAAGCCAGTATTATTTCCCTGAAAAGCGTGTCCGTTAATTTTCGCCCACCATCCTCTAATTACAATAATATACCAGAAACCGTCTTATTTTCGCATTGTAATTATATATGAACTTAGTCCTTTGCTGAATCTAAAAAACTATTTTTTTCGAAAATTATTTAACTATTAGAATTTATATGCTATCAACGTAATGATATTAAGTAAATTTTGTGACACTGAACTACTGGCTTGTGAGTAGTGGATCCAGTGATCCACTTCCTCATACTTTAAATTATAATTGTATGTACTTGCTTTATATTTTAATTGGTCGGTATTTGTATTAGGAATAAGTCTGTGAGCACTTGTGTCTTTAGTCTGGTACATGTTTTAAATGTCAGAAAATTGTTAGCAAGTGAATTCTAATGAATTTGTAGTCGTTTCCGGTATTTTCCGCATTTAGTGTTTTGAAATAGTTTTAAACAATTTTTTGCTCAATAACGAGGAAGGACCAATTCCTCCGACCTGGACATTTCTGACCATTTGTGGCCCGTCAAAGTTTTACTTTTTATTTATTTAAATATATATTTCTGTGTGTTAAATTAGAAAAAACGTTTGTAAATTGCATTTACTGTTTTGATATTAAAGTGAATTTTTGTGCTTATTGGATTGCCGGCACAAAAATTTTAAATTTGTAGTTGGTTCGTTGTAGAAAAAGTTTCTCATCTCTGTATAATAGAAAAATGAACGATTAATGTACGCACATATACATCTATACGCCATGTACACGCTGACATGTATTTATGGTTAATTTACTTATATTATATATATGTATATACCTACCTAAAAGAAGAATATATATACAGTAAAAGAAGAAATAGTGCTTAAAACCAAAGTATACAAGGAGAGAATAATAGAACATCCAAACAATTTGGCCAGCTGTCTAATGTCCAATATTTCCACAGTACGCAGACTGAAAAAGAAGGTACCTCAGGACCTACTAGCCAAATAAACAGAATCTAGGATCTATTAAAATTGAGGGATGAGTCGATGGACACATCCCGCGCAAGACATTTTATTTTGACATACCTATCACTGAATGTCCTATAAGCAGATTGTAATAATCTTTAGTAATCAAAAAAAAACATTTACTTAAAAAATAACCTTTTACGTAATATATAATATTAGTGACCTATTTTATTATTACTACAATCATAAAATATCCTCAATAATGAACTAATAGAACCATAAAATTATTTTTAACACAATTCTATATCCATGCAATTATAAAAACAAAACCTTTTAGTCCAAATTGAAATCATTTTAGATAAAATATTACTTCATTTGATTTAAGTAAAATTACAGTAGTACGTATAAGATAACATCCACATTTTCTGTTTAGCGGGTAAACATTCAATGCTGTGGAAAGCAGTAGTAAACCATCGGTAATTAAATAAAGTGAAGTAAACAATATTAATCCCGTTTACTGAAAAGACAAGCTGCAGTCGCATGGAGTACGAAGTACACAGACTGCATGGGGTCGTGCAACAATATCGCCAACAAATCAATCGCAGTAGGAGGGATAAAATACTGTATAGGATATGCAGTACATAGACCTAGACACATAAACGCACATACTAAATATTTTGTGAATTTAAAACACTACACAATTAAATTAAGTTTTACAAACTCGTCTTTTTTTTGCCTCCAGCAATACATTATGAAGTAGTACAACTATGGTTGGACAACGCAGGAGTATAAGTAATTGCATTGCACTTCCATTTATATTTATATTCAACAATAAAAATGAAGAGCGTGATTAATAAGAGTATAATATGAATATATTTAAAAATTCCAAGTATCCGGCTGTTCCACCATTACGAGCTTTTACAATAAAAGCTTCTTATTTAATTTGAAACTCGTTAGTCATCAACGAGAGTATTCTACGTGGAGCATTCAAAATGGATTACCAATTACTATGTGCAATATAATTTATATAGAAAATTCAGCTATAAAACAAGTCTCGTGTAACTCATAGCACATCGAAGCTTAAAAGCTCTATGTATCCGGCTGTTCCACCATCAAACTGATAAAAGTAAAATGTAAAGCTATAAAAGTAAAGTAACCCTGAAAAAGTTGAAACAAGTGAAGTGTAACTTAGTTGATTGCACACGAAGAAAACTTACCCAGATGCCTGGAGCAGTGGCACCCCAAGGACCGCCTAACTCGGCCCACTGAGACTCCAAGGGTAGTTCGCCCGTGTCCTGGACCGGTGGTGAGCCCCCTCGTCTGGGGGCTAAGCCGTTTTTGGGGCCTGCTCTTACGCAACATATCGTTGAATGCACACAACCTATTTTAGGGCTTTTTATTTCACTAATTTTAAACAAAAACACATTCAACGGATTTTTAATTATTTATATTTTGATCGGATTTATTTTGAAATAATTTTCATTATTGCTTTGTTATCAATTGTCAAACGGTGGGATGACGCATATGACAGACAGGTCACGTTTATGTTGTGCTGTATTACCGACAATGTTGCTACGCAGAATCTATAAATAAATTAGTTTTGTGTCAAATATTAGAACATGTTGCTTCAAGAACAGGAGCCTATTAGATAAATATCAATCTGTCGTGCAAATACGCCAGACTACATATCAAACCACTTCCTCGTGCTATCAGTGTCAAGCATCTGATTGGCATGTGACAATGCTTGTACATAAATAATACTCGTACTCCCTAATTAATCAAACAATGTAACTCGAACCTAGTAAATATTTCGAAGTAGCTATGGTAGTGTTATTTACTTCGCCAATAGATGGCGTGCCACGACGAGTATGTGTACACAGAGCCACAAGCGAAGTGCAGGGACATTTTATAAAATAACTTGAAATGCTTACAAACGTGAGGACGTTTTAAGACCGTTCTGGATAGTAAGCTCCAACATCTTGCTATAAAGACAACATATTTAGGGCATCAGCACAGTGTAGACACGACTGTCTGAAGACAATTATGTCTTTGTCGAAGAAAAATGGAGAAAACCATTGAATGAATATATTGAACACACTGAGACAATGTGATCATTTTGTCTTAAGGTAGTTTACTAATGATAACAGTTAGAAAAAGTATAGTCGGATATTAAGTACAATTTGAAAGGATAATATTTTATATTTTTCGAATGTAAGCGTTTATATACACATACAGCTGTCCCCTGTAACGCAACGTAACGACTACAGTATAGTAATGTATGTACTTCATATGCTAACGAGCGCAAATCATGAGAACGTACTATCTTTCCAAGTTGTTATAGCTATACCTACTATACATATATTGCTTTAGAGAAATATCAAACTTTTTAACTTTCTTTTACTGACTGGTCAAACAATTTAAAAAAATAGTCAAAACTTTTTAAATTTATTTCTCTCAAATATATCAGTTTTTTAAAATCTGTAGAAGCGTTCTCGAGATATACGTTAAACTATGTTCCTTTGTATTTTGTAGATCTGCTGCATGTTAAATATGTGCAGGCACTCCAGTTATTAATATCTCGCTTTACAAATGGTTAAAATATTTGAAGTTTTGTAATTGAAAACAGTTATATTAGTACTAACATCAAATTTAAATTCTATCGAATTCGCTAGAAAAGTAGTTTTACTAGTGAACTACCTTAAGACACGCTCGTTGCAAGTCTAGACAAGTTCATATTCCTAAGATATTGTAATAGTAACACAGTTTAAAGACCTAAAAATTGCAACAAATATAAGAAATGGATATTCAAAAAGTTTACTGGGTTTGTACCTTATTTACTTGGTCTTAAACCACATTCCCACTCACTGTTTTTAGTTTTAATTTAAGGTTTTATTCTTAAATATAATTTTGAATGCATCATGCATCAGTAATAAACAGTATTTTGTAATAATTACTATCTTTATTTAATATAAATTATTTATTAACATAAATTTATATTTTAATATAAATATTATTCACCTGTATAAAATTAATATTAAATCAGACGAATTAGGAACTTTGGATCATATTATATTCGACTGCATAAATTATAGTTTACAAAGATCAAAATTCAGTAGTGATTAGATGTCTTTAAAACTTTCCCTGTTAATACTAAATTTTTGTTGTGTAAAGGTGATTTAAAATTAGTTAGTGAATTATTTAAATATTTAGAAAATTGTAAAATAGAATTATAAATTTTATGTGAAATATATATAAAAAATGTTTGATGGTAGCTATAACGAAAAGTCAAGGCCAAATAAATAAATAAAAGAAAATATTTCTTCATATTTATTTATAAGCTGAACTTATATTTTAGGTTAAAAACTTAAATTAATACTAAAACTCAGTAAGTGGGAATGGGGTCTTATATAATTCTCTATAGTGTTGAGGATAGTGAAAACTAAGTAAAAAAATTAAAAATTAAATTGAATTAAATTCGGTGGAACTGTTTTAAAAACAAAAACGTTGAGGCTTTTGTTAAAGTTACCATTAATATAATTCTTTTTAGAAATATTTTCTACTTTAACGGTAGTTTATACAAAAAAAATTTTAAGATTTGTAACCATTTCCAGATTCTTTAAGGACAAATTAATTGAAATATAATTTTTTACAATGAACACAAAATCCAGAGAAGCAATCGGTAGTTCCATTTTAATGAGAATTTGCACAAATATGCATTTTAGACTTGAATTACTGGAAAAAAATGACTGCTACAAAATGCAGTAACCTTTCTTTAATCCGGCATACTCTATACCGTGCGGCATATTCTGTAATCAGTTTACTAGTTATTTTTACACGGTTATAGACTAAAATGAAATCGACAAAAGCTATTCAATAAAATAAAATTAATTATTAAATTATTAATTAATTAATATTAAAATATTAAATTTTGTACTTTTATTTCTTTTCTTTAAATTCCGCACCTGCTACAATGACAAAATACTTTTTCGGATAGTTATATCGTCTACAGAGGGTTCAGAACTTGCGTGAACATATAAAATACATCCCAGGTAGAAATTTAACACTAAAATTAGTTTCTAGCACGCTAGCAAATAAAATCTTGCGCACTGCGTTAGGAAATAACCTTAAAATTAGCTTAAAAGGATCTAGAAAAATTGTAAATGCAAGGTCTTGAATGTTTTAATCGTTTGCATTTCTATCTAGAATGATTTTTCTGTGGTACTTCCGACAAAACTACATTGACTCTCGACAATCCGGTTAAGGAGAGGTTACTGCACAAATTTTAACTTTTTGGGTAAGAAAATTTTAACATTTGCCCCAAATTATTAGTTACACCTAATTAACCCACTTTCTGATAATAGAGCACTGTGGATTACATTTTCTAGGCTAGAACAACCGCATGGACATTAATTAGGGAGATTAAAGTTTGCACAGTATGAATATTAATAACATGTAACAATCTGTTGATATTTTAACAAACTATTTCTGGCTTAATTGTAACCTTAATTGTGTATTTATTTAAAACAAGTACAATTTAGAAATTAATTAAAATACTCTGGGTTAATTAAAATGTTGTTAAGTCTATATTGACCAAGTAAATATTTAAAAAATGGAAACAAAGCGCTACGACACAAAAATTAAAGTTTAAAAAGCAATTTTCTTAAATGATTAAAGTGGACAGTATTTATCTAATTTTTATGAATTTCCTTATCTAAAAACTTATAGAAAGTTTCAAAATGATAATTAAAAATATACAAGTAATCAAGTTTTACATAACAGGGCCGGTATAATTGAAAACATTTCATAAAATACGCCCATTTTTACAAGTACCTTAGTAACGTGTACGTATGCGTGTGCGCCCCACTTTAGCAAATAGCAACAACTACAGACGCTCGTAATTACTACAAAAACTAACTTCACATATTTGTTAAATTGTTTATAGACCGACTTTTGGTTGTTAATTCACTTTGGTTATTATTTTGACAGGTGTTTTGGTTTATAGGTTATAAAAAAAACCGAAAGATTCAAAAGTAGGGTTAAGTTTCGATTTATATATTTGTATATTTTTTATGTAAATAATTTTATTTTGATTTGAATAGATAAATAAAATTATGGAAAGTCGGAAAAATGATGTGCTCCTGCTTTGGGATCTGACGGGAAACTGAATAGTCGACGTTTCGCGATTCTGTCTGGCTAGAGAAGTACACTCTGAGATGAAAGCTCGTCGGAAAATTCGTGGAAATATAATACCGCTTTGAAATAAAGTTTGTTATTATATGTACGAATATATTGAAAAAATATAAATAAAATAATGAAATGTTATCGGTAGCAACGACCATATAAAATAACTTCTAAGTAAATTTTAATAAAATTTCTATTTGTATGTGTGTGTGTATGTTTGCATTACAAGGAGGGGCGGTGAAATGTTGGAAAATATTGTGTTAAATGATAAAGTATATGGGAAAAATTATTTGTTTACTTAATAAAATTTTACGGTAGTCGTATAAAAGTTGAAAATTTTTATAGAATAATAACATTTTAACAACCTGCTTTCTTTAAGGTTCCACTGGTAACAATCGAAGGCAAAAGTGTAGGCAGATATTAAGTACAAACGTTTTGTATACTACATGTAGGATACTGTACGCAACTATTCATCTAAATATGTAAAGAAATTGAATTTCTTTAATTGGTAACACTGACCAGAGATGTTACAACTTAATTCGGGTCAGATTAGCTAACTATATATATTAGTTATAGCTACTTTCATTGTAGTGTGTAACGATTTAAGTTAAACAGTGAAATTATAATAATGTGTATGTAAATTACTAAAATAAAAGTCTTTGATTTCAGAAGCAACACATGAGTTTGATTAAAAATTTACAATTTATTATATAAATTTACAAATGACTTACACCAGGATTGTGGATACCAGGACATTGTGGAATAAGAGGAAACGAAATTGCGGATAAATTGGCAAAGGAATCAATAAATTTAGAAATTTGAGATGAAAGTGAAAAAATTAAACTTCAATTTGAGAAACACAGATTTCATTAACAAAAGTCAGTTAAAAGGAAGAGATTATTATATGTTACATCCAAATTTAAGTAAGAAGAGACGATTAAGAAGTGAGTCTCGCAAAATTATGTCAACTATAATCAGAATCAAAAGTGATCATTGCAAAACTCCAGCTCACTTGTACAAAATTAATATTAAATCTGACGATAGATGTCAATGTGGTGAAGAAGGAACTTTGGATCATATTATATTTGAATGCATAAATTATAGTTTAGAAAGATCAAAATTGAATAGTGATATATTAGATGTGAATAAAACTTTTCCTGTTAATACTAAATTTTTGTTAAGTGATTCAAAACTAATTAGTGAATTATTGAAATATTTAGAAATTTGTAAAATTGAATTATAAATTATAAAACATGTATAAAAAATGTTTGATGGTGGCTATGACAAAAGAAAGTCAAGACTAAATACAATCCCACTATTTGGAAATATGGCAACACTGCCTACTGAAACAAAACCACTGCTAACGCACACAGAACATGACAACGTTGCCAAGTTGTGGTAGCTATCTCCACATCGCTTATAGTGCTTCAAATATACATCTAAACCTTTATTTCTAATTTACGAAGTAGTCAAACAATATATCAAACAAGAAAGTAAAAAACCGTCTGTAAATCATCTTTTCGTAAATCACGTTTTTTCAATTCGTAGAACCGTTCTTGAGACATACTTCACAACTAAACCTTCTTTATACTGTGTAGGCCTTCGCATGTCAAATATGCGCAGTTTAATTATCTCGCTTCACAGCTGGTCAAAACATTTGAAATTAACTTTTGTAATTAAATTAAGGCAATTAAAATAACGTTACATTTAAATTCTATTAAATTATATAAAAAAGTGGTTTTAACAATGAAGTACCTTAAAACCGGTTTAAGTAACACAAAACAACAGTCAACGGTATATTTAGTTTCACATTATCACGGTCTGTCTAATGATATTCTAATGCTTTATTATATTCTTTTTGCAATTTTAATTTAATTGTTCACATTTCCAAAAAAATCACTATCGCCTAGGCTAGTTTTTAACTTTCTGAGCTGATGATTGTTAATTAATTATTTTTTAATATTATTATAACTATCCTTCATCTTACAGAATTCGGTTTTTACAATTCGTTCTGTAAATGTAAATTTATGTTAGTTTAAGGATTTATTATTTATCGAGTAGGTAATATTTCACGGTAGTATTTTATAAGATTTTACCAAGTATATATTTAGATATTTGCTTAGGCTAAGGTAATACGTGTAATCTAGATTAGTTATTAATTTGATGTGGAAGGGAATTCTAATAGAGTATAAAAAGCATAAAGATCTTTGAATCTAAGTAAGTTTATCTATTGTAGACCAAAAAAGTGTTTCTTTAGCTTATTATGATTGGAGAAATAAACCTTAATTGATAATTTCAAACTTCTTTTAATTCTACATAGATATCCTAATAAGATAAGTTATAACTGGAAATATTTTAATTTTGAATAAGAGCAGAAAAAAGGGTTAAGGAAAGTTTGGAACAAAAAATTTGTTTTTGTATAATTATACTAGCTGTCCCGGCCACGCGTTGCTGTGACTAACGTTTTTGTCATATTACATTACATAGCGCCATCTATTGAATATTTACTCAATCTATTTACTCAATCTAGTCAACAGATGTCGCCATCATCGTCGCCAGATGTCATATGTCATATACAGATAATTAATAGACAATAAGATAATTTTGCAATCATAAATTGAGATGTAAGCTATCCTATCTTTCAAGTTGGATCAAACTGCACACGGTGTACAAATTTGATTAAAATCGGTTAAGTAGTTTAGGAGTCCATCGCGGACAAACTCGGACAAACATGTGACACGTAATTTATATATATTAAGATAAATACTACGCGCCGGTGCTAGTTAATACTTAAATTAATTTCAATAATAATTACGAGTTTTTGAAGGTGGGCTTTTCCTTTCATGCTTGACGTCCATAACACAGATGTATGGCTGTATATTGATATGTATTCGTACATATAGACGAGCATGTATTTGTATGTAAATTGATTGAGCTATCACTAAGGTTTCTAATGAATTTGAAGTTTCTTTTAGTGGAAGGATAGATTTACATATTTGATTATAATATACTATATATGAATAGTACGTGTATTAAACCAGGATTGGTCTGTTTTGTTGAAGTACGGTATATGTAAAGTAGGTGGCCATAGGTGAAATAAGGGCCCCAAGGTTAATATGTAGTGACGACATATAGATTTTATTTATGGATTGAAAACAGTCATGAGAGAAAAGTATCATTTCTTAGACTATAGTAATTAGACTAGATAAAGAGGAATTTAATTGCAAGAAACAAGAAAGGAATGGAACGAAAATGGAATGGAATGGAAAAGACGCTTTATTTATTAATATAGACTTGTTTAAGCTTGATACATTTAGTCCAACGTTTTCCAATTAACAATGACCTCAAGACTTAGGCCTGTCTCAGTATGGGACCGTATTTAAGCGGCGGCGTATTCGGACGTAAATCGGCGTGTTGGATGAGCTACAAAGCAAACCGCCTATGTGTGTCACAATACATGTTTATACTAATTTATTTATCTATATTTATGATACAGCATCCTCTTGATGTTTACGTCATAAATCTGGTGTGCTTGGATAATATGATAAGGGTATATTATCTTATTTTATGTTATTGGTTTTTGATTTTGTTATTGTTTTGTTAGCCTGTAGTGATCTCCTGTAGTCGTCAGATAACTAACTTGTGAACTGTAGGGGGTGTATTGGAGTTCTTTAGCACTAATATAATTTATTATGAGAGCAAACTTTAACTTTAATTTTTATCGATACACTACTGGTATTAAAGGGACATACTCGTCATACGCGATGTCGCGATAGATCCGAAAAGACCCGTATTGCAGCGAAAGAACAAGCGATGTTAGGTATCCCCTCCAGTCTAGGCGGCTGTTTGCATTTACAAAGGTTCGGATAGGATATCGTTGTAGTAGTGATAACGCTTGGATAAAATTCGCCTTTATTCGGTTCTAATGTGCGAGGTAGTGCCGCCCGTATTCGGACTGCTTTGTAGCGTGCAGTCTGAGAGCTCCAGAGCGATCTCATTACATTTACATGGTTCGGATAGGTAAAGCGTAGTTGCCCGTATACGTCCGGCAGAAATTCGCTTAAATACGGTCCCATACTGAGACAGGCCTAAGAATGAATCATACTGGAGCTCCGAAACATCTAGCAAGAAACAAAATTATTCCAAACTCTAAATGCGAATGTGGTGAAGAAGAGGCAGACCCTGACCATATTCTGTGGCAATGTAAAAATACAGCAATGGCAAGAAATGGACTCCAACGGGCGGTGCTACAGACTTCGCAGACGCTTGCTGTTAACAGCGCCTTTTTGATTGAGAAACCGAAATTTATAACTGCAATAGCCATGAATAGATCATTCTTATTGTCTGGATATAACGTATAAGAAGAAGCAGAACAATATTAGGGGCGATAAAAGGCTACGTGCCTAGGAAGCCCGAGAAACTATATTTAAAAAAAAAAAACGTTTTCCAATTTATTTTATTCCTTCTTAATAATAGATTTTCTCAAGGCACTCAAAATTGGCGTCTGTATCAGAGGATTCAGTGATGATCTCTTTGTTAGACCCAAATCTCTTATCGTCGACCAGAAAACAGAAAATAGTTGCAGGGTATCTGTAAAATCTGTAAAATATGCTGGATGAGGTAGCAGTTCGTAGTCCAAATTATGGATTTTTGCCATGGTGCCTACACACTCAATCGCAATAGCAAACAAAATGATGCACCTTGCTTAAAATTTCACACTAGTCTATTAATAGATGGCAGTTTACGGAAGCTGTGCGGGAAATTCAAAGAGTCACTGATTAATATAAGAGTCACTGAGTGCTAATATCATTAGTTAAGGTTTGTTTATGTAAGAAAAAGAAATGTAATCAGTGAAGTTACGGCCGAAAAATACAATACATTATGGCACATATGTTAAATTGATAACTACAAATGCAATATGATAAATAAGTCATGTTAGCTTCTTAGATTGAATAATGCGCAGATTAAAAACCTACAAGACAGTTTGCATCCCACTTGAATCATCTGGCAATGACAAAATGTTATAAGACCGTCTCTACCAGGGCAGAAATACTTTTTTTTAAATTTGATTTTCAAAGATTATTACAATCTGTCCTGCTTAGAGGACTGCAATGTGATAGGAATGCAAAGTGTAAGTGTCTTGCGCGGAGTGTGCCCATCGACTTTTCCCTCAATTTCAATAGATTTTAAAATCTGATTAGGTTATTAATAGGTCCTGAGGTACTTTCTTTTTAAGCCTGCGTACTACCGAATTATTGGACATTAGACAGTTGACCAAATTGTTTGGATGTTCAAGTATTCTCTCTTTGCAGGCTTTGATTCAAAGCACTATTTCTTCAATAATTATGGGTATATTATTTTATTAGGTACAAACCATGGTGCATTCGTGACAATTCTTATCATTTTATAATAAATACTTTGAAATTTACCTTTAGAAATACTTGAATTTTATGAAAAAGGAAAGTGTTGTAAAGAAAAGTATCTGATATTGAAAGGTGATTCAATTAAGACGAAAGTAAATCAGTTTAATTTGAAAGAGAAAGCAGCTTTTATTTGTGATGATAAAGAAGACTTAAGCTATCTCATCAGAACTTGCAGGGTTTATTGATCATACAGGAATCTCTAAAGAAGAAAACTAAGTCGAGATATAAGAAGTTTGGAAATTCTAGTATAAACAAATAAACAATACATACTTCCAGGAATATGCCAAGGATATATTTGAAATAATGAAAGTGCAGTTGAGACAGCATTTCATCATGACCCACATTTCCAGATAGCTGAAGATGATGACTTATTATAATGATGAATATCTAATTGTTATAAACAAATATGTATGGTATGTATGATCGACCTAATAATCTTCGGTGATACCAAAACTCTGAATTAAAAAACATAGAAGCTCGATCCATAATTTTAATTCTCAATAACTTTAATTTCACCCTATACGTGAACTAGTCCGCTTTTCTAGTCCTTGTAGATATCATTATCTTAGGCTGTCAATCGACTTATATCGTGAGTGCATGTGTGGGTTTTTCATATATTCGTGCGCTAAGAATCATTAAGAAAATATTTATGAATAGACTGGCAGCTTAAAAATAAAGCTAGAATTTTCTGGAATTTTAGTAAAAGAAACCTCATAAAACCTTTCAAAGCCTTGTTTATATCTTTAAATAAATTTTCTCTCAAATTGAAAATATATTAATCGAAAAGTTCTCAGGATTTAATATTTGTGTTTTCTGTTTTCATCATATTTCAATTTCTTTGTTAAAACTGAACAGTTTGCGAAGAGGGAATTAAAATTAACATTAAAATAGGAGGTGAGCACTCTTTAACGAACTGTAAACCGGTGGGCGTTGGATTCAAACTGGAAATTAATGAATACGTGTATACATAAAGAGTGAGTGCCTTTTGATAACGATTAGCTGCTGGAACTGGAACTGGAGCTGGAACAATAGAAGGCTTATCGCTATCGGTACTTGCACTTCGCTCCATGTATACATATAGCTTCCATTACTTTTTATTTTCTCTGTTTTTCGCCTTTCATTTTTTTCTTTACTTGAATTACAATTTACAATACATTTTCCCGACTACCTGCTTTTACCTTTCCACTACTCTATCCCATTCTCTTCCTCTTTCTCATCCTACTCAGAGTCAAATAGATATTTCTGGTATTCGTATTTTAATTGTTTGGAATAAAGAAAAGTGAACTCGCTATGTTTAATCCTAGGTAGAGGGCTTTTGCCCTCCTTACTCGACTTCTTCAAGTTGTGTGTACGATACTACAGTCAAGTTTCCGCGAAGTTTTAGCGAAGTACCATTAAATTATTCGTGAAACATTTAACATTAAATTGAAATAAAGTTCTGTACTTTAAAATTGTCTTCTAGCATCCGATAATATAATTAATTACATTACTAGTAATTTTACGAAAATAAAAACACTTATTTTTATATTGCAGTAACTGCTATTTATTCTCAACTGCCTATGTAAAACCTTAAATCCACTGCATACAATACTATATTAGACAAGTTTCTATATATGTCAATGGCCCGCACAAAAATGGCAGATTAAAATTGTTAACAAACTCGGGTAACTGGAGGTAAAAAAAGCATGCATTGTAGATAACATTTTTTCAGCCATCTTGGAAACGCTTAAACTACTCAAAAAAGCATTTGATAAACATTCATTGCAATCAGTGGTGTAGCTACCGCCGTATCTGCTGTATCAATGATACGGGGCCCCCGGCTACAGGGGCCCCAAACGTATGTAAGCAAAAATCCGTACAATGTTATCCACAATCTCACTTAAACTCTTAAGCCGCACTTAGCTTAGTTCCTAGAAGTATTAATTGTAAGTAATAAGGTATAATCAATATATAATTATTTTAATTCAATGCCCCCAACAAATTTTGATACAGGGCTCGTCTAAGGCACGCTACGTTACTGATTGCCATATATTTCCTAATAATAAGAAAAGTTAGAAAAGTTACAGTACCGATTATTCATACTTCCACATTTTCTTTAGGAAAATTCGTTGCTCTATTAAAACATTTATCATTTTTTCGACAAAACAAAAAAATTGATCTTACAAGCAATCCAAATAGAAGGGTTGTCGTTACACAGCTGTCAGTCGTACGACTTTGTGGCATGCGTAGTTCATCTATAGTAGCATCAGTCTAGTTATTTTATATTCACTCTTCGTATATTTGAATTTTCTTTTTGAAAGATTTTAGTTTATATTATAGTGCATGGAAACGGGTTAAACGGTTAAAGCTGTTTTTGATTTGCACTGAATAACTTCGGTTGTTCGCTCTGTTCTATATAAAAGATTTAGATATTAAAAAAATAGTGACCAGGGCATCTACTCATCAATTCAACAGGATGCACACTCGGAATCTTGGTCCTGAAAACAATCTATGTTGACAGATAACTATGTTTAGTATATTTTCGCTATATGTAGTAAATTACCGAAAAACAGCTGATCTTAGATTTGAGCAACCGTTGTAACAGCCTCAACAATCTCAATCACGATATCGAAACTTTTTATACCTATATTATTTTAAAATTAAAAGACCTGGTTTAAAAATGTATAATGGTTGATTTTTCCATTAGTATTTTAATTGAACGACTTCTTCCGGTAATGCAGAGCGACTTGCGTCTCCAGCGACTCGAAGCAATCTGGAGAACGATTCAACTTTTTCGTTATGACAACGTCGTCTGAATTAACTAACTTCAGTTCAGTTCGGATTTCGCAATCCTCATTTTAATTTTCTTTCCTTTATTTTAGTTTGGAAAAATGAAACTTTTTTATTGCTTCATGACAATATCCATTTCCCTGTATATTTTCCACACACTCTCTCACTTTTCATTACATTTTCATTTTTTTCCTTTATTACGTTTTTCTTCTTTTTAATTTTCTATCCTATCTTCTACCTAATTTACGGCTTCCTTCATAATTCGTGTGTTTTTTATTGTCTTTTTATTTCTATTTTTGTCATTCAAATATCTTTTAACAGTTTCCATAATCTATATATTCTATACCCGTCTCTCTCTTTACAGCACTATCTCGATCTCGCTCGCTCTTGTTGTCTTCTCGTTTTCATTTTATTACAGTTCATAATGTTATGAGCGCCGATGAAGCCGGCTGATTAGAAAGCGTCATTAGCAGACAATCAAGACACGAAATTAAATGAAAATACTTCTGAATGGGACGACGAAATAAATCCATAAACGAAACTGATACCAGTAACTCCATCTGGCCCTCCCTTTCCACGTCCCCAGTTCCTCTTCCTAAGAGTAGGGGTTGGAGTTGGGTTGGAGAACTGGGGATAAGTAACTTGATTTATTCTCGTTAACATATGGCAGGGATAGTAGAATATTTAGAATACTATTAATCATAGAAAGTGAAGTAATGGGGAGCCTCGAATCTAAACCCACTTCTGATTTAAATGTCTGATGCTTTGAACGTATTTATCTTAAAAACCGTCCCATTTGCCACAAAGAAAATGCAAACTAAGAAGTATAAAAGTTTACAGTTTAAATTAGCTAAAGCACATTAATGTAAAAGATACTCGTAATAAATTATTTCTATAAATTTACTTATTGTTTAACTACTAATAATCATAATTTTAAAGCAAAAAGTTTCTTTTCTTTTTCTTCGTTTTACGGTGACTTCAACTGCTATACACCGGTCATATATGCCGATCGTTATCCTTTTATAACTTGTTAATATAAGGTACGAGTATGCCTCGATGAGAAACTCTTATAGTGCTGCAATTTTAAGCGGGTGGTTTACCATGACATCTTGTAAAATTGTGCTTTGATGTTGTATTTTTCTCGTTTGATTTCATATGTTTTACATGTTATCACTAGGTGTTGTAGTGTTATTTCGAAATAACATATATTGCATTGAGGGGATGGAAAATGTGTTTTAAATTTAGAATTAATTTGCTAAAACATTGGTTGTGGAGTTTGGACCTTATAGAGATCTATAAGCTGGCTACGGCATATCTGGATCTGTCGGCGGTATCCAAGTTCTCGAACGGCAAATGTCGCTCAGTTCCTTTCAATAGCTTAGTGGGCGCACAATTTTGTTATGAAGGACCTTTTAGCTATTAACTAATTAATAGCAATTTTTTATTTATATCAAAAGACACAGCAAAACATCAGAACTTCTTTAGATTATATTTATTTTAAAACTACACTATTGAATTACATATAAATTGATTAAATATTTTAATTGATGAGAATACTAGTTACGACACTAAGTAAATCTAGCTCGCGGTTTAAGTTATAAATAAAAATATGTGTAATTATTATTTTATGTATATGCATCAAAAAGGTTAAGCGTACTGTAGGTTTGAGTGTTGAAGCGATAAGAACGAATTAGGACCAAATGCGTAGTGTCGAAGCCTAATAGAAGTGACTCATATAAACAAAGGATGTTTACATAGGAAATATTATAATTTGCCCACAGAGGCAGTGTATATAAAAACAAGAAGGCATAAAATATAAATGAATTGAGACAAAGAAATCTTAATTCTAACATTAATTAAAAATAAAGGCAAGATATTGATATACAAATATGAATATTGCATGCATTTATTAACAAACATAAACTATTGAAGTTTGAAATCTGTAATCATCTATTGATCCATTACGGTCAAATATTATACGGCCAAATCTAACTGTTTAAAATAAATGCAGACGGCAGAAACATGGAAGAAAGGAAGATTGATGCTCACCATTGAAACAATTGTCAATCACCGACAATTGGAGAATTTGACATAGCTAAATATAGTTTTTCAAAATGTTAACTAGACTTTATTGGTTAAAGCGATCACACAATGGAGACAACATATAGTCTTAAGTCAGTACTGCTGTTTAGCACGGTACATAGAAATCTGTAACGCATACACTTCTGTCAACTCTTTCTTAAAATGAAATAGTTAGCGTTGTCTTCGTTTCTTCAGTGTGGTTCTATCCTCTTAGAAATGTTCTTGATTGTAATACATAAACATAAAATACAGGAATAAGTATTCGTTAATTGGGCGACCTGAACTAAACATTGAAATTCAGTGTGGACGTATGGAGTGCAACTCTGGGGTTGCACCAAGAAATCGAACATTCAAGAAATACAAACGTTCCAAAATAAAGTTCTGCGAGGAATAGCTAATGCACCGTGGTATATCCGTAATGACGACATACATAGAGACCTGAAGATTAACACAGTCGAAGAAGAAATCAAATCTATAGTAGCAGGAATTGAGACTTCGTAACCACGAAAACATCGCCGTGACGCAAATGTTGCTTGATAGTAATGATGTTCGAAGACATCGCAGGACTAAACCCTCGGATCAAGTAACCTAGTCATGTAGAATTGTTCATTGGAGCAATTTTTACCACACCGTGTAATTATTAAAAAGTAAGCTACTAGATCTATACTTAGTTGTAGTATTATACAAAAAAATTAATACAAATGCGTATTAAAATTAGGAATCGTTTATTAATTGTTTTTAAGATACATTTTGGTCTGAATTTGTTAAAGAATTCTTTAAAAATGCACACACAATGTTATGAAAATTAATATACCTGGATACTTTTTTTAGGGTGTATAGTATTCTAGTCTCTATTATTCTAGTATGGCCTCAAAACAGTCATATATCCTGTATGCGACCGCCCTTACTAACAAGACACCACCACATTGCATATGCTTTTTTTCGCCATGTCGCATCATAAAGACGACTTATCTATATTTAAATTTTGCTTTTCTTAAAGGAAGAATGAAACAACATCATTTTACAATGCTTTTACCTATTAAATATATGTTAAATTTAACAAGGAATTAAAGAAGCTGCAGAATAAAGTGCGGAGACCACTCCTACTCAGTTTCGTAGCCTATGTGTACATCAGGATTAGAAATCTGCGGCGCATTTTATTTGCCGCAATCAGCAAAAGTTTTCTCTGTCATTGTACAGTGTCGTGAACCGTAACCGAATATCACGTATTTTGAACTTAGCTTGTGGCAAACTAGGAAATGTAAACCTTACACTACATAACAATTTCTTAATGAAAAGTAGAATATAATCCTTAGAATTAGCTTGTTACAAGCTAGCACTGCAAGATGATTTTCTACCCGGGATAAAACGTTTCCTATATCGTAGTTTCATACTACGCGAAACACATTAACCGCGTTATACGGGGGTACCTTAATCTCTTAATAACCCATTTACATTTAGCATAAATTGTCTATTACAAACTGTTTATAAAAGATTTAATGCGATCAAAACGTTTAACTCAAAACGTCAAAATTATAACCCGCAAAAGAAGTTGTGTTTTGTGAATCAATTACTCATAGAGTGAGCTGGGGCTGGGGGCGGTGGGGCGTTCCCCGTTGACGAAGTCGAACCCGTCGTGGCGGTGCGTTGCGAGTAAGTACATCAATTAATAATTCTTCTCATTCAACGAAACCCTGAACATCGAGGCTCACTACCCTCCCTGGTTCGCTCAGTCTTACCTAACAACCACCCACCCCATTTCTATAAAACGCGACGCGGTTGATTTTCTTTTCATTTTCCTCCCAGAAATTCTGGTAAAACTGATAGCATCTTCAATGGCGCACATCGGACTGATTGTAAACAGATAGTACGAAATTAAATTTATTTTAAATTAATCTTAATATAAACTATTTATCTACATCGAATAAGAGGTAGTGGTATTAAATTTCTGATCGTTATCTACTCTGGTTGCAAAATCAATCCATATCTCTGAACGATTCAATAAGAACTCTTTTATTTTTGGTCATATAAAGTTATTTAAATATAATTCATCAGATTGGTTATTTCATTTAATTTGAATTTCTTGGTCAATCAGTAAGTAACTTCCCGCTAAACACTTACGTGTATCTGTTACAGGAAAGGTTACCTATTACGTAAAAAAATTACATAATATATTACGTTTTGTGACCTTGTTTATTGTTTGTTATATTCGACTCCATTTTTTAATTTGTAATTTATATTTGTAATGTAATTTTTTATTTCTATCACTGATGAACACCAGTGACAGTTTTTATGATAACTGTAAAAAAACGTTTTTAGTAGTCAGAAGAAGAGGCAAAGAGAAAAAGAAAGAAATGTGGAAGAGGAGCTAAGAAGAAGAGACAATGAAATACGACTGCAAAAACAAGAAACAAAGGGAAGTGCAAGTAGAGATACAACAAAATATGGGAAAGGGTGATGGCAACGCACATAAGAGAAACTGAGACAAGGAACGTAAAGAGAATCACCAGATTCAAAATGTATAATTAAAAGAAACGTAGCAGATATTGCGAGGAAAGAAATGGAAGGGTGTGTAGGATGTGATAAGTGGGGCAATGAATACTCAGGCTTTAAGAAAATCTGTGCATGATAGTTTTGCAAGGTAGTGTCCTTGACCTAACACTGTACTTGCTCTACACAAGAGATATACCACAACATAGGAAAACAACAATGACCCCCTTTTCGGATAATAATGCTATCTTAGCCGTTGGAAACACTATTGATGAAGCCACAATGAAACTTCAAAAAGCAGTGGACAAGGTCATAAACCAAAAGAATACTAAAAATATTTCCATACTCTAAAACACAAACACAATACCTCATGCGAATGAATCAAAATATCTAGGAATAACGCTAGATACAAAGTTAAGGTGGAAAACGCATGTCAAAAAGAAAAAGGAAGAACTGAACATAAAATACTGGAATATGTATTGGCTAATTGGACGACACTCTGAACTAAACATAGAAAACAAGCTGCTCATTTATAATGTAATGTAAGAATATAATGGCTAACAGCATAAAAATTAAAACATTAAATAAATAAATCAAATAGTAGTCACTTTTACAAGATCTCCGGAGGTCGAAACCTTAGAAATCCTATCAAATAATTAGAACTACCGCCTCAAATTCAAAGTGATGCAATTTTATTTGCCTTATGAACTGTGATAAAGAGTAGAAAAGTTAATAAATAATTAGAAAAGGTATAGGTATTAAAATATTTCCTGGTGTTCATCATTTCTGAAAATATTTAACAAAGAGAAATGTATGAAGCTTTTCTATGTATATAAATATATTATATAATATATATATATATATATATTTGTATTATATGTCTATATTCATATTATTTTTTGAATTTCCAGTCAAAAAGAGTCCTTCATCAATCATGTACAGATTCAGGTTCTATAATATCCGCCGCCATTTAAATCTGACGTTCAATACGTTTCCTTATTTACACTTAAGACAGGGATATTTCTAAAACTTCTCTTTTCTTTAAATAAAGTAAAAAAAAAAACTTTGATTTCGTTGAAAATATGTTTCATATAAAAATAGCACGTGTAAAATGCAAAGAAACCCAAACGCAAGGAAACACACTACCACATAACACGTACACACATATATAATACATGGACACGCCGTGCTTATAATAAACTGCCTGTTGGTGTAAGTGTGGTTGCCTACCTCGCTCGGGTAGGAGTAGAGTTTTATTACGGTGTTTAAAGGATACTTATTATTCAAGGGACTTACGTGTTTGCTTATGTAAAATTGTATCCTTGAGTACCGCCGTAAAAAATGCTTTTATGACATTGTTGAGGTTTGAATCATCACTTAACAACACAAATCAAAATATGCGTCATCTTCAAAATACCTATGAGATCTAATCTTCTATAAACAAACCATCAATTGAGTAGTTTCCTATTTTTATAATAATAAATCATGAAAATCCATGAAACCGTTTGTAGTCCAAGATCCCAGAGCCCCCAGACTTATGTCATTTTAGTAAAGCTAAAGTTTTGAAAATTATTATTTTAATATGTGGTTAATAACGCATGCGTACTTGTTATCTTGAAAGCAGGGACCTTTTACATGAAGCTGGTGCAAAAGAATATTACAGATTATTGTACAAAATTAACATTCACTATTGCCGAACCATTCTAGAGGATCCTAAGTTCTGTCAGACCTAAATTTGATATATGTTACTTAGGGTACTATTTCAAAACATTTTGTAAGCAGCCAGACCAATCCTAGGAGCCTAACATCCCACCAGACACGATGAAAGTTCCGCTGTGCTTATTAAATAATCTATTACGACTAATAAACAACTTAAATTTCATAAAAATTTCTTTAAATCCCTCCCTCCCTTTAATGCCCTCGCGCTCGAACTCACAGCGGAAATTTATCGTATCTGGCGGCATTTTTGGCACTTCAGATTGGTCTGGCTGCTTACAAAAAGTTTTAGCAATAGTATCCTATGCATATATAAATTTTAAGCATGCTACTACAAATTTAGTTTACTTCTAAAAGCTTATACACGGCGTCTGTTTTTGCATACCTTTTGCAACACCCCATATTGTAAAACGGCACCGCTTTCAAGCTAGCAAGAACGTTCTTAACTATATATTGCACTATGTATTCTTGAAACTTTGCTAAAATGACGTTAGTCTGTGAGCTCTGGGATGTTTCTCTATTGCCTTTTCTTTAATCTGCTGCTTCAGCACTAATAAGAGCCGATTTTTCAATTGTTCATCGACCACCGTCCCATTATTATTTGTAGTTTTATTTGATAACGTTATGAAATTTTTCTTGTACACGTGTGTGTATGGTTAGAACATAAAAGAGATATTTTACAGAAAAAAACGCGTACCTTTCAATTATTGCGTGCGGACCCTTTCCTAATTACAGTGAAGCATGAAGGTATTGCGCCGAAAATCAACAGCCTACTAACATTAAATATATTAAAAAATATGCATAAAATGTAAAACATGCCGTTACAAATACGCCTGTTAAAAAAATGAGAGCTAATTATAATTTTAATTACATAATGGGAATATATGCAAAGTGAGGTCGGTCTCCGTTTTTAATACGTTTGACGTAATATATTAAAGCTCTCTTATTACTCCTAAAACACTGTCTACCATAATATCCGTTTATACTTTTCTAAATATTTAAATGAAAATGAATATACATTTTTTGGTGTATAATTGGTGGTGTGAGTCTTCTTTGCAGGGGCATAAAGTATATTGTATAGGCAAGCACAGAATATAGAGTGGCAAGGGGACACTGCTTGGTGTAGTGTATGAAGGAGGAATGGAAGGACAATGAGAGGAGGGGGGGATGGGTGAGCAACAGCAGAGCACAAGTAATAGAGGAAGTGTTCTTTCAAGTATATATGCTGCTCTATAGAAATGGTAAGATAGGAAGGATGTAATTCTAAAGGTACATGCTACTAGAAGAACCGTATTGCAAAACCTAATCAATATTACAATTACAAGAAAATACTTTTGAATAAAATGGTATGGAACAATAGGTATTAGATACAAAGACGGCGATAGCGTTGGCAACGGCAACGGCGACGGCGACGGCGACTGTAAAACATCCGGTAAATTGCTTTGTGTTTTATTTAATATATTAGACAGGGTGGCCAATTTAAAAGAGAGCACCAAATATAAATTACAAATCTAATAAAAGAAACCAATTGTTGAAGAAATATTCGAAATTGTTCGATATCATCCTTACAGCGACCGCACACTGGAGAAAAGGGAATCGTAATATACAGTGGCATCTGTAGGTTTACTCATACCAATGTATTATTGTCAGGCATCATCTTATATTTCACTTGAAAAAGTAACTTAACCTCAGATAGTTCTCAGTTGTTGTCTTAGATATTGCGACAAGTCTGTCTTTAGACCATATTGGTAATATTGTCGAATTTTTGGTATCTTGGAATTTTGGTATTTTTGGAATGATATCAGCAATTCGAAGTGTAATTTAAGAGAATATAAAAATTATACATCTCACAAAATGCATGTTACGTGTATTTAAAGTTTACATAGCATAAAAAAGTTTACTTGCTACATAAAAAATGTTATAAATATAACGTTTGTGACTTATTTTATCACCTTTTTAGGATTAATATTATCTTCAAACTTCTTAAGATAAACTTTATATTGTGTTATAAGGATTATAAAGTATCCATAAAATTAAAAAACACGACTTATTATAGAACGAGTACGAGTTACACACTACAATGTGTGCAGTAAATCTTAATTGATTTCCCTCTACTCCTAGAGTTTTACACACACACAAACTCGCTAAATATTGAGCAGAAATTGCATCTGCATGTGTACACGGAAGACGGAACTTTAGGTATGTAGCATGGGGAGATACATCCCAAACTAATATGAATATTACTGAACTATGTTCCTCCTGGGGGGAAAAGAAGTACGAGGGTGAACCGAACACTGTTCGCCGCGGAACGACGGGTGCAATGTCAACGGATTTAACTCTCATTCGCATACCTCAACATTTACAACCTGAACACGAATGCAACCCCTAACACCCATCCGAACTGTGACTGAGCCAACTGGTGCTTAACTTCCCAGATTGACCCGACCTGGGTGCGTTCAACGCCGTTAACGTATTCTACAACAAGGAAGATGATAGAACAAAAAAAGTAAATTTTAACACATATTGTTATTTCAGAAATAATGCTCAAAAACCTTGCTAAATACAAGAAAACTATTCTATCTACATGAAATTTTATTTTAATTTGTATTAATAAATTTTATTCGAGACTAAAACCAACAAGGTTGGCCCGACTAAAACCCTATCAGGTTTCTGATTAAAAACTTATCTGATAGAGGCCGGTAAGATCCTTGTCAGGCAGCCGCGTTACCTCCCCTACTAGGACTTTATCATTATCCTTACATTATACTTAACGGGATCTTTGAACATCTAAAGCAAAATTCACCTCGGGTAGCAGCCAGAATATTTCAATTTTACTTCTCGTACCGATATTAGTCAATAAAATACATTTTTTAGCGTTAATTAACCTTATTAATTATAAAAATCTACTAATCTACGTTTAAATACTCGCAACATTTGTTAGTTACTCAACCGGCTTAATTATTCTTGTTAAATCTCACAAAATCCAAGTAACCAATCACGCGCATCCGATCGTAAATATATTGTTTACATCTTTATTACTTTCAACAACATATGTTTTAAATTTCACAATTAGTCATAAAAATAAACGAACCAATGATATATTTGTAACTAATAACGTTTTCAACAATTAATTATAATGTTAATTAAGCCATAAACTGAATAAATAAAAACTTTTAATTTTGAGGTTATGTTGTGTATCGGTATACACTATGCATAGATATTCGGGTCTGTGTGTTGGATTGTTTCCTATAGAGACGGTACTGTGCTATACGTACGTTCAATATCTCGGTTCACTCGTCTAGTGGTATCCGTAGCACCAGCACTACGACCTACGAAGTACTTCCATCTGACATCAAATGAAATGTGTTGGCAACAAGTCTTTGTGTGCCTGAATGTGAACCATATAACATATTTACGAAATGCTTCTCCTATTTCTTTTTGTTTTATTTGGATAATAACAAATAAAAACATCAAATTAGAGAATACTGTATTATATATCTCTGTCTAACATTTATGAATATAGTGTTGTCTTACTTACTCATATAGATAACTTTATAAACTATGAACAGATATTCTCAAAATATTATTAAAATAGGTAAAAAGTCTGAAAATAAGAAAGTACTTAAAATATAAGGCTAGGTGCACGTTAGAGACGAATCATAAAAACATAGAGAGACTCCCGTGGACAAAATTATTAGCGTTGCTGCTCAATCTTATTAAATGGCGTAGTGTATAACCCTTATAAGGAATGTAAAAACCGACAAAGCCTGTACTTCAAATCAAGACAAAACCGACAGGGCCATAATCAGGCGCTATAAATATATTTTAAAAAAAACTTTCCTTTACTTAAAATGTCTAAAATAATTAATGAAGTAAGAAAACGTACTCGTTAATAATTTAACATACGTAGAAGAACTAAACGAAAATATGCTTCAATATTTCTTATCCGTCTGAAGTTATGCTCCAATTTTTAAATAACCAGATGTCTTTTACATAAAATAATAAATTATGTTATGCATTAAATTCACTTAAATATACTTTAATTATGTATTAAATTTTCAATATGTAAAGTAAACCTATATACAAAAATTTACCTTTTTAGCACAATTTTTACTCTCAGCAAAAACGGCCCCCTTGCCTCGAAATAAATTTTTTTAATTTTAATTTATGTCTTTATTCATTGAGCTCTCTTCAAAGTTTCCTACCGGTCCCAAACACGGTTTTCTCAGCGCTCTTTTTATAAAATTTTGAATTTCTAAATTTTAAAATACGAGTATGTTCGCATTCAATAGTGTAATACACATGCAAAATTTCAACTTTTTATCTTATGCGTCTTCAATTTTTCCCTGAATTTCCAGGAAACCGTACAAGACAGAAAGTATATTTAAATTTTAAAACAAAGGAGCCATCTCCATTCAACTATGGTCCTAGGGAAGTACTGTTTCTTCTTAAACAAATGTATTTTTATATTTATAACAAATAGTCAGGAAAATCCGTCGGTAAAAAGAGGCAAAAGTGGATTTCCCCTTGAAAATTAGCATTTAAATTCAGATGACCCATTTACATGACGAAACAAGAAAATTGCTATTTTCCCAAAATTCGTGGTTCAGTAACGGATTTTGCTAAATAAATATACATAGGCATAAATTTAATAAAAATGTATAACTTATTTAGATTATTATAACTAGAGAATATTCAGTAAAATATATGTGTTCTTTTACAAGGGTGTCTTGAAAGAAATAGGAATCCAAGAAGCTTTTGTGCTTTATACTGAAATATAAGTTAAATTGTAACACAGTTTGAGGGCCATAAGACGGAGGTCGTTACACGGCGCACATTCTCTACGCCACCCTGAACGTTTTGACGCTCTGCGTCGTCATAGCGACGCTTTATAGAGCGTTCGAAATAACCATTATATTATTTTTGATTTTGTTATAATACTGCAAGATAAAAAAATACATAAAACATTTCATAATTTGAAAAATAATGGCGGTAATAAAATGAGCCAGATGTTGTGCAAGGTGATGGTGGTGTAGCGTCTGCTGCAGAAGTTACAGCGTGAAGATAGAAGAACACACCCTTCAACAACTTCTGGACGACACACGGTACCCTATCGAGGGTAGTGATTGCCACACCGTGCTAGAGTTAGTACCGGCCGGTAATCACAACACCGAAAATACCGGTAATGTCGTAATATTTTAATGGCGATAATTTGATTTTGGAATTTACCACTTCTAGAGCGTGTTTCAAACAGGCCTGTTCTCATAGTTGCCATGCAAGAACTTTTCTACTAACAAAACGACGGTAGTTGAGCAGAAAAAAGAATTATGAAATGATTGATTAAGACATTTGGAGGATAAGGCAATCGCTAGGTGCAGTTAGGAAGAGTATTAGGGCTTTTAATACCCGCCGGATCCGGGTACAATATTTTATAAACCCGACGGATCCGGATCCGGGTCGGGTTCGAAATCAGAAAAATATAAAAAACATACATTTTCAAGAAACAATCGCAATTCATTCATTTACGCGTTATCGAAACGTAATTATATATGTAAGATTGAAAAAACTTCTAGAATGGGTAATACTAAATAATAATTAAAGAAATACAAGTTACACATGAAGCACTTAACACTACAATTACAATATAAACTATGAATATGAAACTTTATGATTTATTTGTTTAGTAACGGTACTATCCTATTAAATATATATATATATATATATATATATATATATATATATATATATATATATATATATATATATATATATATATATATATATATATATATATATATATATATATATATATATATATATATATATATATATATATATATATATATATATATATATATATATATATATATATATATATATATATATATATATATATATATATATATATATATATATATATATATATATATATATATATATATATATATATATATATATATATATATATATATATATATATATATATATATATATATATATATATATATATATATATATATATATATATATATATATATATATATATATATATATATATATATATATATATATATATATATATATATATATATATATATATATATATATATATATATATATATATATATATATATATATATATATATATATATATATATATATATATATATATATATATATAGATATATAAATAAATATTTAAGAAATATTTTTAATTTTGGGTTGCGTAATTCGCCCCGCTCGAATTGGGTTTTATTTAATTATGCACTTACACCAGCAAAAGCATTCGGACCCGGGTTTTCTATCCGGATCCCGGGTTCGGGTTCATTGCCAATATCCGACGGATTCGGGTCCGGGTCTGAACGTGTCCAAAAGCTTTTACAACAGACAGAACACATTTTTGACAAATTTGCTCTGGGTAAATGGAATCTGTGACAAAGATATACTGGATAAACAGAATCTTAAAAAATAGATCTGGGTCCGTGAGAGAATGATATGAAAGGCTTTATTCTCATTTACAATTTCCAAAGTAAATGTTGCTGTAAAATGAACATTATGTACATCTGCCGAAAAAATGTATTAAAACAACATTGCCTTCTGCAAATAATAGATCTTGAAAAATGTAATTCAGCATCAGCAGCATCTTAACTTTCTTGTCTGGAACTTTTCTAAGATGAAACAAAGAGCCACATGAAACTGTTACGTTAACCTGCCGCGCCAATGCCACCACCACCGCCGCGACCATTACTGCTACCGCACCGTTGAATATTTGAAATATGGTGGAATTATGTAAGAATGAAGAGTACAACTTTAAATTACATTTAATTTAGTTATTTATGGGCAATGTTTATTGCGGTGGTATTATAATTTGTTTGGGTGCTTGGAGGAGGAGGAGTCGTAGAAGACGAACTCACCGAGCGGGTGGCTACGACGCCAGAATCATAATGAGGTTTGAAATGCAGTGAGGAAAAACGTAACGGAACTCTGAGCTCAGATATTTATAAGGAAGCCATGCGTTTCCGTGTCACCCATGAAAAGGAAATACGCGCCACATTCGAATGCCAGGACGGTGTTCCCACCATATGTGAGAACTAAATTAAATAAGGATTACTTGATATAGTAATATATGGCCATAGGCTTCTCTTTTAAAAATAGAACAGCATATGAACAAACGTGATTATATTTTATTAATACTTCTTTTCTTTTTCAATAAATACACTTCTTTCTATAACATCAGTTAGTTTAAGGAGGTACAGGACGTTAACGTAAATGATGAAAACGTTGTGAAATTGGGAGGGTCGGTACAAAGAGTTAAAATACAAGCTGTCTCAAAATTGTAGAGACCTAGGGTTCATAGTTTTCTTTTTATATATGATTAAAAATAGTCATTTTCCATACAAATCATAATTTTTAGCTCAATTTCACCACATAATATAACTTTTAACTATAAAAAAATAATGACACGGTTTTCAAAAACTAGGTGTATATAAAATAATCTTTTCTGTAACAATTCAAAAAGAAAATTATCAAAAGGATACCTATATACGAAAATATTTAAATAAAACCTTTAAGAAACAGTAAATGTAGGTTATAAGCCGGCAACGTTGCAAATGCCAATTTGAGTGGGAAATTCAAAATCGGAATAAATGTTATATAAAATATAACAATGTATTGGTCAAAGAACCAAATCACGCATGCGTCAACACACGTAAATTTGCAGCGTTGCAAAATTTATTATTCGTTTTTCAAAATATTTAATTTGTATTTAAATTGAATTAATATAAATTTGATATTAATTATAGGTAATTTTTAATTTATTAAACTATTATATGCATAAAAAATCATTTTAACAAGCAAAAAGCAGTTTAATAGGGTTTAAAAATTCATTTTCAAAGGTACAGTCCCAATATTTGCTCGTCCCTGATGTATTTCGTATTTTGCATTTCGTATTACCGAGAGATAAACTTTTTGCATTGACGGTACGTCCTATACCTACTTAAGTACCACCCAATTCAACTAAATTTTTTAATTATAATTTTTACTCCGGTGAAATAAGAACTGAGTTCGACTCCGGTCGAAGATAACTTTAGTAATCTGACTTTGACCAAATTAAATATAAAAAGAAGTTTATATAAAAAGAAATGATTCAAAATTTAAGTTGAAATTCAAATTCAAATGAATCTAAATTTCCATTCTATTTAAAACATCTACTACTAAGCAACATACTTGCTAAGGATTGTCACAAATGCACCAAGGTTTGTATCTAATAACATAATACATTGGTATCTGGATATATACCAACAATTAATAAAGAAGTAGTGCTTGGAATCAATCGTGAGAATACTTGAACATTTTAGATTTTATTTTAATCAATTTGAGTGCAACCCAAATTCTGATAACAATTCCAGTATAAATCTGCTACAGATTCCATTTTATCCAGTGCCAATTTATGTTACAATACATTAAACTCAGTGAAAATCTGCTATAGTATAAATTAATTCAAGATTGTTTTATAGTCCCGCCCTTTAAATAGGCCACGTACAATGGGCTTGTGTCCTATGTCTTAATTTCTATAAAAGTGTACTATATGTGTACCTCAAATATTCAATTATTTTTTTAATAACTCCTTATATGTTAAGAGTCTCTTTAATTATTAAAGTGATTCAACGTTGTATACATTCCAAGTGCATGTGACATCACAATCCTTGTGTAAGGTTACCAACCATAAAGCTCATAAATCTCTGCTATATGTATTTATATATCCAAATATCAAATATTATTTACAGCTATTTCGAGGAATAATAATATTTCAATATTATGTCTGCCGTAACAGGGTTAAATAAAATAAAAACTTATTATTCTTTGACTTGACTTGATTATTTGACTACCAACAGCTACAGAACATTACCACAGCACTGACCTACTCAACAAATAACTGACGTTAAAATGCATTTCACGTCATACAAATATGGCCGACCACTTCTAGCGCTAAAACTACAATTCAAATTTTTAATTGCTATATCTCCGTCAATATTTAGATATTTAATAAAATAGATACCCCAATACACATTTATTAATATCAATTTCAATCAACAATTGAAAAATCGTCCACAAAAAAATGAGGACACAGGCCCATTGCCCATTTTTCTCATAGCGTACTTTAATTGGGGTTGTGAACAGTATATAATATAATATTTTAGAAATGTATATTATGTGTACTGATAAAGTTAAATATCAAGATCTCTAATGTGATTTCTTTTTAAAGTTATAGTTGTAATATTATTGAAGATATTCACAATTAAAACATTTATTTAAAAGCACAGGATAATTAAATAAACTTAAGTTCAAAAAATTAAAGAATGTTCATCCTTACAAGGCCAATAGAATTCTAATTTCTTCACTGTACGAAGTTCAAATCAGAGTCGATTTATTTTCTCTGACTCCGACACCCTACCAGAAATTCTTACAGACTCCAACTTCGTAAGAATAACCCAGAAAACCTTTGGATATACATACTATATTCGAGGTATATACATTCATGTATATTACATATCCCATGTATATGCTGTTGTGATGTAAAACCTACACTGTATGTCACACGTACGTGCAAATGCAAAGGTATGTGCATATTTAAACATTGCTGCATGTACATAGTATGTACTACCATGTCTATTCATTCTATGTATATACAATACGTATACAGGATATTATTTTCACATTATGGAGCATATATGAATATACAGGGAATATCTAATGTTATGAAGAAACTTAACACTCAAGTATAAGTGAATTTTCCTAATAGACATTTCTTATATTTTATTTTCTACTGGCTTCTATTTTCCTTAAAAAAAAACATTTTGTTAATCTCATACATTACACCTTGATTTGTATTTCCTTTATTATTTTACCATCTAAAGCTTAAGGCATGGAACTTCCCTAAAAGCTTGTTTGCATACTGAATAGAAATTTACATCGCTTACTTCAGCTACAACTACGAGTGGAATATATAAATATAATAATCTTTGTTTTCACAAATTTAATCTAAATATATAAGGAAGCGTAACGTACATAGTACATAGCTGCTAAACATAATTTGAGTAAGATAATGCAGAAGACTTCGTAGCCGAGCTGTAAGCAAAAGCTTCTCTGTATCCGTCCGTTAGACGCTAAAGCAAAGTTCTACAAAGCAAATAAACAAATGGTACAAAACGAAACTGATACAGTCAAGTATGCGAACGAGTATTAATTATAACGATGTAAACAAGAATTAACCTAATTAGATGAGATCCCGTTTAGATGGCGTTAGTGTACTTTTCTATGTTACTGTAAAAGCCAGACATTTTGTAGAATGTATGAAAAATGAATAATGAGAAAAAATTAATACATTTTATAGTCAACTTGCTGACTGGATAGAATGTCAGTTTGTTCTGTCCAAATTTCAATCAATGTTTTCACAATACAACTGAAAATAAACAACTGAATCAATTTTTTGTCACTATTAGGTGGATTTACAATTTCACAATCAGCTGTCAAACGAATTTGCGCACATAATAGCAAAAATCCGGTAGGAAAAAGGACTTTCAGTTTTTCCAGAATTGTCCATTTTTCCGACCAAATCTTCTCAGACTGCATATATTGAACATTTAAAAAACATTTAGCCAAATCGGTTTAGCCGTGCTCAAGTGATGCGCTATTTATATAGATTCTCAATTTAAAAAGAATGACTTCTTTTTTTATAAATTATTAGTCCAATGTCTAAAAAAAATAATTAACAAACCTATACAGATTCTGAAGCAGTAATCGGTGTGGAAGCGAAGCAAGGAGAACAGATAGAAGAGAGAGAAATATTTTGGAAAAAAACACGAGAAGAAAAAATATTTTTTTAAAATAAAAACCTGATAATTGACTAACCTGATTAATAAAAATAAAAAATTCAATGTAATTGGTAAAATTAATGTTGAAGAATGTAATGCTTAACGGCAAAAACTTTAAATAAATGTAAAGAAATTATATTTCTTTAGTTGGTACAAAGCCCGTCTGTCGTTAAAATAGTGACTGTTCAGTGAAAACATATACTCATGGACACCTAAATGGCGGTATAGGAATAACGACCAGCACAGTTGATATTTGGAGTCGATAGAACTCACTGTGCTTATTGTTAGATTATAAGAAAATTAGATAAAATGGAATTGACAATTTAAATAATAAACTTTAAATGTCGTTTCTTTGATTTCAGGTAAGATAGTATGATTTAAGTTAAATAGTGTAATTATTATAATGTGTATGTAAATTACTAAAATAAAAGTATTTGATTTCAGAATCAACACAAGAGTTTGATTAAAATTTACAATTCCTAATAAAATTGGAGATTTTGCCTTATATAAATACATGCAATTAGAATTAAAAAAGGAGCTGGACGATCGTTATACGGGGTTCACTGCATCTAACATCTAAATGTTAGTTTCAGGGTAAAAATGAAAAATCATAAAGTAGTCCGTCCCATATTACGAAGAAATGACCCAAATTTAAGACATTTACCAAGAGTTCACTAATCTTAGGGATCACCAATCTCCAGGCTTCGACAGTAACATGTATATTGCGTGGAGGACATTTACAGCATATTCTCGTAATGCCCTCTAAGAAGATTTTAATAAGCCAGTAATAAAAAAGGGCTTTCACTTCCTGGAACCCTTTTTGCGTTTTTTGTGATTCACATCATTATGACTTTGAGCAACCAGCAAGACTCTGCATGGGAGGAAAGTTGCACCTCCTCTCCTCCCGTCCTCTTCTTCCTCCACACCCCACCTACCAACCCAGTCCCACTTACTCTGAGGCGGATCACAGCATCTGTACTTGCGGTCAATAGCCATCTCAGCGTCAGCGTCTGTATCTGTGTCTCTGCTGCGACTAGAGCACAGCTAGCTGCTGCTGCTCCTGCTGCTGTTGCCTGCCTGCTTCAGCTACAAACGACTACTGACATTTAACCGTTTACTATTTTTTGTTATGTTGGTATGATTGATTCCAAGCATGTGTTATTATGACTCCCAAGAACTTGTGCTTATTTGTTTTTTTGCTAAAGTTTTTTTGTTCTAAATTTCAAAATGACGTGCCATGTTGGAAACTTAATATGGATTTATTCAGACGAGTAGAACGAGTCAAATCATGTGAGTCATGTGTAGCTACGAGTAAACTCGCTCAAGGTACCAACACAAGAATGTGTACAGCTTCAAACGACGATTTCTATTCGAGATAAAATGTGCTTTTTCGATACAGAACATTGCAACCCTTTTTACGTTTAATTCTAGTCTAATTTAGGAGTTGCTGTTAAAAATGTATGGTATCCTACAATATTATTATATAAAACTATGAGAAATGTTTGACCTTAAGCCTCTATTTTGTAACTTTTTAACGACGCCCTTCAACATTAGACGTTTATTTTGACAATTTGTTTGTTTATAGCAAAATTGAGCTACTTTTGACCGTCCCAAGTTTTTCTGTAACTTATTCAAAATCTGCGTATTAAAGTTGCCTAATTTGGTCAAACATACTCTTATGAAAAATTGTCCAATTCTTAATTTTTTAAATTTAATATTTATTTGAATGCATCAACTTTCAAAACTTATTAGCACTTCAAAGAATATATACATTTATAACCATTAACAAAACATAATTTACAACTTGTAGACACGAGTATGGGTACTTAAAATAAAGAGATTAAACTAGTTTTATTGATAAAGTCACTAAGGTTTTTCAGACTTTCCCTGCTTTCAAATATCTGCCTGTATTCCTGAGACATATTATAGCATTAATGTAGATATGTAAAATGTAAATGTATTAACAAGGACGAAAAAAGGACCATGTTCCCCGCGCAGTTAATTGCATCTACACACAATTCCTTCCAGCCTATTTAAAATTATCTTTCTCTTAGTTTCCACGTGCAATAAATTGTATGTAGTCACAGTTGCCTTCCTGGCTATCTAAAATTATATCTAATCTTATTGGAGCTAATCTAAAATTGTATCTAATCATATTTTTGGGAGCCTACGTTGAGCCTTCCAGCTTATCCGAAATTACCTATTATTAACTATTAGGCAAAATCAATTGTATCCCATAATAATTAATTAGTCCAGAATTTTTGGGACTGTGTTGGATCGGTACGCTTCTGTGACTATTTGAGGTATACTTGATTTTTGTAGTTGTGTTGAAGTGCCAGACCGTTGTCTGGCAGCAAACACATTTATAGGAGTAAACATAAAGAGTGTCGATAGACATCGCTGTTCTTCTTCCGTGCGTCATTCAATAAATCCAAATTCTTTACAATTGGGTATGCGTCTACATTACCGTATGAGAACTCACTGCTGTTTCAGGCCGTATTTAATTCTCACTTACATCTAGTTTTTAGTGCGCTCTTACACACTACCTCTACCCCATTTTCTCGAATTTGCGGAGCAAACAACTAAATTATCAGCGGCCATCTTGGATAAATGCCACCACGAATTCAGACAAGACACTTGATGGTATACTTCATTAGCAGTGCATCCTGAGTAGTCAGTTCAGTTTCATTCAAAATCCCAATTCCTATTTCTGTGAAATGGCACTATCTAATTTAATTCAGTACACTTGTCCGTAACAGGCCAGTATACGTGCACCCACTTAACCCGTCTTCTCACCGAACGCTGCACATAAATGCACTGCACTGGCCGTTACAGCAATGCCATGGACCTGGAGCCTGTCCGCCATGTTGGATTGGAACTTGCTACTCGTAATTGATTAGCACACGTGACTTCAAAACTTGATACATTTGAATTTTGTTTACAGAACACTCGCCCGACTATCAACTCCTAGCAGCGAACACAGGGATTATCATTTAACATTAAGAAGGGGCCACTTTAATAACCCAGTAAGCCTACGGCCCTCTCTTTGACCAGCTTCTTACAAGTACATAGTTAGCATTTCCACTCGAAAAGTTTCTGAAACTAATCGATGTAAATGTTTAAATCACTGACTTAAAACATAAATTGAATTTTAAATAAAACTATAAACGACACCGGATTTCCGGATTTCCGCTTTTCCGATTTCCCGGACACTTTTAAAAACTTTTTAAAGTACGAAAAGATTTGTACAGACATTCGGAAAATACTTTATTTATTTTTCTTTTATATTCAAATATATTTTACAGTCTATATATTTTATTTTATAGTTATTTTAACATGAAAGAGACGTGATTATATAAAAATATGAATGTAAAAGAGATAGTGATATATTTGAGTATTTTGTACATAAAACGGAAGTGCACTTTCCTGGAGTTAATAAAATACTACCTATATCTTAATCCGGCAAGCAGGAGCGAAAGAAGACACAGCGAAAAAGCTCTTGTCTATTAATCTGCCACAGAAAAAGCTGACTGCAAGCTTTTATGGAATGTGTATATGGAAAATGATTAGAAAATCCGTTTTTTTCTATTTTGTTCGTTTTAAAATTATTTTATTTTATATTTTCTTTTAAAAGTAGTTCGCAGTTACATGGTGTTTTACTATCGGGTGTACAGGATTCACTGAAATGAACCGTTACGTTTATATGGAGACTCAGTTTATAGTTAAAAATTATTTCCTATGCTGCTGTTATAGAGTAGTGGTAGTAGCAGGGGGCTAGGAGGGAGACGGACCTCATTGTTATATCGGAGCAATGTGTGACTTAGTTAGCTTCTAGCTGTGTTAGTGGGAGCATTGTGCTGCCACGCGTTTGCTCATATGTAATACATATATAATTGTTACGATATCTCACAAAATGAGCGCAGTAACATAAATGTGAGGCACGAGCATATATTAATGATGGACAGAGCAGCGGTAAGCGTTCTTTAGTTAATGATAATCAAGAAAATTGATTAAAAAGTTCGTCTGTCGATTTACTTTACCAGAGGACGACACCGTGGGCGAGAGCATTGATGCTTGACGCCAGACTGCTGTTTTCAAGTCCAGACGGACCAGAATTATGCCTTCCAAGTTTGGTTGTTATTAAATTAAAGTTATGCGATTATATACCTACATAATCGTAAATTTATTAGGCACCGATGTAGCATACATATATGAGGTCACGACGCCATAAGTATTGCCAACAGAAATAAGCCGACGTTAAATAAAACAAACAAAACAAATTTCTGAGACTGTTTTGTATAAAGATGTTATTGAAAAATTAGGATACCAAATATTATGTGTTCGGTGGATAACGAAACTGCGCAGACGGCCGAATTTTATGTAGAAGGAATTAGCAAGCTTAAGAAATGCTGTGACAAGTTCTTGAATAGAAATAGCGACTGTGTTGAAAACCAAGGGTGTAGCTTTAAAAAGCACATAATAAAATATTTGTATCTATGGCGATTTTTGTACTCGTAGCCAACGAAGTTTACTTTAGGAATAGCCTTCGTACAGCGGAACTTAAACCGGAATGCAGTACACTATAAGCATCCCCATGCTAGTTAAGCTATTTACAACTGCAACTGTAGTACATATACGTTATAGATTGGTATTGTTTTGTAGATGGCGGCATAAACTTTTGTATAATACAGAACATGCACATTCATAATTTTTACCCAGTTACTACACAAAGACAAAAGTTAGCAAGCTTCATAATATAAGACCTAATTTAGTATTAACATTTTTTTAATTATTTTTTTCAGTATTTTCTATAATACTACAACTAAGTATAGATATATTTATCCAGTAGCTTACATTTCTATAATTACACGGTGTGGTAGAGATTGCTCCAATGAACTCCTACATGATTAGGTTACTAGGTCTGAGGATTTAGTAGCAACATTTACGTCACGGTAATGTTTTCGTGGTTACGAAGTCTCAACTCCTGCTTTGCTGCTATAGTTTTGATTTCTTCTTCGACTGTGTTAATCTTCAGGTCTTTTTGTATGTCGTCATTGCGAATATACCACGGTGCATTAACTATTCCTCGTAGAATTTTATTTGGGAACGTTTGGATTGCTTTAATGTTCGACTTCTTGGTGCAACCCCAGAGTTACACTCGTATCTTGTTTTCAATGTTTAGTTCAGAGCGTTACCCAATTAGCCAATACATATTCCTGTATTTTATGTTCAGTTCTTCTTTTTTCATTTTGACATCGTTTCCACCTTAACTTAGCATCTAGTGTCATTCCTAGATATGTTGCTGTATTCGCTTGAGGAATTGTGTTTTCGTTTATGATAAAGCCAGATTTTTAGTATTCTTTTGGTTTGTGAAAAATCTAATGTGTATTATGAAAAAATTAATGGTATTTTAATGGTAAATCCATAACAAAAACCCTTTAAAATCATTACAAAAAAATGAAATGAAAAGCGTGACACCATTTTAAAATCGAAGTACTTCCAATTTCTTTTGTTTATCAAGTTAAATCGGACATGAAGTGAAACGAAAACTTTATGTGGAGTAGTCGTCGTTAGTGCTAATTCAGCTATTTCGTTGTTAGTTTGACAATGGCCAATTCATACTTGTACGACTCGTCCGAGTGTCCAAGTGTCCGAGGAGATGCCGATATCGATGCAGAACACATCACGTGATTGAATTTATTTGCTACAAGTCCGAGTACATAAAGTCACGTGACTTCCTGAGTACAATGTCACGTGTAATTTACTGTTATTACAAACGGATAATTCAAATGTCAAAATATAAAAATAACATCAGTCCCACCGGAAGTGCAGAAAGATATACGAGCTCTTTAAAGGACAAAGCAGCCAAACCCGTAAAGGACATGACTTATAGTGTGGAATAAAAACCCAGAATCAAGGTTTAAAATAAATATACATACATAATATTTTAAAGGGATTTCCCGTTGTGTTGTTATTTTTTAACGGAGGGGAGGCCTCAATCCTATATACTATACTCTGTTAATTTAGGTAGAAAATGAATCTTGAAATTAGCTTGTAGCAAACCGTGAAACGCATTGGAAAATGATTTCTATATAAGTAGAATCTTGGAGTTAGCTAGTAACAAGGTAGTAGGTATAAGTATGATCAAGGAAGCTTATTTGATTTCTTATTTCACATTTAAGTCTGGTTTTAGGGTCATTTTTTCAAAAAGTTGTATTCATGAGAATCAGGGCCGCTTTTAAACATAGGCACATGCCTAGAGTCCTGTACCACAAAGGGCATAAAAAAAATGTTTTAGAATAAATAATTTTTTTCTATAGTAGAATATTTAAGCTTTTTGGAAGAAATTACCTTTTCTTTGTTGTTCCTTTTTTTATTTATTTATTTTTTGACACGTTAATAAAGAAAAATTACGAAAAATTCGCAGTATAGGGAAGGGGAGTTCCGCACGTTGTGACTAAGAGCCCACTGATCTTTAAACCGGCCCTGATGTAGATTATAATTATAGAATTAGATTTATACTATACTTAACGTTAAGCTGGCCTTCTTGTTTTACGGTGATTTTAACTACTGCATCATATTCGCCGATCGTTGTTCTTATTAAACTTTCCCTATAAGTTTCAATGAGAAATTCTCGCAGAAATGCAATTGTCCGATTCGATTAATCAATAGCCGGTTAAACTAACCTCAAAAATGGGATTTTTATTATATTCTAGTTTTGTCAAAGACCGCAGTTAGCTAACAAGAAATGTGTGTTGCTTGGTTAAACTACAGTTATGCTCGACTGGAACCAAAATCAGAGCTAAGAAAGAAAAATATTAACAAGGTTTATGATAAACCTTAGTATATTAATGTATATTAATATTTGTACAATTGGGGTCTACATAGAGCCAGACACGTCAGCACAGGCACAGACGACAAATCATCACAGAGTTGTGCATGTATTGTGGAATGGGAATAAACAGATACACATCGATCGTCCAGTTCATTAGTGAGACGTCTTCGAATATTGAGTTTTGAGATAACGACGAAAACAATATTTGAGTTGAATGCATTAAACTGACATTGAACAGGTTGATCTGCATTACAAATTTGTTTGATTGCATTTTTGAGTTAACTTCTTGTAAGTATTGAATTAGATAGAGTTCCTTTTTCACATATAACTGCATGTTCAACTCAAATTTTGATTTTCCTGAGATATCGAACTAATGAACTGGACGATCGAAATAGTGTGTAAAAAAGGTATATTATAAGTAAAAAACAAACATTTTATGTTTATAAAAGCTCAGAAAATATAATGCTGTACCGGGGTCCAACTCGAAGAAACAGCTCTTCAAATGAAAAATATTAAAGGCTAAAGATTAAACTATCTGTGTTGTATGTACACCTATGTATTTGTTCATAGAATGATGTCTGTAGGGAGTCTATACTTAATTTTGAAAGGTAGGTTGTCGTGTGTGTATTGTCCCAGATGTTGTATTAGTGTATTGTCATGTGATTTTAAAGTCCATCATAATCAAACACCATCATCAAAACATCATCTCCATATTATTTTTGAATGCTTTATAAGTGTTCTTCTATAATTTCTAATTTAAGACGGAGCTAAAACTCCGCCATATGTGATTTCCATTGCCTCTGCAGTATAATGCAAGGCTTCCTTCAAGAATTTCTGGACACATCTTATAACAAGCTTATAATTATTAATAATTATATCAAATGCACTATTATATTACTAATAAGATTTTCAGAAGTCAGAAAAATTGGCTGATAATGCAAGTTGTTCCAAACGTTTTTAAAAAATGTCGGTTTCCTGACTTGCATATAAAATAGTGATCCATCGTTGCTGATACGTAAAACATTCGGATGCTACAACTACATTAAGATGAGTAAATAGTATTGCAGATAGATATATAAACTTACCGGATGCGTATACATCATCCTTGTCTCCTGGCTCGTAGTGACGTCATTAATTTCATGGGTGCCACATGTTTTCTCCAGCGTCTTCTCGTTACTTTCGTCATTTCTTCGTAGTGAATTATTTGACAGTGCATTTGATAAATGTGCGCTTGCGCTAATGTTTCTATCACTGTTTTTTATAGTGCGACTTCCGGTACTGTTACTATGATCGTCGTTATTTTTCGGTTTCACTTTTATGTAATAAACATCACTCAACTTATTGTCGCTGTACTTAAGGTCCACGTCGCCATTGTTTGTCCTGCTTTTGTTACTCACTTCACTGTTGTTTATTGTTTCGTACATGCATTCGTTGCCACTTTTACTTTTATATTTATGAATTGTCTCGTACAAGTTACAACTATTTTGATATATTTCACTATTCACTTGATCACTTTTCACTTGATCACAATTTTTTGTACTTGTGACTAAATTTTGATCTAAATTTTCATATTGAACGTCTTCGCTACATGTAATATTACCTTCTATGTAAGCCTCTTCACTTTGTACACAATTTTCATATTTAACGCTTTCGTTTTCATTGTTTACAATTTCCTTAGGATTTTCTGAACCATCCTCAATACAGTTAACATTGTTTTCTACAGTTATCACAATATTTTCTTTGTGTTTTTCATCAGAGCTGTTTACTAAGCCATCTAGCGACTCGCAAGAGAACTTTCCGTTGACTCCAGATGCACCCAAGATGGCGTCCAAGCTAAGGGCGTCGTCGTTCTGTTGTAACATGTTGAAATTTGAATTAAATATCGGAAGCTGAAACAAATAACTATTATTAATATATAATAAAGGGTAAGTAGTCAAATAAAAATGTTGTATGCGATCGTCATCATTCATATTTAACAGTAGAATACGAATAGACGATTTCAATTTGTTAATTTAAGGTGGACTAGTGACCAGTGGCGGCCTTAGCCTTTGCGAGACCCTTGCGAGAGGGCAGCAGAACGTTGCGAGGCCCTTGTTCTTTGTGTAATTTATATAAATTGAAAGTAAGTATTTTAGGTGATGATTGACGAGAAGAAATGCACAAGTTTTAAATAAATAAATGTAGAGTTTTAAAATTGTATATTGGAAGATTTATAAAAGTTATAAAGTAGCATAAGTAATGATGATAAACTAAGGTACATGAATGTCTTAAAGATATACGCAGAGATTCAAGTGGGTTCTCTAAAGCGCGAGGCGCGAGATTCAAAAGTTATTAACACTTAAAACAATATATACATTTTTAAACATTTACAACTTATACACACGAGAATGCGTACTTAAAATAAAGAGATTAAAGTAGTTTTATAGATATAGGCAATAAGGTTTTTCAGACTTTTCTTGCTTTCAAATATCTGCCTATTTGAAATTTTGTAATTAAGTTAAGGACACTTATATTTGTGACTGATTATATTAATAATGATCACGTTAAGATTTATTATATAAAAGCGTTATTTATTTTCAATTTAGGGCTGTGGAGTCAGAAGCATGATCTTGTCAGAAGAGTCGCAGTCGGCAAAATTGTACCGACTTGAACTATGTGCATTGAAAATAATAAATTTCTATTACCTTACTAAAATATTTAAATAATATAATTAAATAAATAATTAACCAAAATGTAAATTATAAGGATTTTTAATATTTCTTTAATATCTCTTTAATATTTCGGATAGTTTTTTCCCTTTAACTATCCTGGTTCTTTAATGACTTAATTGTTAATACCCGTATTTTCTGTAATATTGACACTATTTTAAAAAAAAATCAAATTTGAATTCCCGATAAAAATGTAAATAATATGTACTGATAGAGTTCAGTACATATTATTTACATTTCTAGAATTTAAGATATTATTCAGAGCCCCAAATTAAAGTGTACCCCAGAAAAATTACAATTGTATGTAGCCCGTTCAAAACGCAACCGCAACCCTATCTTCATCAAATTCATACTGGACTATAGATTTACACTGCGTTGAAAGGGGTCCAAGATAAATTTGATAAATATGGACTGAATAAAATGAAATCTAAGATAAATACAATTTACAAATTCGTACTGGATAAAATGGAACTTTTATATATAATGGTTTTTAGTAAAGGTGAAATTTAGATACATTTCAATAATAATTTCAACTCAAACCCGCTCAACAAAGTATTACTGTTACATTAGATTTGCATAACTTTATTTCATAAATAAATCTTAGTAATACGTAATCTAATAATAAATAATTAGTAATATTTTATGGCTAACTTAAAAACTTTAAATTCTTGATAGTATGTTTTTCAGATTTTATGAACCTTCAAAGAACTTTCTTAAATAATTTTATCATATATTTGAAATGCAAAAAATAAATAGATCACACATTGTTGTAAAACACGTAAACTTATTTAAGAAGTCATATTAAGTAAAATCGTTTACGTAATGCTTAAATAACAAGACCATGTTTAGCGGGTATATTTTATATATGTAAATATAGTTCAAATTACGAGAGTTCGGCGGCGACTCAAACTTAAAACAAGCTGTGGGGTATAAACTACCAATATAACTAAAAAGCACTGACTCACTTATTTTTCTATAATGTATATAGAAACGAATAAGATAAAATGCATTATCGTATTATAGATTTATACCGCTCTTATAACCTCTTTTAAGTATAAGTCTCCGCCGAACTATCGTAATTTGGACTACATTTCTTTTTTATGATACATACACCCTAAAATGTCTTATTATTTAATTTAGACGGAATCGATGCCGGAGTCGGAGCAGGATGCGAAATCGGAGTCGAATGAATAAAATTATCCAGGGTCGGAGTCAAATGTTTTTTTACCGACTCCGCAGCCCTGATTTTCATCGTAATTGTGTGTGTCTTGATAGACTCAGAATGAGAAACAATGTTATTACAAAAGACAATCACTTGACCTACTAGATAATAATCTACTAAACTCAATGTGCTGAATGAACTGAAAAATTATATATATGAACATATTATTTATCAAATTCTATATAAAAGTGGTTCTATTAGTGTAATACCTTAAATAATTTATAAATGCAGAAAAGTTTCTCCAAAATATACATAAATTCCAACTTTTTAAAAATATCAGGCGAAATGAATGAGCCATTGTATTAATAATCCGTGTTTAAAATAGCATGTTTTATAACTCAATTTTCCATTAATTAAAATAATTTTAAAACCCCTACATGTTTCATGATATGCAACATTTTAAACACAAAAGAGAAGTTCGAAAATGAAACATTTCAAATTTATAATTAACCAACTTTACAGAGGTTTATCATTTTGATTCAACTATTCTGTTGCCAAAGGCTACATCCAACGGATACTTTTTATGTAATCACGCTACATTTTAATGGCGTATGATTTCAGAATTTAAAAACAAGGCTCAACAAAAGGAACCACCGACGAGACATATCATTTCATTAAATGAAACAAGAATCGAACTGCAGCCCAAATATGTGCTCCGTAGATCGTCGATAGCCGATCATTAAATACCTGCACAGTTTACAACATCGACATGGACACCACGTCGTGTTGGGAGGAGGGGAGTAGGCACCAGGAGACCCGCGATTGTTGTACCATACCTTTTATAGAAGATTTTGTCTGTCAAAAAACTAAGGTTACTTGCGTACGTTCCAATAAAGGAGGGAGGGGAGCAGGGTGGGGTCAAGTGAGGTATTGGTGTATTAAGGTAGCTACAGAAGTATCAGTAGGATCGAATTCATCGATTAATTAACTAATTAATTTAATAGTTGTCTGTTGAGAATTACCTCGCCCATGAATGTTAAAAATGTGATAGAATAGAATCTGTAATAAATTTACACTGGATACAATAAAATGTGGTTGTATATCCTTCCCCTGCTAAAATTTCTGCGAACTCCCATGTCCGCTGGTATTCTTCCCTCAACTAGCTAATTACTCGTATAACTGCTCTCAAATAAAATTTAAATTTTGGAAAATGTTTCGCTAATGAACTGGGCGAATATGGCGAACAATACGTGCGAATATGGTTTTGTCTGAACTTTTCTACGACCAAGACAAAACTATTTTAACGATCTTACATTATTTTAGTTTAAACACTCTTAAAGAAAAACTTCATAACATCTGAGGAATATTGAATAACCAGTGTATTGAAAACAATTCACACAGAAAATGAACCTTGAAATTAACATGTGGCAAGCTAGCAAGTGTTAACACAATTTTCTACCTGGGAATTCAGATCACGTATATTAATTTTCATATGATACCATGTATATAATAGAATTGTTTTATAAAATTACTTTAATTTTAATAAATTCGAACAAAAACTCAAAATAATCTAATCTTAAAAATAATTAATATCCCTGTTCTTCTAAATAGTTAAATATGCTTAAATGTGCAAAACCAGATGGTTTATGTCTCAACAGAGTGATAGAGGTAAAAGGAGAAGGGAGGATGAAAAGGAGAAGTGAAAATGAAGATAGAAGGGAGGATGAAAAGACAATTGAGTGTTTGTTAAGAGGAGACAAGGAAGGCAAGAGGTGAAAGACAGAGGTACAAGCAAGAAGGAAGGAGTAACAGGAAACGGTGAGACGGAAGAAAGAGTAGGGAATATGAAGAGAGAAGGTCAATAGAAAAAGAAGTAGAATGTACTTTTGGAAGTAGTAAAAATCTAGAATAGTTTAAGTTTAATTTTATATATAATGTTGAAGTTATATTAGGAAATATAATAATGTGGATTATAAAACCGAAAGGCACACAATTAATATAATAATAAAAACATATATCCCTGTTCTTAATCTTAATATGCATTTGTCTATTAAAATCTGTATTAAATTTAAGAGCATTATTAACAGTGTAGTGTCTGTAGTCAAACAATAACTACTTGCTTTCTTCTTTTCTAAATATAATTTTCTACGTTATATCTTGGTTACTTCGTAAGGAAAAGGAACAAACGAAAGATGTGGGAGAGATTCAAGGAGGTGTCTGTCATAAGAATTTAATGAAAATAACGGGTCGATTCTCGTTTTCTTTTGATCTATCATATTATTAGGTTCACACAAAACTATCGGCTGACTTAAGATAAGGAGTCTAATATCTCGAAGGTAACAGATAAATTAGCAAAAGAAGCTGTATTAAAGCTTATATTGATGGAATGGGGACGGGAACCATTTCTTAATTTATATAAAACTGTACAATATATGTATTTTTTTTTATTTATTTGCCTTGACTTTTATTCGTCATAGTTTCCATCAAACATTTTTTATACATATTTAACATTTTATAATTCTATTTTACAAATTGCTAAATATTTAAATAATTCACTAATTAATTTTGAATCACTTAACAAAAATTTAGTAATAATAGAAAAAGTGTTAATTACATCTAATATTTCACTATTGGGTTAGGAATTTGGGAACACAAGTTGGGTTGTCACTACAGAAGAACTGGAAGTTACACTTTGTAGAACGGGTTGTTCAAAATAACAACATTACCCGTAAACGTAGTTAGTTTGATTGTAAACATAAATATCATAGTGGCACATGCGTATTGAAATTTATCAACAACAATATTAATATGTAGTTTTTATATTTATGGTACATTAAGGGAGGGGTTAGGGTTTTCACTTTTTTTGTTGTTTTATCTTATTGTTTTATATTTCAAGAATATGTCCTTAAAATTTTAAGCCGATCTAAGCAATATTCTTAAAGTTATTGTCTTATTAATCCGGTATATTATATCGTATTATATGTTAATCAGGTATACAGTTTATTCATTGCTATAGTCCTGACGCGTTTTTCTCAAAACTACTTTTTCAAAGTCCGTGTTCACAGTCATTTAAAAACTAATTGACCGATTCATTTCAAACTTCGTACACATTTTCTACATATAAAATACCACCCCCCAACGTTTAGATAAAAAAATTTGTTTGTTGTTTGGGTGTTTCCCACCCACAAAATAGCGGAATTTTTCGTGGAAAATAACAGTTCACACTTAAGATGGCCGTAAAAAAATTTTAAATGAAAAAAAAATTATCAGAGGCCGTTGGGGGGAAGATTTGATTATAATTTAACTAAATTTTAATGGTTTTTCAATTTCAAATAATTTCCGGCCGAGTTATAGTGAACACCGCAAATTGTCTTTTTCCCAAGACCTTCTGGAGAAAGCTTTGTTACCGGCTTATGCTTCAATATTGCTGCATGATAAAATTATACAACATAGTCAAAAGTATGCTCAATAATGTACAAAAGGTTCGAATAAAATTGCTCAATCTATACTTGAGAAAAAAAATCGCAAAAAAAGTGTTTTTTTTTTACGCTGAAACCCTAACCCCTCCCTTAAATGTACATTACTCCTTATATTTGATATGGATATAATAAGCTATAAGTAAGCTTAAATATTTATTAACTATTATTATGTTGTGAATTGTTATTTGGTATTCTAATGTAACACTTCTATTTTTCATTTTTGGCAAGATGGCAGATTAAGCTAAAGTCCAAGTAAACATAAGAAAAACCTCAGAGCTACAAAAAATACTTTGAAAAAGCGTCAAATTTTGCTTGAATCAATAATATTAAGTTACAAACCCTATTATAAAGCCATTAAATTGGTTAACATTAGGAAGGCCACTGGCGCCAGTGTCGAAAGGGCTTTCTCGTTTAAGCAACTACTACAACCAGTCGTAAGTCGTAAGCTTCCCACAGCAACTGTAACACATCATAAACAGATCTGTAATTTCCCACGTCACAAGATGATGCCATACTTCAAAGCAATCATCACGCCGATGCGATGATGAAATCAACGATTATGTCTGTCAGTCATTCCTCATGCTTCATGACCCCTTCTCCCCCTGCTTACCACACGGCTTGTATGGAATCTTCATTAATATGGAAATTAACATAAGTACTCGTAGTACACATTACTATTTCTTAATAAACGAACATAATATATCCGACACACGATATCGATTGAAATACGATAACTGTCTCACTCAGAGGTTAAAAATGACGAGCACGCAACTGAATACTACAATCACAAACATAGAACTTAACATGAATATGTTTCCGTCATGGGCGTCCAAAGGGTTGGGAAGCCAGATAGGAACCTGAAATATTGCAAATGGTATTTCAGCTGTATAATCTTGCAGTCGGTCATTACCGCTTATTTGTTCCTACCGTGAAATTTGTAGTAATTCCTACGTTCTCTAAGTTTACCTATATCAATTTGCTCGTCATGATACGTTTCATATATAAAATACTCGTAATATGCAATTTTATTTCTATTTTGAAACTAAAATATTTGAGTTGATAGATAGATATTTGAGTATGGGTGCGGACTGCGTGTTTACTACGTCAAACTGTTTTTTAATCAAAATAAAATTGTTATAAATAATTATTAATAGAGAAATGCGATTTGCTGGCTTGCCTATCAAAATATAGCAGCAAGGACTTTAAATTAAAATTTAATTAATTAATTTTTTTTAAAACTATTTCCACTGACTAGTTCCAAAATTTTTAAAACCACGTGTGTGGTTTGTAGTAGCAGAATCACAGGGTCAAGTCTTCCGGCTTGGTCCTCTTCAATCTGTGCAGATTCTCTCTGTTATTAAGCAGCTGCAGAATTTCTTCATTCTGTTGGTTCTACAGTCGCAGTAGATGTTTGCTTGCTGCCTTCCTGACTTCTTCGTCTACGGTGGGCATCTTTAAATCACGGTGCAAATTGTCATTCCGTATGTACCAGGGCGCATTTGTAATGCTCCGTAGTTCTTTGTTTTGGAAAGTTTGGATTTTTGTTAAGTTTGTTTTATTGGTACAGCCCCAAAGTTGTATACCATAAGTCCATATGGGTTTCAGTATTTGCTTATACAATAACAGTTTGTTGTGCACTGTAAGCTGAGAATGTTTTCCCATAAGCCAGTGTATTTTCCTGAATTTATTATTAAGCTGTTCTCTTTTTATCTTAACATGCTCCTTCCGCTTGAGTTTCGCGTCAAGCGTCATGCCAAGGTATTTCGCTATGTTGGAATAGGGTATTTTTTGGCTGTTGATAGTAACTGTGAGAGGAGTAGTTATTCGATTTGTAAAGTTGATGTGCGTGGATTTGAAAATAAAATGTAATTCATTTCAAAGAGAGATTTGTAAAGAACCTAAAAAGTTTGCCTTGCCTTTCTAAGGTCACTAAGTCGAAACCTTTGCTAACCATGTATAAACAGGTACAACTTCAAAAATCGACGTTTTACCATCACCAGAAACGACCCCCGTTGCCTCGAATAAATTTTATTTATACTTTAATTTATTTTCATTAATTAGATACTAGCTGCTTGTCACAGCTATCCACTTATAACAAACTACTTTTATATACTGCAATACTAAAACCCATATGGATATATGTTCGATATGTTCCAAACTGGCTTGGCTTATAATCAAGATCTTCGTATCCCTACGTAAATTATGAAATTAAAGTCATCAGTAAGAAATATCTACGAAGATTAAGAAATCATCGAAATAAATCGGTTGAACAAATCCTCCACCACAAGCTAGTAAAGAGGCTGAAACGCAAAAATCCAATGGACTTACCAACAACTGCATAGAAGTTATTTCCTTAGTTGCATAAAACTCGTATTAACATAATAGGTTAAGCCAAAGAGGACGTCATCGGAGGATGGCAAGCTCACATGTCATTTTTAGGTATCAACAAATTTGATGAATGTTGAAATTAAAAAGAAAATTAGATACTCAATTTTAACACCATGTAAAATTTTAACTTTTTTTTTTATTCTTATTGCAATGTTTTTGCCTCAGTCATTAAATTACATATCATTGTGCTTAATTACATTTTGTGATCCTTATTATATCTACCCATTCTCACTACTTCCAAAAGAAAAAAGAAAAATACAAACAGAACAGATAAATTTAAACCCCTACTACTTCTCTGCCCTGCTCTTCTCTTTCCTCGCTCCTTCTCTCTATCTTCGCCATCCACCACTTCTTTCTCACAAGAACTCTTTTCTCACATGAAAACTTAATGTGCTCCAGCGTTTCTATCTCTCTCTAGCACACCTTGCACATCCCTTTCTCTCTATTTTTCCAGTATCGGCTATCTTTCTCCTCGTTTCACAATCTAAATCTTGCGATGCTTCTTATGTTCCTTATCTCTTATTGTCGTGTGTATTCCGGTATTTCTCTCTTTCATTGTATTTGCTATTATTAATTTTTCCATTTTTTCTTGCTGCTGTATCTCTCTGTCTTTGCTCCTTTTTTAAAAAACTTACAGTGATAACGCTTCACTTATTGAATTTTAAAATTACTAGTTTTTCAATCAATAATGAATGCACAATTTCAACTTTCTATCTATTACGGATTAAAATGTATAGAATAAAAAGTGTCCGTTGTTCACCGTTGGTTACACTTTGCAATAGTATAGATTTACCAGATTATCTTAAACTGCAAGCACACATAGCAAGAAGGCTTCGTAAACCATAAACAAAATGTATTGTATTAGATTTCAACTATTCTAGAAAAAGGCAATTTCAAACTGTGAATATAACCTATTTAGTATTTTAGTATTTTGAGTATTTTGAAAGGAATTGAATGGCGATCGAGGAGGCAGAGAGGAGAAGAGAAGGAGGCGCAAGTGTGGAAGAGGAGCTAAGGAGAAGGGATAAGGCGATACAACAACAGGAGAGAATGGGAAAAAAGCAACTACAATACAAGAGATAAAAGGTTATGGGAAAATAATGTACCTCAGTACCTTATAGAAAAATATATAAAACATATAAGAAGGACAGCATGGTTTAGATTGGGAAATGAGGAAAAAGGAAACAGATACTGGGAAAGTAGTGAGGAAAGAAAGTGTAGAGTGTGCGGAACGGAGGACGAAACACTGGAGCACATTAAGTTTGAGTGTAAGGAAAAAGTAGTGAGCGAAAGGAATATTGGCCAGCTATTAAAGGGAGGCAGTGAAGGAAAGAGGTGGATGGCGGAAATAGTAAAAAGGAAGGGAAAAACAGGACAATAAATAAGCTGGTGGCTGTGTTGCACAAGGAACAGAAAAGAGAGGAAGTACTAAAAGAGGCAGTGAAGGGAAGCAGGAGAAAGAAAGAAGTAGCGAGGAAACAGTTAAACTTCAGTCCAGAAAAATAGAGGATTTTCGGAAAGGAGATAAGAACAAGAGGTAGATGACGGAGATAGAGACAATAATAACATTGTACAGGTAGAGAGTCAAGAAGGAAAGAGTAAAGTAAGGGAGTCAAGAGGAAATAGTAAAGACAGAGCGTCTAGGCCTGTGATAGCCATAAGTGGAGAAGTGAAAACGAAGAGAGAAGGCAGGAAGGATAGTGAAAAGATAATAGAGGGTCTGTCGAGAGGAGACAAGGAAGGCAAGAGGTGACAGATGAAAATACAGGCTACAAGAAAGGAGAAACAGGAAACGGTTTGCCGAGAGGAGACAAAGAAGACAAGAGGTGAGGAAACGGTGAGAATGAAGGAAGAGGGTCAAGAGAAGAAGAAGCAGAAAGTACTTTTGGAAATAGAAAGGTCTAGAATAGTTTAAGTTTAATTTCAAGTTGAAGTTCTATGAAATGTATTAAGAATGTAGATTGTAAAGCCGAAAGGCGAACAATTAATAATAATAATAATATAACCTATTTAGTAACGCTACATGATGGACTCAATAAAACAGAGACCATTTGTGCAACATTTATGTGTTTCATATTCGCGCCTGTGGTTTCATCGGTCGGCGTGAAATTTAATCATTTTGCAGCGACGTCAAGCGGCAACTTCATGTCGGTCAAGGTGTTTTCTCGGCAGGAGTCCGAGTCCGCGAGCCCGGCTTGTCCGTGCTGCTGCTAACATTCTAGCAAGCAGCACATCGTAATTTATAGCTTATTTGGTAATGAAGTTTAAAGTTAATAATTTCTGAATGCACCACACAACACCACAGTACAGAAGTACCAGGCTGGCGCAGTGAAGCCATCCATCAAATTTGACGGTTTCCCTAAAAAGGAGCGCAAAACCTGTCAACAATATGAACCGGCTTCTCACAAAAAATAAATACTAAACGGTGAATATAAAAAACTTTTATTAACTGCGTTTTTATTACGTTTTAAATGAGAATAATGTATAAATGAAATACTAGTTAATTCAAATTATGTTTTATCAAGGTCAGTATTGTATAAATCGCAAGTCCTATTAGAAATACTGAATTATTGTAAGCTGTATAGGTTCACATCAAATGCATTGGATTTATCGTATCGAACGTAGATGAGAATAATGCGTTAGAAAAATATAATTTCAACTGAAAGATTTTTCATTTAATTTTATTGCTTTCAGTAACGTTTCATTACTTTGCAAAGCAACGTGTATTTAATATATTAGATTTAACTCATAAGTACAGTTCTTTCGTGGGCTTAATAATAATATAGACTGTAAAAAAATGGATCGATATAATGCTTATACGTCTCTTTCTTAGGCTAATGTTGCACTGCGAAAAATAAAAGCGTGGAAATTATAACAATAAAAATATAAATAACAATTTCCGTGTGACTTTTAAATCAGCTGAGTGAATGTAGATGTAATTCATATGATTCAATGTGTTACAGAATCATAACAGACTATTTATATGTTAGTATAACCATTAAGGAGGTACAGGAGGTTAACGTATGTGATGAAAACGTTTTGAAATTTGGAGGGTCGATAAAATAGTTAAAATACATGCTGTCTCAAAATTTTAGAGACCTAGGGTTCCTAGTTTTCTTTTTAACATACATGATTAAAAATAGTCATTTTCCATACAAATCATAATTTTTAGCTCAATTTCACTACATAATATAACTTTTAACTATAAAAAAATGGTGACTCGGCTTTCAAAAACTAGGTGTATATAAAAGAATCTTTTCTGTAACTATTACAAAAAGAAAATTATCAAAAGGATACCCATATACGAAAATATTTAAATAAAACCTTTAAGAAACAGTAAATGTAGGTTATAAGCCGGCAATGTTGCAAATGCCAATTTGAGCGGGAAATTCAAAATCGGAATAAATGTTATATAAAATATAACAATTTATTGGTCAAAGAACCAAATCACGCATGCGTCAACACACGTAAATTTACAGCGTTGCCAAATTTTTTATTAATTTTTCAAAATATTTAATTTGAATTTAAATTGAATTAATATAAATTTGATATTAATTATAGGTAATTTTTAATTTATTAAACTATTAGATGCATAAAAAAATTATTTTAACAGTGTCATCCACGTGCACTGTCAAACAGTCACGTGTCACGTGTTAGGTAAACAATGTTATCTAACATACGTGGTTTTGTTACTTATTTCTCTACTTTTTGTAAAATGTATCTACCTTCTTACCCATAAACATAATAGCAAAACTTCTTCTATCTTTAACAATCGTACACAGAGGACCACCAAGTTCAGTACCAAGTTGTATATATTCTCTTCTAGCAGGGATATGCACCTACTAAGAATGTAACGAATATTTGCATTTGCATTCGCGAATATTCGTATCTTTTTTTAATGTTCTCATTCGCATTCGCAATAAATTATGCAAATATTTAAAGTGAAAATAATTTATACATATTTAAAATAACAATGCAACTGATTCGGTTTACAATATTTTTATTTTAGTTTCTACTTAAACTTGCTATATAAAATAACAATTATATAACAACCAAAATAAACTTTCAACTTCTTAAACACACAATGGAGTTAAATAAATTACCAAATCTTTAATTACACTAAACTACTTTAAATGATATCTTTACTGAGAACACAAATGATAGGATTTATATTATATTACTAAGTAAAACATTTAGAAAATTAAGCTTCAGGAATAAAAGTTTTGATGCCATATGCTAAGATTTGGCGCCATATTTAAAAAAACCGATATTCGTATTCGCGAATCTAGGAAATCGAACATTCGTTACATTTCCAGTACCTATAACTCATGGGCAGAAGACTCTGTGTGTACCACATCATGGATGGAGAATATGATAGAGGGGAAAACTAACATATATATTTTTATTATTTTCAACTCGGTGGTGTATTGTTGAACATTAAATGACTGTGAAAACATGACAAATATACTAATGTGTACAACTATAATACCTATTCACAATAGTCGCATCGCACATAGTATGTTCCAGTGTGAGATCAGCCTAAGATAATATCCATGTTTTGTGTATTATATATAAATACTCGAACATATCATATGAACCTTTACAATGCTAAGACATTTTTTTTATTATCTTTACGAGAAACGACATGAAGGTCAAGAACAAATGTTTTACATTGATTATTATCCCACTATTTATTACTCAACATAAAAATTACAATTTAATGAGATATAAACTAGACTAATGAGATAAAACGCTGGTCAATGTCAATCTAGGCGTAGTTATCTAACAGTACATAGCGATAAGACACAATTCAAAAAAACCAAACAGACTTATTAAAAAATGACTTACTTCAAGTATTTCCGACTCGATGCTTTCATCCCCGCTGGAAGTAGCGTCCATATCGCTGCAACAGGAAGTGCCTCCTATGCTGGAGTAGTCTGTATCAAGAGCGACGGGACGTGTGACCTTTGACGTCACTATCTGACCCCCACCAACGCACTGCTTTTGGGGAGCACACAGCCCATTATCCTGATTATAAAACGATCTTCTGAACTCCAACTTGGCAGCAGTTGGAACTTCAAACTCGTCCTGCATTACGATGGAATTCCTTTTCACTAAATCGTTTTTATTCTCTAAAATTGAAGGCACTTTCTTTGGAGTTGAGTGGAACAGATTATATTTGGGCGCCCGGTATTTTATCTCAGGACTTGATTCTTTCTTGGCTTGGGGAACTGGAACTTCGTGATGTATAGGTTTCGGAGGAGCAACAGGAAGCGGTCCACTGATCGCGTAGGGCTCCAATTGTTGGTGATCATAGTGGGTCCTATCTTCTTCATACATCACGAATGTTGGTTTGTTCCGCCGAGGAACGGAAGACAGTCTTTGCTGCTCTCTCAAAGGAACATTATCAGAACTTTTCGTTTTAGTGATATTTGAACAATGCCTATCAAAATTGTAATCATTCAAAGGTCTCTTTGGCTCAGGGTACACATAATTATGATTGCTTCGAGAAGACATAGCATTTAGACTTCCGGAATTGTTGATTCTAAAAGAGCTGCTTCTTTGAGGACTTCTATCTACATTCATCCTTCTATCACTGTAAAATAAAGACGCCGTGGTCCTCAGATTTGGCTCGGGATCGCCTGCAGTCGGCCTTCGATATCTGTCATGCTGTACGAAAGGTGCTCTGTAGTTTAGAGAATGGTTGCTGTCGATAGGAACAACGAATATGCCATAGGGCTCCACTAATTGTTCATTGTTGTCTACATTAGAAGTAAACGTCTTCTGTACTTCACCAGGATTTTGCATGATCTTGTCCTTCGCTTCCAAAGCACCCCCATGTCTGAAACCATCGCAATGTTCTGCTGAAGGTGCCTCAGGTTTTGTCTTCCGAATTGGAATCTTTGATTTGAAAGATGGTGTTTTTTTTAAAGCACTCATTTATAATAATTATTTTAAAGCATGTTTTCTAAATGAGATAAACATCACATCAGTTCAATTACATGACTGAATGTTTTAAAATAAGAATTAACTATAGTTGCGTCACTTTTTTATTATAATAATTACAAAACGTTATTATGGTGGTACACTTGTTCCGCTTGTTGCCTGCTAGTTCGCAGTTGTTCTCCGTTCCTATCCGCGGAATTCAAAAAAGTTACATCATTAGCGGTTTTGTTTTTATTGAAATTTAAATAATGTAGTGATGCGCACTAGTCAATGTCGATGTCGATGGCTACGTTACGTTGATGATCGAGTTTAATGGAAATTGCTCATAAATTAGATACAGTAATTAACCGAGGATCTTTCAACGAAATATATTCATAGCTTTAAAATTAATAGTCAGTTTGTTCATGTATTTTTAATAACTACTGAAAAAATAATGCAGTCATAATATAAATTTGCTAGATAAGCAAATTTGCTTAGTTGTAATTACCTTGTAAATAAAAAAAAAAAAAAAAAAAAAAAAAAAAAAAAATAATATAAATAATAAAGTTGTTTCGAAACCGGTATTCTAAGGTCGCATTTTCAGCACAGATCGAATTGAGTAACTGATATGATTATGATGGTAGTTATAATGAGGGCCGCAGTGAGGGAGGGAAGTACCGGTCGCTTCGACTTAGGCCTGTCGCACACTGCAAGCGTATTTAAGCGACGGCGAATTCAGACGTAAATCGGCGGTTTTGTTGAGCGGCTAGAACTCTCAAAGCAAGCCGATTGCTTGTTCTTTGCATGTGTTGTGTCACAATACCATATAATGATACGACAGTACGCTAAATCAAACTTGTGTACTGTAGGATGTGTTGGAGTTGTTTTGTACTAACATAATTTATCCTGAGAGCAAATTTTTACTTTAATTTTTATCTATACACCAATGTTATAAAAGATTGTTTTTATAGATCGATCGATTATCGTTTGGTACCTTTCATGTATTTGTATGGTAAAAATTCGCTGATAAACGCTTCCACTATGAGATCGCTTGCAGTGTGCGAGAATTCATTACATTTACAGGGTTCTGATAGGTCAAGCGTAGTAGCGCGTATACGTCCGGTCAAAATTCGATTACGACTCGAAATACGATTGCAGTGTGCAACAGGCCTTAAGCTGTCTACATTGCAAAAATGAAATTTCTATTAATATTACTAAAATATTTAAATAATGTATATAAAATAACAAATAACTAAAGTGAAGAATGTAAGGACGGACATGACATTAAATGTACCTATACTATTTTGCATAGTATTAATTATCCGTTGTTTAATTGATTTTTTTAATTGATCATATCTTCTATTATATTGCGACTATTAAAAATATCATACAAAATAGAATTTAAGATATTGTTCATAACCATAATTAAATTTTAAAAGTATATATCCTATAAGAAATGTGGCGGCCTATAGGCGGAAAGTGGTAATATTCAATAGGGGGATCCCAAACCATTTTTTAACAAATTTGTTGAAGATTATAACAAATTTACACTAAATTCAATGGAGTCAACAATAAATTTGTACCGGGTAGAGTGGAATCTGTAATTCTAATAGAACCTGCGACAAATTTACACTGGGTAAAATAAAAGCTAACATAAATACCATTTATAAATTCGTGCTAAGTCTGTAACAAATTCACACTGGATAAAAAGGAATCTGCCGATGCGGTCCAGTGCTTAGGGTTTATGTTTAATATAGTCACAAACACTCTAAAATATCTTAGTATTTAATTTGGTCAGAGGCGGATGTTTTTTTACAGTCTTTGCAGTCCCGGTTATAATATGTACAAATAATTAATGAATTGTTATGTAACGACCGCTATACTATCCTATTTCCCAAACATGAAACCTTTTGCTGAATATTACTTGAACATAATTGTATAATTCAATTCTACATTTATATATAATTTAACGTTGTTACAAGTAGAAGAACTTTAAAGATGTGATGTGTAAAAATGTAACAACCGTTACTATGAATTCGTCTGATTTATAAACATATTGGATCTATCTTTTCGAATAGTAATGGTGAACTATTTTTTTGTTTTTTGAGTCCTATTTCCAACGACTCTTACAAACCACTTTTTGAATACGTACTAAACAAGTATTTGCAAACCGAAAGTCGATTGTATTGAAAATTCGAAAAAATATCATCAGTAAACCGCAATTTCATACGTACCAGCCTCAGCACGTGTGCCATAAGTTCACCATCCCTGTTATATAAAGTTCTAAACAAGTTATTATCTAACTGAACTGCGCATGCTAATAACTTTGAACGAAGCTACACTCTGCTGATGCGGTATCCAACTATTTGATAAATAATTAATATTGAATTTAATTTAGCAACAAACAATAAGATTATATTCGTAGTTGCATGCAACCAGACCGCCCGAGCAGCGCCAGTGTCATGCAGCGTCGCGCTGTCATACAAATTGTTTACAACAAATTAGTTTGTAATTTATGCGCATTGTTAATCAGCCTGACATGACATCACAATTGACTGCGAAGCAAACGAGATTAATAAAGATACTGCAACTCTACTATGCCGCTAGCTATGTCATTGTCACATTAAGGTGACCGTCCTGAAAGACTCATCATCGAGCTTCGATTCTCGGACCACCAATATACTTTCTGGGTTTAGTTTTTAACAAATTTTAATTGATTATGTGTTTCTATAATCATACACTTATTAGATAGCGGTGTGGTTCATATTGTGAGCAATAACCCAATGAAAACTGCCAACATAGTAGAATGTCATCTATGACAGAACTGAATATAGGTAATATGTCCCCCGGTAGAGAATGAACCATGGAATTAGCTAGAAACTGTTAAACTTTCATTGCAAGACAGTTTCTATATAAGAAGTAGACACTGACCTTTGTTTATTAGCTTGTATTAAGCTATAAAGTACGAAACTCGCAATCAAAATACAAATAAAATCAAAAACAAAATTAATTTCTCATTAAAAGTTTTGAATATTTTATTTATATATTAATTGACCGTTCAATAACACAATTATCGATTTGTACCCCTACTTTTGGTTATTTTACCACACAAAAATGATCTTCTCGACTGTCACTGGTTTTTATCTATAACTCCATAAATAAATAACTTTTCCTAATGAACAAAATTATGAGAATAGACGAGATAATATTTTTTGTTAATCTTATTTAATATCGGTCTCTTTGCAATACGTCCTATTACAGAAGACACCCTACAATGTTAGCAATATTATGGTGTCGTGACCAGTGGCGTCTGCTGGATTCGAGAACTGCCTGCTTTTTACTACCTTAAAGAGAATTATGACTTAAAGTAGCAATAAAAGGACATTTTCTAATTAATAATTTTATTTTTCATGACGACTTTTATTCGCGACGAAATGGTCAATGGTCATGTCACGATATTTCAGCAAACCCCGGTAATTTTCAATCGCGTGCGGCGCACGGGTCAACGCCAGATTGTTCATATAGTTTGCACTGAGTATCTTCTGTCTCACTCGCCAGGCGATGTATCGCATATTCCATAATAGTTATATTGAGCAGCTACGTGCGTTGTGAAGAGCACTCTGAAAATATTTCTTCGAGCGAAAATAAGTTTTAATTAATTCGGCATAGAGATTAAGTTTATTCCTTGCAACTTCCATTGGAGTATTATATGATATTTTGTGATTATTTTTTTCTTTTTCAAGGTATAAATATTTGGTAGTGCAGCGCACGAGTAAGACACTTAAGGTGGGCTAAACTGCTGCCTCGTAAGTGTTATGATTATGAGCACATAATGGCTTAATTAAGCAATAAGATTATATCATAAATGAAATTATATAATAAAATCAGCCAGTTCAAATAAATCGTAAAATTCCTTTAAAAAAAAAATTCATAAAATGAAACAGTTTTTGCTTCTCCGGACTGCCCCCTTAACGAAAATACTCCAACTGCTATCTACTACTATAGTGATGATATCTCCATATAAATTAATAGAAGTATCAAATCCAACTCGACTTTATTACTTATTAACGCTACGATTCTTAAATTGAATGATAATGAAACTATTTGGAAGTAACAGTTAAATTACGGCCGCCATTGTCATTGCAGTCACGAACCAGTGACCATCGAGTATCAGCAACACCACGGCATGGTTATAGGAGGTTGATTATCTCCTTATATCAGAAATGCTGATGTTATTGTACTCATTTTAAAGTTAAATTGTAAAGAATTTTAATGATGTTTTTTATCTACTCGCACTAGTACATGCTCTCGTCGTCTTGAACTACGACGCAGTTCCAGTATCTGCTGATGTTATATGAAAGGTACGTTGGCTTTTAGTTTTAGACACGGAAGATACGAGAAAAAGTAAAAATGCAGATAAATACGAGTAATATCTCCAAGGTAATAGCCAAGATGCAACAGCCAATTATACAAAGCAGTGGTTCTTCATCTTTTAAAGCCACGAATCAGTTTGGATTATTAAAAAAACACTAAGGGTTCTCCTACACAATGAAAAAAAACAACCCGATTGCTGATTAGACTATAATTTCTTCTTTTTTATCTAACGTCATTCTATTTTGTTATACATATATGTATCTGGCAATATAACAACACAATCAAAGCAAATGTGAATCGAATTCAGAAACACAAGAGAAAGAAAAAGCAAATCAGGTCATACCTGGCATTATTTAGATAAAAGCAACATTAATAAAAGTAATAGAGAATAAATATTAGTAAGAAGTCGGAACAGAATCATTTGTGACGTTTTATTTACTTGAAACAAACTAAACATAAACATTTAAAAGAAACTAACCTAAAAATAATCATACTGTGAAAACGTTTAGTAAATATGTAAGTCGTAATAAGATTTATTTCTGACAGATTAAAATTAATAAACTTACAAACCTGTAACATTTATAAACTAATTTCAATAATTCACGCGATGTTTATTCAAAAACAGAACACGAATCCTGATATATTCAAGCGACAAACCAATAAACAAACATCTCGTTAATTAATTATTAATTAGTAACCCATCAAAATGCTGACCACGACTTGTAAAACATAAATCGATTTTAAAATACCAAGGTTTCACTTTTAGTTATTAAAAAAATATATGTATACTTCCTTTAAAAAATAAAATTCATATGAATGGATATGAATTTGACATTATAAATTGCTTTAAGTGCATTTATAAAAGATAAATAATTAATCTATTTCAGACTGAAATGGTAACATTAAAAATTCAATGGCACAAAGCTAAGGATTAACATTATGGTATGATTTCCAAACTCCAAACAGTATATGCATTGTATTGCATTGTATTATAGAAAAACGGATATATTGTATGTAAACGTCAACAAATGACAAACCACTCTAGTACACTCTGTCCCTTATTTACCCCAATACAGCAGAACACTTTTAACAATAGGGTAAATATTTAATTAAATTTAATCAAACAATTAGGCTAACTAAAATATTTTTGTGATATTTTGCTCTCTTAATTATTTAATTTCAATAAAACTGTCTAAATTTACTTTACAAGGGTCACTGCAGCTTGATAAAGAGTTTCATTTATTATTTACAAAGTTTAATGTTCAATTTTACTCAGTCAGTTTCTAAAATGATTGACGCGTAAAGTTTTCATTTCTATGTATGCCACCACATTCGTAAAATGAATTAATGAACAGATAAAACACACTACTAGTTTTCTAATATTACTGTTAAAATACCAAATGTTACAATTACCATGAATTGAAACAACTTTAAAAATGACTTTTTATTTTATAAACTCACAATATTATGTTTTATTCTCTTCTTTGTGCAACAAGTGAATAGGTTAGAGACAAAATGTCAATTAGAATACTCGTAATTGCATTCTGTTTAAGAACAAACGACTTTAAAGCAAATAAGAAAGACTTGTGTTAAGATAGAGATTCGGATAAATCTGAAAACTCACAATTATTACCTAAATTTCAACAAAAACACTTAACTATTTCACACACTTTCAAACTGCAAACTCTATTTTAAAAAACTGCACAAAACAACTAAATTTGACACAATTTTTAGGTTATAACTATGTACACAAAACTCACATGGCACAGAGACGCTGTCGCTGTGGTGTCTCGCGCAACACTGTTATTAATTATACACCACACAAAACCACACACTGTAGTAGTAAATAAAAATAAATATTAGTGCATAAACTAAAACTCGTTCAATTCAAGTTGTTTCAATCAGAAATACAATAAAACTACTTATTGTATAATATTAAACATTCAGCTTTAAATGATGGGAACTTATACTCTGTGCTGGGAGCTGGGACTCGGTAGACGACCAAGGACCGCATGTAGCCGGACTTCGTTGCAAGAGACGATTGTAAATAAATAAAGAGCCCCTCTTAGGTCTTTGTAGGTTCCCCTTCTTGTCCCCTTTGCCATAAGTTGAACCATGTTCTGGCTGAAAGATCTCGCTATGCCATCCAAGTCTACCACAGTTCAGCCATTGAAGTTTTAAGGTTCTTTTCAAATTAACATAACTAATTATTAGTAAATAAATAAAATAAAAGTAACATGAATAAATTATTATTTGAATGTTAAATGTAATTATCTTAGAGAAAGTTAATTCTGAACGTATTTGTTACTTATTTTGTTTTGTTCATCAATGAAAATATTCTATATATGTTCATGAAGTTGGAATGATAATTGTAAAGAATTAAGATGTATGAGAATTATAATATGTAATTATAATATGTAATTATAATATGAAAGTATTCCCAATTCTCAGGCTGTTGTACTTTGAATTCAATTTTTAAACGAGCGAAATATTATCACACCACTCATAAGTTCGTATGATGAGATATAAATGGCACCGTTATTGACAAATCTATACGATTTTTAGATTGTACCAACCTTCAACGATGTGTTAAAATTTCATGACAATCCGACCATAAGTTTACTAGTTACAGTGGTTTTATTAACGTTACTTTTATAATGTTTAAAACAATGAAAAAATCTGAATTTCGTGTATTGAAAGCATTGCTTTTTAATGGGAAAAAATATCAAGTGCGAATAATAATTTCAAGCCATTGCTTTATTTAAACGGCCATATATTTCTTAGCCACTTATATGTCATACTACAAACTTATTGAGTTATGTGTTATTAAGCAATTGACTTGTTCATTAAAATCTACTAACCTGACGGTAAGTTAACAAATCTATTTACTCCATTTAATTGCAACGAAAAGAGGGGTTACCCAATTGATGCAGAATTCAATTATATTGTTATGTGGCGAAAATAATTTCAGCGACCTATACAAAAAGACCTTTTTTTGTCTTCGATTAAAACCCAGGAATGGTCAGAAACTGAAGTTGCTCAAATAATTAGAGCACTGGCGTACTAAGTACTATAATCTAGGTTCGTAACTCAGCTCCGACATTGATTTTATTTCTAGTTACTTTCAATAACTTGCAATGAGACGGGATTTAGAATCACAAAAATATCTATTGTTATAGTACATCTAAGCGGTAACGTCGTCGTACTGTTGTGGTTAAACGAATTGGGTTAAGAATGCTATAGAAAATAACTCCATTGTTCAAATAACTTAGGCAATGAGTTCATGTCTTCCATAAAAAATGAGTGTGAAATGTCAAGCAGGGAGAGCCTAACTGATAAAGTATCTAGATGTAAGGAAATTATATTTCTTTAGTTGGTATAAAGCTCGTCTGTCGGTAAAACAGTGACTCATGGACTACATAGATGACGTTGTTAGGAATAAAGGCCATTACAGTTGTTATTTGCAGTTGACAGAACTCACTATCTATATTGTTAAGTTATTATAAAATTAAATAAAAAGGAATTGACAATTTAAATAATAAACTTTAAATGTCGTTTCTTTGATTTCAGGTAAGATAGTATGATTTAAGTTAAACAGAGTAATTATTATAATGCATATGTAAATTACTAAAAGAAAAGTCTTTGATTTCAGAAGCAACACGTAAGTCTTTGTTTTGACATTTTATAAGTTATTCCCAACCTTATTATTTAGTCAGGCCTCTCACACTGAAAATAACGAAGCACACTAAGAACACGTATGTTTATTTCAAACCTACAACTCCATTTCAAATTGCTGTGATTTTTGTACGACAGTGGTGTATTGATATTCATTAAATTAGAAGCTTGTTCTCATTATAAGATATGCTAATGTGAAACAGCACCAATACACCCGACAGAATGCAAAAACGCCTGAAATTTTAGTATTCGGTATGTGGTTTTTGACAAGAAACACCTACCTGTAAAGAAATAAGTACGACTACGGGCTCGTAGCTGGGTTGCATAAGGAACATGAAGAGAGAGGAAGTACTAAAAGAGGCAGTGAAGGGAAGCAGGAAAAAGAAAGAAGTAGCGAGGAAACAGTTAAACTTCAGTCCAGAAAAATAGAGGATTTTCGGAAAGGAGATAAGGACAAGAGGTGGATGACGGAGATAGAGACAATAATAAAATAGTAAAGAAAGAGAGTCAAGAAGAAATAGTAAAGTAAGAGAGTCAAGAGGAAATAGTAAAGATTGAGTGTTTATGCCTGTAATAGACATAAGTGGAGAAGTGAAAACGAAGAGAGAAGGCAGGAAGGATAGTGAAAAGATAATAGAGCGTTTGTCGAGAGGTGACAAGGAAGGCAAGAGGTGATAGATGAAGATACAGGCAATAAGGAAGGAGATGATGTGAATAAAGGAGGAATAGGGGACATGAAGAGAGAGGATCAAGAAAAGAAGAAACAGAAAGTACTATGCGAAGTAGTAATAGTCTAGAATAGTTTAAGTTTAGTTTTTAACTTTGAATTTATATGAAATGCATTAAGAAATATAATACTGTAGATTGTAAAACCGAAAGGCACACAATTAATATAATAAAAAAATAAAATAAAAGTACGACTACGGTCGGGGTCGCTCTTAGTCTGATACAGTGTGAGAGATCTAATTGTATGTTGTATTTACCACACAGTAAACATTTTGGAGTCACTTTGCCATCATATGGAAGATGCGTATGATTTTTTTGTCATGAAAGAGTTAATTTACAGTTCTGTTTCGATTCATATGAAATGTCTATTTTATCGGCTACAAATGGCGAAATCACTTCACCTGTCGGAAAGCAAATGAAGATAAAGTTGATGCGAACTATATTGAAGTGCAATAGTGATAGAAACTTCACAAATAAAGACACTGCACCAAATTGTTTACTGGGCAAGATGGCAGAGGCGGTAAAAAACATTCGACTCCGACTGAATTAAATACTAAGATATTTCGTACCAGTCGGTCTAAGGCCTAGGACCCATTGAGGAATATTTCGTATATTAAACTTACCTAGAACACAAAGCGGATAAATTCGGCGCGGTCGGCAGTTACGGCATTACGACTGTGAACTGATTTTATACTGTTGTATTTACATATCTTGTCTTGTGCATATGCATGTTCAAGGAGATGCACCGACAACACTGAATACTCTCCTGCACAATGCCTATGAAAGGATTTTTTAAAATAAAATATCAAGAGTTACTGCATATTGCGTTCAAAGAGTTGTGCCGAGAAACAACATATGACTTTTGCGCATTAATTCCGTAGTGCGTGTGTCCACATTCTATATGAAACTATATGTTCTATAAAAAAAAAATAAGGAAAAAAACAGCGGTAGATTTTAATCTGTAGAAATTTACAGATTTTTTTGCGCGTAGAATTAAAACCGGTGGTGTGTGCATGTTCATATGATTCCATGTGTTAAAAAATTCGTTTATTTTGCGCCATATTTGACACGTTCATTTTGATAACTCTAGTACAATAACATTTTTGTAATAGATACTCGTGCCTATCCAATTTTAGACCTAATCATATCAAAACATATGCATTTAAAACATCTAAGTAGAAGCTGCAACTAGTGGACGAATTTATTTTAATTTAGAATATTACAAGTACTTCGTGCCAGTGATAAGAATTGTTATTATACGCGAGTACAGTTTATTTTCAGCTGGGCATGAATGTTTCTATTTTTTATGTATACACGTTAGCTACAACTAAATATAACCAAACATTCCAGCCATTCTAAATGTGACTTTTGCTGGCAGAGAATGTTGCACTGTTGATAAATTCGAACACGCGGGTGCAGTGGCGAAGGGGCAAGGGGTCAAGTGGCCCGGTAAATCTAATCTGGCATTGAAAATGAAATGGTTCATTAAGCCACATTCCCAACTTCTGTTTTCATTTTTAATTTAATGATATAATCCTACTGGATTTTGACGAATTTAAATTTAATTTTTAATTACTTATTGGGCTTACGTCATGCGTCAGTAATATACATTTTGATAATTTAGTTTTTATGAAAAATTAACATTGAAGCATTTATAAATGTTGTTTTTTATAATAATATTCTTTGCCATAAAAAAATTTAACATTATATCTTACCTTAAATTACCTTATATCTTATACGTTTATATAATGTTTTAAGTTAATCTGCTTCTTTTGTAGTATTTCTAGTGCCAACACATTGACAGATAGCTAGAGTTTGTAGGTTATAATTTAAGAATGGTATTTATGTATGTAGGTTGTACATATGCATACAGATTTATTTTTTAACTTAGAAAGTATGGAGTATAGTATTTCTATACCTACAGCGACAAGGAAAATTAAAATCAAAATTGTGCATTCCCTGCATACTGGCGCTTATTGTCTTGTGCTATATAATTTAAATTAAAATGAAAATTAGATATAAAATTAAAACAGCGGCTGGAATTGATACCTTACAGTTACCCAATGACTGTACATTTTATCAAAACCAAAAATTATCTTGTAAAATATTTAAGAAAAAATGGAATTTTAGTTAAAAATTTAAATAAATTATTTTTGAGGTGAAACTTCATTCGCCACGGTTAGTAAAATTCAACCTGTAAACATATCCTGGTCCGAATATATAATAACAACCAAATTCAGAAAATAAAACGCTAAAAATTGAAATTGAAATTGAATTTCTTTACAATTTAACTAAAAATAAATAACTAAAAAAAATTTCTTCACTTTTAGATTGATTCACAATTTGACAATCAACTGTCAAACGACATTTGTGCACATAGTAGTAAAAATTCGATAGAAAAAATTTTTTCCACAATTTTTCAATTTTCCTGGTGAATTTTAAAATATTTCTCTTTCTAATAATCGTATACTATAGTAATAACCGTATAGTAATACTCTGAGTTTTACGAATATATAAAAAGAAATGAGCCAAATCGGTCCAGCCGTTCTCAAGTGATGCATTTACCAAGGAACAGCATTTAATTTTTATTTATATTGATAGATAATCAATTTAAACATAAAAATAGTGGTCAAATAACAAAAATTCCCGGAGAGCCAAATATTGGTGGAGAGCTGGGGTTTACCATTACAAATAAAGTTTTAAAAATCCCCATCGATTCTATATGTGCTTCAAAAGTTATTCGGGGTCAAAGGTCAAAATTTGAGGTTTTTGGGATTTTTCTCAAAAACGGTAAGCTTTATCAAAAAAAACCTCAAACTAAAGTTGTAGATCTTAAAATTCTCTACAAAAATGGTCCTTATGTTTTTTCCCTAAGAGTTACCATTCCTGAGATATCGCGATTCTAAATTTGATATTTCTAATAAATACAATTGGCGTTTGTAAGTAGCGTTCATATCACAGGTAAGTATTATGTGTACATGTTGTAATACTTCATAAAATTAAACATCTGTCAACAGTCATACAATTTTTTTAGTAAAAATTTAGAATGTCGTATAATTTTAATTTGTCCCTTTACCTTCTTTAGTTATCCGTTGTCCCACGGTCTAGTCCTAGTGCTCCCTTTAGGGTTTTTCTGGTCAAGGTTTTTTTGGTAAGTATATTAGTCACGTACCGTGTACTGTTATTTATCGATATCTGTCAATGCAAATATTACACTAATCACTGCTGAAATATGACAGACCTGGCTTGCATATTTTGTAAGAATTCAATCCCCCCGCCCCTCCCGCCTCGTTGCGTCACGCAACACGACAGGCAAACATCTGTGCTATTTTGTTTGTTTGATTTTATTATCTATGATTTAATGTCTTCAATTTTACATATAAATATGTCATTTTTATTATATTTAGACATGGAAGTTGTCTTGTTTTTTGAGGTTTTTAAAAGCCGTCTTTTAGTCATTCACAGTATCATTTTTAATTTAATTTATTTTTTAAGTATGCTTATTTGTTTTTAGAACCTTACAAGGTCTAATGTTTTAAATTAAAAATATTAAATTAAGAAAAACTATAATATATTATAACCTCAAAAATGTGACAACCAATCAAACTGCGGTAGAATTTATATTTAAATGAAGTCAGTTTGTCAAAAATTAAGAAATAATAACAATTTCTATTGCTAATTGTTATTCAAAACAGCAATTTTAATTATTCCACATTCAACTTTGTCCAACTGTCAAAATTTATATCACTAACGACGCATGCGCGTCAAGTAAATTAACTAAACTGAAATTAAAACACGAATGTGACAAGAAATGCCTATTCTGAAACCTGAAATCTGGATTAAAATATTAAATAAAAACAGTCAATTTAATATTAAAACAGTGTGTGGGATTGAGGCTTAAATGTAATTTTCAGCTTGTGAAATAAGCAATGCGTTTAATATAAATAATTTTATTTCTTTATATTTCACAAGCTGACACTTTTATTTTAGGTTAAAACCGTAAATTACACTAAAACTCAGTGAGTGGCAATGGGGTTTAAGTATACATTGTATATTTTATAGGGCAAGACGACTAGATTGAATGCAATTTAAGACAAAAAATAAGAATATGAATATGAGGCATCTGCTGAGGACCCACTTATTACATTTCCTACGGGTTCCATAAATCATTATTTTTTTAAATATATTTATAAAACGTCGGCCTATTTCCGATGCTAAGTTCTATCACCAACAATCTCCTGCAATGTTGTCAGTTTTTATAGCGTCGCGCCTCGTATATGTGGGTTGCACCACTGCATAATAATTTTATGATGTTGTAAGCTCTCACATCATCATCTTTGGTACAACCAAACCCAGAAAATATAGCTCTGGTCCGGGGATCGAACCTGAAGACACAATTGTCTGGCATCAAGCATCAACGCTGTCGACCACTGTCTTCTAGGTCTTCAGTCTACACTGATTTCGAAATACGTAATAGAATACGTTTGTAAGAAATATTACGGGACTAATTTTTGACCAAATAATTAAATCCTCCACAGATTAAGCGTTCACTGTGTCATAGATAAAATATTAAAAAGAGTACCCCTATATACATACAGGGTGTCCCAAAATTCAACGATAAGCGGGCATCAGAGGGTGGTCCTGCTTATGACTACACGAGAAAAAAAGAAGAAAAAAATTTATCTCATTTTGTTTAGAAATTGCAAAAAAAAAAAATAAAAATCTTTCGAAAATTGAAACACCTTAAGATGTTTTTAACTACCAAGACCACAATTTTTAAAATATTTCTGATTTTTTTTTTGTATCGGCAACCTAAGTAGCACTGCTATCCACCACAACCATTAAAAATCTCAGAATGCCTGTAGTTTTTACACAAAAATCAATCGAAATTATTTTTTTCCCTTAAATTTTTAAAGATTTTTACTTTCAGTCCACTTTAACTCATCGTGGTGTAAAAAAAAAGTATGAACACTACTATGGCAAGTTTTTTTAAAAATTGGCGCAACTCTTCAGGATTCCAAAATGATATAAGGAAAACAAGCAATAGAAAAAGTTATGCATACTATTTCTAAACAAGAACCATATTTCATAAATTGTTGTTGTTGATAAAAAAAATTTAATACTTATAATGTAAAAACAAACCAATTTATTCACTTTTATTAACGCTCAGGCAGGGCCAACAGATAGTCGCTCAAAAGTCAAGGTGATGCTCATTGTTTTCTTCGATATTCGTGGTTTGGTGCATCATGAATACGTTCCAAGAGACCAACGGTCAATTTTATTTGGCCGCGTTGAAGCGTTGGCATAATAATCTGGAAATGGCCAGATTTATGGAAGAACAATTTGTTGATTTTTTACATTTGCATAGAGCGATAGTTGCAGCCGAATTATAGCAACCAAGAACACAGTAAATAATATCTATTATCCTCCGTATTCACCAGATCTGGACCCGTGTGACTTCCGTATGTATCCGAAACTAGTATTGCCACTCCGGGCTGCCCGTGTTGAATCTATTAAACTCATAAAGCAGAAATCGGCATGCACTACTGAAATGGACTGATTCAATCAGCTACTGTAAACACGTGGGTTAACAGATCTTGCTCATATTTGGCATAGTAATTTTATAGTGCTACCAACTTACAGGAAAGAGTTGTATACAATAAATAGCGTAACCTTTTAACCACATACATACTTCCGTTATTTTTTGAACGCATCTTTATGCATGTTCCTCACTCTACCTTACCTATTTTATTTCCTCTTCTTTCCTAGAGGTGAACAAATTATTTGATCAATAAACTAGACTAGATGCGGCCCTGGCTTAATGCATACCCTGTTTTCACACATTCTTGATCTTTAATACATCGCATCAAAGCGCCCCCCGTCTCTGCCAACTATCGTCCATTGTCCATCGTGCATCATCCGTGACACAAGTGACAAAACTAGTTATTTTTTATTTAAATCAACTTGCAAGTTCACTTCTACGAGCGACATGCCTTCACTAAATAAATTGTTATAAATCGAGCTCATCTCACTCTCAGTAAAGCAGTGAATAAAGCAATACGATACAAGAAGGGTTAGAAGGACGTTGCAGGGGAAGAAAGAGGGACAGGACAAGCTAATAATACGCAAAACAATACGTTATAAAGGGTTGAACCGTGAAATGAATATATTTTATGCTAGAAATAACAAAAGGGTTGTTTTCAAATTGAAATTTATTGTATATTTGTGTTTTAATATTCAAAAATAGGATTTATGTTAATTTAAATGGTAAAATGTTCGATAAAACATTTGGATTTAAATAATTTGTCAATTTTTTAATTATCGTTGCCATATGTTAGTATTCCCGTACCCGTGCTTGCCCCATAGGTTTCCATTCATAAAGATTTACTGGTTTTTATCCGTGGATCGTGCGTAATGTTTTGCGCTTGCAAAGGGTTTAGTGAGAAACATAACTTAACTTAAAAAGTTAACGCTGAGTTCACACTCAATGTGCCAACCGAAACCGAGCTTCTGCATAAAAGCCGCTTTACACGAACACTAAAAATCTGGAAGTCGGATCTGAAAGGTGGTGAAGCTTAGATCTGATCGAAAAGTATGAGAAGTAACTTTGTGCTCAATTACTATGGCAAACATATGCAAGACCTGTCGACCATTTTGTTTACAGCAGTTGGTTAAATCAGTTCACTTCAGTAGTGCATCATAATTTTGACAATAAATGAAATTATTGACCAAAGAGTTTGTCTTAAATTTTCGGTTGCCAACGGAAATTCGTGTCCTGACACCCCAAAAACGTTATAAAAGCCTTAAGGTCTAAGTTCTAAGCCTCAGTTTCATCAAGAAAACGTGCTTACAAATGATACAATGCCTTCAAGAAAGACCGACAGATCGTCAAAGACATTCCTCGTTCTGGACGACATTCGACTTCTTCAACCGATGAAAACATCGAAAATGTGAAAGAAATTGTAGTCCTCAATCGTAAGCGCCATTCCATCTTAAAACAGATTGTTTCAAAAGAGCTGAAATTCAAAAGCAGTACCGCGAGCAGACATGCCGGATCGCACTAATTCTGATCCCACTTTCATGGAACAAATTATAACTGATGACCACCAGTAAACATTTTGGAATCACTTCGCCATCATATTGAAGATGCGCATGACTTATTTTTTATGAAAGAGTTCATTTACAGTTCAGTTTCTCACGGCTTTTTAACGGCTACAAATGGCGAAACCACTCTATCTGTCGGAATACAAATGAAGATAAAGTTAATGCGAACTATAATTGAAATGATATAGTGATAGAAACGTCACAAAAAAGGAAATTGTTTACTGAGTAGTTTGATTGTTATATAAGTTTGATATGCAAGCAAGTCAACAGACATAAGAATAGAGGACAAAAGACAATCAGAAACCGAGAAAACTACGTCAAAGTCGCTCAAAAGTAAAGAAGATAATCACTGTTTTCTTCGATATTCGTATGTTGATGCATCATGAACTTGTTCCAGACGTACGGACTGTCAATAAACAATACTATTCAGTGGTATTGAAGCGTTTGCGTGAGAAGATCCGTCAGAAATGCCCAGATTTGTGACAGAACAGTTCATGCATTCTACACGACTATAAACTAAACATAATAAATACTAATCCATTAACCAGCTCTGGCCTCGAGCCTCGATTCTTTATGTTACTAATTAAACTAAAATTGCCGCTCTGGTATATCCTTTTTAACTCAATTGAAGTCATAAAGAATAATTCGTGGAAAAGTAGAGGGCCTTACCGCAGGCATCCGCAGAATTGCTGGCATAGGTGTGTTGCATAAAATGAGGCCTACTTTAAAGGCGCCAAATAAATATGGATGCATAAATAAAAATTATGATGTTTATTTAACAATTTCCGTTACTTGCATGTCACTCATATTAAACAAAATATGTTAAAAATTGTGATAATTATATGTTCACCATCTTGTAAATATATATGCTACTCGCAGTTGACTGAATTTTTGTCAGTTGCGAAGAGCAGTTGCGTTACCATTTCGCAGCGCTTCCGAGTGGTTGTGTGTAAACCTCGCTAATCATGATATTTAATACATAACAGTTCTGCGTACGAATTTTTGCAAGTTTACTTTGTTCCTACACTCGAGCCCACGTGACCTGAAGACCTCGACCGTGAAGCAAAACGGTTACGGGTCGTGTTTTGTTTCAACTGCAGGAGTTGGTTTACTGCAAAACTGTTAAATACATTTCTGGTATACTCCTCTTACCATTTACCACATCCGACAAAAAATGTTATTTAATATTTTAAACATCAAATTATGTAACGCAAACGATACATAGATTTATATCAAGTTACCGTTAAATTATTGTACTACTGCAGTAACGTAGCGACTGGTGGCAGAATGTACAACTAAACATTTTTCTGAGTGACTGTAGCGCTGTATTTACTAGTAATTGTCACTCTGGTGGCAAAAAATTTAAACATTTTAAATGTTAAACTCATTTTAATTTAATTATCGTTGTAAGTATTGTTGTAACCTTAAGAGAAGTAGAAAAACATTTTTATTACCTTCAATACACCTACACGTATCACTTTAAAGGAAACCTAGTAAAACTTAATCTAAAATATATTCACTTTTACATAAAACCGTTTAATTAATTATATGATTCGTAAGATTAGCTACAATCCTTTTATTCTGAAAATTAGGTTTTCATTTTTTTAGACTTATATTTAAGAATACCCGATATTAATTTAAAGTCAAAATATTAAGAATTGACTCAGTGACGGAATGTTGAAGTGACTGCCGTCCATATATATGATAGTGTTTTTATAAATCAATGTGCAGCATAACCAAAAACTAATCAACCGATCTAGTCCGAATTTTAATCGATAAGCAAAGTAAAAATCGAAACGCATCGTTTTAAATATTAAAGCTATTACTCGCATCTTTTTTTTATACTAATTTTCATGCAGATCGTTGTCAAAGTTTTAGGCATAGAAAACATGAAAAAAAATTTTTGTGGCTAACTTCAAACAGATATCAAATAATGTATTGATTTGAATAGCTAAGTTTAATCTTATAAAGGATGAAATCTAGTGCTTTAAACGAGACGAGATAAAATGAGAGTTTCATAAATCTCGCCTCGCTTTCGTTAGTTTAGAAAGAAATAGGTATCGTTTTAGTCTCGGTCTCGTCGTAATCGTTTATCTCGTCACATCTCGTTATTGTGAGAACTTACTCCTAAGATAGTCCTAAACGAAGTAATTCATCATAGTATTTCGACTAATTATTTTCTTTATTCTAAATTTTTCACACACTAAGCATATTACCATTAATTGAATCAAATTTAAAAAAAAATTAAGCGTTGAAGAATTTTTTTTTATACACTTCATTTAATTTGGGCTTTTTTTCAGGCTTATATTACTAACACCTACATTCAACGACATCTTTGCGGCAACTGAAGCCTAAAATGTCTTCAAACAATCGCATTGCAAATAATTAATATTCACATTTATTTTCCATAAAACATTCCTTTCTTTCAACTACAAAATGTTGTAAAAGAAAAATTTTAAAATAAAATATTTAACAAATGTTTAGCAGATTTTATATTTCGTAAATGTAAAGGTTGAATGTTTATGTTGCTTGTTAGTTTATTTCTCTCGAATTTTTTTTTTAAATAACGTCAACGAGACCAGAAACCAGACTCTCGGGTCTCGCAGTATGTGGTCTCAATAGTTTTATCAATAGTACCGTCTCAATAGTTTTTAGAAATGTCTCGTCCTGTATCGTCTCGGTTTTACGAGATTCTCGTGCTCGTGTGAAGCCCTAATGAAATCGTATAGTACCAATAAATGTATAATATATTAGCACCACCTCTATGTACGTTCTGGAAATTTTGGGAGCAAACCATCATCAACATCTATCTAAATTGAATAAACACCGATCCCAGATACATTAACATCGATGTACCGGATACCATGTAAAATTTACATCTTCAAAATGTAATGTGTAAGTACTACCAGCTTGAATTAGTTGAAGCGGAAATGACATTAGCTTTATTCAAACACAAAATTATTTATTAAAAAATGCTTTATATTAAAAAATAAAATCAAATAATAAAAAAACAGTCGTACAAATATATGTCTCACAAAAGATAAAATAATATATTACTAATTAACCAAGTGCTTTTATCATGAATAAGAAATGAATAGTAAAAATTAAAATTGTAAAAACGGTGCCTATAACCAAGTCAACTTAAAGAAAACGTTAACTTCACGTGGTTAGATCTTGCAGACGAACGTTGATGCAAGGCGCATTTGGTTGCAGAGACAACTCACCAGACCTCAAAACCTGCAGAGCTCCATCGTACTCTACCGTGAAGTCAGATGACGACAAAACCCTGGGAGGCGACAAAATTTCCATTCTGCCAGACTCTTTGAGTTGCCAATGCTGTAGTAACGGAGTTGGCGTGATGAACGTGATCCCAACAAGGCCACGAAGGAAGTAACCCCGCACGCAATATGACACTCCTGCAGGAATCAAAGCATTCCCTTTAGATCCTGTGCAATGTCTGAAAACAACTCGCGCTTGCAGCATCCGTGCAATAAGAGATTGAGCGCGGTTCAACTCATTATGGTCCACTTCTTGAAATGGTGAAATTTTCGTGTGACTTCCAGCAGTTCGAATCTCCATCCCGTGTTCCAACAGCGTTTCTTGACTTCGTTTCAGTTGAGCGATTATTTGCCGTTCTACGAGATCTTCTTCATAGGTTCCGTTGTAAGACGACACTGGAGTGATTTGCCCCGCTCGCAGCCTCGAATGACTCCTCCCACATGGCCCTCCCGTCATCCAACATCTTCCTCTATTCCCACAGTCAGGGTCACATAAACTGTAGCCGCGATCTTCAGCATCTCCCAGTAGATGCTGCATCTCGTCATCGTTTTTGCCGTCCTGCCACTTTGTCTCAGTACTCGGTTTGTTCCAATCTGAGTCCTCATCAATAGTTGTGTCTCCGGTGCCTTTATTACGAGTTCTTATATTTTTACAACACCATAAATATTTGCAAACTTTGCATAAAATAATGAAAGGAAAAGCAATGAAGAAAATCAGATTTAGTAAAAATTGAGTACATTGCTTATGGGTTCGAACCGTTCGCTTTCCAGTGTCAGGATGAATGGGGAATCCTTGGGAGTCCGTTATTACGGGTCTGTGCTTCAAATCATTCTCATAATATTTTTCTAGCGAATTCTTGGGTTTACCATAAGCATCGATGCTCCAATTTCCTACCATAGGGCTCCAAACAAGACCAATAAGACCTTTTGTAAATCCCATCAACAGAAGGATCAGAAGGGCTGCACCAGTAAATATCAATATATCAAGGAGTAAGCATGAGGAAACCACGTACATTACGTCAGGAGGGGATCCTTGGAAACCAGCGGCGTGCTGGTGTTCGGAACTCATTTCGTTACAACGTAACGCGTAAGCACGTGGGATAGCTGCAGAGGAAATGCAAGCGCACAAGCAATGCCACACACAAAGACATCTGGACAAAGGTTCCACTCGAATTCTCCGCATCGCAAGCAGCTCCCTGTGGGCATTTAACACTTCCACGGAACAGTAGAAAGCATTCTTGTACGATTCAGGAGGCCCAGGCATGCGTATAGTAAAACTGCGAGACTTTTGAGGAGATATAACGCTGCTATTCGCTTCCAAGTGTCCCCACGGATATGGAAGTCCTGGACCACAGTCAGATACTCTTACGTTGAACACCGCTGATGCGAGGCCCATGTTGGTAACGCAGATACTAACAACTGTGTTTAACGCGCAAGATCCATCAACGACAGCTTCTGTAATTCGTGCAGATGTACCAACTCGGACGACTGTATTGAAATCAGCTCGAATTTGACCTTCAAGTGCGTAAGACAATGGACCATCACGTACAATGGATGCCTGTGATCCCTTCACTGCATCTTCTTTAGGCAGCACTCCAAAATGTTTGAGGAAGTGTTTCAATGGTCTGTGGCATTGTTCTGCTTTCTTATCTTGTCGCCAAAGCTGCATCGGCTGATTAGCCAGACAGTTTTCTATCTCTTGGGCTCGACCATTTGATAGCCCCATGGCTTTAGCAAATGCTTCAAATGCAACTCCAGCCCTGCCACATTCAGGACCTATTAGACTATCATTCAAAATCAAGTACTCTTCAGGTCCTCCTACTAATTCCGGATATTTGGCTGCTTTAGCTGCTGGAATTGGCTGTGGAATAAGTAGTCTATGATGATGAGGGTCAATCTTTGGATGACTTGGACGTAACAGTTGATCTGCATTCGAATCTATTTCTGGATAAAATGTATATGTGAAGGATATTGAGTCTTCATCAGTAGACCGAGGCTTGCTAGGACCTATATGGACAGGAAATGAAGTAACCATCAACCAAACATCAGGAGCTCCTGAAACTGAACGTTTTTCAAAGACTTGTAGTCCAACTTCATGAACTAATACTGGAGGATCCAATGTATACACTGTATACCTGAAATAATTCAACTTAAAGTTAAAAATTAATGAATAACAATTTATAAACTGCATACCAAATTACCAGCTTACCAAATTTCGCTGAATTTCATGCAGTGGGCTTGATCCGACGATAAGTGTTTAGAGACGAATGTTTTGTTTTTGACGTCGTTATCACTGCAATCTATAACAGAAGGAGACACTTGTCGGCGAATCATTTTCTTAAGTTCTTCTTCTTTCAGATCGTTGTTAAATTTGGTATGGGTATCAACGTTGGGTAGTGGAAAATGTATATTTTTCAACGGATAATTCAATACGCTAGACGTTACTAGAGGTTTCTCATTGCTATTGAAATTGTTATTTTCGTTCAACGTGTTTAATTTTTCCAAATAATATTCAGGAATTTTTAAATTATTGTCTGCTAGTTCAATAAATCTTAATTTATCGGCAGTTGTCAAATGATTGTTTTCTAGAATGTCATCATTAGGAGGACGATGCAGCCTAGCGCTATTAATAGTTCTCAAGTCTCTGGGTTTTCTTTGATAAGTTTTCGGAAATATTTCCTTTGCCTTCTTATGAAGACCAGTTGGAAATGATTTTGCTAGGTTTAACTTTAGAACTGGGATACCAAGTGATCCTACTTCTTGGTTGTAATAATCTCTGTTGTATACCGGATCATTATTCAAGTCATTCACTTCCTCATTGAAATCGTTAAATAAGTAATCCACATCATTTTCTCCATCTTGTTTCTTATTTTCTTTTATTTTTATTTTTTGTTCTAACAATGAAGGATACACTTCCTTATTATTTAAATTTACGTTTTTTTCACGGTAATTTTCGAAATAATCAATTTCTGGTAAACTATTCATATCTCGATCATTACTTTGCATGTTATCATTCTCGACGGCTGAGTTTCTAAAAGTATCCTTTTTAAGAAAATGTATTTTACCAACATCTTCATCATCGTATGACATGCTTTTTGCTCTAATCTTCTTGTTATAATTTCGCAATAGCTGGTCATCTTCCTTTTTATTGTCTTTCACATGCATCAGTTTTGAATTCCGCTCTTCTTTAAAATTCTCTTTCTTGCAATATTTACTGTTCTTGTTTTTCTTTATATGGCAATTTATTATATTGGAATGAGTTTGGTCAATAACTTTTTCCTTAACTTCATTATTGGGTGCTGCATTTTCTACGAATGTAGTTTTTTCTGAGTTAGTAAATAACTGCTTTAAATTGGAGTTGCTGTATTTATCGTTTCTAGTGTCCTCCACAAAGTATCCTTCATGAGGTTCTTTATCCGTAAGAAAATTCCTAAAATATTTATCTTTACTCTTGCGCTGCTTAATTAATTTCTTTGGAATTGAATTTTCTTCTTCATTCCTTTCGAATTCATCTTCGTTTGCTGCATTTTCTTTGGAATATTGCGTTTTCTTGGATTTTGTTTTCAGTTTTTCATTAGATTGTTTTCTTTTCCTTTTTAATTTTGATTCGTTTAGTAAATGATCATTTGATATTGATCTTAATCTTGCTTGTTGCAACACTCTCTCTAATTCTGCATTTGTTTTCAATATATCTTGATTTATAGATTCAATTTTTTTAGTCGCATCAAATAAATTATTTTCCAGAACGGCATTCGTCTCATAATTATCTATTTGGTTATTTTCACTAGCAAACTCCCGACTGGACCTTCGCTTTTCTTTGTTTTTACCTATCTTCACTTTTGGGTGATTTAGAAATTCATTTTCAGCGTTTAAATGTGAAATGTAATTGTCATATTTCATTGGTTTGTCGTTCTTGTTATAGTCTTCATGGCTTAGCGCATTGTCTTGGCTGTTGTCTTCATCGTAACTTTGAATTTGACGGTTATGTATAAAGAAACTTCCTTTACTAAAATTTGAATCATTTTTAGCAGCGATGTCATCACTCTGAACACATATGCAGCAAAAAGTCTGGAAATTAGAGTTTATGAAATGTGTTTTCTGCGGAAATAAGACCAGTAAAGAGTAACCAATAATTACCGTTCCGAATGATTTTCCCATCACTTGTTCGCTTCCACATACCGGTCCTAAATTAGTTACACTCCGTGCCACTAGATGACTTATTGGCGTTGTCAATGAATCCTCAGTAACATCTTCCTCCGACGGAATCTCTGCTTTATGTTCATTAGGAACAGACGCGTTAGCAGCATCAATTGGTTTAGCTATTACGGTTTTCTGGCAGCCAGGAAAGTCGGGATTCCATCTCGGAATTACTTCATCAGTTACTTCCCCATTCACAATCTTACAAAGTCAAATTAAATCGATTATATTTGCTATTGAAATGATTATGATTATACAAATATTTAGAAACTACATTGGTGTTCAAATAGGTTGTCTATTGATCTATAAATTTACTAATATTTGTTCTATTGCAATGATAAATGTCTACTCTTCTCTGACTTTACTTTCTTTGCAAAATATGTCCAAGAAAATAAAGCGGCTCGTATAAGAACCCGAAAAGTTTAGATATACTTTCTACTTCTTAGCTTCGACGTATAATCAATTGAACCTAGTTTATATTCTATCACGTCCTTGGAGAGTCATTCAGTAATTCATTTAGGGAAATAGCTCACTGGGTGAAGTTTTGAGACAATAGAAAAAGTCTACTATAGTTCGTAGGTGAAATGGTTTCGCTGTATGTAGATCATAACAAAGAAATTTCATATGAACATCTCAATTGTGAGCAAACTCTTTCATGACAAAAATTCATAGATTTTAATAAATATGATTTCGAATGGAGTCCAATTCGAATATTTATAATTCCTTACGGGGATTATTACTCTGGGCGTTAATCCAGCACTATTAGATAAATTTGATATATTTAAAATACACACCAATGGGCTTGTGTCCTCATTTTTTAGTGGTCGATTTTTCAATTGTTGATTGAAATTGACGTTAATAAATATGTATTGGCGTGTCTATTTTATTAAATAGCTAAATGTTGACGGAGATATAGCAATTAAAAGTTTCAATTGTAGTTTTAGCGCTAGAAATGGTCGGCCATATTTTTATGACGTGAAATGCATTTTAACTTCAGTTATTTGTTGAGTAGGTCAGTGCTGTGGTAATGTTCTGTAGCTGTTGGTAGTCAAATAATCAAGTCAAATCAAAGAATAATAAGTTTTTATTTTATTTAATCCTACTAAGGCAGACATAATATTGAAATTTGATTGTTTCTTGAAATAGCTGTAAATAATATTTGCTATTTTGATATATAAATACATAAAGCAGAGATTTATGATCTGTAAGGTTGGTAACCTTACACAAGGATTGTGATGTCACATGCACTTGGAATGTGTACAACGTTGAATCCCTTTAATAATTAAAGGGAAAAAATGACTTTTCTAATTGTTAATATCTCTTAGCATATAAGGATTTATTAAAAAATAATTAAACATTTGAGGTTCTAGTAACCCACTTTATCAATATATAGTACACTTTTATAGAAATTAAGACAGGACACAAGCCCATTACTCAGAAACGTAATTAGTTAGTTATTAATCTACCTGCGAGAAATGAAGGTCGTAGGTCAAGAAAGGTGTTCCCTGCATCACTCGTATGACGTAAGGATTTAAAAGTTTTGCTTTGCTCCTTGTGATTGGATCAAATATATGGTCTAAAGTAACGTATTCATCTCTGGATAGAGTCTAAAAAATAGTCCTATTAACACAAAGTAACAACAAAGCATGATCTAGCGTCCTCTGTCAATTCATCTTACTTGCTTTGGGTTGTAAATCTTCATGGTCACGACCAATTTATTACGGCAAGCGTTGATTTCTGATTTAGCAAATTCTTCGTCCTTATCAAACCCAATGAAACTGGTGAATTTATCAGGGTCGCCGCTGTTGGCGCCTGTGCAGCGCATTAGCTGAGCTTTGACTTCTATCTGAGCACGGTCCGATTCTTCGTCTTCCAACGACGGACTAACTGAACGAATACTGACAAACATTTTTAATAAAATCATAAACGGAAGTAAAGTTTTCATCTTTGTTAATTACAAACATTGTGAACGAACTGTCATCGTGAAATGGAATTAAATTTGGCTGACTTGGCTGGCTTCGCTGTTTGTTCATTTGTTTATTTTGACAGCTTTGACAATTTTTAATTTATCTCGACCCATTTACGATTTCACAGATATTGATCAATTGTGGCCCATAGGTGGAGATAAATACAGCAATACAGTGCTGTCCAGTAGCTGTTCCGAGGAAAAATATAGAAAATATAAAACTAGTGTTCGAGCACATCTTCCAGAGTGAAGTTTAAAGTTTGATCATTTAGTTTGAAGGAATGGATGTTTGTACATTTCAGTAGTTATTTTAAGTAATTCGCTACAGTTTATAAATGCGTTTAGGCCAAATTAGTGGAAGATAGATCTAAGCTGCTCCGCTACAGGTCTACTGAGACAAGTGAGATCACTTGAGGTCGGAATGCCAACGGTAGCTTATTTATACGACTAACCATACAGATGCCACTAAAAACTTTGTAACATTAGTTTTACCAATATACAGATTGAAGTTATAGTTGTATTCGCTCTGCAATTTATCTCCACATGCCCAGGTGCATAAACACATACACAAGAAAATTAGGTAATAGTTTTTTTATTTGATATATTTCATTAATTCAAATACACTGGTAACTTCAATAGACTTACATTTATATCTTAATTGCGACGGAAAAGTTCTGCATGTGACGTTGACTGTGATTGCAGTTCAAGTCAACAAGTATTGATCAATTCTATAAAAAGGTAAAATATTTTTTAATATAATTTAATAAAAATAATTAATAATATTGCGTTTCTTTTTTTAAATTACCATTGTAAAAAGATTACTGCATTTCCGTATGTTTAGTAGTGTTATGTATTTAGTAATAACATGACAAATTCACTATGTAACATTCATTTTATCACTTAATGTTAGGAAACAGACAATATTATTGGTTTAAGTTGACCTTAAATCTCGCCATTTTCATATAATTATCATGAAAGTTGGCAAACGTAATACTGACTTATTAAGATTCAAACCTATAATAAATGTATGTGACAGTTTTCAATAAATGATAAAATATATTCTAAAAGGTTTGAATATATGATAGAATATATTTTAAGAGGTTTTAATATATGATACAATTGCTTTGCAATTGCAAGCACTTCCTATAATATTTAAATTAGAAATATATAAAATAGAATGGCTTTTAAAGATGGGGGGTTTTTGGTACCAGTAGAATATGTATTTCTATTTTGAAGTTCTGGTACACATGCTTCTTAGGAAAACTCAACTTCATTGCATCATTTGTGTCTTTTAGATTTATAATATTAACTTTGTATGCAGTATTATTCATTATTTATATTACTTATTTGGCATTATGTAATTGTAGTTTTGTAAACTTGGTGTACGAGTATGTTGACAAGATGACACGCAGTGATACGAACAGCATTCCGAGATAATGGCAATATGATCGGCAAAAATTTCACAAGACAAGAAGTGAGCATAGGAGGGATAAATTCAGAAGGTAAGCGATGAAGTAGTGAGACTTCACTGTTTTACTATTAAAAACTATTATATGTTCAAACCGTTTACGATCTGTTTCAATTAGTTTGAATCCTAGGAAGCCAGTATTCAGCAAAAGGTATGTTAACACTGAATAAGTAATTTCTATTTTGACCAACTTAGGCCAAATTTTAACGAATGCTATGTAATAATTTTGACGTATTCGTACTATATAAGAAGAATAAAAGATACGAAAATACAATATTTACCATCTAAATTTTTACAATAAAAACATACTTCAAAAAGTCTTTATTTCTCACAAGCCATTGACATATCTCTGTATCTCTGTATCTTCCTGTAACAAAAATCATTTACCAAGTACAATATCGGGAAACAAAAAATTTAAATATAATCTTACATACATACGTAATATGCCACTTAAATAATACTTACTATTATTTTATCAAGAAGGGTCTAATTTTATAGCTGTTCAAAAAAACTTTACCCTTTAAAGATATTTATTAAGGCTTTATAATCCTTTTAAAAGCGTTCTTAAGATGTACTAGAAGTATGCTAATGCGTATACTATGTATAACGCCTTAATAAATATTCTATATATTTTCTTTCTTTTTTTGTATAATGCACACAATAAATATTAATATTAACTTATTCTAATTTAAAAATCATGTATAATTTACTAGGACTTTAATTTAAATCGTAGTTTAAAAGTTACAGCATTGACAATACGTTATCTTAATTACTTGATAATATAACTAGAACAGCAATAGCTAACATATTTCTGTAGTAAAATATTTACAAAATTATTGAGGTAATTGTATCTCGTATAATTGGCTACACTCGGAAGTAAATAACCTTTTCTTGGGCCTTATTCCATATTGCAATGTATTTAGTCGCAATGGACTGCAAACTTTAATATGTGCCATAGGTACGCCAAATACAAACTGGAACAATAAAAATTCCTTAACTTCCGGAGGAAAAACAATATGACATCAGAATATTTATTTAGATTTACGTTAATTGAGCACGCTGATAACTTATGCATTTTGCATCTAAAATATAACTTCCTCCTTTATAAATTGCTCCAACAGCCCCTGTATCTGCCTTTCCCATTACTTCACTATCTCTCAACGAAATACTATTATCTTGCACAGCAATTATTTTTAAAATGTTGTCTTTAAAGATTTCAATTTCTGTTTGCCTCCAAGAATGGGTGGCGCCCTTCGCCGCGTCATACAACAACTCAGCAGCCTTAAATCGGTCGCCTTCTAAAACCGCGATCAATAACTTCTTCTGCAAAGCTACTGGATCTAAATCTATCTCTGATTTCAAAATATTCTTCCTTTCCATTTCAGCCTCCAGTAATTCCTCGAACTGTACCATAGTATTCAACACGAAAGCCTGTGCTTCCGAGTGCGATACGTCTTGTTCAACGGTGCAGCAAGGCTTAGCTTTGGTAATCTTCCTGATTAACACGTCTGCTAAGATTAGGGCTCCATTCGAATTAAACCCGGACCAAGATGTCAACCCACCATCGGAAAAACTATGAGAGTACTGTTGATATGCAGATGACAACATATCCGGTTTAACACTTTCGCCTGTAATCCAATCGTTGATTTGCTGAATTGGACTCAATACTGTGGACATCAACATGCCGCTTCTCTTCCTCATCCAATTTAACGCGTCGTTAATTGGTGAACCGGCGCTAGAGGCAGCGTTGCTGATAAACTCGTACTCTTCTTTTGGAAGTGATCGACGCTTAACGTGATGCGTTCCATTGTCATCTTCCATTGGGTTATTAAAACCGTTTCTTACAATGTCTGTCAACACGTCCTGCAGTTCTTCTTGCTCGTGAGTGTGAATTGTGTTGTCCACCTGTAAGAGAAATTCGTAATTTTAATTGTGTAAACTTATGCATAAACCTACGAAAATTGATAAATTCAACGAAATTAGAGGACCTTGAAACTCAAAATTGTGTTTTGCAAATATATATTTGATTCGACACACGTCCCTTTGCTACAAGGAAAAGCGCTAGGACTATTTGAAAAAAAGTAAAAAGAACATTATAACGTTAAGGAAAGTATAACAGTGACTCATTTTATTTTGTTGTTGATAATTAAACAATTAAGACTTATCTAGGATATTACATACCTTGTAATAGTGGTCCAATGTTGAATTACACACGGTGACATCATCACTCACGTACTGACCACGCCCCACTAGTTCTAGATCGACTTCCGTGTTGTATTTCTCCAACTCACTGAAACTGACGTCCGTCACATTGACCAGTTTGAAACCCCACATCGCGTAGGGGCTGAGCATTAAATCGCCATCCCTTATCTTGTTGTACACAATGTTCGTGTTTATAGGTTGACCATTCTCTCCCTTCTCGAAAGTGTATCTGATAGTTTGACTCTCACTCGTGATGACGTAGAATTTGTCAATGCACCGGTAATAGGAGTTGCCCATGTGCGTCATCTCCACCCTGAAGTTTCGCAACTTCGAGTCCAACTCCATTTGCTGCTCTTCTGTCCTAGGTCTCAAGTGGAGCTCCAATAAATTGAATTTAACAGCGTTTCTGTTTGGCAGGCTATCTCTGACGTCAGCTTTTACTATTATCTCTTCCCCAGACAAAAGTTTTGCTATCATGTCGTGATATACTTCATTCTTCCACACATAGAACGGCAGATTGGATTTATAGAAACTGTTGAAATCTCCTTTGAGGATGTGTTCATCGTATTTCTGTATAGACGAATTATATTCCTGCACCTTGGATTTTAAGTTCGTTATTTTAGTTACTGCTGTTGACACCAGGTTTTGTATGTTGTTCTCTAAGTTCAGTTGTGCTGGAAGGCGGTATTCCTCCAGGTAGAAGTGTGCGAATGGGAACACCCACTGCTTGAATCCATTGACAGCTCGCTCATACTGTCCCAGGACTATGTTGGACTGAATCATTAACTCCAGGCTGTTTAAGGCACTGGCCAGTTTGGAATCTGTGACAGTTATACTGTCAGCTGCTGGAGAACTGATATCTGCAATGTAATCAGCCAATATCTCCTGATCCTGGTAGCTCTGTATTCTATCGTATACATTGATGATGGTGCTCATGACTTCGCCAAGCTTCTCCACGCATCGAGCTAGATTTTCTTGTACGTCAAATCCTTTAGTGAATTGTTGCATTTCAAGTTTCATGTCCTTTATGATGGTCTGTATCTGCCACTGAGACACAATGAGAGCCACCTCGGATTTTGTTTTCAATTTATTCTCCAAATCGTTTATAGCATTCTGCATTTCTCGGATCAAGGGGATCAGAGTATTATAAATTCTTTTCTCGTATTCTTCCAGAGCGTCCATTTGAGCCTGTGCTTTTCTAATTGCTGCACTCATGTTTGCCATTTTATTTCCTTTGTTTTTATTGGTGCTGTATACATCAACGGATATATTAACAACTTGTGTTTCTTTTAAGAAGTTGTTGATCATCTTTGATGCAACTCTCGCTCTTGGATCGGGCTTCTTTATTTCATCTTGTAATTCCACTTCTTCGATTCTTAAATCTCTGTAGAAACTGTCTTCCAGCAATTGCACTTTGTCGATGTTCAGTCCATCATCGGTACGTAATTCAGATAATTTAGTTTTTGTTTCTGTTATTTTGATCCTTGTGTTACCCAGTTCATCGGGATACTCAAACAATGTCGTATATAGTTCATCCAAACGGTTCTCAAACGTGTTTACCTTTTTGTTTCTAAATAATTTTAACTTATTTCTGGTTGATTTCAAGACATGCTTAATTGCAGGAGGTAACCTGAACTCCTTTTCTTGCGTTATTGAGTTATCCAACAGTAATGATTCAGCAACAACAGTTTTTCCTCCTTCCACGGTACTGATAGTTGCTCCTACAGGACCCAGCATACTAACCGCCTGACTGATTCCTTGAACGATGCCAAAGAACTTTCTCAACAACAGTGTTCTTTGTAGTTCTTTAGTTTCGTCAACCAACGAATCTATTTCGCTGTGCAGTTGAACGTTTACTTTGTTCACTTCCGGGGAAATCTCGTCTTCAATAAAATTAACGGCTTCAGATATTTTGGAGTTGATTTTGTTCTTGTAGCTACTTTTGCTTGAATTTACGACATCTAATTTACTGCTCTCACGAAGCTTTTGAATGTTATTTACCGACAAATCTAGATATTCGTTAATATCGATGATTAAGTTAGATTCAGTTGATGTCTTTATACTTAATATTTTGCTGAAAGTTGCGGTGTAGAGATAACTCAAAACTTTCTTATGCTGTTGGCTTTTCTCTGTATCCTTTGGCTTCTTTGCGTAATCAGCGATTTTTCGCAATAGCCTCTCGTAAAACGGCAGCAAATCAATATTATTTAAAGTGTAAAAATGTTTCTCTAGTCCTTTTAGCTCACCCAGGTATCCCAGTGTACCGTATAAGTTTGTAACAGTAGGATTCGTATCCAACTCATCCAGAAAAGCAAACAAATGTTCATTTTTAAACCGATTCTTTAGATTTTCTCTTAAATAACTTCTATACCGAGTCAGAGTTAAGGAAAAGTCTGGCAAATGAGCTTCTCCAGGAAGTTGTCTGCCCGAAGTATTTTCATTATCTAGTCCATTGATTCCAGATGCAGCTTTGATGTTTAAGCATTCTAATTCTGTATCTTCCCAAGACATTTTATCGTCGGAATTAATTTTCCAGCGCTTTTCTCTCACCTGATATTTATTACATCCACTGGTACCACCTTCACCACCTAAGCCCCCTTTACCTGACATTCCGAACTCACCATTCTTAGTAACAATTTTGACTTTTGGTGGAACACTTAATGATATTACATCAATTCTTCCTTCATTCCCGCCGAAACCACTTGCGCCACCAGCATTTCCGTTGGTGCCGTTACCTCCAAGTGAGCCATGAAACTTGTATTTGTGATAATACCATTTAAGGCCTTTCCAAATGTTAGTACGGGACCAGCCCGCTCCAACTTTTTCATAAGGCAGTTTTAGCCTCCATAAACCGTCATCTTCACCATCTGGAGTTGGAGTAATGGCATCATCACCTCTGTATCCTTTAGCTCCATGTCCTCCATGTTGTCCAGGACCACCTCGTCCACCATTAGCTGTAACCGATAGGTACTCTTCATTCACAAAACGTTGTCCTATGAATATTACATTTCCTCCGTTTCCACCTGGCAATCCAGGTTTTCCGGGCTTGCCAGGAGACTTAATCGCATGGTCAACGTAAAATGCATCCTCTGCTCTTTCCATTTCATGTGCTACTCCAGGCGAACCATTGACAGATATCTTCCTGTTACCAATTACATGCCATTTTGGTGCTATAATGGCAACTTGCATATTGTCCGTTTCTCTGACTAAGTCTTCATCTACGAACACGGTATTCAAAGCTAGAATCTCAACGGCTTTTACGTTTCCGCCACACATGCTTGAAGAGATATCACTCAATTTAATGAAATCTCCCTTCACCAACAACATCCCCGGCTCCGGACATGATGAAACCGCTCTGCTTCTTAACGTCAAAAACAACACGTTGTTGATGTCATCCAGAATTCTGCTACTGTCGAACACTTTGGTGTTCAAAATGTTGGTGTTTATGTTTAGTGTGGTGGCTATATTGAGAAACTGATGTATGTTCTCCTTGTTTACGTAAATACCTTGCTGTTTCTCACGTAAGCCCCATTCGCTGAGGTTGGCAACATTGTATTTTGTAGTATCTCTTTGGATGTCATATTCTGACAACTTGTGATACAAATCTATGGAGAATTGGTTCCAACTCTTCAACTCGTTAATTGTTGCCGTTGCGCTTTGGAAAGGACTCAACCAATCCAATGATCTCGTCTTCAGCTCCTTGTTACTAACAGACTGCAGGAAGTCTAAATATAAGCCTTTGTTTAATATATTTATTAATCCGTTGTCGATAATGTTGAACTTGAAATTATTTATAACAGAAACTATTTTCATAACGAACGTTTCAGGTTTCTCGGATTCTCCAACCTGGCTGATGAAATCGGACCATGCGCTGTATCCTTCCTCCAGCTCTTGTTGCAACTCCTGGATGTTCTTAGAATTTTCAATCCTGGTGTAATAGTAGGACAGAATCTGCTGGCCAGTGTTTTCTGTGTAAAAAGCAATGTCTTGGTTTATGAGATCCACCATGCTGAATATTACATTCTTAGAAGACTCGGAGACAGTGTAACCAAAATCATTTTGATTCTTCGGAACAAAGCTGATATCGTTATGAATCATTTTCACCAAACTCTTCTTGCCTTCTTGCATTAGAGGAATGTTACTTAGTGGTCCGGATTCGTCTGGTCTTCTGAATATTCCCAGTCTTACATATTTGTCATCATACTGAACCAGCAGGAAGCTGATTAGTGTTACCGCTTTATTGTAGAAAACTCTTTCGCCTTCAGTTATTTCTTTACTCAAATTGTCTTCCAGAGATGACTTTATCGTCGATAAATAAGCCGCAATTTTTCTGATAACAGTCTCGTCGGGTACAACCGTAAATGTTTGTCCCACCTTTTTGTAGTCGTTATTAACTTTAGTTACTACGAGGGCGATTCCATCTCCAAATTTATCGATGTCTTTTACCAGCGTAGTTATATGCCTCACCAACGTCATGAAATCGTGCCGATCAACTCCAGCTTGCACTGAGGGATAGCTTACGACGAAGACCAGCTTCACAGAGTCGGCATAGTCGATGACCTTCTTCACGAAGTACGTCGCAGCGATGTCAAACTCTGCGCTTCTGGTGTCACTGAACCCGGGGCAGTCGTAGAAGGCGGTGTCGGTGGCTGCGTCTACCACCAGCTCGGGGTAAATAGTTTTTGAGGTTATTGTGGAATTGCTAATTCTCTGATCATCTATTATTATATATTCTCCAGTTCCTTCTAATGTTTCAGTGGATATAAGTTTCTGATTGTCGCCGGCTATGTATTGCGTCAGTGTGCTTTTTCCTGATCCTGTATTTCCAAGGAGTAGAACAACATCCTTATGATCTCCGAGGATTATATTTTTATCGCCTTCCTGTAGAAACTCAAATATGTTTTTCATTTTTAATAGATTTTAGTTATTTAATGATTACTATCAAATATTGTTTGTTGAGGTGTCTGCGTTACGTTGATATCACCATCTAAAAGTAATATTTTATGTTAATTACTTTTCACAACTAATAAATTAAATATACTCGTAATGTGGCTAGTATAAAGCAGCTAATAGAAAGTTTTGCTTCTAGTTACAGAGTGGTTTTAATCTGACCAAGACCATTCGGTTCGATTTTATGGCCAGCACTGTATTTTCTGGATTCGGTTGTTAAAAGGTTTAGTTGACTATGTGGTTATATCATAAACTTATTTGGTAGCGGTGTTGTTAGCAGAATAAAAACTTAGAACATAGTAGAAGCTTGTCAGTGATAGAATAATTGTTATACAGGGTGTTTGGTAGCAAGATGCAAAGCCTTAAGGGAATGATAGTTGACACCATTTAGAACTTTTTGAGCCATACATGTCTTAGCCGAAGTCTTCTTATTTATTTTTTATCTATTTTTATGTTATTTTTATAAAAACACAATTTCTGACAGTTAAATGCTAACAGTGACCCAATTTAAGTTGGTATGTTAATTGTTTAATCCCTTGGAGTTTGTCAGATATGTACCTAATCTAATAAACCAAGTTTCAAGCATCTTCGTTATTTAAAAGAAATACTAGACGCTTTTGAAGTTGTAAAAACTTTTAAAATCAAAAAGAAACTGCGCAGTTTATGGCATTTAAAAAAATAAATATAAATAGTTCACTGTTATACCGACAGACGAGCTTTGTATCAACTAAAGAAATATAATTCCTTTACATATTTAATATATCTTAATATTGATTACATCTAGACAGCTGCCACCTTTCGACACATGTGCATAGAGAACAAATAGGAACATATACCTTTCTCTCTCGCACACACTTTTAATCTATAGGAAATATAGGCTATTCACTCTACATATACATATGGTCTAAGGCAAAAACTTAGATTCTATTGTATCCGGTCAAAATTTGTAACAATCTTTACAATGTACACTTGTTACAGATATCATTTTATCCAGTGCAGCACTGTGCTAAACAAAAATTAATTCATGTCTTAAAATTTAGAATGACTTATACAAAATGTGAATGAAATAAAAAGAAAATTGACAAAAAAATGTGGAACGCTTCACGATTTTGCGTGTCATCCTTGCGCAGGGGCCATGCTAATCTTCTCTGTATCGTTCCAATTTTAGTATATGTTCTGCCGAAGCAAGAACAAGAGTAATTGCTTAAAATTTGTATATATAGGACACATCTTCCGTGTACAACAGTAGTGACTGTTATTCAAATTTCAAATCTAAAATTTTATTTAAATACGTATACTTGTGGTCAAAAATGTACTTGTACTATAACTATTATAATTTAAGTTATTCACCTAGCTTAAGATACAATTAGAAAACTTGTTAATTAGGGGATAACAATGCATCGAAATTAGTATAGACTTTTAAAAATATAGTTGCGCCATCTATGCGAAGTCAATCATAATATTATCCAAGACGCAAACTATTAGGTAGAGTTATGTGTATGGTTGCTCGTGTCTTGAAAATTGTCTTTAAATTTCAATAAATAATAACAAATAAATTAATTTGAGTAAATAAAATTGTTAATAATAAAAAAATATATTTTAAAAAAAGTAGCAAAAGATTTTGGTCTCTCTGTATTGATCGGGCTGAAACTGGGCACGTACTCCCGGACGCGATCCCACTACTGCTCACCACGGGGACTCTTGGCTGCTGAGTGTCCTCCCTGGCCCGGTTCGCCCCTCCTTAGACAACCTGAATACCCCAAGCTCCCCCAGGGTACCCATGTTGATGGCGAGCTTAGTGCGGACGTCCAGTCAACATACGCCACCCAGCACCAGAACTCCCGACCTCAAGAAATCCTCAAAACCCGACCTCCGAGTAGCTCAGATTACAGGAGGCGCCACGCTCCCGGTCGAAAGGTAAAGACAATATCGTCAACATAAACGAAACATTTAGGATAGGTTTTTATGTGCATCCTTCTTAAATAAAACTTATCTTGAGAATAAGTCATTGGTAACGCAAAGTACGAAAGTAAATATCTTCTGAATTGGGTTAAGAACCATAACTGATAAAGTTGCCTATCAAAACCTCAAATATTCAATTCTCTATATTCTAGAAAATATTAACGATTGCAATAGTCATTCTTTCCCTTTAATAGTTAAAGGGCTAATAAGTTACAAAAAATGACTTCTGTTGACAACGTCATTGCTACTTCACCTTATTTCCACTATCATTTATAAACTACTAGCTGTCCCGGCCACGCGTTGCTGCGACTAACGTTTTTGTCATATTACATTACATAGCGCCATCTATTGAAAATTTACTCAATCTAGTCAACAGAATATTTACTCAATCTAGTCAACAGATGTCGCCATCATCGTCGCCAGATGTCATATACAGATAATTAATAGACAAATAATTTGCAATAAGATAATATTGCAATCATAAATTGAGATGTAAGCTATCCTATCTTTCAAGGTTGATCAAACTGCACACGGTGTACAAATTTGATTAAAATCGGTTAAGTAATTTAGGAGTCCATCGCGGACAGACAACGTGACACGTAATTTATATATATTAAGATTATATATATTAAGATTACAATCACTGCTAAACGAGAAAACTGCAAAAGAGATGCAGTAACGAATGTCAAAGTTATAGCAGCTGTTGAGTAGAACCATGTTTCAACATAATGTAATATAAAACAAATAATAGTCCAAGATCCCAGGACCGGCAGACATCACTTATTTTCTGATGAACAAAATGTGTAAGATTGAGTAGTGTTAGTATGTACAATGATCGTATGCCTACCTGCTAACTTGACCAGGCGGCCATTTTCCAGGTATCAGGTAAACAAGGTTTATGTCTCACTCACTCTTATGCGCACGGATAATGCCCTCTCGCTCCTACTCATAGCGAAATTAAAATTGGGTCTAGGGGATGTTTGGCCACTTGGATCAATCTGTCCTCTTGTAAAACGTTTTAAAACAGTTGTCTTGTAATACCTTGTATTACCTTGCAGACGCTTTAAAGCTGACAAAAAATTTACTTAAAACTTAGTTATTTTCTGATGATCCATTTTTATATATGTCAGCGAGACAACTGTTTTAAAACGTTTTACAAGAGGATAGACCGATCCAAGGAGCCAAACATCCCCTAGCCCAATTTTAATTCCGCTATGAGTAAGAGCGAGAGCATTATCCGTGCTCATGAGAGTGAGTGAGACATAAACCTTGATTACCTGATACCTGGAAAATGGGCGCCTGGTCAAGTTAGCAAGTAGGCATACAATCATTGTACATACTAGCACTACTCAATCTTACACATTTGGATCATCAGAAAATAAGTGATGTCTGCCGGCTTTGGGATCTCACTCTATAACATTAGTTGTTACGAATTATTCTCTTAAGTTCGTGACGTCATCAACTACTAGGATAACAACCGGAATATTACGCAGTAAAACAAAATTCAAACTTCAAATTGATGTATATCCGTCAAGTTTTGAATATTAAATAAATTAATTTTATTAAGTTTAAGTTTATTAACCTCTATTTAAATACGGAATTAAGAAATCGAGCTCTAAAAAATTATTAGTTATTAGAACAGGTTTAGGGGCAAAATGGTTAACTTTTATTTTGCATATTTTAAAGATAATGCGTATCATTAATCATTAAATTAAAATCTGAAACACATGCAATATTAGAAACGTCAAGGTTTTTTGTTTACCGAGCAGTAACAATCAACGAGAACCTTTAGAATTTAGGAATGAGTACGAGTTATGTTAATATTTTCTTAAGTTTATTAGACATTTAATAGAAAGGAGGTTGTCGTCGTAATATTTTTGTCGCGTTGCATGAGTTCGCACTATAGGAACTCGCATTATAGGGGGTCAAGTGACAAGACTATCACAATTATTTATCGATATAGGAGTGAGACCTTGCGATCGACATATGCTTTGCTTGTAAATATCAAATCAACCACGAGCAAATCCGGTATTCATACCGGAAAACCATTTCCTTTATAATGCATCATTCTCGCACATTGTAGATCCCCTAATTATATAATTAATCCAAGTTTAATTACGGAAGCATAATTTAAAGACAAGACATCAAGAACTGAAAACAGTTTCACATAAATTTTTAAATGGATGAAAACAAAATAAAAACAAGGAGCAGTCTACCAGTTGCAAGAATCGTTATTTATAAATATTATGACTGGAGAGAAAAATGTTTGAATTAAGAAGTTAGACATGATATAATTTTTCTTTACAAATATATGTAATGCCTCGTACAGATTGGTGCGATATAAGCATGGGACATCAAACATTTATATATTGTCATTCATAAGATGACATTGTTTAGACATAAGTTTACCAAATGTGTTGTACTTTTAACGCACGCACTAGTGCGACATAAACATGCAGCACTAATAAAACCCTTACTTATGCTATTTTTAAAAATTGTAGGTAGTATTTTTATAAAACAAAAATGTTTCAAAACAAAGTCGGAACATTTAAAGAAAGTACGATTTTGAATGCGATCTCGAACAAAAGAGTCGAGTACCTACTTAGTCTCCAGTATAATTTCATTGTGCGTTGGCGTTTTTTTAGTTTTGTTTAGTAAATAAATAAAAATAGTTTAACATGGTGTTTAGATGGACTAATGACTAATATTGTTTTATTACATTTTTTCATAAAATTTTTTTTTCTAAAGCAGGTTGAAGGAATGCGTTCGAAATATGAAAGCTTTCGACGTATTAAGTTGCATGTCGCACTATTGTGGACGTGTTGTACAACTTCTTACAATAAATGTTGGATGTCGCATGTTTACGAAAACAAAACTGTTTTTCATTAAATGAAGAAGGAAAGAGCAAAAACAAAATACCTGTCCTTGATCTGAATAGAAAGAAACCGACGGTACCGAGACCTTAATTCGAAGGTAAGATTAGTTAGCAAAAATTACAAATATAACAGTGGGTGAGGTTCTTCTACAGCAACAAGCATATAAAAGAAGGAGTTGCGATCTACTTTTAAGAACGCTGAAGGATATTTATTCTTTCGGTGATGAAAAATACGTTAATACTAGAGCACGGAATGGGCTTGTGTCCTATGTCTTAATTTCAATAAAAGTGTACTATATATTGATAAAGTGGGTTACTAGAACCTCAAATGTTCAATTATTTTTTAATAACTCCTTATATGTTAGGAGATATTAACAATTAAAAAAGTAATTTTGTCTCTTTAATTATTAAAGAGATTCAACGTTGTACACATTCCAAATGCATGTGACATCACAACCGCTGCCAACCTTACAGCTCATCTCTGCTGGATGTTTTTATATATCAATATATCAAATATTATTTACAGCTGTTTCAAGGAACAATACAATTTCAATATTATGTCTGCCTTAGCAGGGTTAAATAAAATGAAAACCTATTATTCTTTACTTGACTTGATTATTTGACTACCAACAGCTACAAAACATTACCACAGCACTGATCTACTCAACAAATAACTGACGTTAAAATGCATATAACGTCATACAAATATGGCCGACCATTTCTAGCGCTAAAACTAGAATTCAAATTTTTAATTGCTATATCTCCGTCAACATTTAGATATTTAATAAAATAGACACGCCAATACACATTTATTAACATCAATTTCAATCAACAATTGAAAAATCGACCACTAAAAAATGAGAACACAAGCCCATTGTTCTCTCTTCCTTTTGTTAACTTTTAATTTTTTGAATTTTTTTATTTTAAAGTTTAGTCCTATTGAAAATTTCAAGTTTGTTTTCTAAAATATAAAAAAAACCTGCCGGTAACAATGTAGGGAAATGCCTATTTATATGCTTCTGATGCTGTAACAAAATACTCGTAGAATCCCTGTTTTCGCTGATTTGGAATAACAATTAAGACTCAAACACACGATGAAGTTGTTAGTTACTGCTGCACAACCACAACTTGGCTGTCATTTATGTGGTTTGACTAAATAGTGTCACAGTATTTCCGCGGCAATGTATGGAGTGTCGCGACTCTTGTCACGTAGGGACAGAAATCTGACAGCGAGATAGTGACAGCTCCGAAAATTAAAATTTCCTTTTTTTATATGCATGTTTGCGATATTTGACACTATGAATACTTCAGTACATTGTTGTGACTTCAACCCAGGTCTAACGATGACATCATGCAGATATACAGAGGTGCCATCTCATCAACTATGCTGATTTGTGGCTTATAGATTAGGACACATGTTTGAGGGACTCTTAGACACGGAGTGTTCAGCACGGGATATTAGACATACAACACTTTCAGATTCAATATTGGAACTTTGACACTTACAGATCTATTAAGAGACCTGAGAATATACATATTCGATTGGAATTGATTATTAATAAAATAATGTAGTATAATTACGAGCCATCCATAAATTACGTCACAATTTTTTTTGGCTAGTCTCTATTTTATATTGCATGTGACGTCACAACGCAATCTGTAGACCCTCCTTCTTGCGTGTGACGTAATTTATGGATGGACCCTTATTAACTTATAATTGAGAGAACCCTGACATTATATTTATTATATTCTTATATTTATTTCTAATTTCTTTTAATGTAACAAAAGTATAATGATACAAAAATAATAAAATACGGCTTTCGGCACGGCTACGACACGGCTTTCAAAAACTAGGTGTATATAAAAGAATCTCTTCTGTAACTATTGCAAAAAGAAAATTATCAAAAGGATACCTATATACGAAAATATTTAAATAAAACCAGTAAGAAACAGTAAGTGTAGGTTATAAGCCGGCAACGTTGCAAATGCCAATTTGAGCGGGAAATTCAAAATCGGAATAAATATTTTATAAAATATAACAATTTATTTGTCAAAGAACCAAATCACGCATGCGTCAACACACGTAAATTTACAGCGTTGCCAAATTTATTATTCCTTTTCCAAAATATTTAATTTGAATTTAAATTGAATTAATATACATTTGATATTAATTATAGGTAATTTTTAATTTATTAAACTATTATATGCATAAAAAAAATATTTTAACAAGCAAAAAGCAGTTTAATAGGGAATTGAAAAATTCATTTTCAAAGATACAGTCCCAATATTTGCTCGTCCCTCACGTACTTCGTATTTTGCATTTCGTATTACCGAGAGATAAACTTTTTGCATTGACGGTACGTCCTGTACCTCCTTAAGAACCGAGAACATTCCAAATTCGAAGCGAACCCAATATATTCGGCTTTGTATTGCACCTTTAAACAATGTTGACATTGGAGATTGAACCATTTATTTGATCAACCATGAGAACAAAAGAGATACGGAAATAATACGCATACACTGCTGGGTGCAATTCTTTTATTACGACTTAAATATTACGAACTCACATGTTTCTTTGTTGACTTTTCCCTGCTAATACGAATTCGGCTCTCGTCTTGAAGTCAACACTGTATTTTTGCAATATGTGGTCTGCTTCCTACAACGCTCCAGTGCTGCACATCCAAACTGTCCACCAGCAATACACTATATTAACGCTAGAGTTTAAATTACTTTTATGTCTATAATATATAAATATCAGTGGCGTACATTGATTGAAAACAATTTTTTTACAAATTAACCACTTACCGTTGATCACAGTTTTATGTATTTGTTGCTTATTTAAAATATAAAACGATGACTTTTTTCGTAATTTTTTTTTTATTTAAACATAATGTTTCGTATTCTTGTTTATTGCCATTATAGATTCATTTATAAAATTACATCCTTTAGAATTTAGTGTACTAAATTTGTTGAACTTTTCATGTCCAATATTAATGCGACATTTATATTAACGTATGATATTCTTTAATACTGTACGACGCATTCAGGTATTGTTATTATATTCTTTATGAAATCTTTTTACCGACAACTAGACCGTATTTCTGTTTGCATTATCGTACATGGTTTAAACAACTGCGGCTGAAAAAAATTAAATATAGTTTAAATGACGAGGATACGCCGTTGTTGACTCATGCTTAAAACCAGTTGTGTCGTATAACTCTAATATACAATGAAAAAGTATTTCATCACACATTGTTTTACATTATGTATAGAAACAAATAATATAAAATTCATCATCGTATCGCAGATTTATACGACTCAAATAACCTCTTTTAAGCATAAGTCCCTAGCTAAACTCTCGTAATTTAAATTATGAATAAAATATTTTTGTTTTTACAGACTCTGATACAAATGTAAAAAATTGATCTGACTTTTATTAATTACTTTCTTTCTAATCATACAAAACTAGATGAATGAAAACTTAGTAATAGTAACGGATCCCAATGTATTAGGTTACTTGCTATTTCGGTTTGGACAATACACCTCTTCCAACTTTTGCCTTTTCTGGTATAATATATATTTGAAAATATACTGTATTATTTAATAGTGGTTTTTGTTTTTCTGTGTTTCTTATTTATCATATTTTGAGCAAAAAAGGCAATTACCCAATGCTCTCATTAACAGAAGGGTCCCAAGTTAATCTCTAACTAAGTAAATTTCATTTTAAGCTACAAATAAACTTAGCAATTTGATTGCAATAGATTTCTGGATATTAACTTGTAACGTATTTACATAATTTAAACCACTTGTTTAAAAAAGTAAACCACATAAAAAAAGGCCCAGCTATAGCACATAGTACGCCGCTGTGATTGTTGATTGTTTCTTATTTCACGTTTTTACATACTTATTCGCAACCGGGTGTTATATATCTGTCCTTTTCTTTCTTTCTTTTACTCAAATAATTTGTTTAGATGTGATAACATATGACCGTGGTGAAGATGACAGCATGAAATGAAATGATTAATCAAAATATTCCCGGATGATTTGGTGTAGCGAGAGCGAGTGAAGAGAGAGAGGGGAATGTAGCTGCGGGATTCACCAAATCCGGAATTGATAATTAAGTTGTTTTTATAATTAAAATATACTATTAATTAGAAATGCATATTGAATCATTTCTTTCATTTTAGATTTTTATAGTCCATTCATATTTATGTTAATTTTTAAAAGAAGAATTTATGGATTCTCAACAGTTTGTAATTCAAGATACACGATATGAATAGACAGGGCCGGCGTGGTATACATAGTATGCGTTGTATAGGGGTGCAAATTGTTTGCATTTTTTTATTATAAATAAAATAAACCAAACTATAAATTTACACTGTGCGATAAATTTATACTAGATAGAAGTACACTACATTTTATTTGTTTCAGTTTCTGGTGCATTCTAAGCGTTCCCCCAATTGGTTGTCCTTCATTAAAACCAGTGCTGGTGCTATCACCTTAGCAACGGGGCGGTTTCATAAATTTGTCACTCGTCAATGGGTCCAATGTACCCCCGAATTGCTTAACTAAGAACCGAGCATTATTAAGTTTCTACAGTCATAAGGCGCCCACAGTGGCGTAGCTACCGCCGTATCAATGATACTGGCCCCCCGGGCTACAAGGCCCCAAACGATTGTAAGCAAAAAAAAATAATTCAATGCGAGCGTCTATGTTTCTTTTGTGAAAAATCTTTACCCATCATTAGGGCCCCCAACAAATTTTGATACGGGGCCCGTCTAAGGCACGCTACTTTACTGGTCCTAAAGTTGCCTCTATTCGTTATGAGGGTTTATAACCTCACTCCAGATTCTCTTATTGATCCATAACTTGTCATCAAATGAGACTATTATTAAATTCACAGTAAACTACTACAGAATAATAAAAACTTGAGATACGTTTCACATCACGTTATGAATTAAATGGGCTTGTGTCCTATGTCCTAATTTCTATAAAAGTGTACTATATATTGATAAAGTGGGTTACTAAAACCTCAAATGTTCAATTATTTTTTAATAACTCCTTATATGTTTAGAGATATTAACAATTAAAAAAGTCATTTTAAGTCTCTTTAATTATTAAAAGGATTCAACGTTGTACACATTCTAAGTGCATGTGACATCACAATCCTTGTGTAAACCAACTTTACAGCTCATAAATCTCTGCTATATGTTTTTATATATCAAAGTATCAAATATTATTTACATCTATTTCAAAGAACACTCAAATTCCAATAATATGTCTGCCTTAGCAGGGTTAAATAAAATAAAAACTTATTATTCTTTGATTTGACTACAAACAGCTACAACACATTACCACAGCACTGACCTATTCAACAAATAACTGACATTAAAATGCATTTCACGTCATACAAATATCTTTCTAGCGCTAAAACTACAATTCAAACTTTTAATTGCTGTATCTCCGTCAATATTTACATATTTAATAAAATAGACACGCCAATACACATTTAAATATCATCAACAATTGAAAAATCGACCACTTAAAATGAGGACAGAAGCCCATTAGCTATGAATGACCAACATGCTGCCCCGTTTGGTCATTCATGTACATATATCGTGAATCGAACTTCGAGCCAAGCACGCCAACCATCAAATATGTCCATCACATCAATAAACAGCATGTTGCCGAGCCAGTTACCAGCTCAACAAATTCATAAAATTGCCAAAAGGACAATCAGTGATTGCCAAATTCAAGAAAAATCATGTTGCAACCCAGTAAACATTTTGGAGTCATTTTGACATCATATTGAATGCGTATGATTTTTTTGTCATGAAAGAGGTCATTTACAGTTCAGTTTCTCACATTCGTTCATATGAAATGTCTCTTTTATCGGCTACAAATGGCGAAACTACTCCACCTGTCGGAATATAAATAAAGATAAATTTGATGCGAACTATAATTGAAGTGCAATAGTGATAGAAATGTCACAAAAAGACTTCACCAAATTGTTTACCGGGAATAACATTTCGTATCTATAAGTTTTTTTTTTTTTTTTTATTTTACAACATACATAATTTACAATCTGTCCTCGAAGAACAATAATTAAATTTTGGGAATATATATAAATAAAAATGACATGCGAGCTTGCCATCCATCGATGACTCACCCTTTGACTTAACCTATTACAATAATATTTCGTACATATGGAACCTATTCTACACCATATTTGGTAGGTCAATTGGATTTTTACGTTTCAGTCGTCTAATCGGTTTATGCTGGAAAAGTTGTACAACTGATTCATTTGGATGAACTTCTAATCTTTTTACGTATTTCTTGCTGCTATCCTTAATTGCACTTCTTATATATGGAACCCCTAGATCTTGATGTGTTAACCAGTTTGGAACGAATCGCGGTACGTTAAGGATTTGCTTTAACAGTTTATTTTGAAACCTTTGTAGAATCTCTATATTAGAATTGCTGGCACTGCCCCATAGCTCTATCCCATATGTCCATATTGGCTTCAGTATGACCTTGTACAACAGTAGTTTATTACTGATGGATAACTGAGACTTCCAGCCCAAGAGCCAGTACATATCTCTTCTTTTACCTTCTAACTGCAACCGTTTCTTCCAGATATGCGTTCTCCATGTTAGACGTCTGTCCAAGTGGATACCTAAGTATTTTACTGTCTCTGCCTGTGGAAGTTGTAAATTATTTAGTGTGACTGGGGGGCAAGAATTCTTCCTTAGTGTGAAAGTTACGTGAACTGATTTAGTTTCGTTTACTTTTATTCTCCAATCTTTTAACCAATTCTGAATCTGTAGTAGATGTTTCTGCAGTTTTGCGGAAGCAATGACGGAGTCTTCATGAAGTGCCAGAATTGCGGTATCATCAGCGTAGGTTGCTACTGTTGTTTCACGCATGGTAGGAAGGTCAGAGGTAAATAATAAATATAGTACTGGTCCGAGAACACTACCTTGAGGAACGCCCGATTCAATGTCACGTATCGTTGATTTTTCATTCTGATATTTTATCATAAACTTTCTGTTTGTGATATAAGACTTTAATATCTGGAAAAAGTCATTTGGCAGTGCAGTTTTTAGTTTAAACAGTAGTCCAGGATGCCAAACCTTGTCAAACGCTTGGCTGATATCAAGAAAAACCGCTGAGCAATACTTCTTCTCCTGTAGTGCTGAATTTATAGTGCAGGCTACTCGATGTACTTGTTCAGTTGTAGCATGCTGTTGTCTAAAGCCAAACTGATGTGTTGGAATTAGTTTGCTATTTTCGAAAATAATCTTCAGTCTTTTAAGAATAAGTTTTTCAAAAAGTTTTGACACTACCGGAAGAAGACTTATGGGTCTGTATGACGATACCTCTTTTGCGTCTTTACCTGGTTTTGGAATAAGTATTATTTCTGCAGTTTTCCACTTAAGCGGAAATGTCTTCAATCTTAGAATTGCGTTGAATAAAATAGTGAGGTATCTCATTCCTTTCGCCGGTAACTCCTTCAGAATTTTTCCGTTTATCTTGTCAATACCTGGTGCTTTTTTGGTTTTTATATTATACTTTACTAGGTTTTGTATTTCCTTGACTCTTATACGTTTTATAGGTTCACTTGACTGCGATGGGACTCTTAGAAATTCATGTATGTTTTGTTCTTCATCTTCACTGCGGGTTGGAGGAAATGGTTTAAAAACTTGTTCGAAGTAATCAGCGAAAATTGTGACTTTCTCACTGTTGGTTCTAGCCCATTTACCATCTGGCGTTTTGATAGGCGGAATATAAGTTGTAGGCTGCTTAAGCCGCTTGGTTGCTTTCCACAGTGAATAGTTAGTAGTTTCTGTAGCTGTTAAATTACTTAAATAATTTTGCAGTGATTTCTCTTTCATGTCTTCTAGCATACATTTAAGTTCCCTACATGCACGGTTGAATTTTGTTTTTTCGCATGGGAGCCTGGTGTTTTGCCATGATCTTCTCAACTTTCTCTTTTCAGCAATTTTCTTCTTTAACTGTGGGGGGCATCCATTTACTCGGTTGAAGACACTATCTGGAGGTGTGGCTTCTTCGGTGGCTTCTCTTATCACATTATTGAAGAGATTAACTCCTTGATTAAGGTCCTCTTCTGATTTGAGTGAGATGTGACAATTAAGTTTAGCATTTATTAAGTTTCGGAATAAACTCCAGTCTGTGTACTTGTTGGGTGCTGTGAAGAGGGGTACTTTATACATCATTTGGGTGATATATGTGACGATGACTGGTGAGTGGTCAGATGAGAGATCCAGGCTTGACTCAGCTTTGAGGTAATTAGAGGAAATTCCTTTTACTACGCAAAAATCGATTAGATCAGGAGTTTTTGCCATATCCGTTGGCCAGTACGTCGGTTCACCACTTGAAAGGGTTGTAAAACCATGTGTTTTAACGCATTTATACAGTTCATTTCCCTTAGGATTTGTAAGTCTTGATCCCCATTCGGGGTGCTTTGCGTTAAAATCCCCTCCTGATATGAAACGTGGACCTAGTGTATTGTAATAAGAGTAGAACTGTTCAGACTTTATGTTGTGTTTCGGTGGACAGTATACTGCGGAGATAGTTAAATGTCTGTTCAGCTCGCTTATTACAATACTTGTTGCTTGCAGGAAGTCTTGGCGATATTCATTAATTTCATGGTGTTGTATAGAAGACTTAATGATGATAGCTGTTCCTCCATGCGCTTTATTGTCCGGATGTTTAGTGTCATATATTCTATAGTTTGGAACCTTCATATAGCTTTTAGTGGTAAAGTGCGTTTCAGAAACTAGCAAAATGTCAATGTTTTGGTTTAGAAGAAAGGAAATTACTTCTTGGCTGTGTTTAGCAAGACCATTGGCGTTCCAGAGTGCGATTCTTAGGGACGTGAAGAGATTGGCAAGCGTGAGACTAAGGTTGTGATGAGATTGAGCATTGTACTCATTTGTTCCACCAGACTTTTCATCATAACTTTTAGTTCGGCGATGTCATTTGACTGCACGTTCGATTCACTATGATTTTGTTGCACTTGTTCAGATTGGGTTTTCACTGTTTGGTTACTAACCACCTGTGCAAAGGAGGTACCTGACTGGACTTGGCGTGATGGTAATGGGGCAACAGTTTCTGAAAATCTGGGTCTAAGTGGAGGAAATTTGCGCTCTACGATTTGCCTATAAACATCGCATCCTTTGTAGTTGGCTGTGTGATTGTTATTGCAGAGAACACATTTAACTTTTTCGTTTAATTTGTTCTTCCAGTCACACTGGCTGGTATGGTGATCGCCTGCGCATTTAACACATCTTGCGTTTCGGTAACAGTAGGTTTTGGTGTGACCATATCTTTGGCATTTTGTGCATTGCGGTACCTCCCTTTTGAATTTTGGTGGTTCAATTTTAATTTTACTATTTAGTAGGAATTCCAGGTCAAAGATGTCTTTGTTGTTAGGCTTTTGTTCTAATTCTACAAAGAACAATGGTAAAGGAATTTTAGTGGTCCTTTGTTTGATGTTGCTTATTCGAATGACCTTGTGCCCATAGTTTTCTAATTCTTTCTTTATGTCCGATTCATCCGTGGAGTGATGTAGGTGTCTTACCACCACTTTATAGCTTTTGTCCATTTTTTGTTGGTATGTGTGGAACTCGGTGTTCCTATCCTTTAGGAGTGTCACTATTCTTTGGTATGTTTCAATATCCTGGAGCTGCAGCTTTACTTGCGATCCTCCGATCAACTTACTTTGATAGGCGTTTTTGGCGTGCGTGTCTAGCAGGCTAGTGAGAGGTTTGATGTCGTTGACTCCATATATAAACAGTGGTGGTGGTTTGTGTTCTGCGACTTTAACTTCTTCTGATGCATTAGCATCGGAGAGTTCGTCGAACCTATTCGCTAATGGTATTGGGTTTAACCAGTAATCCCCTAGTGTTTTTTGCCTCACATTCCTTGGTGCATCTGGACTGTCTCTTTTTTTCTTCCTATTGTTTGAAACGTTTTGCCAAACGTCCCGCGGATTTTTTATCTCTTCATGCTTTTCTTGGATGGTTCCCATCGTATCTTGTATAGCATCCGCCATACTTTCTAGTGAGCTACTCTTCTTGTCACTAACACATGGCTTTTGTTGGATGGTTTTGTTAGGTGAACGCATCATGTTTGGCATTCTTGGTCAGTGCAACAACTGTTAATTAGTGGTCACACCGACCTCACTAGACCATTTTATTTTGATGATTTATAGATTTATTATTTTTTTTTTTTTTTTTTTTAGAGAAATATCTTAAATTAAATAGATAATTTAATAATATAAAATATTTAACACACACTATAATTTTAAAATTTTTTTAATATTTTTATCTTATTGTCATAAGAATCTATTATTCATAACGAACAATAGTTGTTAAAAATTATTAAGATAATTATTGAATATTTGATCAATGAAGAAAAAACGTCCGCACTGCTTCAATATCTCAATAGAACTATATCTGTATCTATAAGTAGTAGTGTAACTATAACTGTATCTATAAGTAGTAGTGTATATTGTTCTTATACTTCGTTTAATTTCTTGAGACAATTAGTGAAACACAAGTTCATTAAATAAATTAGTACAATTATTTCAGTACTTTCCGGTTATTCATCGCTGCGCATCACATCGTTCTGAGATAAGAAATATTCTTTTCCTAAGGCTGCCATATTGACAGCTACAAACCTTGGTATTCCCCGATCCCAATTTCTGTTTAAGTTTACAGGAAACTATTTGTTTATTTTCTCTAATCTCTCTTCTGTTGCTGTCAGAGTCAGAGCCGTTCAGTCGAACCGCAATCCAAGCACGCAGCAACGGGCCGGGTCATTTGGTCAACTGGTCAGTCGTTATCAACAAGAAATAGCAGTTCCAATTCGCAACGAATGTAATAAATACACGGAGCGCCGGGTCTGTTGTGCATTTGCATTCTACCTCGGAGAACAACGCAACAACGTTCAGTGCACGCCTAGAGTTCAGTGACAGAAATCTATTCAAATACTCATGAAGTTTTTTACAACATACTAGTAAATAATTTAAATATTTCAAGGACAAAGTTTAATACGTAACATTTAATAGTGATAATTATTAATCATTTGTGTTTTTTTCTTTTGTTTTTAAGGTAATTTAATTTTTTTGATATATTTTTTTATAAGCTATTATTTAACTCGATGTGTTTGATTGTTTGCTACATTGTGCAATCGATTTTCAAATTGTTTTCTAATAATTATCGATCTTTAATTACACACACACACACACAGGCACACACACACTCTTGGTAAATGACAAAATAATAGTGTCTTAATTTCCTCTATGAATTGATAATACTACACAAAATGTATAAAGATAAGCGTTCTACGTATCCATTATTAAACTACATTGTACTAATTATTATATGTTTTACTTTATATTGGAACATAATGACATAAAGAAAATAAAAGTAATTCAAAATACTCCTACAATAAAAGACGAAGCAACAATTCTTACACTTTTAAAAGATAGCATGCAAATGTTTATTTTTTATTTAGGAAAAATTTACTTATTTTGTATTTAACAGTAATTTTTTATAACTCACGTCATCAAATAACTCAAAGCTCGTTATATGACGCCTGTTTATATGGCTTTTCTTAATGATGCCCATCTTCAATTACGTCTTTTTTTGAATTTACGATTCAAACTATTTCGATATAGTCGTACAATCAAAAATTCCATAAATTTGTATTTTATATTCATCGTACCTAGATTTATCAAGTAATGTTTAGGGGCCACTTTTTTAAATATTTATTTGAGTGCATCAAATTTCAATTAGCGCGTAAAACAATATGTATATACATTTACAATACTTAATTTACAACTTACGTTTTTTAGACTCCCAGTTTCAAATATCTGCCTATATTTCTCAGGCATATTACAGTCTTGTCTGTGTGACCTTAAAGGTGTGGAGTCTCTGGGGTAACGAAAGAGCGGAGGCGCCTAATTATTTCCCGACATTTTTAGTATTAAAGTTATTCAAGCTTAGAATATGTTGAAGTTTCATTTTTAAAGCCCCATAGTCACTGTGTTTAGTGTTAATTTAAGATTTTAACGTTAAATGTAATTTTGAACTTGTGAAATCATGTATCTTGCGTGAGTATTTATTCAGTACATTAGTGAGTACATTATTTTGTAATAATAAATATCTTTATTTATAATAAATTATTGTATTTAATATAATTAATTTTATATCTTTATATTTTAAAAGCTGAAACATACATTTTAGGTTATAGCCTCAAATTAACACAAAAACTCAGTGAGTGGGAATGGGGGTTTAAGAAATGCATTTAAAGAACATGCACGATTCTCTAATTTTTTAAATTAAATTTATTTAACCAGGCATATTAAAATATTTGCATTTTTTGTATCTTTCAGAAACACACACATCATAATTACAAATATATAATAAAAATGGACAACATTTTTAATTTTCTCCAAGATGGCGACAAGAACATCGTCTTGGACAATCACAAGGAAGTCGTATTGCTACTTGGCAACACGGGCTCCGGCAAAAGTACTTTGGCACAATACATAGCAGGTGACAACGAAAAGTTAATAGCAAAAGAAACCGTAGAAGGCTCTGGGGAATTTATCATCTATGATGGCCACAGGATTAGCAATTCAACTGTGAATTCAAAAACTCTTTACCCCGAGCTGGTGGTAGACGCTGCCACTGACACCGCCTTCTACGACTGCCCCGGGTTCAGCGACACCAGAAGCGCAGAGTTTGACATCGCTGCGACGTACTTCGTGAAGAGGGTCATCGACCACGCCGACTCTGTGAAGCTGGTCTTCGTCGTGAGTAATCCCTCAGTGCAAACTGGAGTTGATCGACACGATTTCATGACGTTGGTGAGGCATATAACTACGCTGGTAAAAGACATCGATAAATTTGGAGATGGAATCGCTCTGATTGTAACTAAAGTTAATAACGACTACAAGAAAACTGGAAAGACATTTACTCTCGTTTCGGACAAGATTGTTATAATGAAAATCGCTTCTTACTTAATAGAGCTGATGGCTTCTTTGCAGGAAAAGTTATCCAAAACTACAATTGAACACGAAAAGGTTTTCTACAACAAAGCGATAACACTAATCAGCTTCCTGCTGGTTCAGCAAGATGACAAATATATAAGACTGGGAATATTTAGAAGACCAGACGAATCCGGACCACTAAGTAACATTCCTATGTTGCAAGAAGGCAAGAAGAGTTTGGTGCAAATGATTCATAACGATATCAGCTTTGTTCCGAAGAATCAAAATGATTTTGGCTACACCGTCTCCGAGTCTTCTAAGAATGTAATATTCAGCATGGTGGATCTTATAAACCAAGACATTGCTTTTTACACAGAAAACACTGGCCAGGAGATTCTGTCCTACTATTACACCAGGATTGAAAACTCTAAGAACATCCAGGAGTTGCAACAAGAGCTGGAGGAAGGATACAGCGCATGGTCCGATTTCATCAGCCAGGTTGGAGAATCCGAGAAACCTGAAACGTTCGTTATGAAAATAGTTTCTGTTATAAATAATTTCAAGTTCAACATTATCGACAACGGATTAATAAATATATTAAACAAAGGCTTATATTTAGACTTCCTGCAGTCTGTTAGTAACAAGGAGCTGAAGACGAGATCATTGGATTGGTTGAGTCCTTTCCAAAGCGCAACGGCAACAATTAACGAGTTGAAGAGTTGGAACCAATTCTCCATAGATTTGTATCACAAGTTGTCAGAATATGACATCCAAAGAGATACCACCAAATACAATGTTGCCAACCTCAGCGAATGGGGCTTACGTGAGAAACAGCAAGGTATTTACGTAAACAAGGAGAACATACATCAGTTTCTCAATATAGCCACCACAATAAACATAAACACCAACAACTTGAACACCAACGTGTTCGACAGTAGCAGAATTCTGGACGACATCAACAACGTGTTGTTTTTGACGCTAAGAAGCAGAGCGGTTTCATCATGTCCGGAGCCGGGGATGTTGTTGGTGAAGGGAGATTTCATTAAATTGAGTGATATCTCTTCAAACATGTGTGGCGGAAACGTAAAAGCTGTTGAGATTCTAGCTTTGAATACCGTGTTCGTAGATGAAGACTTAGTCAGAGAAACGGACAATATGCAAGTTGCCATTATAGCACCAAAATGGCATGTAATTGGTAACAGGAAGATTTCCTTGAATGGATCGCCTGGAGCAGCACACAATGTGGAAAGAGCTGAAGATGGTGTGTATGTAGGACAAGGACTTCAGTCTACTGGAAAACCTGGCAAGCCTGGATTACCAGGTGGAAACGGTGGAAACTTTGTTGGAATCGGGCTAGAGTTTGTAAATGAAGAGTATCTAACAATTATATCCAACGGTGGTCCAGGAGGTCCTGGGCAAAATGGAGGGAATGGTGCAACGGGGTACAAAGGAGTTGACGCGACCGTCCCAGACGCCGATGACGACGAAGACAGATTATCAACAGTGAAACTTCCGTACAGAACAATCGGCGACGAGGAAACTCATAGAAACCGGTGGAAAGGATTAAAATGGATTAGACAGAGGTATTTATTTGATGGTGCACCCGGAGGTGCTGGAACGAATGGAAATGCCGGGGGAGTTGGTGGAGTGGGAGGACATAGTGGGATTGTAAATTTAATACCATTGAACAAAGTACCTAAAGTTAAAACATCCGTTAATAATGGAGCAATCGGCAGAGGTGGTAAAGGGGGTTCTGGCGGTGAGGGTGGTGTAAGCGGATGTAATAAGTATGCACTTAGAGAGAAAAAGAAGAAAATCAATTCCGATGACAGGGTAGATTGGAAAGATCAGTCGTTGGAATGTTTGAACATTAAGGCTGCATCTGGAGCTAATGGACCTGATAATCAAAACGGAATTGGCAGAGGCCAGCCAGGTGAAATTCAAGGCCATGAAACAGCCTTGACGGTAAATAAATATAAAGGTTACTTAAGAGAAAATCTGAAAAACCGTTTCAAGAATAAACCATTGTCAGTTTTCATTCAGGAATTGGATTTGAATTCTGCCGTCACTGGCCTTTATGATACTCTAGGATTCCTAGGTGAGTTGCAAGGGCTCGAAGCACAGTTCTATAAAATAGGTGGGGAGGACCTGCTAATATTTTATGAGCGATTATTACAAAAAATTAGTAACTATGCAAAAAATCCAAAGGCAAAAGAAAATACTCCGCAGTACAAAAAGGTCTTGAATTACCTCTACACGGCTACTTTCAGCAAGATCTCAAGCTTAAAGGCGGCTTCCGAAACTAACTTGATCATTGACATTAATGAATTCTTAGATTTGTCAGTGAGTAACATAGGGAAACTACATGGAAAAAGTAAAATAGATTTAGTAAATACAAGTAAAAACACATACAAAGGTAAAATAAATATGAAAATATCAGAAGCCGTAAACTTTATAGAGAAGGAAATAACCCCGGAAATAGGCCACATCAACGTACAACTAGACGGCGAAATAGACTCGTTGCTTGACGAAACGGCAGAGCTGCAGAGAACGCTTTTGTTAAGAAAAATGTTTGGGATTGTACAAGGAATCGGTGAAGCTGTTAGCATGTTGGGACCTGTGGGAGCTACTATCAGCACTGTAGATGCCGGGAAAAGTGTTGTTGCTCAGTCGCTACTCTTAGATAACAAAGTAACGCAAGAGAAAGAGTTCCGCTTACCTGCAGGCATAAAACATGTTCTAAAATCTACCAGGAATCGTTTGAAATCATTTAGAAATAAAAGAATCAATACATTTGAAAATCGTTTGGATGAATTATACACAAAACTGTTTGAGTATCCCGAGGAGCTGGGAAACGCAAAGGTCAAGATAACTGAAACGAAAACTAAACTAGCCGAATTACGTACTGATGATGGGCTCAATCTAGACAGAGTGCAGCTGCTAGAAGATGAATTTCACAAAGAATTGAAAACGAACACAGCTGAACTACAGAATGAGAAGTACAGTGACGATCCAAGAGCCCAAACGGCTTTCAGGCTGATAGATTATTTTATTAAAGAAACAGGAGTCGTTAACATATCCATTGATGTATACAGCTCCAATAAGAACAAAGGAAATAAAATGGCAAACATGAGTGCAGCAATTAGAAAAGCACAAGCTCAAATAGACGCTCTGGAAGAATACGAGAAAAGAATTTATAATACTCTGATCCCCTTGATCCGAGAAATGCAGAATGCTATAAACGATTTGGAGAACAAATTGAAAACAAAGTCCGAGGTGGCTCTCATTGTGTCTCAGTGGCAGATACAGACCATCATAAAGGACATGAAACTTGAAATGCAACAATTCACTAAAGGATTTGACGTACAAGAAAATCTAGCTCGATGCGTGGAGAAGCTTGGCGAAGTCATGAGCACCATCATCAATGTATACGATAGAATACAGAGCTACCAGGATCAGGAGATATTGGCGGATTACATTGCAGATATCAGTTCTCCAGCAGCTGACAGTATAACTGTCACAGATTCCAAACTGGCCAGTGCCTTAAACAGCCTGGAGTTGATGATTCAGTCCAACATAGTCCTGGGACAGTATGAGCGAGCTGTCAATGGATTCAAGCAGTGGGTGTTCCCATTCGCACACTTCTACCTGGAGGAATACCGCCTTCCAGCACAACTGAACTTAGAGAACAACATACAAAACCTGGTGTCAACAGCAGTAACTAAAATAACGAACTTAAAATCAAAGGTGCAGGAATATAATTCGTCCATACAGAAATACGATGAACACATCCTTAAAGGAGATTTCAACAGTTTCTATAAATCCAATCTGCCGTTCTATGTGTGGAAGAATGAAGTATATCACGACATGATAGCAAAACTGTTGTCTGGGGAAGAGATCATAGTAAAAGCTGACGTCAGAGATAGCCTGCCAAACAGAAACGCTGTTAAATTCAATTTATTGGAGCTCCACTTGAGACCTAGGACAGAAGAGCAGCAAATGGAGTTGGACTCGAAGTTGCGAAACTTCAGGGTGGAGATGACGCACATGGGCAACTCCTATTACCGGTGCATTGACAAGTTCTACGTCATCACGAGTGAGAGTCAAACTATCAGATACACTTTCGAGAAGGGAGAGAATGGTCAACCTATAAACACGAACATTGTGTACAACAAAATAAGGGATGGTGATTTAATGCTCAGCCCCTACGCGATGTGGGGCTTCAAATTGGTCAACGTGACGGACGTCAGTTTCAGTGAGTTGGAGAAATACAACACGGAAGTCGATCTGGAACTGGTGGGGCGTGGCCAGTACGTGAGTGATGATGTCACCGTCTGTAATTCGACATTGGACCATTATTACAAGGTATGTAATCTCACAGATAAGCTCTAATTGTTTAATCGTTGATAAATCGAAAAAGTGTCGTGTATCGAATCCAATATATATTCTTTATAAATCAATAAAAAATTTGATTAATATTAGTCTCAGAATTTTATGTAAATTATTAAGTATTGTAAGTAAAACATGTTAGTCTCTTACAGGTGGAGGACACAATACACACTCACGAGCAAGAAGAACTCCAAAACGTGTTGACAGACATTGTGAAGAATGGTGTAAACTACGCAATGGAAGCTGACAATGCAACACATCACGTTAAACGTCGATCACTTCCAAAAGAAGAGTACGAGTTTATCAGCAACGCTGCCTCTAGCGCCGGTTCACCAATTAACGACGCGTTGAATTGGATGAGGAAGAGAAGCGGCATGTTGATGTCCACAGTATTGAGTCCAATTCAGCAAATCAACGATTGGATTACAGGCGGAAGTGTTAAACCGGATATGCTGTCATCTGCATATCAACAGTACTCTCACAGTTCTTTCGATGGTGGGTTGACATCTTGGTCCGGATTTAATTCGAATGGAGCCCTAATCTTAGCAGACGTGTTAATCAGGAAGATTACCAAAGCTAAGCCTTGCTGCTCCGTTGAACAAGACGTATCGCACTCGGAAGCCCAGGCTTTCGTGCTGAATACTATGGTACAGTTCGAGGAATTACTGGAGGCTCAACTGGAAATGAAGAATACTTCGATATCAGAGATAGATTTAGATCCAGTAGCTTTGCAGAAGAAGTTGTTGATCGCGGTTTTACATGGCGACCGATTAAAGGCTGTTGAATTGTTGTATGACGCGGCGAAGGATGTTACTCATTCTTGGAGGCAAACAGAAATTGAAAATCTTAAGGACAATATTTCAAGAATCATTCATGGACAGGACAACACCCTTTCGTTGACAGCAAGTCAAATGTTGAGCAATACACGGAATGTTGAAGCAATGTATAACGGCGGAAGTAGTAGTTTAAATTCAAATTATCTTACTCAAAATACATTTTACTTAAGTTAAGTTTATATAATTTGATATTTGTATAAATCATTAATGCTTAGGTTTTTCAACATAAATTAATTTACTTGTATTTTATATTTAAAAAGAATTAACAATGTACTTCAATTATAATTTTATCACAATTTGTCATAATACGTATTACCAATAGATTTACTTAGTCTATATGGCACTATATGGAATAAGTACTTAAACTATTTATTACTTTGTACATAATATAATTATTTTTGTTTTAATATAATCAATTGTTTTAATTACGTATAACGCACTTCCTTTTCCCCTAAAGACAAAGCGTATTTGTAACTTAAGGGTAAAATGTGCGCAATTACATTTTTGTTACATTTTAAAGAATTTATACCTCAAGAATATCAGTTATATTATTGGGTGAAATTTTAGAAAATCATAGTCTATTATATGAGTATATTATACGTATGTATCCTTACTCAAATAACTTTTAGGACTTTTATCTTAATTTCTCCAAAGTTAGTGTGTAGTAATGAGCAGAACTGCTTTCAAGTTTAGCCAACTTGGGCTGTAATGTGCTGTGCAAAAATAAATTATATAATATTAGCGATATTGCGTTCTAAGATTCCTGGTACAACCTTAATGCTACTTTGGCTTCAGTCTTATCTCAAGATAAACAGCTCTGGATTGTGTATTAAATCGAAGAGACTGATGTAATCTGACTCGTAGGTAACCTTGGAAAGAGTGTACGGCCCTTTTGCATCTGGTCCAAGGCACTATCAAACGACATTCATTATATAATCGCACATTGAGTTAGATCTTGCTTTGTAAACAGTTCTTATATTTCTTAATAAATACTATTGTACCAATATTATATCCGGCTTATAATTTGTAATTAGTAAATCCTAATTATTTCCAACAATAACTACTTTTCTTTCAATTATTTTGGAATTGACTAGAATAAAAAAATGTCTTTGTTTCAACAGTGTAGTGCGTGTCTTCTTATAATCATAAAAAATGTTGTCGCAGTTATATTGTATAGGCTAATTCAGATGATATTCTAGAATCATCAAATCAGGTAACAATCAACAATTTCAAAACATTAAAGTTTTCTTGTTGAGTTTTTAGTTACAAAATTGTCCTAACCTACAAATTTTTAAGTAAATTTTTGAAAAATTTCTCCCAATAGGGATCCTAATTAGAGATTCTTGAAATTTTGAACGAAAATGTCAAACATATTTCAGCTAAGTGTAGTTTAACACTTGACATCAACTCTTTTAACATTAAACTGTTTTATACGCCTATGATAACAACATTTTTAAGAATCATTTAGATACTCGTAGTTAGCGATAACTAGCACGATTGCGAAGTCGGAGACTGAAGCTGCTTAACATCGTACAGTGGAAAAATTAAATTTCTAATAACTTTATTAAAATATTTGAGTAAAATAAAAATTAACTAAGCTGTAAGGTTTGTCACTTTAATTATGCTGATTCTTTTAATGGTTAATGACTTTTAATTGTTTACTTGCAATTATTTAAAAAAAAAATCATATGAGATCCTGCTAAATTAGATTGAAGTGTATCATCCTATAAGAAGAAGGGAAGAGTGCGTGGCCCCTACAACGAGGGGATCCCAAACCAATTGTTTTGTTGTAGATTTGTAATTCGAAAAGAATACCTTCTCTGAATTTGGTTTACTTTGGTTTAGTAAACAGATCTGGATCCGATGACTTTATGGCCGCGGATGTTTCTACTAATTGTATATGACAAATAACTGATGACGAAATAAAAATCAACGTGTTGGCGGGATGCAAATTCGAGTGTCCAACTTTGTACTCTAGTGTTCTTTACGTTGAGCTACCTCGGTTATTTATATTTCTCCAGTTACAGTTAAATATAGTCCGAACTATCTGCTGTTTGAGTGCACTGAGATGACAGTTGCCACAAGTTCAATGAATTCCATGCGGACTATTGAATGCCTACCTACAAATACCGAATAAATATTAAAATCTTTACACTGAAAATCTACTAACTCATAACTCAATATTTGTTTTGTAATTTCATCATAAGGAGAAATATGCTGCATCATTTTTAAAGTGAAATGACGTCACTAATATTTTTATATAAAATAGTTTACATGAAAAAATTAAAATTTTATTTTAAAATATATAATATAAACGATAATATTTGTTATATTTATCTGTATTATAATAATTAAAGTAATTGTTTTTTGCATTGCTTATTTTGTGGTTACCAAGATCCAGTGGCGGAACTACCATAGATTATACGTACAGTATTATCCTAACACTAAAAATCAATAGAAAAACTGGATCCTATAAAAATACCCAGTAAACATTTTGGTGAAATTGCACAGCTAGCTGACGTTCCAGTCAAGAATCAAGTCGTTCCAGTCAAGGTCAATCAATTCTATTTCACTCAGATATCAGATAGATGTTACCTGTGAAAGAAATTGTCAGAATATAAGAATATTTTTTCTCTTTTTAACATCATACAATTAAATGCAGATATAGATGTTTCTTCTTTTACATTTGAAAATATTTATTTTAGTACAGATAAAATTCCACATTCATTTCATCAGAATATCATAGAAAAGGATAGAAGATATATCTGTTATTCGGTAGTGAGGCCAGGTGAAGTGATTTTGCCGTTTATAGTTCATATCACCGACATTTCCTTTGTACGAATGAAATCGAATGAATGAAATGAATAATGAAAAAAAAATCATAGGCATCTTTAATATAAAAAATCAACGATACGTGACATTGAATCGGGCGTTCCTCAAGGTAGTGTTTTCGGACCAGTACTATTTTTATTATTTATTTCTGACCTTTCTACCATGCGTGAAACAACAGTTGCAACCTCAGTTATCAATCAGTTGGAAGTCTCAGTTATCAATCAGTAATAAACTATTGTTATACAAGATCATACTGAAGCCAATATGGACCTATGGTATAAAGTTATGGGGCAGTGCCAGCAATTCTAATATAGAAATCCTACGAAGGTTTCAAAAAAACTGTTAAAGCAAATGTTTAACGTGCCGCAATTCGTTCCATACTAGTTAACACATCAAGATCTTGGGGTTCCAGACATAAGAAGTGAAATTAATGATATCAGCAAGAAGTACTTACAAAGATTAGAAGTTCATCCAAATGAATCAGCTGAACAACTTTTCCAGCATAAACCGATTAGACGACTGAAACGTAAAAATCCAATGGACCTACCAAATATGGTGTAGAATAGGTTCCAAATGTACTTAATATTAATGTAATAGGTTAAATCAAAGGGTGAGTCATCGATGGATGGCAAGCTCGCATGTCATATTTATATATATTCCCAAAATTTGATTAATGTCCTTCGAGGACAGATTGTAAATTATGTATGTTGTAAAAATAAAGAAAAAATTAATTACGTTTACGAGTTATTTACGAGTAATTACGTTTCCCTGTTATTTTCGTGTGTAAAAACTGATTAAATTTTTTTTTTTAAATTGTTTTATGTATTTCGAAAGTGTATTTATTGAGTCTGCTAATTTTATATCAATATGTATAAACCAGAATTAAAAAGAAATGCAAGTTTCCTTTATTATTTTAAAATACTTACGGTGGTTTTCCTTTGTGGGTTTTAACCTTTTACTAATTTCTACAACCAGCTTAGGGAAATAGGGAAAACACATTAAAAAAATTCTATTGGAAAAGAATCATATCTTAACTCTATTAGAAATAGAAGCTATAACTGCTAAAGAAATGGACAAAAAATATAATTTAAGATTTTATAAGGTTACTTGCATACGAAGCCCGAGAAACCATCAACAAAACAAAGATTTGTAAGTTTAAAATTTTGAAAAATAAGTTGGGTTTTAAAGTTATTTTTTTCTGCGGATCAAAATTATATTTCGACGGAGGACCAACCATGTCTAGTACCGCCACTGTCAAGATAGATCAGAGACAATGTAAACAATATTAATTTAATTATAGTTGCACTGCTTGACATCGTTAATACCCAAATGGATTATGATTTGTAAATTCAACATTTGTAAAGAAGTAATTCTTTAGTTTGCATTAGGTTTGATAAGTCGTCACACTGCACGTGCACTTGAGAACACCGTCCTTAGTTTACTTCATATTTTCATATTTATCAATGTTCAAAATGAATTATAGAAGAATGAAAAGGAAGCTGAAAAGCAAAACTTGCTTTGTAGCTCTTATTTGTGTCTTAATTTTAGTGTATGTTCTGTATTTAATTAGAACTTCTGATTTTCATCAAAGTAATAAAGGTAGGCGCCATTTTAATTGTTTATTGTTCACGTATAATTATTTTCAAGTATAATCATGTCTGACAATTTCACAATTGCCGTATAATAATGGGGGTTTTTTAATCCACAATGATTTGCAAATTCTATTATTAACATTGTATTTTATATTAGTTAAAAATTGAAAGAAAATATTACTTAATAGAAATATCACCAATAGAGGTACTGCATTATTTTACACATCATCAGACACTGACACAAGGCACTCACACCAGGAGTCACCTAATTTGAGCTAATTTCTTCCGATGCGATGGGATAATACCTAGTTAACATTTCGGAGTCACTTTGTCATCATATTGAAGAGGCGTATGACTTTTTGTCATTAAAGAGTTCATTTACAGATCAGTTTTTCACAGTAGTTCATATAAAATGTCTATTTTATCGGCTACAAATAGCGAAATAACTCCACCTGTCGGAATACAAATGGAGATAAAGTTAATGTGAACTATAATTGAAGTGCAATAGTGATAGAAATAGACAAATTTGAATACACGTGTTATTAAAAACGCTAATCGAATATAATTTGTTAACTATACTTCTCAGGTCCGTATTACAATAGATAATTTTCTAGTGCCCGTATTTGGAGGGACATCGCAGCCACTAGTTACTATCTCTTTTATACAACAGAGCGTAAAAGAGATAGCATATTCAAGGCAGAACTCTGGCAAGTTTACCGGTTACCAACCTTACAGCTCATAAATCTCTGCTATATGTATTTATATATCAAAATATCAAATATTATTTACAGTTATTTCAAGGAACAATCAAATTTCAATATTATGTCTGCCGTAACAGGGTTAAATAAAATAAAAACTTATTATTCTTTGAATTGACTTGATTATTTCGACTACCAACAGCTACAAAACATGACCGTAGCACTGACCGACTCAACTAAAATGCATTTCACGTCATACAAATATGGCCGACCATTTCTAGCGCTAAAACTACAATTCAAATTTTTAATTGCTATATCTCCGTCAATACTTAGATATTTAATAAAATAGACACGCCAATACACATTTATTAACATCAATTTCAACCAACAATTGAAAAGTCGACCACTAAAAAATGAGGACCAAGACCATTTGACGTTTTGAATTGGGTGTTGAACTCATTTGAAAGTGATCGATTTTTAATTTTTTAGTGAAATATTGGTTAATGAACGTATACATTGACGTTTAATTTATTAAATATTCAAAAATTGACAGACATACTCGTATATTTAAAGTTTGAATTTTGTTTTACTAAGACATATTCCGATTGTTATACTAGTAGTTGATGATATCACAATCTCGTTAGAATATAATTTATATAACGAAATTATATTGAAACATTATGCTTTTCATTAGCTGCTTTAGCACAACATCTTTTGCTTAACATTGATTGTAAAGGTTGGCAAATGGTGAGGAAGCAATGACGTAATTGTAAATTTTTACAATTTTGTTATTTTTCACAATGTGCACTTAAGTAGCTGACTAGAAACGTGAGTTATGTCGACTGTAAATATCAACTGTGTTGGCCGTTATTCCTATAGCGACATCTATTGCGTTCATGAGTATATGTTTTCATCGAACGGTCACTGTTTTACCGATAGACGAGCTTTGTACTAACTAAAGAAATATAATTTCTTTACATGCATTTTCTTCCAGTGATTATAAGCGAGTTGCATCTTAAGGTGTTCTCCGTTCGCTCGAAAGCTTCACCGGATCTTCAAACCCGCACCGCAACGGAGGTCATAAAAAGTTTTTCAGAGGATGGACACGCCATTTTCATTGTGTCAGTTATTCCAAATATCGGACCTCCCGACCGTGATAGGTTTATTGTAAGTAAATTACTTGTATGTGTGTGTGTGTGTGTATGTCACTAGAAACTAAACTGCCGTAAGGAAGCATCATCCATAAATTACGTCACACAACGTCACCAACTGTCATGTGCGTCACACATTTTAAAAACAAAATAATTTTAGTCTTTTGGATTAGATTTAGCGACACTAAGATAACTCCTCCCCCCTTTTTCACATTAGCCCCCCCCCCCTTTTTTTTGACGTAACGTACAACTTTATTGAGTTTGAGAAGTTAGTTTGGGAGGAACTTGAAGATTCCAAATGTTCATAATGCCAACGGATCACACATGTGCGTTTGTGTACGAATGGTTATAGCGAATATACGTACACGAATACCTATATTTCCGCTGCTAGAGCGAAATATAATACCCTATTGTTTACATTATGAGCACGATTATTTTCTGCTTATAATATATATAATAATTTCAATTATATCCAGTGACAATTAACTTTTTACTTGAGGTCCTTCATCAGCTGGTAGAGACTCCCATGTAATCGTCATAGCTTCAATCCGATACTCATTATGATTCCAGATTGAAAAAACTGAAGAAGAAGATCCGGTCCAGATCACCGCAACTTCCGGAATAGCCGCCACACGCGCGTTTTATTATTACATCAAAAACTATTGCAGTAGTCAGATATCCTGGGACGGAGCTCAATACGAACTTTCTTACCCTCTTCCAGCAATCCAGGCGAATGTCACTTCACGGGAGAAGTAAGATCCATCTTTATTTACCGCACAAAATAAAGCTATACTTTCTAAATATATATTTCTGATTCGATTTCAGATTTCGGTTCTACCAAAATTTACGAACATGGTCGTACAGCTATGCATGGTGGACTATGGAGCAGTGGAACCATCATATCAATTGGATGGCACTTAATGGAATTAATTTAGTGTTGGCACCAATACAGGAACTGGCATGGGTTAATGTTTACACAAAGTTAGGACTCACATTTCATGAAATCTGTCAACATCTTTCCGGACCGGGATTCCTAACTTGGTAAGTTTCGTCAGTTTTTCTTTTCAATTCCAATATTCTTCAAAGCATCTTCTTCGTCTACTTCATTTTGAAGGCAGCGATTGGGTAACATCAACGGTTGGGGAGGTCCTGTCACCATGGAGTGGATAGAGAAGTCCCATGTACTACAGAGGAAAATCATAACACGTATGAGAGCTTTAGGCATGCTTGTAGCGCTTCCAGCGTTCGCTGGTCATGTTCCACGGGCCTTAAGAAGGTAATAACCATTCCGTCTTTCGTAATAACGTCTGCTCTTCTCTTCGAAATACATACCGTTTTTCTTCAGAGCATTTGCACATCTATGTCTATCCCTTTCTAATGTATGTAAATTATTGCTTACGTCTTTGGGTTTTGGATATTATTGTAGTTTGTTTGAGTTACATTTGCAATTCCGCTACTTCATTTCAACATTCTCTTCTCTTTCTCCATTGTCACTTTTCCAGCTCTAGTGTTGTCGTCCATCCTGGAGTCGTAATTCCTACACCTCTCTTTTTCGTAATTTTGCCACTGTTTTATCAGAAGATATCAGGTGATATCAGGTAGATCTTCATCTACCTTGATTTGTTTTTTTCCTACCATTCTCACTTTCCTTCTTTCTTTCTCTTTAGTGCCCGTTTACTCCTTCTTCTCTGACTCTGCACGTCTAACGTTTAACGTAATTTTTTCACAGAATATATCCACAGGAACAATATTTCCGTGTTCCTGAATGGAGCAGCTTCCCTGATGGCTACTCGAACGTGCATTTTATTGATCCATCCACAAAGCTATTCAAACTGATATCCAAAATGTTTTTAGAAGAAATTATCGCGGAGTTTGGAACTGATCATATATATTTCTCTGATCCAGAATTTGCTCTTAAAAATAAAAATGATAATTCTATTAAACCAACCACTGCAATAATGTATCAGACATTAAAACAAATCGATCTTAACGCAATATGGTAAATATCGATTCATCTAGCACCTGGAGCTAAAGACAAGCTGATTTTCTTATTTAGTGTTAATATTTTTTAGGTTAATACACAGCGATATGTTTTCTGGTCAGGGATCATACTGGAAGGAAACCAGAATTTCATCTTTTCTAGAAGCAGTTCCAATTGTATGATATAACATTTGTTACTTCAGAAAGATCTAATTTATTTCGGAAATTAATTTCGTTGGTTACTTAATGGAAACATTTTTCCTTTTGCAGGGCGGTTTGCTGATCTTAGATCTCCATGCCGAACAAGACCCTCAGTATATGAAGACGCATTCGTTCCGTGGACATGCTTTTATTTGGTGCATGCATCATAATTTTGGAGGAAATTTAGGATTATTTGGTTCACCACATCGATTAAATAAAGTAAGTAGTATTCGAATTATACTTTTCTACTACATAAACAAATTCTGTATTATTCGTACATTGGAGAAGTCTATGTTACTTTTAAGTTTGAATAACAGCGGAGAATTATCTCCTGGTTTAACAAAATGGAATGTGGTTTCAGGATATCAATGCAACTAGGATACATAAAGGTGTTTCCTTGGTAGGAATCGGAGCAACTCCAGAAGGCATCAATCAAAACTACGTGATGTACGATTTGTTATATGACCTTGCGTGGTCTAATAAAACATTAAATTTAGATAAATGGTTGTTGACCTATACTAACAGCCGATATGGAGACAGCTTTGAGTTGATAAACGATGCTTGGAAGTTTTTGTGGGTATGTACAAAGAGATTCAAGATTCAATAACTTGCACGTCTAGTTTAACTTGTACTCAACAAATCACATCTCTTGCAGAAGAGCGTATATAACTACGTTGGGACAAAGAGGATACGGGGAAATTATACCTACACCGTCAGACCCAACTTGCACATAAAACCCACGGTAAGTCGTTAGTTTATTTACAAGTTGTTTAATTTTTCTTAGAATCACAAGACGTATTTTTTGCAGCATTGGTTCAATGCGTCGGATGTTTTAATGGCTTGGGACTGTTTTCTGAGAGAACCTGACGCTTATAACCAGAAATTATATCTCCATGATTTGGTGGACATCACCAGACAAGGATTGCAAGTCATTGCAGATCAACTTTACATTGATATCATCAAAGCTTACAGAGACAAAAACCTAAGCGTTTTGAAGAGCCTTAGCGAAGAATTCATCAATCTTTTAGACGATATTGATGAAATTTTATTAACTAATAAAAACTATTTATTAGGAATCTGGTTAGAATTGGCGAAAAATGCATCTACAAACAAGATCGTAAGTATTCGAGACAGTAGATTAGTTTTGTAGTTTCTATACAAAGGAATTATTAGTTCTAATCAGTTGTTGTAGTTTAAAAAATTATTTTTAATTAATTTGAACTTCTTTTCTGCAGGAGAAGAAACTTTTCGAACGCAACGCTCGGTATCAAATCACGCTATGGGGACCAAGGGGAGAGGGCGTCGATTACGCTAATAAACAATGGGCCGGTGAGAACCTATAAAAAATGTCCTTTCTCGCGATTCTTTTTCATTTCCTTTAGGTATGCTGGTATCCACCTTTCTCAGATTTGTATCTCTTGTCATATTGCGCTTGTTCCATTTCTCTCATCCTTTTCTAATGGTGTACCTCCACATTATTTTCCTTATATTCTGCCTCCACACTTAACCCCTCTTTCCTTCTCTTCTCTCTTTCCTCTGCCTCTATTCCGTTCCGTTCGTCGTAATCTTTTCTGTTTCTCCCTCTCACACATCTTCTTTATCGTCTCCTTTAATATTTTCAATATCTCTCTTTCTGCGAACACCATCTCTCTTCATACCTCACCGCTTTACTATATGCTTCTATCCTTATATTAACTCTTTCACATAGTTATTGATGAATCTTACATTTTTACCATTACATTTTCCAGGCGTTGTTTCAAATTTCCTCAAGCCGAGATGGGCAACATTCTTCCGTGAATTAATAGCAGCTACCGTAAAAGGAATACCTTTAGACGCAATAGAAACAAGTCGTAAAATATTGGAGGAAGTTGAAATTCCTTTCACTAAGCAAATGAACAATTTTACGACTGTTCCAAAAGGTGAGCGTTTTATTTATTACAGAGCATTTACACTACTAGACAGTGGTGCATTTAGGTTGGTTGAGGCCACAGGCGCAGATGACTATTTAGTTTACAAAGTTTACCCTTGTATATCCATATAAACCAACACCACCTAGATACAAAGCCTAACAACGAATTTATGACGTCACGCATTGTAGTCCGGATATACAACCAAAACATATTGTATGTATCAATATCCATATCAAACAATTTAATTTTAATTTAAACAGTCTAATCGTTATGCATATAAAGATTTATTTACAAAGTATAATCTAAATATCTAAATGTATATTAATATAAGTTTTTAAATATTAACTACGAAAATTTACAAGCTATCAACCTAATGATATATAAAAATTATATAGAAATGGTGATGGAGATGGTTTTTTATTAATATAAATTATTTAACATTATATGGGTTGATATCCCTACTATCCTTTTATGGTACATATATTATAATAACTATGGCAGCAATCTAATTTGTCTTTCCAGAGCAATTCTCTTATTTCCAATACTTTTATTGTTTGATTTACTTGTCTATTGGTATTTTTTGTTTACACTGACCACATTAAAGTTTTTTTAACACAGCACGACAGGTAATAACTTTTCCACTTGCTATTTCTGCATCAGTAACATTAATTATTTGATGTTTAATTGGTGAATCAGCGATTATTCTTGTATACCTGTAGTTTTCAAATTATCTGAATATTCTAATTTTTGCAAAGGAACAATGATGGAATATAATTTTCGTTCTAGTTATAAAGTTGTTTGCAGACGTAATTTTTATTTCACTTTCAAGTAATTGCCGCATTGAAATATTATACTAAGCTCCAACAAACTGTCTTTATTTTCCAAACCTGTTGTCAAGGCACCAGTTTGAAACTTTCCTTAACTGAATTACAGAGTAGGCTAGTTTGTCAAATAGTAGACTACAATGCGTTGCGTGACAACATTTCACAGCCTGTTGGAAACCATTGATATGACTTTTTCAATGAATTTTATGCTATTTTTGAAACTTGGTGAATTTCCTTTAATGTTCATAGGTGATACCGTTGATATTTCTAAAAGGCTATTCCGCAAATGGACGAGAAGGAGCCGACAGCTATCAAAGGTACCACGGGACAATATCAAGACAAAAATTTATATCGATAAAGAATTTTAGTAATTAAGTTATTTGAATGTGTTACCCAGTTATTGTATAAAGAGTAATAAAAGTTAAATAAACTTTTACATAAATATTAAACCAAGTTTAATAAAATAAATGTAAATGACATCTTGTAAAACAAATTAGTTTATTTTTTTTTATTTATATTTATTTACTTATTTGCCTTGACTTTCTTTCGTCATAGCCACCATCTAACATTTTTTATACATCTTTTATAATTTATAATTCAATTTTACAAATTTCTAAATATTTCAATAATTCACTAATTAATTTTGAATCACTTAACAAAAATTTAGTATTAACAGGAAAAGTTTTAACCACTTCTAATATTTCACTATTGAATTTTGATCTTTCTAAACTATAATTTATGTATTCAAATATAATATGATCCAAAGTACCTTCTTCACCACATTGACATCTATCGTCGGATTTAATATTAATTTTGTACAGGTGAACTGGAGTTTTACAATGATTACTTTTAATTCTGATTATAGTTGATATAATTTTGCGGGACTCATTTCTAAACCATGTTTTCTTACTTAAATTTGGATGTAACATATAATAATCTCTTCCTTTTAACTGACTTTTGTTAATGAAATCTGTGTTTCTCAAATTGAAGTTTAATTTTTTGATTATAATAAAAATTTCATATGAAGGTAATTTCACTTTCATCTCAATTTCTAAATTTATTAATTCCTTTGCCAATTTATCCACAATTTCGTTTCCTCTTATTCCACAATGTCCTGGTATCCACATAAATTTTATGGTATTATTCTTATTTATTATATTGAAATATATCTCCTTAATTTTGCATGTCAAAATATCATTATTTGATTTTTTATCATTAGAATTTAAATTTTTTAAAACACTTAAAGAATCCGTTATTATTATAATTTTATTTTATTATTATTTATTATTATATTATAAGTTTATTTTTATATAATGGAATCTGGTCTAGAGAAAATGTAAATATAAACAAAAATAAAATGATCTACAAAGATCACCACTATACAATATATAGCAAGGTTATATTTTTGTGCACTTTTATTAACTTCAACTCCTGTCTGAAATGCAAACCTACTTACGAGTTAGAAGTCACGATTAAAACATTGGCATTTTCAAATATCTTGTTCAAAAATTGCGGTCTTATAATTCAGATTCAACTCGATTTTCTTTAAACTTTTATTATATTTCAGATTTCAATTTATACGATTCGAGCACGGCTCAGCCCATATCTGACAGTATTGACTTCCCATACTGTTCAATACAATCTAAGTACTGCATCTTTTCATATGCGATCTTCAAATGGGCTTGTATCCTATATCTTAATTCCTATAAAATAGTCCTATATATTGATAAAGTTGGTTACTAGAACATCAAATGACCAATTATATTTTAATAACTCCTTATATTTCAAGAGATATTAACAATTAAAAAAGTAATTTTGTCTCTTTAATTATTAAAGGGATTCAACGTTGTACAACATTCCAATTGCATGTGACATCACAACCGGTAGTTGCTATTTCTTTTATACGACAGAGATGCGTAAAAGAGATATATTCTTGACAGAACTCTCACAAGTTTACAGGTTACCAAGCGTACAGCTCATAAATTTCTGCTATATGTATTTATATATCAAAATAACAAATATTATTTACAGCTATTTCGAGGAACAATAAAATTTCAATATTATGTCTGCCGTAACAGGGTTAAATAAAATAAAATATTATTATTTTTTTACTTGACTTGATTATTTCGACTACCAACAGCTACAAAACATTACCACAGCACTGACCTACTCAAGAAATAAGTGATGTTAACATGCATTTCACGTCATACAAATATGGCTGACCATTTCTAGCGCTAAAACTACAATTCAAATTTTTAATCACTATATCTCCGTCAACATTTAGATATTTACCACTAAAAAATAAGGACACAAGCCCATTATAGTGTTTACATATAAGATACACATACAGTTCGTTTAAATCTGAATCGTATTTAACATGTAAACCTCATTTATCTAGTAAAAATATTCCAGATGGAATAATATATGTATATATTACCTTCACTTGAAAGCAAAGCAAACATAATAAGTGTAACTTACGTTGCATTATATTCAGGCGTAATGATATTATCAACTCTAGCTTTATTTTAATTTCATTAGTGATTTATTTTTATATTTAGCTAATTGTTTACAAAACTGATTGAAATTCTATTCAATCCAGTAATATTATATGCATAGTTCATCTCCTTCCAATCCCAAATTATTTATTATCCCAGAAGAACTACAACCAATGGAAATTGAACCGAGTTGCGCTGACTTCAACCTGACACCTATAGTTTTAAGATAACTTAAAATCTACATGAATTAGTCGATAGTAGACGTTAAATAAAATAAAACACCATCAAATTGTTTTCAACATATTTATTGTTAGTTATCACAGGTCATACATCAACGGGGATTAAATAATGAATTGTTACAATAAATAACTATGTATTTATATAATTATTTTAGCAGTGTTAACAATTCTGGACCCTTAACGTTAGCGTTCTCTTTCGATATACTGGTTTGTACAGGTTATGTTTGTTCCTAGGCGTTGGACGTGAGGCGTTTTGATATCTTGTTCACCTACTCACAATACATCTACATGATTTCAGTTGATAGTTATAATATTTTTATTATATTTAATATCTAACTTTTTTTGTGTTAAACCTAATGTTTGATTTGAGTACTTAGCCGAGAACTTGGTCCAATTTGTGGATTTTACATTACGAGACCGACATGACACATATAATCGCTAAGGGAAGTGACATTTCTAATGGACGGATGTGTACCCGTAGTCTGACTTGGTTTGAACAAGACCCAGTCGGTTATTTGACTTACTTACTTAAATTCCCTGATAATTCCAGGTTTTCCAGTAAAGTTTTTCGTACTTATCGCTGATATATAATTTTTATTCGTATCATTTAAATATTTAAAGTTTTGATTATATTATAATTACCAATAATTAAATCTGGTATTAAACTAAAAAAAAAATATTTATTTCTGATTTATTTTTATCTCATTGCCTTAGTTGGCGTTTAATAACTAATTAAATACGATTTATTACTCGTTAATAAAAAGTAACTTAAATTGAGTAAGACAAAAATAAGCTAATGCCTAGTATAAACTAGAACAAATTAACTCTTAATATTTAATAGATAAAATTATTGAAGATTTTTAAATTGATCATCAATAACTTGAATTTCAGCTAAAAGTTTAGCTTTTTTTGACACCAATTTTTTTCATTAGCACGTTTTTTTATTAAATTTTATGAGTCATTTCATTTTGAATTTTAAATTAAATATAATACACTATATATGACATAGTTGCCGCAATGAAATTCCCTAATATTTTTTTAAATTTCCTGATATTCCCTGATAATTCCCGGATTTCCAGGTTTTCCAGGTCTGTGGCCACCCTGACTTATGAATAAAAGTGTCTTGCAAGTATTTAAAAGAAAGAACAAAACGGAATTACTTGATTTATTTCTTATCTATTAAGACAACCAAATCCAATCTAACAATGAAAAGAAGTCAAACCTGGATTTAAATTTGTATTGTTGGGGTGGAAGACACCCCTACTCGGACGTCATCTTGAAAATGAGGTTGTATTTAGGTTGCATTTGTATGTATAGGTTGTAATTTAGGTTGTTTTGTTTGTCTATTTTATTATTGTTTTTAGCTATTTTAAATCTGCTATACTTTTACAATTACTTCTTTAAAAACAATTCAGACTGGATATATGTTTTCATATTTTGGAATAACTATATTATCCATGAGATATATCTGCACACGACCCTGTCCATTAGAAACAACACTTCATATTTAATTCCATGTATGAAATAATAGGAGTATAAAAAAAGTTAATTTGTAATACGCATTACATTTACTAAATATTCAAACCATTATAATTGTTCTAATCATGGATCAAAACCGAGTATAATTTCATAAAAATATTGATAATCATTAACTTATATTTATCTCCCATTTTTCTAATATATAATGGACGTTAAACGTAGTTTAATTTTTTGAATATAACAATAAATTTGTATTATATTTTTTCATATATATGTACGTATATATATTTAATTGTTTTTTTTTATATTTTTGAAATAACATATAATAATAAATATTTTTCTAAAAAAATTTAACAATTTTGTATATTAAAATGCTTTTCCAAATACCAATTATTTGTTTGATCAAACAATCAAATATCAATATTGTATTCATAATAAATAATAAAAATTAAAAAATCATTAACGGAATATTTAACAACTTAAAGGGTTTTCCAGAAGAGATTCTATTTTTTGGAAGATTATATTTTTCAGATATTGCACAGACTTCTACAAATTAAGAGATGATCATTTGGCAGATATTTTTTTGGATATAATCGACTTGGATGTTTCTTTACGACAAGGTGGTTGTTGTCACAAGCCACGTGCAGACTGGCACCGTTTTTGTGCTCAGTAGAGGTATTGTTCAGTATTGAAGTTGTCTCGCATTTGCATCCTTTCCAAACTTCTACTTAAATGTATATATGTATATACACCACTATCGTCGCAAAAAAATCTAATCGGTTGGGATTCGCACGGCTTCGTTACTTTCAGTGTGAGAACGCTGATTACACTCACAAGGAAGGGAAAGTCACGCAGCTATGGGCGAATCTCACAAATATATCGATCCTATTCGAATTCATAAGGTCAGAAAGGAATCAACAAAGTAATGCAGCGAAAGTCGCGTGTATATGGTCCAGTTTGAGAGCAGCCTCATTCTTAACTTTTTAACTCCATAAAAATATATATCTACTTCGTGTAAATTGAATATTTCACCAAAAAATGAATGTTGCCTCTAATTAGAAAACCCTATGCTTTGTACTTATAACGTTACGTAATTACTACAGCAAGTAGCATATTATTTAATTTCAAAAAACACTTACCACTATTATAAATACAATTTGATTGTATAACAATTTCAATATTTTTAAATTTGGCGGCAAATTTAAAAATCAATAGCATTATCAAAATTTTAACAAAGCATTTTAAATATATATTATTTTTATCAGCCTTTTGTTAATCATAAAACATAAAACGCGGTTTTCTTTCATCATATTCTTTTTCTTTAGGGGTCATTTTATAATATATAATAAATTAAAATGGCTGTTAACATTTATTTTCTAAATTTTATCAAAAAATTGACCCTCTACCTTCTAAAACAGTCTAAATATTTTTAACATTGAGCACTTTTTGCATTACAAGGTGTTTCTGAAATCACTAGAACTAAAATGTTATTTCTTATTTTCAACGTTATCACGTGTTTAATTCAAAATACTAATTTATATTGGATAGTGTTTGAAGATAGATTAAATTAAATTTAAATAGTAGTAAAGTTATTAAGGTTCGGAGATTACCTGACATCATAAAGAGTAATTCTTGTAGCATATCATTCAGGGGTTACACTATTAGAATATTTCAAACAATTCCTACAGTATGCCTAATTTCATAAATTTCATAATTAATTAATTACCTCTGAACTTCAGGGTATAACCAAAGGACATTTACGCGTGTTGTTTGGAGTCTACTGCGTTTAACTGTGACGTTAAACTACAAATTAGAAATTAAAAAAAGTGAAAACATATTACAATATACGATTTGAAAAAAATATCCGAATAACGTGGAAAATAGAAACAATATTACGAAGAAAAATCTAATCTTCAAAACTGCGACCTTGATGATAATTATGTAGTTTGCTTCAGTATGTCAGTGTATCACACAATTTACTATTAGACAGAAACCATTACTACACATTTCTGTAGTAATAGATAATTGAATACAGACCGTTTTAAAGACTTATGTAGAAGGACGGTATTGTAGATCAAATAATTGTATAATAATAAAAAAATACATGTACAGTACTCATAGTATCTCTGATTAGCAGATTAGTAGAAATTGTAAAATTCACAGTTTTGAAATATAAAAGATATATATTTATTTACAAGTTATTTCTGAATCACCCTGCAATGTTTAGTCTTACTGGCAAATTCTATCACGAGATCTTTATTGCTGAGACAAAAGCTGTTGGTTTTTGTGATCTATGATACATTGACATTCTTGACTTACTGTAAGTCCACACATGCGTGTTCGCTTATTCGTGCTTTTTTCCATTTGTCACATTCGTTCTACTTATCGCTACTAGAGCGAAGACATTCGTATACACGAATCTTTGCGCTATGAACACAAACTAATGTACCACGAATATTAATAATTCGTACGGGAACTCACTTGTGTGGTCCTGGCCTTGAGAATTTCAATACATTTGTACCTAATTTAACCAGTGGCGTCTAGCATGTCAATAAATCAAGGGACATTCTAATTGAGTTCTTGCTAAGATTCTAAGATCTATTTTTGCATTCAGTGAGAAGCTACCATCGTTGTTGTCAAATATTTAATAAATTGATAAGCCAAGCATTTTTACTTAATACTATTAATTGCACTAATCATACTTATGACTAATTGCTAATACTAAAGATTTTTAGTAAATTATAGGATAGATTTTGTTTGGAAAGGCAATAACAACTATGTACAATAGATCTATCTATCTCATTTATCAAATATATCATAGTTATCAGATAGAAAGAGACGGATCTACTTTTCTACGAGTAGTAGCTGAGATGTAGAATTTAATTAGAATTTTAACTAGCTAGAAGAAGAAATAGATCAGATTTTCTAACTAATCTACAGAAGAATTCTAAAGGCTAGAGCTTTATATATTTCTAAATATAAAATTATATTTGTTTCATATTTTTTTATATAGTTTATAATCCTTGGCAGCGTCTGGGGGGCGTCATGGGAGCTCCCGATGGGCACTGCCATGCTTCAGCGAGGTGTCTTTGTAACGATAAAGCACCATTTAACCTGAAACAAAAACAAATTATTGAAAAATACCTCTCTTTTCACATTGGGGCAACTATACCAGCGATTACTTACAATTCCTTATTAATATCCGAATTATCTAGGCACCTTAACTGCGTCGTAGCCACGTAGTAGAGCTGGTTGGGATTCAGAGACAGACCAGGGAGGTGCTCTGCTGTTTTTGGGATGCCCCACACGTGATGCGCCAGGGAAATCGCCGCCATGTGTGTTATCAACGAGCCCCTTGTGGAGTGTGGTGACTTATGTAGGATTCTCTTGACATCCTTTTCAATGCAATCAGAGAACTCCAGCAACCCGCCGTTGTTCTGCATGATAGCTTCAAAAATTTCTTTAGCTATGATATTCCCTGGTAATGGAAGCACAATTAATAATTGGTTTTATACAAATTTGTAGTGATTATTTTATTAAGTCTTACCTAAAACTGCAAAATGGATGTAGTCAGGTAGATCGGAGTCGAAGTTTGGAGCCATTATTAATGACAAAGGCAAAACTAGAAGGGAAATCAATTTTTTTTACATCGAAATACACAGAAAATAACTCATAACATCATTAATGATGATATTTTAGCTATAAGTAAAAATAACATTTATGATTTAAATAAGTTTCTCTCTCCAATAACTAAAATAAATTTGTTTTAAATAGTTCCTGGTAAATGCTAATGTAACAATGGGCTTGTGTCCTCATTTTTTAGTGATCGATTTTTCAATTGTTGATTGAAATTGATGGTAATAAATGTGTATTGGCGTGTCTATTTTATTAAATATCTAAATATTGACGGAGATATAGCAATTAAAAGTTTAAATTGTAGTTTTAGCGCTAGAAATGGTCGGCCATATTTGTATGACGTGAAATGCATTTTACCGTCAGTTACTTGTTGAGTAGGTCAGTGCTGTGGTAATGTTCTGTAGTTGTTGGTAGTCAAATAATCAAGTCAAATCAAAGAATAATAAGTTTTTATTTTATTTAACCCTGCTAAGGCAGACATAATATTGAAATTTGATTACTCCTTGAAATAGCTGTAAATAATATTTGATATGTTGATATATAAATACATATAGCAGAGATTTATGATCTGTAAGGTTGGTAACCTTACACAAGGATTGTGATGTCACATGCACTTGGAATGTGTATAACGTTGAATCCCTTTAATAATTAAAGAGACAAAATGACTTTTTTAATTGTTAATATCTCTTAACATATAAGGAGTTATTAAAAAATAATGGAACATTTTAGGTTCTAGTAACCCACTTTATCATATTATAGTACACTTTTATAGAAATTAAGACATAGGACACAAGCCCATTGTATATTATACTAATTTAATGTCTATTTGGAATGTATTAATAATTAAAATTAAGTTAATAAGAGGGAAATATATGATACAATAGATACAATAAGAGATATAAACGAATGTAAAGGAGGAGGATACCGAAGTACTCATTTATACAAAACAAGAAAATAGGAAGATCAGAATGATCGCAAGATACTGCCTAAAGAATGACGAGAGAGAGGATGATTCGAGGAAGAGGAGGAAAAGTTTGAGCATATAATGAGTGTGTAACGTGAAGGTAGAAAGTAGAAGAAGAGTGAAGGAACTGTTACTGAGAGAAAGTGAAGGAAGATGGATGGCGGAAGTAAGGAACAAGCGGGTTATATAAAACAAAATGAGGCAAGAGACGAAAGCGAATAAAGATGAAGACAGTAATAGAGATAAATGTTTTGGTAATGTATTTTGTGATTAGTAAGTAAGGAATAAATGAATTGAAATTAAAGAATGTAAGGTTAAACGGCAAGAAAGAAATATAAATAGTAAAACTACAACGAATCTATAAGATGCTTATTAAGAACTGTTTTTTCAATTCTATATTAAACGTCAGTTAAGACATAACTTAACTGTAAATATAAAAATGGGTTTTCCAATTCTAGTTTTATCAAGTACCGACCACAGTTAACTAACAAACAATGTAGCAGAGATGTTTTAATTAAAAATGAATTTGGAGATCAGAGTAATAAATTAATCAACCAAGATTTATAACAAACATCACGAGAGAATTTAACGAGTTAACGAGAGAATTGAAAAATCGGCCCTAAGAATATTACACACAAGTTAATAATTACTCTTACCAATAGAATGTGTTGGTTTATCATAAAATGCTTTTGCTATAAACGGAAATCCGTATCTTCGGAAAGCGTTAAAGAAATATATATACTAATAATTACTTAACACAAAAATGTTAATACCACACGAACGGACAATGTAGAAGTAGCTAATCTCTATGATAATAGGTAAAGATACTTACGCGATATTTGATTTATTTCTATTAGTATACAAATTGACTTTTCTTGATTTCTTGCACCGCTTTAAAACGTTGTTAAAAAAATCGTCAGTGCTGACCTCTACCTGAAAGTTCAAATAACTTAACAATGTTTACACATTCATTTTAATATAATCAGGCTTTAAAGAGATGGTCCTCTGAATGATTGAGATAGTTACGTAGTATAAAAATTATGGTACTAAATTGTATAATATATATATCCATTGTATAATAGTCCGACCAACCCTATCATGGTTTTTATGTGGATTTCTCATGATACTTAGAGCATAGTGGGTGTGATCTACGATAACACAGTCTCTAAATCCATTACAGAGACCAGCGAGGAGTTGTATGGACTTTTTATACTTTATTAAACAAGTATAATGGATATTGGATCAATAATAATTTTAACTTTAAATCAACTTCAATTTCAACTTTAATATCAACATTATCATCAACTAGTCCTTCCAGAACATCAAGATGATCAAAAATTGCTTGACTACTTCATCGTACCAATTACAGGAATTTCAAGAACTTTTCAAGATTTCAGGACTTCATTTTCAATCATATATCTTTAAACTAAATATCTTATGAAATCAATTGTAAATTTCTCGTATTAAATATCAAAAATTATGGTACTGCATTAGTTTTAAAATTGATTTTAAAAATTGTTTTAGAGTTTATTTTTATTATTGCTATATTCATTTTATCATATCTTATTTACGTCCGTTACTCTCTTACTGAGTAAGACAATAAAAACAATAAGAACTTTCGAAATCATAAGTGATAGTGCGAAACTTCACAAAGTATGACATTTCATCAAATTGTTTAGTGGGTAGTTTGTGACCCATAGTTCTTTTGAGTGCTCCATTTCACTCAAGTCAATACCAATAAACAAGTAGGACAAATGTCTAGGGCACATAACTCAGACAGGATTATATGAAAATGAAGCCACGATTATATATTTTCTCTAGGACCCAATCTAGACTTAATTCGATTGTGGTTTTATTGCCAGAAGTTTCCATCTCCTTTAAGAATTCCTATTTCCAATTAATTAGAGAAATATTTATGCTTTCTTACATTTTCAAATAATTTAAGCGAATTCTCCACGGTCCAGGGCTCCATCTGCAGCTTTAAACTTCTTAACACAGGTCTAGCAGCTTCTGTCATCCTAATAATCAGACTAATTCTTAACTTCTCGAATAATTCTTTAACCTAAAATATATAGGAGAAATAATTAATAAGCTCAGAAAAAGGTAACATTTAGTAAGTAGAAGGGTTATTATGACTACTGACCCTTTTAAATCGTTGTCGGACAGCCGATTTCACGAACCCTTCGTTGTAGATCATTGCACCAGGAAGTGGAAGCGCCCATACAGTCAACTTGGAACATTCAATGGGGTGTCCCGCGGAATTTAAAATATTTAACCATTTGGTGGCATACAGAACAAGCAAAGAATTATGAACCACTCTGAAATGAAACATAACAAAAAGTAAGTCATCTAAAAATTCATGCAAAATTATTAAAGTAGTTCACTAGTAAAATCATAAAGTCACGTTTCTACAGGATTTAATAAAATTTGAATATGAGGTTAATAGCATCATTGTGGAGGAATACATTACGAAACTTTTGATTGTCTCTTAAATTGGTTGATCATATATATTTTTTAAGCATCTTATACGCAGTGGGGATACCTGTCCCGCGGGACGTACATACGTTACTAAAATGCCAGTTTCACACCAGAGGGACAGTTTTGAAAACAGTTTTGTTGTCAAAAAACAAAACAAAAGCATGTTTTGTTTTATTTTAAAACAGTTCTGTTTTTGAAAACAGACTGTTCACACTGAACAGACAGAAAAACAAAACTGCGTGTTCAAACCAAGCTGACTAAAAATCAACAACAAACGTGTTTTATTTTGATCTTATCAACTCCACATGGAAATGTGTTTTGTTTACTAAAACAGTTTTTAAAGAGAAAAATGTTTTAGGAACTGTCTCTTTCGTGTAAACATTGATGTTTTTGTTAAAAAAAAACAGTTTTTGTTCGTGTTTTATTGAACTGACTCTCTGGTGTGAAACAGGCATACTACAGTGATTACGGTGCAATGAACATTATTGCCATATTTCTCAATAGTGTGATTGTATTTAGTCTATATGTGTATGAAAATGCCTGCTTGTAATGACTATCCTAAAGTAACTATGAAAATATTTTCTCTTTCGATTGTCACTAGTGAACTAACTTAAAGTAAATGATTTTTTTTACCTATTTGGGAACATTTTTAATCTTGAGAATACTTGTACAAAATATATAGGAGATTTGACTACTATTGTATCGTTCTCAGAGTAATCTAAAGAATCCAATAGAACTGTCCATTGAAACTGCAACAAAATAAACGGAGTATTAGCCAAATACATGTAGATATAATTTGCTTTAAAAAAATCATAGAAGCCAAACCGTTAAGTAGAGAATACTGTCATCAAATAGTTTACCAGAGCAGTGCAACAATGTATTGCAGTATTTTAATTAAATCAAAAAATTGCTAATGGTAAATGGAAAGTTTTGAAATAAATGGCTCCAATTGGTGACAATATATTAACGACCATGTTTTATGAGGGTAACCAATTTGTGTGAAAATCCTAAACCAGGAGTATCCAACCTTTTAATTGCCATTTTAAGTACTTGTATTCTATACTGTTCGTTTTCAAATGAAGTGGTTGTTTACTAATACTTTCAAATAACAATGCATTTGTGAACCCTGACTTAATTTCTATAAAACTGTGCTTTATATTGTAAAAGATGGCTCTCAAATGTCCAATTATATGTTAATAAGTCATAATATTATTAATAAATAATTAATTAATAACTAATTGAATTTGTAATATTATAACTTCAAAGTTATTGAAAATAAATCTGCATATGATGTCAAGTTCTATAATTTGCCATCTCTTTTATACAACAAAAACGCATACGAGTATGTGCGTAATACATCAACAGCTGCGTAATGCATCCCGTTTTAGATTGAGGTTGTGTGACGTCATAAGCACAACCGGCAGCTAACAGAAGCGGCAAAAGTAAAATTTAAATTTTAAGCAACTATATTTCTTTCAACTCTTTGTTGTTTAAATAAATGGAATTGCCAATATACATATACTAACCTATATTTCAATAAAAAATATAAAAGTCAACCCCTAAAAATGAATTCTGCAGCCCATTTAAGTGCATATTAATTTTTTTATAACTTTTGGTCTCTTTAATGATGAATGGACGGTCACATTGACAATTATGCAAAATATTTGGACATTTGAGGTCCTGATGAGAAACTTTATCAATATAGAACACAGTTTTATAGCAATTAAGACATGGTTCATAAGCTTATTATTAATTTGTAACATATTGCCAATGGATTGTGTGGTCTGCTGGGTCGGAAAGTGTTGTACAGGTACAGTGAGTGCCTGGAAAAGAGTACATCATTTGTGGTCCGAAAAATTTGTTTTCAAAAAGGATAATTACCCACATTTATTAATTTAAATACATTTATTAAATTAATATTATGTAAATATTACATTTGTGTTTCAGAAAGTAATTAATATTATAAGGTTAATATAAAGAGGTTGGAAACACCTGACAAAAGCAGTGAAAATAGAAACAACAAAAAAATAGAAAATGAAATATGGTATTTTCATAAATTATAAATGAAAATTCTAATAGAACAGTACTCACAATAGGAAAAGTTTCTTGAAGAGTGCTTATATTATATTCGGAAAAGCTGTTTTCATCTGACAGTGTCCATAGCTGAAATAGATAACAGTAACGAGCACGACATTTATTTGATGTAATATGCAGCTATTGGAATTGTCTAGTACTACACATACAAACGAAGATCTGTGCTAAACATTGTTGTAGAAGTAAACAGAAAATGCATACGATAGGGAAGATGCATAATATTTTAGAAATATGTTTTATATAATATTAGAGTGAAATTTTAGTTGAATCTTATAACACATGTTTTGTTGCATATCCAATTCAAATAATGATGTATTAATAATTAATACAACAAAAAGAAACGTCATAATCTAGGATCACAACCATCAGCTGTAGGTATCTCTTTTACAACATGTTTAATCAATGCTGTTTTGCTGCTGAATAGTAATATAATTAATTTTTATGCATCTTCCCTATTTGTTTAAGTTAAGTGCTTCTATAAATTATTTTAGAGTAGTGGTAATATAATATTACAAACTAACCAGCCGTGTTTCATATGGTTAGTTTTATGTTTTTCAATTATTAAATATGATTCAACATAATACAACATTTCTATTAATTTCGACGACACAGCATTTATGCTTGACGCTGACTGTTGTGTCTATTGTCATGTGTTATATACCGCTCTTAATAAGTTTACGTTTATGTACCCACTTAATCAAATAAACTTAATTATAACCAAACGGACAAAATATCTGCAGTCTGCCAACAAACATGAATGCTCTGGACCTAGTTGAATAGCACTGATACATAACACATTTCGATCTAAAGTATTAAGCTAGGAAACTGACGTACCTGTTATTCAGAGTTAACTAACAACAAAACTAAGTCCAAAACAATGTTTATTTCATCAATTTTAACTACTCTAATCTATATCCTAACTATAAATAATAACTATTTATAATAAAAGAATTAAGGTTGTGTGTGTTGTAAAATATTTTGCATCTAATTAATAGGCTGCCATAACATGCTTTACTTATAAGAAGTAAACTGTTTTTAAAAAAAAATTAGCTTTAATCGAAGTATTCTCAAATCCATAAATTGTGACTAGATACAAATAAATTTGGAAATAAATGTTTTAACTTAGTTTCCTTTAAGCTTAATTCGACTCTGCTATTAATGACTCTGATATTTTACAGATTGTATTTCTAAAAATTTTGGGTTTTTTAAAGATGCAATAAGATATTATAAAAAACACGTAAAAGAATGTAGTTGTAAGAGAGAAATAACAGTTCTTTGGAAAGAATTGAAACTGACTGAAGTTAAAACAAATCATTACTTAAACGAATTAATTCCCGATAAATATTCCGATAGTATTGTTTCATTCACAAGAGATAAAAACGTAGAGAAAAGACGCCACCTCTAACTATAATATTATTTTGCAGTAATCTGCAATATAAAACTAATTGAAACCTTTTAATCTTTCCAGTTACTATTTTCCATAACCAGCTATTATATTTATAAACGTTGCATACAGTAAAACATTTAACACATAAACAGAAACACATTTGTAACAAAGAAAAAAATCGTAAAACGAACCTTCGATAATTCTGAGGTGACTTCCAAAATAGCTTTCGTTTCAGATGCTCGTTGTTTGGGCCCCATGGCAGTAGGCAAAAAGCCGTCAAGGACACTAGTAACTAATTCTGAGTTAGCTTGAAAGACCCGTTGTGCTGATGGAGGTAATTGGGGGCCTAAAAAACGGACGGATCCCTGAAAAATGTTTAACAATACATTATTATATTTTAAATAAACTTTTATGTTATTATTTGTTTAGCAAATACCTGTATAATATCAGAAAGTTCATTTGGCATTGTAATATATAATATATTTGTTTTATTTTCATTTTTCAAGTCCACATTTCGATCCCAGAAAATATCCAATAAAGGACTCCAACCATGTTCCAAAAGAATTGAAATTAAAGGTGTTAAATCTGCTGGTCCCAGGGAGCCAACAGGAAGATAGCCTCCCAATTGGTCAAGCAAAGCAAATACTGAAAAACATATTGTCTAATTATAATTAAATATTAGTGTTGTTATTACCTGTTTAAATAATATGATGATTTCGATATGGAATTATTAAAATATCTTCATTCGAATAGAACAATATCAGGGCCGCTGAAATTTGGTATATTGGATTAATAAATTAATTATTTTCATTTTAAATAATCTCTTTATTAATGACCAATAATCCAATGGTCTTTTAAACAACAGAAGGAGAGAAAAAAATAAGCAAAATTTAAAATTCCTGTTAGTGAAATAATAGATCTATAATATTCTGTAATTACTTTTGTTACTTTCAATCTAAAAATTAATAAATCTTACACTGTGCTACGTTCTTAGTCGTGCTTCGCAAACAAGATCCATAAAATCTGCCAAGTTTCCTAAACGGTCCACTACTTGTATTCAAAGCTAATAATTCTGTAAAAAAAATTATTAATTGAAAAAGGTATTAATTTTATAAGATCTTTAAATAGATTCGGAAATGTACGTACGTTGCATATTTCTGTCTGTAAGTTCTTGAACGTTGAAAATACTTTTTTGTCCTTCACATGAAAAAGAAACAAAATCCAAACAAGGCTCCACTCCCCAGGCAATAGGGCCCCTTAAACTAAATGACTCTTCTTTACAACTTGCATGTGTACAATCTGGAGTCCGAGCTACAGTAGGAGGACAAGCACTATCCTGTTGGTGAAATATATTTAGAAAGAAATACACAAATTGAGAAATGAGCACCAGTAAAAAATTATTATTACTTGTTGAAAACAATCTCGAGGGCCAGCACTTCCTGGAGCATCACTTATTAAAAACAGAACTGGCGAAGCAACTAATAACGATGTAACCAAAAGAGTAGCAGTAGATAAAGCTGCACGGTGTACTCCAGAATGTGATCTCAACCAATAACAAGGAACACAACAGAGCCAAGAACCTGGAGCTAACTACATGAAAAAGAAAATAATTTAAATATAAAAATAAATAAGCAAAACATATACAAAAAATGATATCCAAAATAAAAAAAATTTGTGTTTAAAGTATAGTATATGCTCCAGGTGTAGTTAAAAACTAACCAGTCGATCATGCTGATCTACAACTTGGACCTCCATTTCAGTTTCTGCAGATGTAGCACGTGGTTCATCCATAATTTATAACAAAAACAGAAATACTAATAATTTACATAGTAAAAACAAACAAAAACACTTTACGCTTTAACATTTCTTTAATAAAATATATAAATAAAACCTTTCAAGTACTTAAAAACCATTATATTTATATAAACTTGTGATTACTGAATGTACTAATTATAAAATCAATCCATTATTGTTATTGTTCCTTTATTATTTTAATAAATTCAATAATGACTTAATATAAAATCTAACCTAAGAAAATAAACGTCAGAAATCAGTATATGAACTGCTATCTGTTGTGACATTTTGTTTTATTAGGTTGGTGTAAAGGGGGTTAATTCAAACAAAACAATTTATATTTCGTATTATAAATTACATATTCTTTTTCAAGATATTTATATTAAAAATTAAAAATATGTGATTATAATGCAAATGAAGTTTAACAAATGATTCATTAGCATTCCTCCACATAGCGTATTTCTGATTCAAGTGGTGTTTGAATAAATAAATTACCAAAAAACTATTTTGTTTAATTATAATTTTATTAATCAAGTCATTAATTCAATACAGGTAAAAGAAATTGATTAATATGTTATGTGCTGCCATCTCATATTTGAAGAATTATGCTTAACAACTGAGTATAACTATGTTGGCCACCTTCGATTAGATAGTAAAAGCTATTACCAAATTTGAGGTTAGATTCCATTATTTCTCAAGTGCCGTTTGTTTCATTAATATCACTGCACATGTGCTTCAGTTCAGTTGTTTTACATATTATGTTTCTGGTAGTAGCACGATAAAGTTATTTATCATTAATAAATATATTTTTAATTTATTATGGATAAATTTATAGAATTGTTACCTAAAAATGTACAATCGCATCTAAGATCGGGTGTTACTATAATTAGCTTTACGCAGTGTGTTACGGAATTGGTAATTCAATGAATATTCATAATTTTAAATATATTAATGTGTAAAAATTTATAGCCATTACACAGACATTTACAATCAAATGAAATAAAAATAATATAAAAGATTCATATAATTACCGAAATAAATTCTTAACATTTCTTTTGTGAATATTCTTTTTGTGTAAATAGGTACAAAACTCTTTGGATGCTAGATCAACGGCAATCGCAGTACGCTTGGACTTGCCTAATTATAAAGTTCAAATTGTTGACAATGGAATGGGAATTACAAAAGATAATTTGGATAAGGTAATTGTGAAATATGTGCTTCTATAGTAAAGATGTAAATTTTTAAATTAATGATAATTTTCTACTTACATTTCATTTTATAATTTTATTTAGATTGGTCCTAGGTACATGACCAGTAAGTGTCACACTGTGGCAGATTTATTTAAACTAAAATGTTATGGATTTCGCGGGGAGGCACTTTCTAGCATTCTTGTTTTATGTGAGAGGGTGAACATAATATCTCGAGCGGGGAAACAAACCACTTTCATTAAAGTATTCAACCAAGGAATAGGGGAGCCAATTTATGAAGATGATAGGGAAAGGCCTAGTTCAGGAACAACGGTAAATATTCTTACATTAAGAGGGCACGGTTGTACTTAGTTTTGTATGCAATAACAGAAGTAAGATGCGTAAAGTATGTCAAATTTGATTTTAATTGCTTTATCACTTGTTTAAGTAGGCGAACATGAGAATATTTTTATTTAAAAAAAATCCTGCATTAATTTGTTTTGTTTTTTAACTCTAATGTCCCAGAAAACATAAAATAACATATAATAACATAAAATAACATAAAATAACAACATAAATATAATATTTATGTAAGCGATACATTCAAACAAGAAACGAAGCAAAAAAAGGTTAAATATAGGTTTTTCCGGTGTTAAATTTATGATATATTTATGTAAAAGTTTTAGGAGTGGAGTAGGGGTCTACAAATTGTGACATGGTAAAAAGTAGTAAATATTGCGCGGATTCCACTCGAAGCTGGGCTTTGAAAACACAATTTTTATCGTTGAGTCCGTTTATTCAATGTGTTCTTATGGTGTTGGTTTATCATGGGCGCGGTTGCACTATTTCTATATATTTAAAAAAATATTTTAATGTTTTTACCATTGGGCACTACATTCTTTTGCCATAACTCATTAAATTACATATCATTGTGCTTAATTAATTTGTGATACTTATTATATCTAAACATTCTCATTTATTCAAAAAGAAAAAAAAAAAAGAAAATAAAAACAAAACTGCAATTGCTTCGCTTCTCCTGCTACTCTCTCTCCTGTTTCTACTCTGTCATTCCTTCTCTTTCCTCGCTCCTATTCTCTATCTCCGCCATCCACCTCTTCCCTTCACTGTCTCCCTTTAATAACTGCACAATATTCTTTTCGATTTTTGTTTTTCTTACATGAAAACTTAATGTGCTCCAACGTTTCTATCTACGTTCCGCACACCCTGCACATCCTTTCCTCGTTATTTGCGCAGTATCTGTTTCCATCACGTTTCCCAATCTGAATCTGTCAACCCTTCCCATGTTTTTTGTGCCATTTTCTCTTAAGTATTCTGGTATCTCTTTGTCCCAAATCCTTTTATATCTTTTGTTATAATTTCTCTTCTCAATTTTTTTCTATTCTTTTCTGTTGTTGTATCTCCTTGGCTCTTCTCCTTCTCTCTGACTCCTCTGTCGCCATTCCATTCCTTTTAAAATACTTCTTTCTCTCTTTCGGGCCTCCTCCCACCCTCATTTCTACTCTCCTCCCTAATTTTCATTAGGATTTCGCCTTCAGCGTTACTCATTTTCTCCTCGAACTTGACTGCTCTCCTTCCGGCTTCTATTCTTATCTTGTCCATTTTTAATTCTTCAATCACCATGTATCGCGGCGTGCATCTGTCCAGCTCTAGTACCCATTTAATGTATCTCTCCTGGATTCTTTCCAATTTCTATTGCTCCTTCTCACTATATCATAATTATTATACCGTAAAGCAATATTATGAATAATATACTTTGTTGCCATCTGTTAGTTGCCAATGAACCAAGGTGTGCCAACCTTTAATTATGTACAACAATGTTGTTTATAATTTTTGCATTTAGGTAACAATTTACAACTTCATGCACTCCTTGCCAGTGCGCCAGAAAGCATTAAACGAGGTCCTGGAAATCCAGAATCTGACTAACGAATTAAAGGCCATAGCTCTCATCCACCCCAGCGTATCCTTTACGTTAAGAAACGACAAGAACAGAACCCTGATCATGCAAACATGTAAGGAAGGCATCATTCCAAAAAGATTCCAGAATTTATTTCCGGAAGAGGAAAACATGTTCCTGTGTTTAGTTAGGGAAGATGGCAACAACATGAGAATTAATGGATTCTTTGGATCCAGGTTATCCAGAAATAAAGGACTTCAATTTGTTTATGTTAACAAACAATTAGTAAAAAGTATCAAGCTTAAAAAAATTATTAATAAATATTTGGATATTTATCTTTTGAAGGACGATAACGAAAGACAGAAGAAACTGATCACACAACAAGCCCAAGAAAGTGGTTTATTTTAAAAACATTTTATTTTGTTGCTTAAAACTTTTAAATAATAATTACATATTTAAGAAAAATGTTAAAATTTTTCTTACAAAAACTTTAATTTTACCAAGTGAACTTGAAGACTCGTTATAAGGACGATCGGATTAACCATTTTGTATGCTTGGCGCAAACTGCAAAAGATCTATAGTATAGTTCAAATTACGAGAGTTTGGCGACGACCCATACTTAAAACAAGTTGTGGGGTATAAATAGCCGATATATCTAAAAAGCACTAACTCACTTATTTTTCTATAATGTATATTGAAATGAATAAGATAAAATTCGTTATCTTATTATAGATTTATTCCGCTCTTATAACCTCCTTTAAGTACAAGTCGCCGACAAACTATCGTAATTTGGACTATATCTGACTCTTTTTGTTTGGCATAGTTAAGTAATGCCTCATGGTTAATATGGTCCCGACTATAAGAAGTTATAGTGGTTGCATACGAAAAATTAACAGGCGCAAAACTATATAATCAAAATTCAAAAATAATTTTGAAGTATTGAGGATTAAATATATAACTAAATATGTGGTTATTATGACTTAAAGTTTTGTTTATTATTTATAACCAAAATAAACTTTATTATTATTCTTACAGGAAGGGAATTTTTTAAATTTTTCTTTGCCCAGCCACGAAGATACTTTCCACGTGTTCATAATTAATATAATTTGCCCTAGAACGGAATACGACATATCTTTTAATCCGCAGAAAGACATTGTTGAATTTAAAAACTGGAATGTCATTTCAGACGGTCTTAATGAATTAATTATGAAATTGGTTCCTAAAAAGAGCACGCCTAAAGTAGCGGCAACAGTAGTTGCTCCACCGATTGAAAATGTCAACGTAATTATAAAAGATAAACCAGAATGTGAAGAATTTCGTACTTCTCAAATGGAAAACGTAATTAAAGGTAAATAACGTAAAGTAATTGATCAAAATATAAAAAATTGTTAATTTAAATGTTTATAAACAATTTTTTGATCAGGTTACCCTGCAAGACGTAGACGGATTGGAGTTACAGTAGAAAAATATGAAGAACTAACAGGAAAACAGAAACAATTAAGTGTATGAGAAATATTAATGAATAAAACAACATATTTCACAAAAATATTAATAAATAAAATATTTTATAGAAAGCTGAGCCTCCAGCGAAAGAAGTTGCAAAAGAAACTATTGTAAGTCCGGATCCAATTTTTAAAGTTCCTGCAATTCCAAAGTTAAGATCCAATCGAAAAACTAAGAAACCAATATTCGAACCAACTACTCGCATAAAAGAAAATGTCAATAAACTACATAATCAATTGAACAAAATCAAACGGAAATATGAAACGAAAATTCGGTCCGCGCAAACTGTAAAGAGCAATGACTCAATGGTCAATATTCGGTTGTTGAAGGAGCAAAAGAGGGAGTTAAAAAGATTGAAGAAGTTGAAAAAACATAAGAGAAGTAATGCTGTAAACAGAATTAAAGCAAATGAAGAGGTAGTGCCACCGTATAAGTCGAAAATGGATATGCCTATTCTCCTTCGAATCGAACAGCTAGTCGATAAAAAAGGCAGTTCAAGTAGGTTTGAACATTTGAATAGTGAACTTGATTACTTAAGAAAAAAATTGCGACTGGTTTGTGAAAACCAATTACATTTAGATAACGTTATCCATCAAAATTTAGACAACGTACAAAACACGAGACATAGAGAAAATGTTGATTTAGCTCGTAGCGGCATCTATAATTCTTCCATAGAAGTAAATGATATATCTACATTTCAGAACCGTCACAATAATACTGACTCGAATTATAAAAATTTGGCGAGGGGTAATTTAAATTCAGGGAAACTTATTTACTGCCAAAATTATGTTAATAATTTACCGGAAGATTCCATTGAAAATAAAAATTTGTCCTATTTGTCAAATATCACAACCGAATCCAATACTCGAACCTTAGCTGTGAAGAATACGGGGAAATGGGGGCAACAAGTACAGGAAGTTTCAAGAGTTTCTACTAAGGGAATATTAAAGAGAAATTACGTGCACAGAAACTGCGGTGGTATGCGTTGGGGTGAAAACGAAATGTCAGACGATTCTGGAAATGGGGAAAATTATGTAAAAACTTCTAAAAAGTTATGTATACAATCTTCGTCTAATATCAATAATTTTACATTTACAAAAATTGAAAGAGAAATTTCTAATGATCTCTTTGCTATTTATGATTCAAATTTAGAAAAAAATTTAGAAATTGCTAACCAACTGAAAGAAATAAATAAACATAATTCGGAAAACAGAATGCACCGACACAGAGCTCTTAAAGAGTTTGATAAATCACCCTACTTTGTTGACTCCAGTACAAATTCTATAAGTTCACTTGCAATTAAATTTCCAAAATTTTATGAAGGAAGCACAAGTTCAAGTCAACCTTTCGAGAAATTAGAAAGCGATTTCTTTTCAAACAACGAAAGAGACAGGTCCAACAGTAAGAAGTCGTTTGAAATTTTTAATAATTCAGCAAATGCAAGTTTTATAAAGGAGATAGAGGACTTGTTCAGCAACAATAAAGAAATGTCATCAAATTTGCAACTGTTGGATAGAGTCACGAAATTCCTCGAGGAACCTGAATCAGCAGCTACGATTTACGAAACACTGAAGAAAACTATCGCCTCCAGCACGCCAATAATGTCACAAAACCAAAAAACTAACAAAACTTCACAAAATGATTTATTAAATATTAAATTATCGCCAATTTTAAAAGAAAATCTGAAGAGAAAAACTGAAGTAGAAGATGAGGTATTTGAAAAGTCTGAAGAGAATCAAAATGAAAATAAAGAAGACAAAAATAATGAAACATGGTTGAAAAAATGCGACTCAGACGGAAAATTATTTTACGTGAATATTAAGACAGGCTTCAGTAGTTACGAAAAACCAGAAAAACAAGAAAATAAATTTGAAATAACGAAAAGGATGAACTTCTTGCCGAAAGGTAAAGCCACTTGAAATTCTATGAGACAGAGCTATGTAAACGTTTGTTGTAAAGGAGAGATGGAAACAGTGTGTTAAATTAAATTAAAGTGTAATGTTGGAAATGGCTAGTTTATTTAAAAATGTATTTGTTCTTGTTAATACTGATGTCTGCCTAATAAAATGTTCAGATTTAAGAGGTCAACCACTTATTGGTTTTAAAAGTCAGTTTAAAACCAGCAATCAGTGGGACTAGCATGAGCTTCTTCTACTGGATGTATTGTATTGTATTTCTTATAATTGTTTATGCAGTTTCGTAGTTTTTGCAATCACACCGAATTTAATTCTAGTGTGTATTGTATTTTTATTGTTTGTACCCTTACGGCCTTACAACAACATTTACATTTTGCATTTCCGCTACAAATTTTTAAATTTTTTTAATTCTAGCCTCACTTGTTATCTTCCTTCACTGCCTCCTCCTTACTTTCACCACTTATCTACTTTTTTCTCTTGTAATCGTTTCCCAAGACTCCCTCTGCTTATAAAGTTTCTACTCCTCTCTTCTCTTTCTCCTTACTCTCCGTCATCCATACTCTTTCTTCCCTCTTTCCTTGCAATAATTCCTCCAACCTTAATTAACTTTCCACTTTATCGTGACACCTATCCTTAATGTGTTCTAATTTTTTTCTTCCTTCTCATATATGCTGCATACATTCTTTTCTACTGTTCCTCATACTTACTTTTCTTTTAATTCCTCAGCCTGAATCTAGCAACCATGTTTACCTCCTTTCTCTCTTTGTTTTTCAGGTACCAGGTAATTGTTTAAACCTTTTCGCTTTACCATCTCCTTTACCCTTCTTTTAAAATTATTCTAAAAGTTTGAAACAACTTTAACCAATCTTTCTAAAAATCTATTTAAAATGTAACTAATATAATCTATCAAATACTTTGGATTTTTTTTAGTTTTTTATCAATTGCCTTACTCTGTATGTTATTTAATAATTGATTTGCCTTCTCGGCATTACAATCTCCTTTTTTAATTCATTTCTTTATCCTAGAATTTCATATTTGATGTTTCTTGCCGCTTCTGACTACATTTCATTTTCTTCTTACTTACTAAAATATACTAAACTAAAAAAAAGTAAAACTTAAACATTGCTGCCATCTCTTCCTTATTCTCCTTGTAACCCTTTTTCTATCCTCCTCTCCTGAATCATTTTCCCCTCTTTGCTTTCTCCCTTTTCCTCTTTTCCCTCTCATCTTCCCTTGTTCTGTATGTTATCTTCAGCGGTGATAAAATTTTATCAATGAACAATGAATTACATGTCTTTTATACCAAGTATAAGGATCATTATTTATGGATGAAATTTAAGATCGCTGAAAATAACAAACTAAATAAGAGCCTAAGTCTTTTCCATATTATTTTAGTCTGCCTTTATCATGCCTCTCTCTCAATACTTCCTTCTCAGTACTTCCGTAATCCACCTTCCTGCCTCATATCAGCAATTCTGCTATTTGTTTTTCAATATCTTATCTTCCACTCACATTTCCTTTTTTACCTGATCCCGTTCCTCTGCTCTCTTACTATGTTTGTCTATTCTGAGTCTCGCGATTAATTTCTACAGAATGTGAAATATAAATGCAAATGCTCTAGATATATTTTATTTTTAATGTTTTTGCCATTTGGCACTACATTCTTGTGCCTTAACTCATTTATTTACATATCATTGTGCTTAATTTAATTTTGATTCTTATTAAATCTAAACATTCTCACTCCTTCCAAACGAAAAAAAATTATATAAATTTACCCTTATAAAAAAACAAAACTGCTACTGCTTCACCCGTCCTGCTACTCTCCCTCCTGTTTCTACTCTGCCATTCCTTCTCTTTTCTCTATCTCCGCCACTCACCTCTTCCCTTCACTGCCTTCTTATAATAACTGCCCAATATTCTTTTCGCTTATTACCTTTTTCTCACATGAAAACTTAATGTGCTCCAATGTTTCTATCTCCGTTTCTATTTGCTCAGTATCTGTTTCCTTTCTCCTCGTTTCCCAATCTGAATCTAGCAATCCTTCTCATGATTTTTGTGTCTCTTTCTCTTAAGTATTGTAGTATCTCTCTCTCCCAAATCCTTTTATATCTTTTGTTATAATTGCTCTTCTCAATTTTTTCCATTCTTTGCTCTAGCTATATTTTTATTGCTTTATTATGAAGTATAATACTGTTTAGTAAATTATTATTAATTGCCTATAATAATTATGTAATTATTATAGGCATGTCCCCTTTAATTCATAAGGGCAGCAATGTACCTCTGTGCAATTTAACACCAAATTCAAAGTTGGCTATAAAAAACATTATGGATGAAACTGTGTTAAATATTAACAAATTAAGTAATGCAAAATGGAGTGAAAATAAAAAGATATCTAAGGAAACCATAGTGAGTAAAATAATCGATGTTATGTGTTTGTAAAACGCCTTCTGGTTACGCAGACAAATATACTCGTACTGTAAAATATATATAATGACTTGAACTTTATCTACAGAATTTAGTGAACGACTTAAATCTGAAAGCTGACAAAATGATGGACTATTGTGAACCAACAATTCGAAATATCACTGATAATAGACATTTAAATATCCGAACCATTAGAGTTCTACAGCAAGTTGCGTTCAGCAAGGATGTGTTTCGAGGCATTGAGGTAATGAGTTAGTTTGTTTCTGAACTGGTTTGAATCTTAGATTGTGTTTATATAAAAGTTCCTGTTGCAGATGATCGGACAGATGGACAAAAAGTTTATAGTTTGTGTGGTTATAAACGGTGTTAAAGGATTTAAGAGCCAAAAAGAGGGCACAAAAATGCTCATTTTGTTTGATCAGCACGCCGTTCATGAAAGAATTCGTGTTGAAAAATTATATAAGGGTATTTTTATAACAATTTATCATTTTTTCTGAAACGTACTTTTATAATTATATATCTTTTATATACATATCTTGTAGATTACCATAGCGCAGATGATATCCTTAGCTATACTACATTGAAGGAAGTTATTATTTTAAGTGTAACTCAAGCAGAATATGAATTTTTTGAAGAATTTCCTGAAAAGTTTGAAAATCTTGGACTCAGATGGAAATTGTTGGAAAATAATGAAATTAAAGTGACTGCAGTTCCAAGTTGTATTTATTGCAAAATAATGAAGGTGATTATAATACAAAATAAAGAATAACTCATATATTATAGTTATATATAATATACCTTGTGCGTCGTCTTCTATGACGACCACACTGTATACCACTGTACGGTTTTACAATTTCCTTTAATTTACATTTGCTTCTATTACTATTTGATTTCAAACATAATTTGATCCTCAATAAAACTAAATCAAATCTCTCTAATATCAATGCTAAACCAGTGCTTCCATTTATAAGTTTTAAATAAATGCACAAAAAACCTGGCACCTTTTACTCGTTTGGTTTGGTAGAAATAAGGTTAAGTATAGCTATGAGTTGTTCTTTTTCTTTTAAGTATCATACGAAGTCCAAACTCAGAAGTGGGAGTTTTGGATATCTCTATATATACAGATAGTATCTAAACGGGATAGTTACCTTCTTGACACGTTCTCTCTTCTACAAATTCTACCGTTGCTATTCATCGTTTGGTCTTTGTTTCTTTACTTTCCTTACCTTACTTGTCTGTAATTTTTCATTCTTTTTCGTTTATTCTTCTTCTTCACCTATGCTGCTTCGTTTTAGCCTCTCCTACCTTTATTCTGTTCAAGCACTATATTTTCCTTCTTCCTAAACGCTGGTTCCACAGATTCTCATTTCTCTCTACCTGTACTTCGATGGCTATCTTCTTTTCTGTTTCTACTTATCTTTCTATTCCGCCCACACCTCTATGAAACCTATTACTTTCCATTTGTTTATTTGATTTGTTTCTTTTCGTCTTCCAATTCCTCTTCCTTCGTTTCACTTCGCTGCCGTGCTTTGTTTTTCTTTCTTTTTCTCCCTTTCTCTATGCTCCATTCTTATTTTATCCATCCATCTTCTCCTTCCGTCCTTTTACACCTTTCTCCCTTACCTATTCCTATGTTATATACTATTTGAACTAACTTCGTTAGTTCTATAGTAGGTTCTCTTCCTGTTCTTCACACTGCCTCGCTTTCTTAAAATTGTTACTGGATTTTCAATTATTTGAAATGTATAATTACTATGATTTTCTAATTTCAAGGATTACGTCGAAGACTCAAAGACGTTCCTTCTTACTCTTATCAGGGAGCAATGCAACGCGATTATTGCTACGAAGGGGGTGGGGGTGACGATGCCGAAAACATTACAAAATGTTATCAATTCAGAGGTGAATTATTTTTATAAAAAAAGACGACCATTTTAATTTTTTTTTAAATTTTTTTATTGGTTTTTTAATTTTTTTTTTAAATATCCAAAAGTTAATGAAGATGCTGTTGAATTTTTAACATCATAAGACAAGCTTTAAAGTCTTAGCCTAATAAATAATCGAATTCATTTATCTTTACTCACCACATTCATAATATCATAATTTGTGTTGCACGAGTCTGCTGTAAGTAGTAACTGTAGTATCACAGACATTTTATGCTTCTCTTTCTCAGCTTCAAAACGCGGTTTAGCTTATCTATACGATTAATACAATCTGAGTTATCGAATTAAAATCACTAATTCCGTAAATTTTCTTAAGGCTTGTTCAAACGCTATCAAATTCGGTGACGCGTTGTCTAAGTCCCGGTGCGCTGCACTGGTCCAGGAGTTGGCCCTTTGTGACTTACCCTTCATTTGTGCACACGGCCGTCCCAGCGTTGCTCCCTTGGTCGATCTTCTTCAGCTGCCGCCGCCTCCAAGGGTAGGCAACCAAAGTCACACAATTATATTCATTTAAATATGTATGTATATAAAATACTATTATTATTTTTTACAGATGAAGAAAATTATATTTCAGAATATAACAAACGCTACTGAAAAATTAAAAAGATTTTGAAAAAAAAAATTATAAAAGAAAATTATATTTAGGTTATGTTTAATATTATTTTAGTTTTTTTTTTGTATAGCCGAATTTGTGATTAATTTTTATTTCAAGCAGAATAAATAAATTTAATTTTTGATACAATTTTGTGAATTTTTATTTTATTTTAATTCATAATTGGCAATCTGTCTTAAGTTCATCAAATTGTGGTGATACATGAAAATGACATGTAAGGTCATTTAGCTTAAGCTATCGCATTAATTCGAGTATTATGCAACTAAGTCCATTGGATAATTGGTGAAATAAATAATGGTTTAACTGTCTAATGTTAGAACGAGATAGCATAACATAGAAATATAAGAAATAAATAATATTATATTTAATTCATTTAGATTATATTTTGTTGTTGCATTTGAATGTATGCTATTATACGTGTAATTCGCAGGTGCAGTAATAAAATAATAAATTGAATTTAAATTAAATAAATAAATAAATTTTAAATGATAATTATTTATTAGATCGCATTATATTAATAATTAATAACTTATACATATTATTAGCACCTCGTAAATAAAATATTTTGTATGTGCGAGTAGATTACTGTTAAAGCTGGACATTTTGTAATAAAGTAATAAACTGTTATTTTATCTTCTTCATCACAAATCATCATCACAGAATCAATTCATCGTAAATCATTTAAGCGCATGTAAATCTTCTTTTATCCTTCTCTTTTCCCCTACTTCTGTTCTGTATTCTTTTTCCATTTCTTTTTAATTTCTTTCCCTAAGAATGATTCTTAGGGTTGTTATTCACTGGATGCATTTAATGCAGGACTTAATTAAAATTGATTAATTATTCTTATATTATATACAAATCATATGAGCTTATTTATTTTAAAATTGACTAAGCCGTCTTTGGAGAAAACGGAAATAAAATTTTGTGAAGAATACAAATTTTTATGAGAAATTTGTTGTTATTATATTTAATAATTTAACATCTGCGTGGAATTTAACATGAACATTACAGTCCTCCGTCTTAAATTCACAGACTATTTTTCACTTTATTGCATAAACCATTTGACATACCTAAAACTACAAATCAAGTTTTATCTCACTTGTTCTTTATTTTCCTTCGCTTTCTCCTAACTTTTGTCTTCTGTAATAAATATCTATCAGCCCTACTTTATTTTCTAACTTCTCCCGACACGTACTCTTTATGTGCTCTAATTTTTCCTCTTCTTTGCCAAACATCCATGTTGAATGAATTTCACTAAATTTTTTTTGTTTAAATTGCAAACTTCATGAAAATTTGATATGTTATAAAAATCGCAATCACATTATTGATCATTTCGTTGTACAGATATTTTTCTATATATTTTTAATGGCTCCCTAGGACCCCATTCCTTTTTCCGCTAATATTATTATTTAAAATGGAATTTTTTCAATTACCTCGAGTGATCAATCGAATAGTAGTAGTGATGCGGAAATAAAATAAGCGCGCAAGGAAACACGCCATTCTACTGATCAGAAACAAGATGTGCAGTAAAAGTCAGCGTAGTTGTCACGATCATATCTGTATTACTATGGATGTGCTTGTAGAAATACGTATTGATGGTATTTAGTTATGTGTGACTGTACATTCACAAAACTTTTCAACGGCTTGGCTATCTTATATTCGTAGTACACTAAGCTATATAATTATTTTCAATCACTCAATAACTACTTCAACAGTCCCAGTAAACAATTTGGTGAAGTGCCCTATTTGGTGAAGTTCGAGTCACTCGTACAATTCTATTCTAACGCTTTACAAGTTCTCTACCTGTCACAGATTTTGTGTTAGTTATTCTTTCTAGTATTCTTTCTTTTTCCAACATCATTCATTAAGTATTTTTGTTTCTTTCCCACATGGATATATATTTTTTAAGGTCACTTTCATCTCATTTATTACAAAGTGAGAGAGAAACGAGATGCGGTTAGACAAGTAAAATATATTTTTCATCGTTACACTTGTATAATATTTCGTTCAGTACATTATGCTTAAAGTATATGCTATCCTTTTTCAACAAATATTTCTTTAATGGTAATAGACAGACGCTATCTCTCTCAATCCCCGAATATAATGTATATAAACGAAGATAGTATTTAGCGATGGTAAGACAGAGGTTTTAAACCTAACGCAGACCTGCCGATCGTGGATTTTTGAATCACCAAAACAATGTAAAAAACTAATATAACGAGTATTGTTGAAGATGAATAATATTCATTAAAAAAATCACGATCCGTACTAAAGATTACATCTATTTATTTCTTCATTTAAATATTTATATTTTGCAGACTCTAAAAAGTAGAATTACATTAAGTTTTATACCCCTGCCATCCCTGCTAGTGTCAAGTTTATAACTCCGGTCATAAATCATAAACCGGAGTCGCTTTTAATTCAGCAGTGAACCGTCGTTGCAATGTCTGTAGCTCATAAAAAGGGCCTTTCCTATGAACGACTGAATAGAAAACGAACACGTTCCAGACAAGAAACTCATGATATGTAATAGAAATTAAGTAGAATTTACTCCAAAATGTTTACTGGGTAATCAATAAATATGAAATCAATAAGGGTATGGCCATGCATTCTATTCTATACACTGTTACTATTCTCCTTAATTTACTACAAATTTTATTATTTATCATTAATACACAACATGTGGAATGGATATTCACAAAATATCTTTCAAATTCTTTAAAAATTGTTGAAAATATTTTTAACAGTGCAGTACGAGAAAACGTTTTTACTAATTTTCATTGAATTACTCTACTACATAGAGGAGCAGCTCAATTTCTACCGAATATACAAAAATATGTTGTAAACAGAAATTTTAGAAAATTGAGTCCTCTATGAGATCGATGACAACTATTTTTATGTTAGCATCTATTGGTAAAAGTATATTGCAAAAACCGTTTTTTAATACGGTATGTTTTCAAGATGGAGGCTTATTTTATTAAATATAAGCCTATTAAATTACTTTCCGCTAATTTGTCTCTTTAGTCAACTAACAAGTAGCAGTATATATCTCACAGTGTATTGTCATATAAGACTCTGCTCTCATAGGCACAGAAACCAGTTTTTAGAACCTTATTAAGAAGAATTATCATAAATCAAATAATGTAGTACATAATAGATTTACTCATTTCGTTATAACAAAATGCCCGGCTTTGACATTAACATTTACACGAGGAAATAGTGTAATGGATGGTGTAGTGATGGCGGTGCGGTAGTGCAGTGGTTGGGCGACCAGGTGAATGGGTGAATGGGTGGATGAGTGGACAGTAAACGAAAGCGGGCGGACCGCGGGTGGACAGCGGTCAACTCTAATAAATAGTTGTGCTGGCTGAATGTTTATTATATTTGTTTACTTCTCGCTAAAAATAATAAATAATTACGTGTATCAAACGGCGGGAATTATGAAATTTCACAAGCACACGAATATAAATTTTAAGTCAAATATCAATATCATAAAAATTAATTTTAATTATAAATTGTTCTCTATTATTTCATTTTTAAAAGGCATAGTAAAATAATATACTATTTAATATATGGAGATCCAGCTTGTGATCGATGTAATAACCCTTTAAAAGTGAAACGCATATTTGTTTTAGATTGTATGTATGTATGAATATATGTATTTATTATAATTGCTACTGCCCTTCGGCTTTACAAACTCCATCACATTTCCTCCCTCTGAATCTAACATAATTTAAAGTAAACTTCATAAAACTTTATGAAATTAACTTAAAATACTGTCAAAACATTGTTTTCATTTTGTAATTTATTTTGCAAGTTCGCCTACTACCTCCTGCTTTCTGCACCTACTTGTTTGGTCTTCCACTCTTTTTGTTGTCTTGCTTAAGTCTTGTCTTTACTACGTCTCCTTTTCTGCCAGCCATCTTCTTCCTACCTTTAATTTGACTTTTTAGCCCATCCAGTTAAAATCTAATTTCTGCTAGTTCTATTTCTCTAAATCTGATATAACGTAACTTCTTTTCAGATTATTTTTACAATCCAACGACTTAGTTAAGATTGCACAAGAAATAGTTTTTGGGTATATTTCTGAGATCATAAAAGCTTCCTTGTTTCTGGACAGTTAGCGAATGGTCAAGTCACTCGCTCCCGCGACATAACCAAACCTATGTGGTAAAACTTATAACATGTGAATTATTTGTGTGGACCTAATAACAATTAGGTATATAAATATAATTTTTCTCTGTAGACAAAAAATCTCTGTAACACAAAAAAAATTTGCCACCCCTAAAAGCTGTCGCTCTAAGCGCCAGCCTAATCAGTCTTCTGGTAAATCCGCCCCTGCTTGTTTTAGATTGTGTTTTATTTAATTAGTTATACGTAATGAAGCTACATGCTTAATTTCACAATTTTAATCAGATATTATTCAGAGAAAATTAACATTATCTGTATGTAGTACAAGCTTTTATTCCCCGTATGAAATATATACGTATGTTATTTATATCATAGTATTGGGTTATGCTTTGTCATTTTTAATGTTTATTGCAAAAAAAATAGTAACAAATTTAAAGTCTGTCAGTTTGACACCACTAGCAGTGCTCATTTTCAACTTACCTTCAGTGCGCGACCGCTTGCGACATTGCCGAAACTTCTCTGACTATTTTGTATCTTGTGCACACTTCTGTAAATATAGTAGGCGTGTACTGGTCCACATCGTACAGAAGAGTAGATCTGCAGAGGTCGGCATCTGAATGACTTCATCGATACGCCTTTCAACAATTTATCCAAATAACCCCATGCGTAATGAGCTTGTGTCCTATGTCTTAATTTCTATAAAAGTGTACTATATATTGATAAAGTTGGTTACTAGAACCTCAAATGTTCAATTATTTTTTAATAACTCCCTATATGTTAAGAGATATTAACAATTAAAAAAGTCATTTTGTCTCTTTAATTATTAAAGGGATTCACTGTTGTACACATTCCAAGTGCATGTGACATCACAATCCTTGTGTAAGGTTACCAACCTTACAGATCATAAATCTCTGCTATGTGTATTTATATATCAAAATATCAAATATTATTTACAGCTATTTCAAGGAACAATCAAATTTCAATATTATGTCTGCCTTAGCAGGGTTAAATAAAATAAAAATTTATTATTCTTTGATTTCACTTGATTATTTGACTACCAACAGCTACAGAACATTACCACAGCACTGACCTACTCAACAAATAACTGACGTTAACATGCATTTCACGTAATACAAATATGGCCGACCATTTCTAGCGCTAAAACTACAATTCAAACTTTTAATTGCTATATCTCCGTCAATATTTAGATATTTAATAAAATAGACACGCCAATACACATTTATTAACATCAATTTCAATCAATAATTGAAAAATCGACCACTAAAAAATGAGGACACAAGCCCATTACAAATATACGATGCATACCGTCAATCCTGTGTGGATCTGTGAATAGGACTTGTATCAAAACCCCCTACACACGAGTCAACATGTAAGGACCTACTCACATAACACATAGCTTACAGTAAGATAATGACAACGCTGGATGTATATCTGGCTATACTCTTTCTGCACATGATCGTATGTGGTTGGACCTCGTATTCATTCTGCGGTGGTAATCCACTATTCATACCGTTGATATTCAAATCAGGATAAATGGCATAGTATCACCATCAAAATAAACAAAGCTAATTATCTCACTTGTAAGCTTGCCGCAAGCTAATTCTAAGGTTTATTTTCTATTTCTCATGTAGATTCACACTCACAAGCTTACTATAACCGAATTAAAGTGTTACATTCTTCACCTGACATCTACAAATTTATGGAATTCCCCAAATTCTTTGTTTTTGGCCGTATATTAAAACATTTCGGGCCATAAATTGACATCAGATATATCAGGTAGCCGAAACCATTTCGTTATAATAAAAAATACCTAATAATACGAGATCATTTTACGATTAAAAATGATGGATATCGTAAAAGATTGCTGGCAGGAAAGCTTGAAATAAATCATCTAATTGGCTGCAAACTCCGGTACACGTCGGTAATATCTCATTAAATTTAATGATTACGATGTTAACTTAAGCCAATAACTGTATGTTTATCAAAACCAGATAATTAAAATTAGAAGCTAAAAAATGACACATTTACATAATTTATTAGAATTCAAAATATATGTCTAAAATCTAATATCATTCATTATAACGCAATGATTAATAACTTTTAGGTTAGGAATATATTACTTTTGAAATTAATACCTTACACACACACACACGCACATACACACATACTCGTACATATATAGTATTTAAGTGCAGGTAGCGCTTATGATTTTATTACATTTTTTTATGATTTTCATAACTTGTTAATTAATCTTTAATTTCTGAACTGTGCTGTGCTGCTCATCTTTTAATATTTTTAAGTTCATATTTTATTACCTAAATGTATAAATAAATTAAATATAATTTAAAAAAGAACTAATAAAAATTAATATTAAATACCCAAGTCCGGGATCCGGAAATGTGTTCAACTTGTTTTACAACAGTTTCATATTTTATTATTTGGTGTGTTTACATACGCATTTAACATTCATCGTAATCACTATTGATCGCAGCAATCGCTTATTCTTAGTGGATAAAAGTGATATATTACAAATTTCAACGAAGATACAGACAAATAGATGTAGCCACTATGGTTAAGGAAGGGGTTAGGGTTTCAGCGTAAGAAAAAAACCACTTTTTTTTGCGATTTTTTTTCTCAAGTATAGATTGAGCAATTTTATTCGAACCTTTTGTACATTATTGAGCATACTTTTGACTATGTTGTATAATTTTATCATGCAGCAATATTGAAGCATAAGCCGGTAACAAAGCTTTCTCCAGAAGGACTTGGGAAAAAGACAATTTGCGGTGTTCACTATAACTCGGCCGGAAATTATTTGAAATTGAAAAACCATTAAAATTTAGTTAAATTATAATCAAATCTTCCCCCAAGGGCCTCTGATAATTTTCTTTTTCATTTAAAATTTTTTGGCGGCCACTAAAGTGTGAACTGTTATTTTCCACGAAAAATTCCGCTATTTTGTGGGTGGGAAACACCCTTAATGTAAATTTTTTTTTTATCTAAACGTTGGGGGGAGGTATTTTATATGTAGAAAATGTGTACGAAGTTTGAAATGAATCGGTCAATTAGTTTTTAAATGGCTGTGAACACGGACTTTGAAAAAGTAGTTTTGAGAAAAACGCGTCAGGATTATAGCAATGAATAAACTGTATACCTGATTAACATATAATACGATATATAATACCGGATTAATAAGACAATAACTTCAAGAATATTGCTTAGATCGGCTTAAAATTTTAAGGACATATTCTTGAAATGTTAAACAATAAGATAAAACAAAGAAGAATTGGATTTTTCGAAAGTGAAAACCCTAACCCCTCCCTTAAATGATGATGAATCCATATGATTTTTAGACATCAACCTTCAAACGATATATATCAAAATTTTATAATATTTGGACCATTAGTTTACGAATTACAGTGGTTTTAGTGATACAATTTTTGTAAATACCTTGACAAGTATCATTCGGACTCGGTATTTTTCTTATTAAAAAGTAATGCTTTAACAATACTCGATTTAGATTTAGATTTTTTCATTGTTTTGAAAATTACAAAAGTAGCGTCACTAAAACTACTTTAATTCGTAAACTAATAGTCATGACTGATAGAATGTCATGAAATTTTGGCACACATCGTTTTAAGGTTGGAACTATCTAAAAATTATATGAATTTGTTAATAGCGGAGCCATCTATATAACATTCTATGAACTTATTGAGTGTAGTGATATGCTGACATTTTTCATACCAATGTGCACTGATAAATTTAAGTTTAACTAGTTATTTTGGTTTTATGGGTCTTCTGTGACAACAACTGAGACAGCCATGCGGGGTTTCTCTTCAAAAGAATCTTGTTGGACAATGTAGGCAATAGCACTTTAAATAATCACTTAAAAATTAGAGCACTTTTTGTGTCTTTGGTTTCCCATACGAAATTATGGCCCCTATTTGGTAACTGCTTACCTGGTGTCTGTTAACTTCTTACGATTTTGCAAAGCCATATATTTTATAAATTAGGCTACTTATGTCCGGTCCAAGATATGGATCCTTCCTACTCTTTATTTAAGGCCCTCTGATAGTTTTGTGTAATCTTACATAGCTTAGTTTAGAAAATATAGGCTTTTGAAAAATCGTCAGACGTTAACAGACGTCAGGTAAGTAGTTATAAAATAGGAGCCTATATTTCAGTAATTTAATTATTAATAACAATTTTTATATATTTAATAATAATAATTTAATTATTTATCATGTTGATATATTAATTTGTCTAATGCAATTACTTTTGCAAATTACTTTCCACATTTTTTCGGGCCAGCTTGCATGACTACATACACAAAATTCTAAGAACTCTAACAGTGGTTGCATATAGCATAGGCACAACTATCTAGAAATGTGTTATGTGTGAAGTATCATTCCCACTCACTACTTAATTTTAATTTTGTATTTAATTTAAATTGTTTAGCATATGGCAATACGCGTATTCACCTCACAGTACCATTTTTAATTTAATTTTTTTTAAATTAAATTATAAATGTTAAATTAAGAAAAACTATATTATATTATAACCTCCAAAATGTGGCAATCTGTCAAAATGCAGTAGGATTTACTTTTAAAAGAAGTTTAATGTCAGTTTGTCAAAAATAAAGAAGTGAAAACTATTTCTATTACTAATTCTTATTAAAAATAGCAATTTTAATTATTTCACAAACAATTTTGACGAACTGTCAAAATTTATATTACTAACGATGCATACGCACCAACTAAATTAACTAAACTTAAATTAAAACACAAATGTGAAAAGAAATGCTTAAACGAAAACCTGAAATCTAGATTACAATATTAAATAAAAACAGTAAATTAAATATCAAAACAGTGAGTGGGAATGAGGCTTTATGTGAAATGTGTCACTTTTAGCTGGTGGTTTTCTATTTTGAAGATTTAAGCCTTAAAAATAGTCCTTATCACTCCGACCTGGGACTTAATTTTCATCAGCACAATATCTATCAGTGGGGCTCGGAAAATTAAACAATTAAATTAAAATATGAAGCAAGAGTATGTAAAAACGAGATAAACATGCGCAACCATGCATGTTCTTTAATCTAAGCATAAATATGCAAAATATGCCATATGCATATAAATCAAGGTTCTATCTATCAGATGTAAGATAAACCCAAGGTTCATTTTCTATTTCTTGCATAAAAATTTTCTTGCAACGTACTTTCACAGCTGCTAGCCTAGTACAAGATAACTAATGTGTTATATTTTCTGCCAGGAATATTATTTCTTTGGTAATAATAATTTAAGGTTTAACCTTTCCCTTTTAATAATTTGTTCAACTAGAGGGTCGAGGAAGTGTGGTATTGTGCAAACCAATCGAAACTGACAGTATTGACTTCCCGTTTAAAATTTCTGATATGTTTGGACTGGATCGAACCCGCTGCCTAACACATTGATAGCACCATAGAACCATAATAATTAAATGCGTTCTAACAATTATTTGACTAAATTGAACTGCAATATTTTACGAGGAACATTCCGTTCCGTCCATTTTATTTTTAAACTTATCGATTATTTCAACAATATTTTTATTCACAAATAGTTTTAAAATTCCCGGCACGCAAGGGGGCGTGTCCCGTGGATTATTTTTGTTTTATTCGTTTTTGCTTGAAACTAAAACAATGCGTTTCACCAACATCAGCAGCTCACGGCTCACGGCCACGGCCGGAGCTCCCTCCTCCCTGCTTCCAGCTCCCTACTTGTTCGTAATTTTAAAATAATTGTACCAGAAAAAATACATCACTTATTTTATTTTAAACGGTGGTTTAACTTCACATTAGGGCGTGGTTTTACTTAAATACTGACCAATCGAAGTTGTTTACGTCAAACATGGCAAAAATTAGCGTACTTAGATGACTTAGAATGTCCTGAACTCCAAAGGTCAGTAGGACTTGCAGTGCATGATGATGTACTTAAAATAATAGAAGAATCGGAAAACACTACCGCTGCCAAGCTGTGAAACATCATTACCTCAACGATGTCTACCGTGTTATCTACTTTTAGACCTTTTAGATTACCTTAGATTAGATTACTTTGTTTCACGGATGTCTTTGAGTACGATATCGCTATAAAAAGGTGGAGGAATACTAAAGCTTTGCGCATAGTGAAGGTAGGTTGTATTATTATAGTCTGCCTATCCGGTATGGGACATGGGAACATATGACGTTGAACACACTTGCTACAATATGGTATTGTCTTAACTTTTCTGCGATAAAGATAGTATTATTATTATTATTTACTTTTTAATGTTTTTGCCATTGAGCACTACATTATTCTGCACACATTAAATTGCATATCATTGTGCTTAATTCAATTTTGATCCTTATTATATCTAAACATTCTCACTCCTTTCAAAAAAAAAAAAAAATAATAAAAACAAAACTGCTACTGCTACTCTCGCTCCTGTTTCTACTCTGCTCTTTCCTTGCTCCTTTTCTCTATCTTCGCTATTCACCTCTTCCCTTCAATGCCTTCTTTTAATTACTGCACAATATTCTTTTCTTTTCTTTGCTCCAGTGTTTCCATCTCCGTTCTGCACACCCTGCACATCCATCTATTTCTCTATTATCTGTTTCCTTTCTCCTCGTTTTAAGTATTACTCTTAAGTATTCTGCTATCTCTCTCTTCCAAATCCTTTCATATCTCTTGTTATAATTGCTCTTTTCAATTCTTTCCTATTGTTGTATCTTCCTGTCTCTTCTCCTTAGCTCCTCTTTCACACTTGTGCCTTCTTCTCTTCTTCTCTCTGCCTCCTCTGTCGCCATTCCATTCCTTTCAAAATATTCCTTTCTCTTTTTCGGGTCTTCTACCCCACTCTCCTTTCTAACCTTCACCCTAAATTTCCTTAGGATTTCGCCTTCAACTTTACTCATTTTCTCATAAATTCTACGTATTGTAACACGGTAACAAAGGTGTATATCAGAACTTCATATGAGAAGTTTCCCACATGGATATATTTTTTTTAAGTTCACTTTCATCTCATTTATTCCAAAGTGAGAGAGAAATGAGATGCGGTTAGACAAGTAAAATATATTTTTCACCGTTACACTTGTAAACTTGTATAGTATTTCGTTCAGTACAGTATGTTTAAAGTATATGCTATCCTTTTTCAACAAATATTTCTTTAATGATAATAGACAGACGCTATCTCCCTCAATCCCCGAATATAATGTATATAAACGAAGATAGTATCTAGCGATGGTAAGACAGAGGTTTTAAACCTAACGCAGACCTGCCGATCGTGGATTTTTGAATCACCAAAACAATGTAAAAAACTAATATAACGAGTATTGTTGAAGATGAATAATATTCATTAAAAAAATCACGATCCGTACTAAAGATTACATCTATTTATTTCTTCATTTAAATATTTATATTTTGCAGACTCTAAAAAGTAAAATTCCATTAAGTTTTATATCCCTGCTAGTGTCAAGTTTATAACTCCGGTCATACATCATAAACCGACTCCGCTTTTAATTCAGCAGTGAACCGTTGTTGCGATCTCTGTAGGTCATAAAAAGGGCCTTACCTATGAACGACTGAATAGAAAACGAACACGTTCCAGACAAAAAACTCATGATATGTAATAGAAATTAAGTAGAATTTACTCCAAAATGTTTGCTGGGTATTTATGTTATAGTAAACAAGTAACTATATAATAACCTAACTCTAACGTTATTTAAGGGCGATAAAAGGCTACGTGCCTACGAAGCCCAAAAATCTATATTAAAAAAAAAAAAAAGTTATTTAAAAGAATGTGTCAAAAGTTTACACGATATGCTCTGTTCTAATAAGATTTTAAACGTGCGCATTTTTTTTGCTCGATTAATCAAGAAACAGCACGAATAATTGAACACAGATATGTGAACACGACGTTTGAAAAAGTTTCTTTCTTGCCTTTAAGAAGATATTGAAAGGAATACCAGAAATGTTCTAGTCTTGCGTTCTCCACATAATGTGGCCCACAGTATGCAAAAGATTGTGGTCTCATGTAATAAAGTAATAATATCTATTATCTAAGTAATAGAATGATATAGATAATAAAATATTATATAAAAACGATTCGCTTGATGTTTCAAATTGTAAATAATAAATAATGAGTAATAAACCCAATGACAAAAATAGTTATAAAGTCAGCTAAAATCTAAATTATTCAAGAGCACTTGTTACAATTTATAATTTCCAAAATGATTGAAACTAAATGTTAAAAACAGTTTCACTGTACAAATAATTACTGTCAAACTTTTCAAATTAATTAAATTTTATTTAGTTCTTTAATTTACGTTACTTATAGTTTTTAGTTTCTTGTTTTAATTATAAAATGTACAATTAATTATAGAAAAAATAACAATGAAACATAAAAATATTTCTCGAAGACAAAAACATTCGTATTTATTTCACCGTTTACACTTCGGTTATAGAGTTTACATTTTTAAATGACGGAAACACCTTTTTATTATTTTAACCTATAAATTAAACACAACTCGCCGCGCCGCGCCCCTCCCTTCTCTGTTTCTACCACTCAACTATCCACACACAAAAGACTGCAGTAGTTTTTTTTATTAAAAACTGTTTTTAATTTAATAGTTTTAGGTAGGTATTTCATTTTGTTCAAATTTTATTAATATAAAAACTGTAGTACATACATTTACAAAACAAAGAACCGAATGAAATAGTGCGGCCATTCCACACGGTCAGTGCTAGTGCCGTTGCCATTGCCACTGCCACTGCCACTAGTGATTACAATCTAAGAAAGAAAAGGGAACAAACACTAATTCTGTTTCCGGTACACATAGTACATATGTTTAAAAAACTAAAAGAATAAAACTATAAACGATCTGATAAAGCAAAACCGAGAATGAATTGCTTTTATTATGAATTTTAAAAAAATGTGTAAGGTGTGAAAATATTTGATAAAAAAATTGATAAAAATATAACGGATTATTACGTCATCATTATTTTATAATATTAATTAAGTTATTTGTATTAAATGTGAGGTTAGGTGCATGTCGGTAAAATAGGTAACTTTGTATATTTAATATTCAATTTCACTTAATTAATTTATTCATATTTTAATAAATTATATGTCAGCTGATAATGAAAGTATCCGTGAAATTGAATTCTTTAAATGACAAAACGAGTTTGAACACGCAATTAATAGGTAGTAGGCAATGTGAGAGGCTAAAATAAGAGTTATGTAGCAAGCAAGTGCATCAATTTAGTTGATGTCCTACATCTGCGTTTCTATAAGCTTGACACTTAGCACGTATACTGTTTACGATGTAGTGAATGAACAAATGATGGTATACAAACTGTATGACCACCTAGGAAGATAACAATAAAGGTAAAACGTCCACATGTTCGCAAGGCTCGCATCATATATATTGTAATTTATCGTTGACCGTAGAGAAAAAGTAACTGATCTCAAATAGGCTATCTTAGTTGTGGTCCCAGTATACCCGTAGCGGTCATGCGTACGAATTTCTTTCCGTTTTCCTTTTCTTTCATGTTTGATACGATACATTCAATTGATGACTTTCATGTGAACACTTACCTTCATAGAAGGTCGTAAGATCCTTCAATGCGGCTATTTTCCAAGGACGTCAAATTGAAGGCAAAATAAACCTAATTACACTGCTTCAGATATTATTTTCTAATTCTCCAATAATAATAATATCGTCGTAATGTTAACCCATTTTTATTTGTGTTGAACTTGAAATTTCAGCATTCTGATAATACAACTTTTGTCTGTCTTTCCAAACGATTCGAATTAATAATTAACAAGTTTATGATTATTTAAGGATTAATATGTATTAATTATTACTACTTACCGGAGAAAACGACATTATTTTCATTTCCGCATGTGCATCACCCATGCTTAGATAAATGCGGAATTTGTCTTTTCTGCACCAAATTTTCTGCGACGACAGTGTTAAATAATAAAGTGCGCTAATTCGAAACAACCTAATTAACCCTAATTAAGGAGTCAGTTTCAGTAGGCGTGGTGTGAGTCGGTATGTGGTTTGTAACAATAATCACCTGTAAACAATAAAGCACTCTGACAAGGACTCGCATAATCCAGTCAACCATAACTTAGAGCATATATATATGGAGTGTGATTTCCTATAGATTAAAAATGTGTCCAAAATGTGTGCGAGAGAGAAAAGTATATGTTCCTATTTGTTCTCTATGCGTATGCGTCAAAAGTGACAGTTGTCAGTTGTTATATAAAAATATGAATACGTATATGTAATATGTATACAAAAAATGTGAATTCTGCCACTTCAAATATCAATTGTGTTGGATGTTATCCCTATCTATGACGTTCAGGAGTATATGTTTTCACTGAAAGGTCACTGTTTTACCGACAGACGAGTTTTGTACCAACTACAGAAATATAATTTCTTTAGATATTTAATATTTATTATATCTTAATAGAATATTAATATTTATTATATCTAGACAACTGTCACTTTCGACGCATGCGCATAGAGAACAAATAGGAACATATACCTTTCTCTCTCGCACACATTTTGGACACATTTTCAGGTCAGCAATCTCTCTCCATATATATAAGCTTTAAGAACAATAGTCGTCCAAAGTTGATAGTCGCACGTAGACTGTTCCAGCATGAGAGAAGCCTTGTGGCCAGTACTCCTTCACATGTACTACGATCTTCTTCTCCTAAACACAAACTAATATTCCCATTTGGTGTGTTTCCACTGCGTACATTGTCCGTACAGGATACTTAGCGCTGCTCTGCATATTTTATCGTCTGTCTGTTTAGAGGTTTAGGCCGTGTTAACGTTTTTTATTATTTTGTTGAACGTCGAGGACTTGCGAGGACCGAGGACCGAGGAGGCTACTTGCTTACAACAGTTGCACTTGTACAAAATGTCCGCCATAACTCACAATCAAAATGTAAAACTGTTAAAAACAAAACTCAAGAACATTTAAAAAAAGAAGAAGAAGAAGAAGAAATACATTTCTGATCACCTAGAACGATGTACAAGTTTGATACGAGTTGTTGCATCTTGTAAATCTGATGGCACACATATTGGGTCACCGGTCACCGGTCACGATTAGTTCACGATTAAATCACAGATGGCTCTTTGTGTTACACTACAAATGACTCTTAATTTACAAGAAAGTGAGGTTAAATATGTTCCTGGTAATATTATTCTTAATTTTAATAAATCGTGGTATATTTTTTTCTTATTAACATTTTAATTTTTAGTTAATTTACTAAAGTAGCCATAAAAACGGCGAAGGACTTAAAAAAAAGAATTTAAATAAAAAAATATAATCGAAATAATCAAGTATTCATATTTTAAAAATACATTATTAAACTTGTATCATTCAAAACGCATATAAAATCAAAATAATATTGGCTAAAGATGGGTACTTGAACGTAATGTTAAAAACGGATATGTGTAGATTTTGTTCAATTTGTTTCGGTGAATTTTTATATTTCTCTTCAGCGTAGAGTCTTCATTGCTGTGTCAATATTTTCAATATCCAGCCATGTCTGCAGTATTTTGTTAGCGACAATATTAAATTCATACTCAGAAATACATTAATATTAGTGTTAGGGTCATGTCTTGTAATTTATTACCGATGTTTTTATAGTATTAATTTTGAGTATAATTTTTTACTAAATTAGCTACTGCAAATCATCCGAAATTGATCCGATTCCAAGAAATAAGTTAAAAATAGGAATTTTTATAGTATTTATTTAATATTACAATTGTTACATATACTAACCCATTACAGAAAGAGTGCCAACATACACTGACACCACAACAGAAAAACTGCCCACATGTACACTGCGTACACAAGACGTTATGTACGCAGTAAATGTGCGTGTAAGCATGCTAAGGCGGACGCAAAAAACAGTGCACACTTGTTTATTTCTTATACTTATCTAGTTGTTTTATATAAAAGTTACATTGTTAAGATATAAGTATTTAAATCCGCGTTGAAATATGAGAATATCTCAGGTAGAAAATGAATATTAGAATAAGCTTGTAGAATTCTAGCAAGTTTGAAACTGCGTTGTTACGATAACGCTATTTTGGTGATAAAAAATGAACTTTACAATTAATTTAGAAGCAAGACAAATAGTATTAAATAGTCAATTAGACAAATCTTATAAAACCTAATAGTCAATACAAAACTGCACTGTTAAGACAAGCTTGTACTTGAGATTCGCTATATGTATACACTTGTGTACGGACTTATGTTTTGTGCAGTTTGTCAACGAACGCATTTTATCACCTTTAAACTTGCTTTCTGTATACAATTTTAACACAATTATAATCAGCACTCGTTTGCATTTTTCTTTATTTTCGTTTGCTTGGTTTGCTTAGTTTGTTGGGCACGTAGTTTGTCGTGTACACAGTTTGCATGTTACCAAATATTTTCTCGTTGGCAGGTTAATTTTTGGAAATCTTCCGGGTACAAAATGAACACTATGGTATTTTCACTTTGCCCCTTCTAAATTGGCGCTTAAATCATTGTTTCACTCGCTGTCATTTATGGTAAGCCGTCGGTAGCATATCCATGCATTCTAGTGAGAAAGTGGAATGTGTTATTTCGAATACAGCCTTCGAGTACAAGCGTACTCTTCGAAACTGACAGGTAAAATGACAAATGTCGCTGTGATCTTTTTGATTTCTCGCCGCCGGTTTTTTTTAGTTAAAGATTATTGTATTCTTTTAAAAGTATTCAAAGTACAAACAATATCAAAAATAAAATTCATTCATTTAAATAAAATGCTAATAAATAAATTGTTTTTTAATTATAATCATTAATTAACAATTAGTTTATAATTAGTATATAAAGTTGTCAAAACATGTAAATAGACACTTCTTTATTAGAATTAATTAAATAAAATAATTTATCTAATAAATGAAAAAAATGTATATGACATGTACTATGTATGACGTCACTATGTAGTACGGATCGTACGGCGTGTGAATTGAAATGAGCGGACTGTAATTACAGTCTGCAGGTATTTTAATTGTTGTTAATTATTAATTAGACCTCGTCACTCTGTTTGTTATCAGATGTGTTCGGACGTCTCGTTAGCATGTAACTCTTCTAAGGCCTGTCTCAGTATGGCACCGTATTTAAGCGAATTTCTGCCGGACGTATACGGGCTACTACGCTTTACCTATCCGAACCCTGTAAATGTAATGAGAACTCTCTGGACCTCTCAGACTGCAAGCTACAAAGGACGGCACTACCTCGCACATTAGAACCGTATAAAGGCGAATTTTATCCAAGCGTTACCACTACTACAACAATATCCTATCTGAACCTTTGTAAATGCAAACAGCCGCCTCAGACTGGAGGGGATACCTAAGATCGCTTGTTCTTTCGCTGCAATACGGATCTTTTCGGATCTATCGGCGACATCGCTTGTGACGAGTATGTTCAGCATGCTTCAGTTTATGTTTGTATTTCAGTGAATCATGGACACCGAAAAATTAATTCTTTGAATTCAAGAAAGAGAGATTAAATTCACGCCAACCAGAACTCAGATATATAATAAATGCTAAAGTCCCTTTAATACCAGTAGTGTATCGATAAAAATTAAAGTTAAAGTTTGCTCTCATGATAAATTATATAAGTGCTAAAGAACTCCAATACACCCCCTAATACACGACTGCAGACATCTGTGACACACATAGGCGGTTTGCTCTAGAATAGGTTTGGTTGGTAACTGACTCAAGCCAATGTTGATCGTTTATGCTCGGCTCGAAGTGCAGCATAGCGATGTTGCCCACTCGAGCCGAGCGCCAGCATACATGTCATTGACAGTTTAGTTCAACTTTTGAAGTATTGGAAACGTATCTCAAGTTTTTATTATTCTGCAGTTAACTGTGAATTTAATAATAATTTAGTGAGAGTAAGAAATTTTGGAGCAAATTTATAAGTCTGTATAGGACACAGCTCAGTAAACATTTTGGAGTCACTTTGCCATCATATTGAAGATGTGTATGATTCTTTTGTGATGAAAGAGTTCACTTATAATTCAGTTTCTCACAGTCGTTCAGGCCCGGATTCGAGAGAGGGCAGGCGGGTCTAATGCCCCGGCCCCTCTACAGTACAGAGAAAAGCAATACATTTTTGAACTAACTTGAATCAAATAAAGTAGTGTGATGTAAATTTTTAGGTGAAATATTTTACTGAAATAATATCTGGTTTACGCGGTGTAGTGTACTTGATTGGGTTTCAGTGATTGGCCGGGTTGTGCCTGTTCAGGTTGATCAGGCAGATCATGCCGAGCGGCCAGCCACCCGTTTAATTCCGTGGCAGTGATATCCCGGTCGTTCTGATCGCCGCGCTGCTTCCAGGGCACAGACAATCACCATCTTAGCCTAACTTTAAGCCTTTACAGACGCCTAAACGCCTAAATACCTCAACGCGCTAAACAAACTACCCGTTGATGGCCGAATATGCTGTCAAATATTTTACAAAATTAAAAACAAAATAATAATAGAAATATTACAAGTTACAGGACCGCATTGGAATTATTATGTTTATATATTTGGTTCGAATTTTGTATGGCATCTCGAAAACATCTCTAGGGAAGTTTTTGAAAATTTTCTATTTCGTAGAGAAAAAAATTCTAAGACTTTTGGCGTTCCCGGTTTTTTCTCTGAATTTCCTGGAAACCCGTAATGTTGGAAAAACTGGAAATAAAGTGAGCCCTTTTTTGCTGTATTACTTTTAATTCGTAAAAGATAGAAAGTTGAAATTTTGCATGTGGATTAAGGTATTTAATGCTGACATTTTTCAAAAATTAAAAATTAAAAAATTGAAAAAGGGGGGTTGAAGAAATTCGGGGGCCCGGTAAGGAACTTTGGAGAGTGTTCATATTCTGGATTCTAGAATAATTAAGTATATTATTAATAAAAGAAAATTCAAAATTTCAAAATATTATTTGGGGGCACGGGGCCATTATTTGCCGAGAGTAAAAATTGTGCTAGAAAGTTGAAATTTTGTATATAGGCCCAAATTTTGAAAAAAAGTTATACCTGACCTATACCACTACATGGGTATGTCATAAATATGATCGACATCTGTAGCGCTAAAACTACAATTCGAATTTTTAATTGCTATATCTTCGTCAATATTTAGATATTTAATAAAATAGAAACACCAATATACATTTATTAACATCAAGTACAATTAACAATTGAAAAAGTGACTACTAAAAATTGAGAACGTTTGAGAAAAATTGTGATACAACCACGCGAAAGATAAAAAAATTACTTTTTTCTCGAAAAATTAAAAAAAAAACATAGTACAAGTAGCAGTTATTAAAGTGATGCTAATTACCAAAGCAAATTTTAAGAAATCTTTTAAAATTTGAAATCAACACCAAATATACTTAAAACGCAATAGGAAGGAACACGCGAAATAAATCATTTATGTGGCCTTTTTTTTCTGAAGAACAAATTTGCCTATAACATCAAATATACTTAAACAAAAGATTAACGCTTTTCGTTTTCTTTACTAACAGTTTATTTATAGAATATCACATCTCTATATTTTGAGGTTAGGTTGAACTGTCAATCTAATTCTATTGTCCGTCGAGACCAGAGCAACATTATCAAGGGACATGTTTTATGTTTCACTTACACTCATCGTAATAAAACGAGAGTTAGTGAAACATAATCGATATAACTACTAGGTTATGTACGTATTATTATAAGAACCAAACAACTTTTTAAAAATCCTTTAATATATTTGGAAATAGTTTTAATTTTAGATAAATGTGACCGTGCCCACGTATGACATCTGCACATTCTGCAGTTTGCTAAGCCCCGCAATTCGAATCTCCCGCCATTTATTTACCATTGCCTGATATGCCATTAAACAAAACAAGATTATTCGTATTAGCTAACGCAGTATTTTTTTAGATTTATGTTACAGCTTTGTTTTGTTTCGTTTATTTTTGCTTATCATAGCTGCTTTTTTCTATACGGAACATATAACATCGGGTTTTTCCAAGGATTTTCTTTAATCCTCACATATCCGTTCTGATTTATAATTGTTCGATTTAACAGACGGTGTCCATTTCGATTTCGACTCTGCGACGGCCATAATTCATTAAAACGTCCGCCATATTGTTTAGTGTTTTAGCCAGAAGTCAAAAATTGTTAAAATACATCTCGTATATGAAACTGATTGGTTTTTATTTTTCAATATGGAATAAATTATATATTTTTATTTATTTATTTCTTTTATGTTTTATTTTAAGACTTTGTATAAGATGAGTATGGTAGAGAGTGAATGCTGTTAACGCAACAAAAACGGGGGCAAGGGAATGGGGCTACGCAACAAGACATTAAAATAAAATATTAAATTGATCCGATATGCGCGAGTTTATATATATATTTTTTTAATTAATTAATTTATTTATTATTAATTATTTTTTATTTAATTCAAAAAAATTATTTTGCCTTTTTCAATAAGCAAATAAATACAGATAGTTTCATGTAAAAGCTTAGAGAATTATAACTTAAAGTTGCAATAAAACGACATTTTCTTATTATTATATTTTTGTATGTATTAAATCAATCCTATGACTTTTATCCCATTATTATCCGGTGAAATGATCAACGGTCATGTCGTTATTTCAGCAAGCCCCGGTAATCTTCAGTCAGACCGACCGTCAGATTCTTCATATAGTTTGCACAGAGTATCGTCTGTCTACGAGCTAGGCGATGTATCGCATATTCCATAGTATGAATATTGAGCAGCTACGTGCGTTGTGGAGAATGCATGGGGAATATTTCTTCGAGCAAAAATAAGTTTGAATTAATTCGGCATAGAGATTAAGTTGATTCCTTGCAACTTCCTAAGTATAAAGTCAGTATGTAATTGTGGCATTGTATGATATTTTGTGATTCTTTTTTCTTTTTGAAGTTATAATTATTTGGTAGGGCAGAGCACGAGTGCACTTAAGGTACAGACGCCTCTGGTCATGAATTACATACTTCATTTGTACCCAATAATATAATATCCCAGTAAACAATTTGGTGAAGTGCCCTATTTGGTGAAGTTCGAGTCACTCGTACAATTCAATTCTAACGCTTTACAAGTTCTCTACCTGCCACAGATTTTGTGTTAGTTGTTAGAATTTTTTCATAATAATATTCTTTCTTTTTCCAACATCATTCATTAAGTAGCAGTTGTTTCTTTTACACTAGGATATATATTTGTTTAGTTCATTTTCATTCCAAAGTGAGAGAGAAACGAGATGCGGTTAGACAAGTAAAATATATTTTTCACCGTTACACTTGTATACTTGCATAGTATTTCGTTCAGTACAGTATGTTTAAAGTATATGGTATCCTTTTTCAACAAATATTTCTTTAATGGTAATAGGCACACGCTGTCTCCCTCAATCTCCGAATATAATGTGTTTAAACGAATAATCTAAGCACCGATGCTAAGACAGTGGTTTTAAACCTAACGCAGACCTGCCGATCGTGGATTTTTGTATCACAAAAACAATGTAAAAACTAATATAACGAGTATTGTTGAAGATGAGTAATATTCATTAAAAAAATCACGATCCGTACTAAAGATTACTTCTATTTATTTCTTCATTTAAATATTTATATTTTGCAGACTCTAAAAAGTAGAATTCCATTAAGTTTTTTACCCTTGCTAGTGTCAAGTTTATAAATCCGGTCATAAATCATAAACCAGAGTCGCTTTTAATTCAGCAGTGAACCGTCGTTGCGATGTCTGTAGGTCATAAAAAGGGCCTTTCCTATGAACGACTGAATAGAAAACGAACACATTCCAGACAAAAAAAACTCATGATATGTAATAGAAATTAAGTAGAATTTACTCCAAAATGTTTACTGGGATACCGGGATCTGGATATACCCACAATTAATGAAGAAATAGTGCTTAGAATCAAAGCATACAAAGAGAGAATACTTGAACATCCAAACAATTTGGCCAGCTGTCTAATGTCCAATATTTCCGTAGTACGCAGACTAAAAAGGAAAGTACCTCAGGACCTATTAACCAACTAATCAAATTCTATGATATTTTGCATTGGAGGGATGAGTCGATGGGCACACCCCGCTCAAGACACAATTTACATACTTATCAGTGAATGTCCTCTAAACAGGACAGGTTATAATAATCTCTGGAAATCAAATTAAAAAAAATTCAGGATATTGAGGATCGTGCCATTTGCTTGTCAAACGATGTTAGCTTGTGTCGTAAGGCTTCTAGCCCCACTTTTAAATTAAATTTATATCAATGCATAATATTTGTTTTATAATGTGACATTATTTATACATAAAGACTATTATGAAACAAAATAATCTTTTTATACTAAATAAACTAAAATAATTTTATCTTGTGCAAAGTGAGTATCGGTTTTTTTATATTTACTTGGATAATATTAGACACTTTTAATAAACACAACTTCTTCATAACGTAACAGATTCGTTTTCTATTCGATTCACTTTTAATTTCTATAATTTGATATGGTAATTGATTTTTTGTTTTAATTAATTTTATGTTAATTAATGTACTGGCTTCACCCGTGTCTAGCCTGTAGGCTTCGGCTGTAAAGTCAAGGGTCTTGCTTTGCAGTTTGTTGCTTGTATTTATTCTGTTTTGAGCCGTGGTTACCTTCGGTTGCCATAGCAACAACTGTCGGCCATTTATAACAAAAAGAAATACTAAAAATTATTTGTGTACTGTGAGTACTGTAAGAACAGTTTAATTGTATCATTTCGTCGAATGTAAATAGTGGACTAATAATAGCACGGCTCTTTATTGATTATACGTGGCATACTTCTAGTGGCATACAACTTGTCTGATGACGGGAACATCGTCGCTGGGTAGAAGGACCAATACACACTCGAATATGTTGGGCTCGGGCCCGAAGTAAGCATGAACACCGTTTCCAATACACGACCGAACAATACGTGGCCAACATTAATAAGAAAGCAAATGTCGCGAGCTTTACAAGTTAGTTAAAATAACTTTTAAATAGAAAGACCAATAATAAAATTATTATAATAAAAAAATAAAACTAAAAATAATAAAAATAATTTTTACATTAATGTGAAAAAATAAAATAATAACATTTTGTTTTAATTTAAAAGTAATTGTTATTATTAAAGCTGAGTATTTTTTATCAGCAGAACTCACTGTTTTTTTCAAATGATGGTCGTCTCTGTTTTCTATACATACCCCTATATTAGTTCAAAACTTCTTGTCACCAAATGACGTTATTATTAAATTTAGAGTTAACTACAACAGAATAATAAAAAATTAAGATACGTTTCACACCACGTCATGAGTTAAGCCAAACTATCAAAGACTAACATCCTATTCGGTTTGTGGTACATGAATATGTTGGCAACAATGCGAGCATACCAATAACTATCAAACTAACAAACTATCAAACATGTTGGTCGAGCTAGTTACCAATTCAACATATTCGAGTCTATCCTAAAAATAAGAATAATTATCACACAGATACTGGTCTAAATATCACCTTGGAATGATTTAAATGTTTACTTTGTATGGTTGCACATTTTAAATTTTTAATTTTATTGTATATTTTTCTTTTTAAAGCGAAACATTTTCTTCTTCCTTTTTGTCTTCATTTTCGTCTTCCGTTCGTCTTCCGTTCGTCTTCCTTATTATCTTCCACCTCCTTCAATTTTTTCAAAGTTTCTCCTTCTTCTCTTTACCTCCGTCATCTACTCTTCCTTATCTCTTTCCTTGCAACAACTCCTCCAAGCTTAATTAACTTTCCACTTTATCCTGACACGTATTCTTAATGTGTTCTAATTTTTCCTCTCCCTTCTCGCATATGCTGCATAATTTCTCTTCTACTGTTCCCTAATGCTACCTCTTTCTTCATTCCTCATCCTGAAATTAGCAATCCTTTTCACATCCTTTCCCTCTTTGTTTTCCAAGTGCCGTAGTAATCTCTTCTTTCATAACCTTATGTATCTTGTATTCTATCTTCCTTTGTCCATCTTCCTCCTCCTCTCCTGTTGTTAGATCTTCACGCCTTTTTCTTTTATCTTGCTTCTTACCTTTCCTCCCTCTGCCCGTAGTCTATATACTACCTACGCTGCTGTCTTCTCTCATCTTGTATTCCCTCCCTTCCTTATTTGCTCCGCCACCAGTCTCACTGTTCTTCTTGCTTTTCTCTTCCCGACCCATTGCTCTCATCCCTGCCTCTATTATCAGGTTTTTCCTTTTTACTTCCCCCTTTGTATGATAAAAAGTGCTAATGCCAAACAATTTCAATACACCCTACTATAAAAGTCGGATGTCGCAAGTAGTTTGCTTCATTGTGAGAGCATCGTAAGTGTTCCTTACAAAATGTACACCTTAGATTAAAATTTAATTAAAATTGATTTGGGATTGCAGACGTTCATTGCAGACAAACCTTTGTTAATTTAGAATATAGGGTGCTAATTTTCGTTGGTGCCAGGAAGAACACTGACCTGATTTCAGAAGAAGTGCTTAAATATAGAAAGATCTAAAAAAATTAGATCTCGTAGGTCACACAGGAATTGCATGAAAGCAGATTGGACGGAAGACACACAGGACGAGAAAGCTGAAAAAGGACAGTTCTTCTCAAAGGATATTCTATATAAATTTACTTCATTAAGAGTTTAGACTTGATACTTCACCAAACTGTGGAAGCAAACCGATAGTAAAAGTTAATCAAAAATTCAAATGTTCTAGGAAAGATTATTTCCAGATGTCAGGTATTTTTAAACGCCTTGCTTCTAGTGTAATCCCACGTCATCAGATGTAGATAGATATTTTTAGTTTTCAGCATTTAATTTACGACTAATTTAAACCAATTTTAGTTTCTAAGAATCATGTTATAGGTTATTATGCGATCATAATCATTTTAATGTCAACCAATCAACGTACTTAGTTGATATATAAAATCAAAGATGGCGGGCACGGCACTAACGGTGTGTACTGTGTATACGAAGCTTCGTGTTACGTGCGTGATAATCATTACCACTAGAATTAATTTTACACATTGTATTTGTATGTATATGTATACATAGTAATAGATGTATATATTTATATGTATATGTCATATACACAAATTTTACATTTACAGAAAATGATAATGTATACATAAAAGTGAGGTTAGGAATAATTTAATATTAATAGTTTTGTGTTGCGTTAATTCGGGTTGTTAGAGACTTCACCACCGCACCGAAAGAAAGCTTGACACGAAGTATTAGTCCAGGAGAAGTATGTCTAACAAAGTTTTAGGTTAAGTCTTCATAATGTAAACAGCTCGTCTCATTTCCGTGATATAAACACATGAACTTCACTTGTCTTCAGTGTTAAATCTCGATTTTTTTACGCTCAGACTTCGTTTATATTTACGTCGTTGAAGTACGCAGTCGATTCGATAACAGTCGATTCGGACTAGTGGGATCAATCAAAATAAATTCGGTATTAAATCGAACTGTAAATTATATGATTAATCAGCACATTTAAACTAGTATGCAAATGACGTTAGATTAAAAGAGTATCTAGTAGCTTAAATATTATTACATAATATATAAATGTACCAATTATGGACTTTTATTGAAGTTTTAATATCGGCAAATTAAAACGCAAACGCAGCATTGTTCGAAAACATTTATTCAAAATGTATTTCAACAAATAGATTAACTAATATGTTTTCTAAACAATAACAGAATTCAAGCCGTAACAAATACTTCTTTAATACAGAAATTACATTTTTATATATCATGTACATAACCTCAACTCATATTTACCCAGTAAACAATTTGGTGAAGTGCCCTATTTAGTGAAGTTTCTATCACTATTTCACTTCAATTATAGTTCAACTTTATCTCCATTTGTATTCCGACAGGTGGAGTAATTTCGCCATTTGTAGCCGATAAAGTACACATTTTATATGAAAAAATGTGAGAAACTGAACTATAAATGAACTCTTTAATGACAAAAAAATCATGTCGCATCTTCAATATGATGTCAAAGTGACTCCAAAATGTTTACTGGGTAAGTGTATATATCCTACGTACACAATGCTTATAAATAAGATGTGCAAAAGCATTTAAATAAAATTTATTTTAACAAATAGCCTTGCTTGGTTCCGGGTTCGATTCTTGGAGTAGAAATACATTGATTTTAAGACTACAAAGAAATACCTCACCATTTAGTAAATAATTTGGATTCAATTTGAAATCATATTTTCTACAATCTATGAATTTTTGCCATGGAAGAGTTTACTCACAATTCAATCGTTCATATGAAATCTACAGTAGGTTTCTTGTGTTGTCTAACCTGCTAAACTATTAAACAAGGGCGCATGTTATATTTTATATCTAAAGTTATATTGATCAAACAATGTATTAAAGCACAAAGAAATGTTTTTTATTATAATAAAAAAAAAAGATTTTTCTATAATTTTAACGGTAAATTTGGAAGAAGACGTATTTCTACTACATTCATTGCATGTTTGTTTTGTAAGAATTTAGTTACAATACGTGAAAAATCAAAAAAATATTCAATTCGAGTTGACAAACTTAAATATTCTAATGGTCTTAATTACATAGTTCAGCTGGACTATGTCTTAAAAAAGTTTAGTTTATTCAACACTTGGTGACTTTCCAATGATTCGAATGTAACATATTATGACCACACTGTTACAGATCGTAAAGAGATCCGTAGACCGCGTTTTTGATGATCTGTTCTGTTCTATAAAAACTGTGTCGATTAAAAATCTATCAACTTGTGTAGCGTACAATCTGTCGATTCTTTTTAATTCACAAAGTCAAATGTACTATTTATAAAAAAATAATTTTATTAAATAATGAGATTTTAGATGTTCGTTTGTGTTTTATTTTCCTATATTAAAACAGCAATATAAGACACTAATTGGTGAATTTATATATTATATAATAATATTTAAGTTACTAAATACTTCTACAGTCTATTATCAATTAAATATTTGCTTAAATGTTCCGATTAGCCATGTAATTTAAAGTTCGATTTAACACCGAATTAATTTTGATTTACTCCACTAGTCCGAATCGACTGCTATCGAATCGGCTGCGTATTTCACCGACGTTTTTGAAGTTGACACACTAAGCTCATCAGTAATGTAGTTTATCTATTAAAGAAAAAGAAACAACCCAATTGGATTCTGTTTATATATGTATACGAGTATATTTAGTTGTGATTTTTATAAAAGCAAAATAAAGTTTGGAAGTTCGTATCTCAGCTCATTATTCGCATTTATTTATGCACTACGCTCTACCCTTCCCCCCGTCCTCCCACCACTCGTTCTCGTGGTTTATTTTTGCTAAAGTTGCTGTATTTGTTTACTTGTTCGTTTGTTTGTTTGTTTGTAAAACTTTTCGAATTGTTTTCTTACAATTTCAAGATAAAATGAATATCTTACGTACCGTAACAACATAACTTCTTCTAATTAGAGATAAAACAACTATTTCTCTTCCAGACGACTGTACTTCGTACTTCTGTACTTCATACTCCAGTATTTGTGCACTTGTTCAACTGCAAGTTCCGAGTTCTTTAGTCATTTTCACGAACTTTTATGTTACAAATATGTAAAGAATTTTGGTAGGAAAATTCTTCGGATAGGAAACATACTGAGCACAATTTGCTTCTTGTTATTAAACTATATCAATTGCTAGCATGTAGTGGTGTAAATACAAGAGTTATGCAAGGTATGCCGTTGCTTATGAGTGCAAAGGGTGTTTTATACGATTTATATAATCATTTAAAATTAATAATAAAATCGAAACTAATTGTGATTTTTTCATGTACGGATTTATTATTTATAGGATGGGCAATCTGTTTCTTTTGAAATAGCTATTAAGTCAATATCACTGAATATTTTGAATTGATTGCTACTCTATTCAAGAGAGTACACCTTCCAATTATTTATGGATTATAAGTTCAGTTAAATGGATGTCACATCTAGCTTGGAAAGTGCGTTCATCTTCACCCAATTATATTAATATATTTCCGATTGTATGAGGATCTTTTTCACGAATAGCTCACTGAATGTATTGTGGTTTCATAGGATATCTAAATGTCTCAATGGTTTGTGAATTCCACATGAAAAATAGTCATAATGCTGAACATTTATTTATTAACCAAACAAACACAAAATTATGTTAAACTTCGGTAAATAATAAAACGTAACGTTAGGTAAAAAATACTACGTTAATAGTACATGACTTTACGTTTTATATTTAGCGAGCGATGAAATTTATTCTTGTTGAATTATTATTGGCAATTGCTACTATAGTTTCATAACAATAATTTTAGAAGTCTATTTCTTCACTAACATTGCGCTATCTTTTTAATCCCGCGTCATTAGCAAAACGCTATTCTCATATGAAGGAAGCCGCCGTCATAAGCCAGCAACCAGCAGCAGCCACCCCTAGCCACCAGTCGCCACCCTGCTCTACCTATAGCATTCATTATCAACTTCTGTTCGCGCCATTATTTATACATTTTAAATGAAACAGTTCTTGTTTGGAATGAAACAAATGTTGCCCAATTACAACGAGCGCATATGTATTTTAGTGTACGTAGAAAGTATTAAGAGAGCATTCGAAATAAGAAGTCTGAATATTAACGACGTAACTACAGGCTGATCCCTGGAAGGATATATGTGTCAAACCAGAATAGTTTTTAAAACAAATATTTTTTTAATTTTTAATTTTTTTATCTTATCTTCTTAATGTATATAAATTACGTGTCACGTTGTTTGTCCGCGATGGACTCCTAAACTACTTAACCGATTTTAATCAAATTTGTACACCGTGTGCAGTTTGATTCAACTTGAAAGATAGGATAGCTTACATCTCAATTTATGATTGCAATATTATCTTATTGCAAATTATTTGTCTATTAATTATCTGTTAGCTCCAAACGATTGTGGCGGTACGAACCACTAGATTTAATAACGACACGTTGTTAAAACAGACAACCATAGGTTTTGAGTATAGCAATTGTTTTTCAAGTAATCATTCTCTTGTTAAAATACAAACGATGTACATTTAGATTCTGTTAAGAATATACTTGATTTAAATTAATAAACATAGTAGTCAAAAATACTACATTGGTGACCCCGACGTGATCAACAATTGAACAGTATGTCTTCTGTACAGATATATACATTTAAAAAAATAATTATTGTTGATTAATTGGAATTTGAGTTTGACCCTGACCTTGAAGAGGAATTCGCACATCTGGTTACGCTGTAACCATGTTAAATCGCCGCTAGAACCACCGTATCAAGGCCCATACAAAGAATCAACCAACTCAATCACAGCCTCAGCAACAGCAACAACAACTTCCAAACATTGTGCAAAATACAATGCAGTCAAATTTTGAAAACCAACAAGTAAACCAGGGCACGCAGTTCATTCAAGGACAATCCATGTCCGCGCAGTTCTTTACGCCCGTACAACAACAGTCTGATGGCCAGCAAACGATGCCGGTACAATTTGTCACTCAGCAGTCTACCAGACTGTGACGGTTTTCTCAAAAAACGGACAAACCATCGGATACACCAACGGATACACCAACGGATACACCAACGGATACACCAACGGATACACCAACGGATACACCAACGGATAAACCAACAGATAAACCAACAACACCAAGAAACATCGCACAAAACAGCTCTCATGTTTTCACCTAAGCAATGGTTAGACATATTACCAACTGTCTTACTTGGCCTTAGGACTTCTTTCAAGGAAGATTTTCAAGCTACACCAGCACCAGCTACTCCAGCACCAGCTATTCCAGCACCAGCTACACCAGCACCAGCTACACCAGCACCAGAGAGACTAAAAACCACGCTACACTAGCAAAAACAGATGCAGATCACCAGGATGACTCGACATCGCAGCCAACACAGCCACATCAATGGACCTCAAACCTTGCCAACACAGCCACATCAATGGACCTCAAACCTTGACAAACCCTTACCAACATTAAGTGACTTTCAAAACTCCCCTTGAAATCCACTTAGGGGGGAGTGGATGTGGCGGTACGAACCACTAGATTTAATAACGACACGTTGTTAAAACAGACAACCATAGGTTTTGAGTATAGCAATTGTTTTTCAAGTAATCATTCTCTTGTTAAAATACAAACGATGTACATTTAGATTCTGTTAAGAATAAACTTGATTTAAATTAATAAACATAGTAGTCAAAAATACTACACGATTGTAAAAGATGGCGACATCTGTTGACTAGATTGAGTAAATATTCTGTTGACTAGATTGAGTAAATATTCAATAGATGGCGCTATGTAATGTAATATGACAAAAACGTTAGGCACAGCAACGCGTGGCCGGGACAGCTAGTATATAATTAATAATAAACACTACATTAATTTAGTGGTATGTTCAAAGACCAAACTCCCTTAAATAACCTTCATCTTTTGCTTACAAATAGAGGCTCATGTCACAGCACTTTCCATAGAGAAAACATATATTTATGAAACGTAAGGCCTTGGATCTACAAATGCGGTCAGCTATCGATAGAAACAAAGTATTAATATGTAAATGTACACTAAAACCAATATGGACCTATGGTTACAATTTGCGGTACATCAGTTTACTCAAAACATTAAGATGTTACAAAGATTTCAATCAAAAACATTATGCATGATTGTAGATGCACCATGGTATATTACAAACGAAAGATTGCACCACGATCCTACTGTAACACAATAAATTAAAACTCATACGGTGAACACATCGCAATATAAATAAATTGAATGAAATAAGCAAACTTTCTATGGGAATTAAAAAGGTTTTGGCCCGAATGCTCGTCTAAAATTCCTGATTTGTTAGAAGTTTACTTGCATAAAAGCACCACAAAGAAGTCTGGTGCCGTCAGGTCAAGTGAACGCTAGTATGACATACAAATGTTTCTCTGAATTTGAATAATAGATTTTTCATTGAAAATCTCAATGAGTTGTTGAACATGATATGGTCCATTTTAAACTTACGGTTTGAAGGAATGTTTAAGGGAATACAAATGGATAACTCGCAAAAAAAAATATTAATTTTTTAATTGAAAACAAATAAGTTATGACTTATCGACCAGCTCATTATCTAAAGTAACAAACTACATTTATGGTAAGCAAGTTATCATGCCTGTGTCGGTAGAATGTTATAAATTTTTGGTACAGTTATAAAGGATATCATTGTCTATTTATCGTAAAAATTTGGATTGATTTGATTGAGCGTTTCCATATGGGTTTCCATTTGACGTGTAGGTACACAAGTTTCTCATTTTCAATAGGACAAGTCAGTGTATGTTCTAATAAAAATGCATAGAGGATTTATATTTTACATATTCGTATGTATAAAAACACGAAAATAATTGACCACGTCGTTATTTACAATAGTCAACGTAAACTATAATCATTGACGGATTTGTATAAACCTACATAGGGTTTTGTATACATAACAAATATTCGGCTACACAGCTGGACTCGATTTTTTATCATATAGTAGTATGACAACACCCTTAACATGTTTTTAAATTAATTTACCTTTTTGCATCAACATTTAGTGGAAGCAGATATTTCTAGTGATCTAATCCTTATTTTATGAATGCAACCTTAGATATTCTAAATTTAGCCACGTTGGTTTTATCTCGGCTTCATTTTAATAAAGGGAAACAGACCCGGCGTCGTACCCTCCATTCTCATCGAGGCGTCCAGGCGTTCTCCAGCGTTGGTGTGCTGCTACCATCATTGCTGGAGCGCCGGACTTCGGACGCCGTTTAGTGAATGGTAACGTCTGCTACCAACGAACACACAACTACAGTAAAGATATAGACATAGATGCAAAGAGGATAATGACTTCGCATCTAGGAAATTAAAAGGATGCACTGCACTGCGTTAGAAAGAATTGTTTGTAAGAAAATGAAATTAACTGTAATTTAAATTATATTAAAATTACAGTTACATTCACGTGGAAAGGTGATTAGTAATTAAGTAGCTTTTAATATTATTACTATTATTATTATTCATTAGTTAGTGAACTTTGCTCTTTTGTAATTCGTTCTATGTTTGTATTTCCAGGTAACGATTAACACCACCAAACACTAACTACCTAACTACTAACACCAAAGCCTAATGTGGGTCACACTAATATCTAGAATTTATTTGGTTAATGATAATTGCTTAGGCCAAGGATGTATGTCTAGTCCGATTTAGTGATACATTTTAAGAGGAAGTGATTTCCAATAAAACAGTTACTTTTTATAAAGATATTCTCTTCGACAAAAGAGCGCTTTATTTATCAATATAGTCTCCTTTAAACTCGATACATTTAGTCCAGCAATTTTTTTTATTCCTTCCAAATAGTAGGTTTGCTCAAGGCCCTAAAAGGAATACAAATGGGTAACTCGCAAAAAGAAAATATTAATTTTTTAATTGAAAACAAACAAGTTACGACTTCTTTAAGTTTTCAGTCTTCCAGCTCATTATCTAAAGTAACAAACTACATTTATGGTAAGCTAGTCACCATGCTATAACCTGTGTCGGTAGAATGTTATAAATTTTTGGTACAGTTATAAAGGATATCATTGTCTATTTAAAATAGGCGTTTGTTTCAGTGATGACCTCTTTGTTAGACCAAAACCTCTTCCGAGCCGACCGCCGAGTCATTTCTTTATGTTAGGATACAGGACATTGTCGCAAGTGGCTAAATCTGGAGAATATGTTGGATTTGGTAGCAGTTCGTAGCCCAAATTGTGGAATTTTGCCATGGGGACTATACACTCAATCACAATCACGGCATCCATCGCGCGCGTAGCTGCTTTCAATGGCTGCAAATGACGCAGCTTACTCAAAATTTAACAGTAGTCTATTGATAGATGGTAGTTCACAGGAGCTGTGCGGGAAATTAAAAAATTCACTAAATTATCAAACTACCCTCGTATAAAAGCAAAGGAATTCTCGAATCCTTCTGTCTTGGTAGTTTGTCTGTTAGCTTCTGACGATTTTTCAAAGCTCTATATTACAAATTAGGCTATTTATGCCTTTTTTAAGGTATGGAATCCATTTTACTCCTTATTTAAGGTCTTCTGATAGTTTTGTGCAAACTTACATAGCTTACTTTAGAAAATATAGGCCTTTGGAAAATCGTCATAAGTTAACAGACGTCAGGTAAGCAGTTACAAAATAGGTCCTTCAATTTACCCACAAGCCTTGTTGTGTCACTATTGATGTCTGCACTCATGTTATTTGCTGGTAAAAATGTTAACTTGTAGATTTTGTTACACAATGCAGCAGTTTCTGTTTTATTAGATAATTTGGAATTTTTTACCAAACAGTCACTTTCTTTAATGACCGTACACACTTCTTAGTCTTACAACTTCTTTGACACTTGAACTAATTTGCAGGGTAGTTTCTATCGCATATTGAAAACCACGTAAAGGTAGTCTCCTAAAATATGTGTAAAGAAGTTATATTTCTTCAGTTGGTAACACTGACACTGATATTACAACTGCATTCTGGTCAGATGAGCTAACGCTATATATTAGTTATAGCCACTTTCATTGATATTGGAGTCGAGAGAACTCACAGTGCATAATGTTAGATTATTATAAAATTAGATTAAAGGAATTGAAAATTTAAATAATAAACTTTAAATGTCGTTTCTTTGATTTCAGGTAAGATAGTATGATTTAAGTGAAACAGTGTAATTATTATAATGTGTACGTAAATTACTAAAAGAAAACGCTTTGCTTTCAGAAGAAACTCATAAGTTTTTTTAAAAATTTACAATCCTTAAAATGTCTTATATATGCATAAATTTACACTCCAAAATAGATTGGAAAACAGAGCTACCCAAAAGCAAAATAACTTATAATCTTTCCCTTATATTTTTAAACCCACTCTTTGATGTATTTTTCAAAATATTTCATACTCTTCTTATTTACGACTTGTATTTTCAATATTATTAAAAATAGAATATCAGGATTTATCGTGAAGAAGTACAGGAAGATTATCCTTTTAAAAGTGGAGGATATATTGTCATGTAGTGTTCCATGTGCTGGTAGTATAGTGTCGTAGCGTCCTTAGAAGCCGGAGCCGTAGCAGATCGGCGTAGCATGTTGGGTGCCGGTTCTTCGCTACGGTACAGTACCTAGTGACTTATCCAACACGAGAGGGCGCGGAGCGGGGGATTTATAGTGCAATTAGCACCCGGGGCGGGTAATTTATCTTCGCAATAAACAAACCGAAATACACAGCAACCCTGAAACAGTTCACGGGGGTAGGTAGCAGTGTACACAGGCAGAGTATACAGGCACACAACCCTTCACAGATCTGTTGCGAACCCCTGGTGAACGGTTGAATGGAAACGTTGCTTTGCTGCAACGAAAAACCCACTCCTACCATCTACCACCCTATAGAGAGGTGTGGAAGGCTCCCAACCAACTCCTTCGACTTTGCCTTCTTCGAAGATAAATATTACAAGCAGAATTAGCTCAAAATAACATACTGTGGGGTAATTATAGCATTTGGAAATGTGGGTGGTGCTTAACAGAGTATAAAAATAACAGAGTGGTGGTAGAGGAGGGTGTAAGGGTAAGTATGAGTAGTGCTGGAGTGGCTGGAACGCTGGAATCTGATAATGATATTGTTAATTCGGTATTACTAAATGAAATGGAAAACCAAACGAGTTGAAGGTGTTTTTCGAGCCGTAATTTAGATAAAATAGAGGTTGGCAGTAATGGTGATTGCTCCGTACACATTTGCTTACGTTGTTTATGGATACGTGCTAAATTGAGACACGTGTGCATGAAATATGTACGGGGAAGTTTAACCTAACAAATTTTATTCTAGCGATTATTAAAAATATTAAATAACATTTACGCATCTGATACGTTTAAAGTATGGTAACTAAAATTAAACATTCTAGATTTCTAGATTTGCTTCTAAAATTAGACATGTAAGGTAGACCAATAGTCTCTTAACGTTGAATGTACATAAAAAATTAATAAGCTGTATTAAGAACTGTTTCTTGTATTTCAAAGTACACAAATGAAGGTTTCATTTTTTATGAATATTGCATCGTCTAAGTGTGCATCTAGATTATTTAGGCACTCCTGTAACCTGAACTGGAAATGTTGTATGATCGCCCGGTAAATGTTTGGTGAAATGTTTTGCATTTCGTTGCATATGTTTTCCTTTAATTTTTAATAATCTCTGAATTGTAAACTTTTCTTTTAAGGTATCTCCAAAGAAAATAGTCCATTGGGGACAAATCCGGGATGCGAAGAGATCAGCTAATATCTCCTCTTTTGGATCTCAGGTTTTCGCTAAAAATTTCGCTTACTTTTGCTATAGAGACATAGTTGAATGAGTGGCATGTTGCCAATAGAGTCTTCTTGACACCAGGTTCTTTGATTGTAGCCTGACAAGTTCTGTAACGCTGATGCTAACAGATTCTGTAATTTCGTGCGGTAGCAGCGGGCTTCCTAAATGTTAAGAGACTGTTGGTTCACTCTTTATCTCTGTTACATTGACGTATATTAAGAAACTATTTAATGTTTAAGTTACCGCCTTTTTATAGTGTTTCTTCTACCTCTGATACATATACTGCAAGCAATGCGGTTGAACTCTGAACTAATAACGGAATCTCTAAATGAAATACAAAATTCCTGCTTTTCTTTTTTTCAGGAATTATCCATGTAAGTAAACATACACGTGTTGAGACGGCTTCCTCCAAACGCATCGGATTTATTGTATCAAACATGGAAGAGAAGGAGCAAGCACCTCCGCTACGGATATACGGGTCTATCTGAAATCGAGTTGCTCTTCGAAGCAACCTTGTTGAAAATGCTGACTAATTAATGTCATGCACACAAGATGTATGCATCTTTTCTTCTCTGCTTATGTTTGATACGATAAAACAAAGAACAATACTTCTGATGCCAGCCTCGCGGATCTGTGGACGCTCACATTCAGTTTTTATTTTTTGAAAAGAACACGTTTTGCACTTCCAGACGCATTCACTTTCAGTCGTTGGCTGTTTGTTATTGCATCATATTGCGTTGTCATTCATAAGGAGAGTGTGTGAAGTCTGTGCTCGATCTTGAGCATATCAGAAAACAGTTTAGAACTCGATTGCAAAGTTTTGAGCGAGTCGTGACCGAGGCTAAGAAAAGTGATTAAAAATGATACAAGAATAGTAGTAGTAAAGGCAAACAGTTTTACTGGTATATTATCATTATGGTGCACAAGAAAATGTTTTTTTAAGCAAGAACAAAAGAATAACAAAACATATGTTCCGCTTTTAACGTATAAAATATTTTCGCATTTGAGATTCTGTTTAGTTGCTTAGTTTTTTGTCATAAATTCCGATCAATATATAGAACAATTTGAATAGTTTAAAGTTAAGGATACTACCCAATGGAATCCCTATTTGAACATTTTGTTCTCTATGCGAGTACACCATTTCAATCTGTTAAACAACTTTCAAAACTTTTTGATGAACATGCCGGGTACATAAAGACACCGATGCGATGTGACAATCTTCTCTCCGTCATCCTCCTTCTCCCAGCCAATCCCTCCATCAAGTCCCTAATCCGCCATATTTGTCATTTCAATGCAATAACTTTTAACCTACATTTTAAGAGCAATAAATTCAAACACAAATTCTCTTTCTCAAGTTTGTCTGCTGTCGGTCCGACTTAAACAAACTAATATCTCTTTTCTTTCCCCCTCATCACGTCCTTCCCCTCCCCTCCCCATCCTCATCCTCACCGTCTATGATTCATGTCCCCACGTTGGACGCACGTCGGCGGGCGCATCGTGACATTTTTAACAAGACTGAATTTTTTGGTAAGACATTTTTATTTATGAGTTTAGCGAAGGTGTTGCCATTGTTAGAAATACTACAGTAAATGATGATGACGTCATCGTAAGTCACGTGACTCACGAAATTATCCGATCAGGGGCGAAGTTATGTGCATAGGTTATGTTTACGTGGTGCCAGTAAGGTAAATTACAAATTCACGTATAATTATATGTTTGGAGATACGGGTAGTTAATCAATTAGTGAAAAACAATGTTAATATGACTGAATACAGGGCTGTATTCGAGGAATGAAACATACGCCAGTGTAAATAGAGCCGATTCAAAGATAAAAGCAGTTGCATATCATTCAATATAATATACACATGGTTCTGCTTTCGCAGATGTCATATAAAGTGTTGATTTGTATTATAGCCCAAGCAGCATAGCCCAAGATTTTATCGCGTTTGACACTTATGATGTAGTGAATGAGAAAATGCTAAGACACAAACCGTACGATCTCTTAGGAAGAAATTATTCAAAATGGGGCGGTAGTTAAGATTCTTCCATATGTTTTAAAGTTTACGAATGTAATGAAAGTTACAAGTTTTTAACCTTAGACGAAATTTTACGCGCCGCGATCTTTTAAAAATGGCTCATATATATGATTCACTACCTGTTAAACAAATCTACTATTGATATTATAGTAATATTAATTATTTTTTTGTTAGTAAATAATAGTAACTAGAAGTAAAGTTGAATTTAAAGTGACTGTATATTTTGTGCAATAGAATACGATAAAATAGGAAAGAGAAGGAAGGGCTTAGTAGAAACAGGAGAGAGAGTAGCAGGAAGAGGGAAACTGTATGGGGTTTATCTGTTTTGATTGTATTTTTTTTTTCTTTTGAGAATGGGTAGATAGTATGTAATTAAGCACAATGATATGTAATTTAATGATTTAAGGCGGAGGAATGTAGTGTCTAATGGTAAAAACATTACAATAAAATATAAAAGGCCGGATGTTTTTTCAATATATCACTTAATATTTGCACTGTCTCCAACATTCAGAGAAATTACGTGAGAAAGTGCAATATTCTTTTTTAAAAAAATGGATTAAAATATTTCTTTCCAATGAACGGAAAAATACCTTACTACCTAAAATAACGCCCTTTTAGCGTACCGTACAGGGACCGTAACCCCGCTATTTGTTAAGTAATAATTTATTAGATAATTAGATAACAATATTTTCATTTCGTTATTGTTATTTTAGGTAATTTAGTGATTTCTTTAAAACTACTTTTTTGTCTGTTATATAAAAAGCTGTATGCGTAATGCTAAATAACATTACTATAAAAAAGTACCAATAATTTATTGGCAAAATATACTTGTAAATTTAAAATTTGAATTATACTTATTTGGAATTTTGCTACTAGCATCAAGATCTGCACCGATGGCGGCTCCAGGCAGTACACGACCAGCCCCTTCTGCGGACACCATCGCGACACTCAATGAAGCTTTATAATAATTATAACAAAAGTTATAAATACTTCACTTGCCCCCACCGGCTGAGTATAGACATAACGCTTCAGCGGCATCCATTTTCAGGTTATTTACGCAGCATTACGCAATTTTTCGGGTCCCTGTCTCTTTCTTCCTTTTTCCATTTTTTTTTAATTACAATTTAAAGTTGTGTCATAGAAGAAATCATTATTAAAGTAAGCATAAAATATTTAGCTAATTGTAAAAATAAAATGTTTAATTTCGCAATGAACAACAATTCTAACAACATTTTCCCGCTTTCCTGTAACTACAACTAAACTACAACCCTGATTTAAACGTAGAGCATAGAACGTAGCAATGTGTGTATTTTTAAGTGGCATGACGTTTGACTGACAGCATGACGACGCGTCTGACAGCCTGTGACAAGACTGACAGCAAAACACGAAATAAAACTAAACGAGACAAAAAATCACTGTTTGTTTTAAATAAACACGATATAAAACGAAAAAATCAAACAACGCTCGTGGATATTGATTGGCCATGCTGTTTTACTGCCGTTCTCCCGTTCTGTCGTTCTGTTCTGGTTTGCTCTTGTTGTAGCCGATCTGAACAGTTGCAGTTCGCTTGGAAAGGTGCCGATCATTCAAAGTGCATCATCGAGTTTTTTATTTGTCAATTTGTCATTAAATAAAATTATAAAATTAGGGAAATAAATAAAAAGTAACGTTTGATTTATTGGTGATTGAGAGAGAAGAGTTAGAGGCAGTGTACGTTGGACGATTTAAAATGTTTTAGGGTTACAACAGTGGCTTGGTGATAAAAGGTAAACGTCATTTTCTTACTTTTGAATAATAAATTTTTCAAAATATAAAAATACATAATGAGATTCTACTCAGAAATCGTTTTAGCTAAAGTTGAGACAAAGTAGCCAATTAGCGATTTAGCTAAGTTGAGACATACAAATTTTTAATGCTTTTGTTCCGGTTCCAAAATTGGAATTATGACATTGTCTGTAACTCCAGGCCACAGATATATCACATCACTCAATAAAGTCGTAAGACGACATATGAATGGCGCCACTATTGACAAATCGGTATGATTCTTAAATTATACTAACCTTCAAACGATAAATGTCAAAATTTCATGACATTTCGACCACTAGTTTACGAGTAATAGTGGTTTTAGTGATGTTGTTTTCTAATTTTCAAAGGAATAGAAAAATCAGAATTTGAAGTGTTTATAATGGATTGCATTTTAATGGAAAAAATACCGTTCACCCAAAGCAATGACTGACAAGTGTTATTCAGACTCGGTATTTGATAGAAACACGTGTTTAAAAGTCGCTCAGAAGCCAATTCTTCCAGAAGACCATTCTGTATACTTTCTGATTTTTGTAACTCTTAAGGGAATCAACAATATTCTTTTTAGTTACCAAAGGATTTCCTTGATCTTTTTATATTATTAAATACAGAGATGCGCACAAATAGTTAAATTCACATATTTTAAATTTAAATATAAAATAGACCAGGCTCCCAAAAAGGAGTTTCTTTGCAAAATATGCAGACCGTAAACTGTTTGCAAACGAAACTCCTCTAGGAGCCTGGTCTATTTAGTATTTAAATACTTTTGAAAACTATTTATGCACACCTCTGATTAAATGAGTTACTACAGTCTCTTATAGATTACAGTTAGACTTAATAAAATAGTAAAAAAAAGTATGAAGCAAATTCAAAACCAGTGCTGGACACAAATAAGTAACAATAAATTGAGATGGATTAAGGAATATACTAAAAAAGTGGGGAAACTTCTTATCAGAGCAACAGGCAATTTTAAAATGTCTTTTTCAGACTACGAACAGGACAAACGAGGTTGACGCATTAACATTTAATGAGTAAAACAACAGCTCCGCAGTGCAGCAACTGTCAGACGCAAATAACAGTCCATCATCTACTAGTAACCTGCCCAAGTACTTCTACTATTAAACTTAATAAATCAAATTTAGCTAAAATAAAATAACTTCAGACAAACATGACCTTGGCGTTGAATTCGCCTTAAATTCTGAAATAAAAAAAAGATTTACGATTTTATTTAATAACTTCGGAATATGATTATGTTCTGCAATGTTTAGTTGTGGTACAGTGAACTATGTTAAAATTTCTATACAAATACACCACCTTTGTTCAATCAACTCATTTAAAATATTAGTGTCTTCGACTGTAACTGGTAATTAAACACCGACCAGAATATCTTAATTGTTAGAGCTCCTCGTACTAAGTGGAAGATTTGGGCACTAAATTCCGTTCGTTTTTTGTATTTCTCTGTTGCAGATCGTGCACACACGACAATTCATAACAATATTAATTGAATATTAATTTTGTAATTGGCTTGTAAACGACCCATATGCAAAAACAAATGTGTTTTTAATTAGTGAAATTTCTGTTAATTTAAACACGGTCAACATTTTAGTATCGTCTAGAGTTTGAGCTTGTCGGAAGTTTAACACCTCCTAGTTGATCGATTCTAAAAGTCGATCTATCATAAGTTATCATAAAAGTCGTGTGAAATGAGATAAATAACTCTGTTTTCATGCGGGTAGCGGGGAGTATCACTGTGAGGGTGGAAGTAGGTGGTGCAATTTGTGCATAAAACACGTGATGTTGATATAGGGTGGCGGCGTTGTCGTAATGTTTACCGCAGTTATTTGATTCATATTTGACTTTGTGCAATATTTTGCATTCTGATATTTTTAAACGCATGGCATGGCGCTAATATTTATAACAAATTATTTGCATAACGCTGTTTACATTAAATATTCATAAATCATTCGTTTTGGATGGTAAAGTACAGTCCACATATTAACCACGTGCCACTCCAGGTCCAGATGATTTCTGGACCTTTTTTGAAAAGTTTAATAAAATCAGTGGGGATAGGATAGCTACAGAGATAGCAAGGAATAAAGGAAATAGAGGCTAAAGGGAAGTACCGTAGGTGTAGAAGAACACTTGACGAACTACTCTAACAATTACTACGCAAACGTTAGAATTGGAGTAAAGATGACGGAAGAAAGAAGAGAGAACGTGCTAACGACTGAACTTATCCACTTTAAGTATTAGTAATAGATATCTTTCAAAGACTTGCTTTGTTTTAGTGGGGATCAAAATATGTTGAAATGTACAGAACAAATGTAAATTAAAATTGTAAAACTGAGCAGCATAAACATATATAATAAAAGCAGTCAAAAAATGAAGTTATTATCGAAATTAAGTTATGGTACGTGTGAGCGTAAGAAAAAGTTTTTCTTTATATTTATTTACTTATTTGCCTTGACTTTGTTTCTTTATAGCCACCATCAAACATTTTTTATACATCTTTTATAATTTATAATTCAATTTTACAAATTTCTAAATATTTCAATAGTTCACTAATTAATTTTGAATCAATTAACAAAAATTTAGTATTAACAGGAAAAGTTTTAATTACATCTAATATATCACTATTCAATTTTGATCTTTCTAAACTACAATTTATGCATTCAAATATAATATGATCCAAAGTTCCTTCTTCACCACATTGGCATCAATCGTCAGATTTAATATTAATTTTGTACAGGTGAGCTGGAGTTTTGCAATGATTACTTTTGATTCTGATTATAGTTGATATAATTTTGCGGGACTTATTTCTAAACCATCTCTTCTTACTTAAATTTGGATATAACATATAATAATCTCTTCCTTTTAACTGACTTTTGTTAATGAAATCTGTGTTTCTCAAATTGAAGTTTAATATTTTGATTATATTAAAAATTTCATATGAAGGTAATTTCACTTTCATCTCAATTTCTAAATTTATTGATTCCTTTGCCAATTTATCTGCAATTTCGTTTCCTCTTATAAGAAAAAGGTGTTTTAAATGTTTTGAATCTAAGGAGGAAACTTCAAAACCAGATATTACAAGTAACCTTCTATAAAATGTCCCATACGATTTCAACAGCAGATTTCAATAGAATAAGAAACAATTTTTCTTTAGTAATACAATGCAACCTCGATATAATCGATTTCTATGATAAATCGAACCTTTATTATCCCTTTGAATTTACGTATCTCTCCCATGTTATATTTACCTCTACATATTGAATGACTGGTCTTGATAAAGCCCGATAGTTGGAATTTATGCATTGGATAAACTGACACTTTCAAGTAGATTCATTTCACTTTCATTTTTGCACAAAACGATTTTACACTTACATAAAATTTAAGAATCAATGTTAATCAATGAATTATGTTATTATTACTATAACAGTATTTTATGAATCAATAAATTTAATTTCTCTAAGTTTCTCAATGCACAATTGTTTTAGAGTAAACCTCTATACACATATAGCAGTCAGTCAGAAATCACCTGATAAATGGAACCTCGGCAAAAATCTAAATCCTCGATAATTCGAAATTTTTTCGTTCCTCTTGAGATTCGATATATCGAGGTTGCACTGTACATGTCAATATCAAAACTGATTTCTCAAAAAATGATGCACATTTAAAAAAGTTCTTTGAAAACTTGCACTAGTCCAATATTAATGGCAAACATTACGTACACTACATATAGGACTGTATTTTATTTTTTTCGGAAACTGTATACATATATAGACTAAATACAATCACATGAGAAATATGGCAATGCTGTGCACTACAACGCAGTCGCTGTAGTATGGCAATCGCATGCTAACGCGTGCAAAGCATGATAACACCATATTGGAATGCCTGTTGACACGGATGACTTTCTGTCACCTTCCAATTAGAGAATTGCCTCACTAGAACCGGGGACAATCACTGTCTTAGAACCAGTTAATGAATTCCAGAAACATAATTACTTGTTTTAATTGCTTGTACAACATCCAGTCACTTGCCGCACATAAATCGTTTCAAAACAATGTTATAGTTCCAGTATTCGAACCAACTTGAACTACAAGTAGATAACCCCATCTCTCGGTGATTAATATAAACTACAGTGTATGGTGGATACATAATTACAAATCCATTGTATAATTAAATAAATTTAAATAAAACGGGCATAAAGATCAAAAACAGAGATTTGAATATTCATTTAGAATATCAAAAACTTAAAAAGATGAAAAGAAAAAAAACACACACAGAAATAAAATCAAATAATGATAACAATCTATAAAAATAAATAAATAAACATGGCGGATGGATAACGAAACAACAAAAACAAAAAATAAAAACAAGAAGAAGAATAATAGATGTGACAATAACTCGACAAGTTTAAAAGCTGAAAAAAACTTTATGTTGTTTGAAAACTGCCAATTTAATTGACAGCGAAGAAGTCTCTCTCTCACACACTCTTCTTCTGACTCTCTTTCTTAGCTTTACGAAATATTTTGTTTTAGTTTTATTTAAAGACAAAGAAAAGAAAAACCTTAAACGTTTCAAAAGTTATTTTTTTATCTGAAATTCATTGTGTAGCTCTATGAGAGATAACTGGGATCTACGGGGAGCGGATGGAGAGAGGGGTAGTAGAGCTTTGTATTCAGTGCAGATCCATGTTTTAGCAAATATTATTAAACATCGCATGCATATTTAATTACATCCTGAAAAATACAATGCATTTCCAATTGATGATGGAAAGTCTGTATCTGTTATAGATAAATTGTAACTGGTGTAATCTAATCAAACTGCTTTTAAATAACTCAAAACTATTATAATTTCTTGGCCATAAAGTGGATTATTTACAACTTGTGGACCATGTAAGATTCGCAAGATGAAATGGCTTCATCAAAAGGTTTTAATGCCATTATCTGCGCCAGAGCTTGTCATGTATGGTTCACTAGTGACAATCGAATGCAAAAGTATATTCGAAAGTTAATTACAAACGTTACCTACTTTTATAGGATAGTATTTTATATATTTCGGAATCTGTACTCAAAATATGTAAGTTGTTGACAAATATGCAATGAATCCATCGAGGTCGTAATTTTTTCTGTCGATTAGAATTCTCGAATAAATATTACAGGTTTATAATAAATTCAGAAATAAAAGTCAAGTCAATTCTGTGTATTTGGGTCTAGTTCACAAAAGAAACATAATATTTCCTCAGTTTCATATACCATGTGCAATAATGCAATCGGAAATAATGTTTTTGTTCTGGTCTATAAAGGATTGCGCCTTTTACTGACTAGCAGACTATGATAAAAAATACTCCAATGCCTTCGTAGAGTCGCATTGGTTTGGACCATAAAAGTTCAACAAATTATATATGAATGTTGGATGTCGCATGTTGGAGTCGCACTAGCGTGGACAAAGCATTAGATTTACTGAAACAAACTAGGAAATGGCGGAGATAGAGAAAAGGAACGAGATAAGAAAAGGAACATCAGAGTAAAAATGATTGTAATCAGAAGTGATGTCTAATAAAACCATGCGAACACCTAGTTGCCATTCCAAACCACAATGTGAAAGTGGAGGGAATATTTTTCCTAGTGTCAACGCAATGGTCGGACAAAAAAAACAGAGTGATAGACGTAAAAGACGGGAGAAGTGAAAATGAACAAGAGGTGAGGAAACGATGAGAATGAAGGAGGACTATGAAAATTGAAAGGAGAGGGTCAAGAGAAGAAGCAGCAGAAAGTACTTTTGGAAATAGAAAGGTCTAGAATAATTTAAATTTAATTGTAAGTTGAAGTTCTATAAAATGTATTAAGAATGTAGATTGTAAAACCGAAAGGCACACAATTAATAATAATAATAACTAGGAAATGCAAATGACGTATTGTACTCGTTTGTAGACTTCCTTATAGATATCAACAACTAATTCAAAGGTCGTAAAATCATCTTAACATCTGTGTGACGATCCTAGATATGCTAATGAGTGCTCCTTCTCTCTACGTATATGGTCCACTCACTCACAAGCCCAGTGTAAATCTGATGACTTCTAATTATTTTAATTGTTTTTTATTGGAACAACTTTATGTAAATCAGCTTCTTATTTAGTAAACAAAATACAACAATAAATCGTAAATAATGATAGCGATAATTCTAATCTTAGTAAAACAATTGAAAGATCGCTGAATCGTCTGAATCCGCTGAAGGAGTGGCTGGACGTTGTGTTTGGTGCCTTGCACTGGATGCCCGGTGCCCGGTGCCGATCAAACACGAGGAAATTCTGTTGCAAGTGATTGCAATGTAAAGCCGAATTCGAAATTACTCGTATCATAGTACCATTGGTATAAATATTACAAAATTGAAAAGGATTTGGTAAAGAAAATCTTGTCAAGTGCCTACATATGCAGCGACATGGTAATTTTTCTTTATTCTTTTTGTTTGTTAACTTATTTTATATTTTATGTTAGTTTATATTGTTAATTTAATATTATTCCAATATTGTTCCATTATTGTTACTTTATTATATGTTGCCCTATGCCAACGCTACTCACAACGACGCTTTTTTAAGTATTCAATTTGCAAGATCGGCGAAACCAGTCTTAATGACTGCTTCTGAACCACCAACATCAGAGTAAAAAGTATTAGTGAGTGCAGCGTTGACATAGCTGCAGATTACGAAATATTAATTATACAGTGAACCGGTTGATTAAAATCAATTTGTATCCAACGGGAGCCTCATTCCATGCAATACCACATTCTTCGTAAACACACACAACTTTCTATGGTCCATCGAGACGGATTAAAGGGAACTTCCATAATTTTCCAGGATTTACACAATAGTTAATCACAAAAGTTAACAACTTTTACTTTTATAGCTGTCAAAACTACGTTTTGACACAAACCTTTAGTCATAATGAGTAGAGCAAAGAAACGCTCCCCGTTCTCCTTCAAGCCAACACATTTCCCAGAATATATAAAACGGCTCTAGAAATGTTTAATAAGTAAATACATTTTCTGATCTTTGTATTTTATAAGACTTCTAAGAGCTTTGCAGAATTTGGTTTGAGGTTATGTTGGTGTTAAATATCTTTGTGCAATTTTGCTTAGTTTTTCTTATGATCATTTCATTTATTTTTAAAACCTAGGTATATTATCATCTACGAAAATATTTTAAGTGTTTACGTTACATATAATAATCGAAACTTCTTTTCCAGAAGTCTCCTGGCCGTTCTATTTCTATTCATTTGTTGTACATGTCCTTATCATTGGAGTCTTTGCCTACACTACTTATGTATGTCGTCTCCTACAAGTCTTGATAACTCGTATTTCGAATGCAGCATTCATGAAATATTATTTGCATATAAAATGTGTAATCATCGACGTACGTAAATCACGAACTCGTTTGATCGCGACGCGACGTCCAAGTGACAGCTGTAGATATTAAGAACTGCCGCCCTTCGCCTGGTCCCAGCGCCTCAAAGCTGCAGAGGATCATCTTGGACCTTCTATGGACACTGTTAAACTCGAGATGATGATAGCACATCGCATGGTAATTCTTGTCCAAGCCATGCAGAACAGAATACCTGCTTAGTAAAGTTATACAGTGTTGTTTATCAACTTCAGTATCGCGTTTAAAAACTAGAACAAGGTTTAGCATTTATTTGTAACGCATGTGTTCTTCTTTAGATTGTCATTTCTCAATGAAATTTATTAACGTTTTAGAAAACAATTTTCAAAATTATTATGCCGGTTTCACACCAGAGAGACAAAACATCAAAACACGAACAAAAACTGTTTTTCTGAACAAAAACACCAATGTTTATACCAAAGAGACAGTTTCTAAAACATTTTTGTCTTTAAAAACTGTTTTAGTACAAAACACATCAAAGGAAACACGTTTGTTGTTGTTTTTTTAGACTGTTTGATTTGAACACGCAGTTTTGCTTTTTGTGAACATTTGAGCTTGTCATTTGTTGTTTATAATTTGGCTAGCAATTAGTTCCAAGAGCAGTTAGAAATGAGTGGTGAATGCAGTGGACAAAAGATAAGACAAAAAATCGAAAGACAAAAGATATCGAATTGCTTGTAACATGTTTGTAGCTGCACTGCAAGACAATTTTCTACCCCGTACGGGGTAATAATTTATTAATTTAAAAGCAAAAAGAAACTAAACTAACTCTAACCCAGATGCCCCAACTCTGTCTGCTCTACAAGACGTTTACTTTAAGTTCGTTATCTCTTATCAGAATTGTTTACAACTCATTGTCAAATATTTGTCAATAGCAAACAGAAGCTGCATGCACAGAGGGGAAAAGAATTTCTAAAACTAATACCATAAAACCTAAGAACATCTCATCTTCTAGCAAAGTACCAACAAATAAATATTAAAGAAAGGTATGTTTAGTTATTAAATGGTTAAGTTGGTAGCAATGACCGAGATAATACTTTAATTGGGATAAACCACCAATTATCGTGACTATATTTCATGGTTGGAGAACAGAAGCAGTCAGACCTGTCATGGCGGATATATTTCAATTAAGGAAGATAGCTTTATGAATTTATGAATTTTATTTTAAGTTTCTTTTTGGCTAGTTGCAATAAAATGTCCCTAAGAAAATAGTAATTTATTTTCGAAATGTTGTATGTAAGTCTTTCAAAACTAAGCTTACTATAAATCATTTATTTTCTGAAAATACTATTCTCATAGCTTTTAAGTTAGAGCTCCTTCCAAAAAAGTGAAATTTTTCGTTGATTGATAATTCCAAAAGTAATGATTACGTAAGCTAGAAATTAGATCAATGTCTGCGAAAAACTGCTCGCATTTATAACTTATATTCATGGCCAAAACATCCTAAAGAAAACCTATATCTTCACCTTAAATCCTAGAACCATTGTGAACACTTTATCAATAATCAAAATCTTAGTTATATTTATTAAACATTCCATTTTGTCATATCTACCGCACGTCCTCTTTGACTTTGGTTTTCTAGACTAGTGGTCCAGTTAATCCTCCCTTGGTAACTGCGTGCTTATAGTATAATGTTTCATAAACCTCCATCATCAATGGCATCACCTTAGCATCAATTGTTTTTTTTTTATATATAGTTTCTCGGACTTCCTAGGCACGTAGCCTTTTATCGCCCCTAATATTGTTCTGCTACTTCTTATACGTTATATCCAGACAACAAGAATGATCTATTCATGGCTACTGCCGTTATAAATTTCGGTTTCTCAATCAAAAAGGGGGTGTTAACAGGAAGCGTCTGCGAAGTCTGTATCACCGCCCTTTGGAGTCAATATTTCTGTGTTTTTACATTGCCACACAATGTGGTCAGTGTCTGCCTCCTCTTCACCACATTCGCATTTAGAGGAATGATTTTGTTTCTTGCTAGATGTTTAGGAAGTCCAGTATGATTCATTCTTAGTCTTGAGGTCATTGTTAATAATCTTCTTGGCCAAGCATCATTTGTTAGCTTATTAACTCTTAGTTCCGCTAACTGCCTACAAGTAAAGTCATTCCAGGCAAGCATTTTTACATCCCGTCATAAAGGTATCTGTGAAGTGCCAACAACCCATCGCTAATATAACGACGCCGAAAATAAAACGGCGTCACACTAAGCTTTCATACTAAGTTGAATTTCACTAGTTGCAGTCGTGCTATATAAAAAAGATGAGGAAATATATGTTCTTAAATCTTTAAAATAAACCAGCGTCGGTTTTCATCGAGAATTTTGACTAAGACATACGGTAGTGCATTTCTAACGAGTATAATCTATTAGCATAGTTCAGGCACTATAATATTGTATCCAGTTATGGTGTACTGAGTTTGACCCGCCTTAAAATACCACTCGTCCCTAAGCAGCCCCCCTCTCTGAAAAGTGGTTGCAATATAAAAGTGAATACTATATGCAACATAATGACATTTATTTCAGTGGCTTCTGTTATTTATTGACAGGAAGCCTAATTCTGTCGATTTCTGCAAAACTGGTATGAATCATCAATGCCCCTTAACACGATTATTCTCGAACGCTCTGTCATTCATAACACTACTCCGGCACTGGTCATAATGCTACTGTTAAATTTAAAATATTTGAACCGATAACACTTTCAACGAATTCCACCTGTCTTATCAGTATTTGGGTAATTCGGCGCTGCGCAAGGTTTAGTTGTAATGAGAGTTATTACTGTTATCAACGAACTTGTTTACCTGCTGGGCTTGAACAAACACGGCTACCGAATTCATCGCAAAGCAAACATCTTGTGAAGCACGTAAACCACGTAACTCGATGTAAGTCGATGCGACGGACTCCTTGTTGGCGTCATCTTTGTCGTTGTGTGTTTGGAGATCTTTTTGGAAACGTAGCTAATGTAAATATTGAATCACCGTGGCGTTTACGACTTCCTCATAAATCTGGAAAACCAGTTGTAACCGACGTCACTGGGAAGTTATCTTAAAGTTCTAATTTGGTTAATGATCTTATCGAATTTATTGTCAGTTAGTAGTAATCTGGATCAAAAACATGATCTTTAAAAAAACGATTTTTTGAGATTCAAGCATGTCGACTGCCACAGCACCAAAATGACAATATGTTGCGTCCGGCAATGCCAATGTAGGAGCTGTTTTTCTTTTTGAGAATCAAAAATGACAATGCATCAATGGAGAATTTATGAAAGGATTCCAGATTTAATAGAAACATGTGTTTTCACACTTTGAGTCTATTTCGAGTCAAGTCGCAACTCATTTCTGCTGAGCTTTAAAGTCTAAAGTTTAAACTACCAAGTCGCTAAGCTGAATATTGGCAGCACGCTGTGTGGACATTGTAGAGTGTATCCTGTCTTTGAGCAGTCTCTGTAATCAATACGAGCTGTGGCAAAATTGTTAACAGTGTTTGTTTGTTCAACCTGTTCAAGTGATAATGCCTGAAACTTTCTACGAGAAAGACCAACGTGATTAAATACTTCCCAATTTTTTGAATTCTTTAAAAATACTTCCTGGTAACACAACTATCTAAAAATATACCAATATGACACTTTACGAAACAGTACTTAACAAATCTTATAAAATTAACAGTAGAAATATTTAGTTTTAGTTAAATTTTAGTTAAAACGGTTACACACTGAAGACACGGTTGTCGTAAGACAATAGACTTAGTCGTAGAAAGATAACCACTCGGGGCCTCGCTTTTTTAGGGGCTTCGCACCCTCGCGCAACATCCTATGTAGAAAAAGTCGTTACTACATATGTATTTGAATCTCGCGGTACACTCATGTACCCTAGTTTATCATCATTAATATTTGTTGTCTTTGTGCTTGTTAACTTTTATAAATCTTCCAATATAAAATTTTAAAACTCTACATTTAGTTATTTATAACTTCTGCATTTTTGCAGAATTGCACTCACTTCTAATTTACATAAATTACACAAAGAACAAAAGTCTCACAAAGACCTGCCATCCCAGGACCTCGCAAAGATAGGACTCCTAATGGTATTACCAATTTTATGCTAAAAATCCAAAAGTGTAAGTCTTAATTTCTTAAAGCTTGTCCATAATTAAATTTCCACAAGTGTCTCTTTTTATATACTTCTTATGTTACAAAGTGATATCTGTGTGCTACTCAGACTTTGCCCCAAAATTTCTTAATGTCACTAAATAATTATTAAATTTACAGTCGAGTTGAAATAAATTATCTATGATCAAGATGATTGCGGTGTTCTCATACATGTTGGCGTTCGGCTCGTGTTTGCACTGATCATTAAGCCGAACTTTGAACGAACATCCTGATAAACGAACATGAGACTCAGTTACCAGACCAATGTATTCGAGAAAGTATTGGAACTGTGTCTAGCGTGCGATCGTCCTTAATTGTAAAGAAATGAAATGTTAAATACAATATTAAAAAAAACCCAGCCATTTGCACCTAATGTGAATACTGGACTTTTAAGGAGAGTTCTGTGTGTTCTAATAGTGTACAGAAAACAACTCTATAGGAATGATTCGTGTCTACAGCAGACGTAAGAAGCAAGCCTCCTACAGATAAGTTTTTATAGTCTTCTGAATCTGTTCTTTTCCTACTTGTTCTGTTTTGGTCACTTTTCTGTCTGGGAGCCGTCAACGATTGGTCTTATTGCACTCAGACACCTTCACGCTCCTGATGAAGCTGATCCACTGTACTGCACCGTGTCATATTCCATTCAGATCCAACGCCGTTATGCGCCCCCGGTGACAGTAACAGGAACATTGTTGGTGGCGGCGTTGTAGCTTCGCGCGTCGGTGTGTCACTAACGCGGCCTAACGAGCCGTGATGGGTGATGCCTGCTTTACATAATTTTATGCTTGTACGACATTTTTTTAGTAGAGTTTATTGTTTTTTGATTTACGAGTGTTACACGGTTTTTATTTTATTTTGTAGCGTTAAATTAATTGATGGATGTTCTTGGTTAAATATTTGCTTGGTCAGGAAATCTGCTGCGTCATCCAACTTTATCGGAGCGTTACCTGATCGACGATCACCCACAAGTACGTTTATAGGTAAAAAACAGTTCATTCAAATTACAAGCTTTTTTATATTAAATGAATGTAGAGGTTTCCAATGGTTCTCTATTGTTACACTTACTAGCGATACGACTGTTTTTAAATAATTTTGTAGAAAATTAGAGACAACACCTTATGAGCGTTGAAAAAGCAGAGACATTATTAAAAAAAATGTATAATGTTATTATTATTTAATTTATTTAACGCCGGCTTATTTCCGAAGCTACGTCCTATTGCTGACAACCTGATATTATGTTAGCAGATTTTGTGGTTTCACGACCATATGTATATGTGGGTTACACCGCTACTAATAATTTTATGATCATGTATGTGCATAATCAATTAAACTTAATAACAATCAAACCCAGAAAATATAACTCTGGTGCGGGGATCGAATCCGAAGACACATCAATGCTCTCGCCCACTGTGTCGTCTCGGTGAAGAACGCAGTCGATTTGATTGCAGTCGATTCAGACTAGTGGTGTCACTCAAAATTAATTTCGTATTAAATCGAACTTAAATATTATCATGTATCAATTAGTGACTTATATTGAAGTTTTAATATCGGCAAAATAAAACGCATATTAACACCTTGTTCGAAAACATTTATTTAAAATTTATTTCAACAAATAGCTTACTTAACTAATATAGTTTCTAAATAATAACAAAATTTTAGCCGTAACAAATACTTCTTTAATACTGAACCTCAACTCATATTCGGGTGTATGCATCCGTTCAAATAAAATTTGTAGCGATAAACCCCATTCCCACTCACTGAGTTTTAGCGTTTATTTAAGGTTTTAACCTAAAATGTAAATTTCAGCTTGTGATGTTTTTAATTTAAATTGTATAGCATATGGGAATATGGGAAAGGATATTCTTTGTACCATTTTTAATTTAGACTTAATTTACGATTTGTTTTAAGTATCTCATAAGGTGTAATGTTTCCTAATTTAAAAATACTAAATTAAAAAAAAACTGTATTATATTGTAGCCTCAAAAATGTGTCAATCTGTCAAAATGCATGAGGATTTATTTTTAAAAGAAGTTTGTCAAAAATAAATAAATTAAAACAATTTCTATTACTATTTGTTATTAAAAACAGCACTTTAATTATTCCAAATTAATGTTAGTCCAACTGTCAAAATTTATATTAGTAACGAAATACCAAGTAAATTAAGTAAAATTAAATTAAAACACGAATGTGACAAGGTGTCCCTATTCTGAAAACCTGAAATCTAGATTAAAATATTAAAGAATGTATCAATGAGTGGGAACGAGTTTTTAAAAATTTCCCTGAAATATACCATTATCAGTTAAAAAAGTAGCGATACAATAACTTCAGAGAAAATGAGGGGTGGTATTAACCATTTGCACCTTTCAAGTTAATCGCACATCTTTCACTAAATTTGCCAGAGAACTCTGTTCTCGTCATAAATGGATGACATAAGTTCACAACACTAAAATATTGAAGCGAAGCGAGATGTTGAAGACGAAGCACCATAAATATTGAATATGAACAATAATTCAAAGTACATTAACATGTTAATAGAAAATACAACAAATTCTAACAAAATATTTAAGTGGATTTCATAACGTGGATAAAAACGTCACACTGTTATTTATTGTTTTAAGTCACCAGGCTTTAACCATTGAGCAGCCTTAAATGTTAAATATCCACGGAATGTCACATAAAAAATCAAACGAAACACATTCCACAGTCCAGAATGCCAGACAGAGATACCAACAACATTCATATAGTGTTGTCTCTATCGCGCGGACAATAAACATTATTCAAATTAAATTTAAATTGCGGTTGTAAAACTTTAATATACTAATTTTAAATTTCCCACGATTTTAAAATGGACATCGTGGGATTGATGTTGATTGGATAGCAAAAAGTGATATAAATAGGTTCTTCATTGTTTTTCGTAGTCTCCCAATAGAAAATACAGTTAATTTGCATATCAGGTGTGGCTATATTAAGTTGAGAATATTAAAATTCATTCGCTGCATTCTGTTGGCTTACTTGTAGAGCATATCACGCAGATAAGTTGATCTAAAACGGTTGGTAACTGGTTCAACGAACATGCTTGCTCGTATATAGGTGCGATGACCAAGGTTGATGGTTGGCGTGCTCGGCTCGATGCTCGGCTAGACAATAATAATCTACATGAACTTTATACAAACTTTGTTACGTAAAGAGTACAGTAACAAAACATATAAAAAGAGAGCATTACGCTGTAAAATTAACTCTAAAGCTAAAATTAAATCCTTATTTTCACTGATTAAATAATATCCATTACTTTCACACTAAAATATAATATTCCTATATTACATTATATTTTATTACACAAATATTCTTTCAAAATGCTTTCCTCCATTGTGTGAATCAAATATTGGAAGATTTACATGGCAAGTTTCCTAATACACGATGGAACGAATGTTTGATCCGACTTTGTTTTATTAATTTATTGATATTACTGCTTAAAAAAAACTTTCAAGTAACTTTCATAGAACGATTCGTGCACCACTGCATGATATGTGGATCGAGTGTGTGATGGGGGTAGAAAAATCATTTTTGGCGCAGATCAAATGATTGACAACAGTACGAACTTCTTGCAACATGAATGTTGGACACATGATATTGGACACACTTAGTTCTAGCATCGACAACACGATGCGTCCAACCATCAAGCGTCCAACATTGGACGATCACGATCACGATCATTGTTCGCAAGACTCAGGAATACGGGCCTAGATGCGAATCTAATATATTCTAGTGTATTGGGGTCCGTGCCGGATTAACTTTTTGGAAGCGTAACGTAAGGGATCAAAAATCAATTGTAGATGGATCTTCTACCTTAGGCCTATTTTAGATGTAGTTCTTGCGCAAATGATCCATGGTTAAGAATGGGTCTGTAAGAAGTATAGCAATTTATAATAGCACTAGCTGATAAAAACTATCTGAGTCATTTACAAAATATGAAGTAGTATGCAGCGAAAATTATGGGTCTATTGTGATTACAACTGAAATTGGTAGCTTATGGTAGTTTATGCAACAAGGTCAAGGCGTTTGATGCGCTTTGTGCAAATACGTGAACGCTTACCTTCACGAAACATATATGCACCCATGTAATTTTGGAAAGATCTGGAAAACAAGAGTGATCTGTATAATGGATATAATAACACCCAAAAATTATTCATTGAATAAAAATTTCAGCCAACTGTCACCTCCATCTTTCATCTTCTAGCACACCTTCTCATTGTGTATGTATTTAATGCACCCTGCACCCTCTCACCAGACATAAGATTGTCCTTCTCCTCCTCAGCTTCCCGCTGCAGCCTTCAGACGTTGCTGTTGCCGTTGCCATCGTTTCACATATCGTCTTCGTATCAGGGTTCATGGTTTTATCTGTTGAGCCGCCGAGCCGCTAACTTTGTGTTGCCAGCGTTGTTTTTTATTTCGTTTGTTTCCTTTTAGTAGTTTTTAGATCGCATAGGACAACACGGAGATTTGCATACAATGACTACAGCGCACAACAGGGCACGGGCACGGGCTCGGGCACACGGACGTAGCCCTGGTTTACTCTGTAAATGTTCAGGTAAGCCTCGTACTCGTATTAATTAGTGCTCCGTATTCGTGTAGGGCCCCCTTTGCATCCCCTTGAAGCTTCCTGACTTACTGACTCCAACATGGAGTCCATTGAATCACCTTGATTTATCTGCAGACAAACATTTGTGGAATTATTTTAAAAGAATTATGTGAAATGTAATTAGAATACGAATTTATGAACCGATGGACGTGGCGGAATGAAGACAGCAAGCGTCTGGTACCAGATATCACTTTATCTTAAAAAACTCTCTATGCAAATGATTGTTATCATGTAGATTGTTCAGTCGTGTTAAAATAGAAGGACACTTCTTAGATCTTTAATGATAGAAGTATAAATAGTATAAAATCTTTCGATACTGATATTAATGTATCTCTATGAACTAAAATTATTCGGACTTATGATTTAACATAGCAAGGAATGAAGGGACAAGATTCACTTAGTTAGATGATGAAAGAAGAACAAGGAAATTAACATTTCAGGCAGGCATTCGTAGATTTAGAGTCACTCTTCTTTTTATACAAATATCTACATAAAACTAAGTATAGGACACGTATAATATGTTTGTTATCTTTACAATAAAGTTTTAGGTTATGTTATCTGTCAAAAGATCTGTGTAAAACAGTTGCTAAAATAATTTAGTAGCTATATCACAACGTTATTTAACAGTGAAAATCTGAAAAACGTTATTGACTTTATCTATAAAACTAATTTAATCTCTTTATTTTAATTACCCAAACTCGTGTCTATAAGTTGTAAATTATGTATTTTATTCGTTTATTTCGTATTAATGTATATATATTTTTAAATGCTAATAACTGTTGAAAGTTGATGCAATCAAATAAATATCAAAATGAAAAAAACATTGTTAATCGACTTATGTGTATGTTACATTTGTGATATCATCCTAAAGTCGCAAGTTTGGAGATTAACAAAATAATAAGAAGAAGAACGAAAGCACAATCATAATAACTGTATAAACTTTAGGGATCTAAACTTACTTCCAAACCACCACCGCTTTTTGATTATTATCAAATTGATCTTATGGTTCTAACTGTCATAAGATTCATTACCTAGGGCTCCTCTTTCGAGTTATATTTCGGTTGCTGGAGATTCGATTTGCTACAGTGGTAGTAGAACAAGAAGATGGTATAATTAACAAATGTATTATAATGTCAGATTATATATACCCAGTAAACATTTTGGAGTCACTTTGACATCATATTGAAGATGCGTTATGATTTTTTTGTCATAAAAGAGTTCATTTATAGTTCAGTTTCTCACATTTTTTCATATAAAATGTCTACTTTATCGGCTACAGATGGCGAAATTACTCCACCTGTAATACAAATGAAGATAAAGTTGATGCGAACTATAATTGAAGTGAAATAGTGATAGAAACGTCAACTAAATAGGGCACTTCACCAAATTGTTTACTGGGTAAGTACGTCTTATCAATATGAAGATTCCAGAAGCAAAAGCGCTCCATGCTGAAGCTAACGGCTGTGATACGTAGTCATAATAGTCTTTGATCTAGGTCATTAAATAAATACCACCAAGGTCTGCATTGATGGCGGTTCCAGGGAGTTTCACAACTAGACCCTTCTGCGCATACCACCGCACCTCCTACTTATGGATGCTTTATAATAATTATAGCGCAAGTTATAAATACTTCATTTGCCCAACTACTGAGTATAGGCATAACGTTTCAGCGCCATACAAATATAGGTAATGTTTACAGTATTTCAAAAGTTGCAGATGGGCAATGGGTTTGTAAACCATTACTTAATTTCTATAAAACGAAACTACTAGTATATATTGATGAAGCTTTTTAAATGCTCTCTATATCTTAGGAGATATTAACAATTCAAAAAGTCTTTTTGTCTCGTAAATTTTTAAGGGATTCATCGTTATAGAAAAGTTCAATTCATGATACGTCACATCCGAAGATTTGCCAACAGAGAAGCATACGAGTGTTTGTGGGTATGTCATTTGTCATTTACTACTAACAGTTGGGATACATCCCATGATGTATTACTTCTTGTTAAACAAGCGTCAAAACTGAAATTCTAATTTGATATAACTATAACAACACCGACTTTTGAATACCTAAAAAAATAAAAACGGAATATAAAAAATAAATTAAAAAATAACCCATAAAAATAAGTTCACAAGGCCATTGGTTGCAAATTCTATGATAAACATTTTCGATTTTCACGTAGAAGTGTTTGTTATGTCCAAAGCTTCCTTCTATTGTAGATCAAAAAGACTTTTGTTAAAAAGTACAAGTACAAAATTGTTCTTGTTGTGAAATGTTTCAAGCGGAATCCCTCGTCCACCCTGAAATGCAAAACAGAATTTGTGGATTATAAACCGGAGTCGGAGATGCTCATTCAAACAAAACGGACGCAGATGCAAAACAGTCAGCGAAGCCGCCCGATGTTCGCTGAGGATCACGGGAACATGAACCTAATGGCCAATTCTTACTTATAGTCTGTGTCACACGAAGGAAAACTTATTTAAACAGTGACTTGCAGAATTCACACAATAGTAAACTCATACACTAAATGATATATCTAATTTGCTTACATTCAAATATTAAAACTTTCAAGTAAAGTACAGTTGTATTATTGGGATTAAAAAGTGACATTCAGACATTTAGTTAGTAATACTAACTTTTGGTTTATGACAAATTTTCATAAAATCACTTTGAACATATTTAATTTTACTTTTAACAAATCAGTGCATTTATTGGGTTCCAACTGTAATTAATTAAATTAATTACCTAAATACCCAGAAATTATTTAGATATACATACTATATTTCAGGTAGTACATTCATGTATATTGCATATGTGATATTGCTGTTGTGATGTAAAACCTACACTGTATGTCATATGTATGTGCAAATGCAACCAACTTGATGTACATGTATATACATTGAATATTATTTGCACAACGTATGCATATCTACTCTTTATATGCTATCGACATTCGTAACACATTCATTCTAAAACATTTGAATTTGTAAAATATATTCTGTACTATTCATGTAGATTTCTGGTATATTAAACGTACATTGTATGTGAAATTTATATACAAACTCAATTGTGTACAAAATATGTATATTAATAGAATAAACAATTCATTTCATGTATATGCAATACATATACAGGATACATTATGGAGCATATATGAATATACAGACAATATCTACTGGTATGTAGATATTTTCATTTTAGTTGCTTTGGTTCGTCCCCAGGCTTTGCCACCATAGTATTTAACTTGTAAACTACTGGAGCTCCGAAACATCTAGCAAGAAACAAAATCATTCCAAACTCTATATGCGAATGTGGTGAAGAGGAGGCAGACCCTGACCACATTATGTGGCATTGTAAAAATACAGCAATGGCAAGAAATGGACGCTTCCTGTTAACATCGCCTTTTCGATAGAAAAACCGAAATTTATAACAGCAGTAGCCATGAATAGAGCATTCTTGTTGTCTGAATATAAAGTATATGAAGAAGCAGAACAATATTAGGAGCGATAATAGGCTACGTGCCTAGGAAGCCCGAGAAATTATATATATAAAAAAAAAACTTGTAAGCTATATCGTACGATACAATCATATGGTCTTATGAAGTTCAGAGTACCAAGTCCACATCTTGATAACAAATAAATATCAACACCCACATCAATAACCTACACAACTATTAAAATTGTTAACCGACTTAGTAATTAAACTTCACCATGAAAATCATCCTTCGAGAGACAAATTATGAAATTTATCAATATATTGGACTCCTTTCTGATCTTTCGTTGGAGCAGCACTTTAATTAAAACAAATTTACAAATAAAAAGTTTAGTTAAAATTGTTACTAGCTAAAATACTTTATGTATTAATTTTAATAATGTAATGTGTTTCTTTACCATTATTTAAGTAGTAATATGTGCCATATCTGTAAGAAAAACATTTAAAGAATTTATAAGTTATAAACACTTGTGAAAACTAAATAAAAATATACAACTTTCATCATTCAATTCATTCCCAGGTGTGAATCAACTTAATGTTCTATGTGGTTGGCTGCCCTCGCGATCAGTCTGGGAAACATTTCAAATATTCTGTGTTTCAATTTTGGACATCACATAATAAATTACATTAGACTAAAAAAAAACAAAGAAGAACAAAACAATGACAATAGTTATGTCCATTTGACTACAGACGCACTACGCAGGACACTGGACAGAGAGACAGAGGGACACAGGACATTTTGATGTTCTCTTCAGCCTGTTTGGATCTGGGGACATTTTTTTAAACAGATAATATCTCACTGGTTTTGTTCTTTTTAATTTAATATATTGTTAAGTAGAAATAAAACAACCACAAAAAATGTTTGAGGAAAAAAGTTGAATCTGTATCTGTAATCAATTTTATGTAGCGATTAAAGAAATATATATATATATATATATAATATAAAGTGGTATTTGAGGTTCAGCTGGAGTAACATGGGGAGCTCAAAGAAATCCGGATAATACTCAAATTACACTGGATAGTATGAAACCTATAACAAATTTACTCTATATAGAAGGGAATTTGACATTTTATGCAACGCCCCTGGTGGTACATATCACATTTTTAATGCATTTCACTCAAATTTTATGAAATACGATTTTTTTTAGTAATTAATAATTACACTATATAAAGGCATTAATTAAAAATTAAAAGAATCTTTTACTTTTGATTTTTCATGACGAGGTGTTTTTTCAGTTTTCTCAAGAACAGGTCATAATACCGTAATTTAAATAATCTTTTCATCGTTGGGGCGAGTGATATGGGGGTACCAACCATGCAGGACCTGGAAGTCGGAACGTAAGCGGATCAGACCGTATCTTATCGCTTTCTGCGGTCCTTTCATGCCGTTAAAAAAGGATTAATTCAAGAATTATTGCTATTAATCATTCATTTATAGCGCATCAGCATGTTTCTACTTAATTTTTCAATGAATTTTAAAAAATAAGGGATGAACAAGGGTTTACATTGATATTCAACGGACATCCAAACACCCAGGAAGGTGGGACTGAGGGGTACACTGCACAAAGACGATAAAAAATTATCAGTCCTTCACACAAGTGTTATATTAATTCAGCAAAGCAAGCAAATTAGTGCAACTACAGGCAAGCATCAATATCTGTAGCACCCAGCGAAAACCAGTGGTGGACTGGTCATATAAAGTTAGCGCGATGGCTACTGGGACGTAGATAAAGGGGTCCTATAAAATATAATTTAAAACTTGTGATCTAAGAATCGTAAAATAGAAGTTGGTTGGAATTCGGTAGACATAAAACATCAGTCAATAAGTTCGTAAGTTGACATATGGCTATTACTGACAAATCCATATGATTTTTAGATAATACCAACCTTCAAACGATATGTGTCAAAATTTCATCACATTCCAACCATTAACTTACGACTTACAGAGATTTTAATGACGCTACTTTCGTAATTTAAAACACAGCAAAAATTTGAAATTCGTGTGTTGATAATGCATTGCATTTTAATGGAAAAAATATCATTTAAGCAAAACAATATCCTGACAAGTGTTTATTCGTACTCGGTATTTAATGTGTCTATCTATTGTTTTTTTTTTAATTGAATTTTTCGGGCTTCCTAGGCACGTAGCCTTTTATTGCCCCATAATAATGTTCTGCTTTAACTTTACCTTTACTTTAACTAAGCAATATATCTATTGATTGATTTTTATTTATGTCAATGCAAACGATTTATATACATATTTTCAAAATAATTACACTTGCACATCAGTACGAGAAGCATCTAAAATTTAACATCTACTTCGGTCATTCAGCCCACGAGCTGATAAAACGTTATTGTCTTATTATAGATAATAAGAACAATACTACCAGTAAAATTAAACTAGTGATTATTTATTTGTTATATTATTTATTAACTATTTTATATTATTTGTTATCTAATTCAAGTATCAAGAAGCAATACTCTTCTTCTCATTATTTTATAATACTTCTCGTTCTCTATTTCTTCTATTAAGATTTCACATTGGTCTTTCACATACGAACTGTCCGTTTATCGTATGTGGAGATACTAAAATTTGAACATCGAATTAAAAAGGAGGCGGAGTTTCGATTTTATCGAACAGTATAGGAAGACGTTACTGTCAGATAAGATATTGTGAAAGTAACAGTGATCTGAACTTCGATCCGATCGTGCAATCTGAAATCTGTTTGAAATCTGAAGTGTAGTCAAAATAGAAAAAAATCGAATCTAAATCTCAATCATATCTGATCGTGTAAGACGCTCTTCAGTGCCATAGTCTAACAAATATGCTTACTTCTCCCAGAAGTAAATTAATTGAGTTATGGGTTATTGTTGCTAATCAGGCTGGAGTGCAATTATACTACGGGCAGCCAGTCCCCTGATTTGGCACTGACAACTTTTATTGGAATCATGTCCAAATTAAGAAATTCCTTATGTTATATTTTCTTTAAATATATCTATTTTTTCAGGAGCTACTATTTCAGTCACTACGTTTTATTTGGCAAAGTCTCCTGATGTTTCTTTCTGCTTGACTGATCCTACCGTATTTTAGTCAGTTTTGTTCCTTCCCATTATCCATCGCTGTCCTTCCCTTCGTCCACGTGAACACATTTCACAACATGCGTCATGTATGCTGATTTTATGAATCTATTACAAATTAAGTCAGGTCTCATAAATATGCAGATAGATTTCAACACATATGTGGAAGAGATACGCCCCATTCCCTTCTCTCGTTCTCCCTCTAGTATTTTTCCACCGTAGTAACTGGCTGCTTCATTTTAGTCTGAAAGGTGATTATCATAAAGTTCTTAAATTAACATACAAAATGTTGACCGGTGCACAAAGAAACGTAAAAAGAATATTTGAAACATTAGACCAGTGAAAATGGACGACAACCTGGTCACTTAAACTTATGTGGTATATTGTTAGCTGTTGAATAGTGTTTCTTTACTGCTTGCAAGAAATTCATTGTCGTATGTGTATAACTATTGCAATCATATATGTTTTTATGTACAAGTACAATTATCACTAACTTTTTATTTAAATCTAAAGTTTAAAACTCTCTTTGGTTTCGTATCAGAGTGCGACGGCATACCTCACATATCACTAATCACTGCCCTTGCAGATGCACATGGTTCGAATGTTGACAACATGTACATTTTCAGGAAATAAAATTGATATAACTAGAAATACAAAAATAAAAGTGCTTTCCGTTCTGGTTAATTGCTGAACACTACTGAGGTTATTTTAGCCAAGTGGCACATTCAGGGCGAAGAAAAACCTTGGAATTACCTTATGGCAAACTACGAACTGTGAACTGTGAACGTTGTACTGCAAGATAATTTCAATATATAAAATAGTACATGAACCTTGGAATTAGCCTGTGGTAGGCTATTCTTTGCCTCTGACAGTGAACAATGGAAAGTTGACCACCGGATTATGATGTTGGAGATCCATAGTTTTTTACACTAATAATCTTTTCTCTGAAAACTATGTTCTCAAATACAGATTTAAAATGGATTTAAATGACATTTCTACAGCATGTTATAGTCATTAAGAATTGTACCTGCTCGAATGACTTTTTTAAACCGAAACTGCTTTTTTTTATAAACAATTAAAGAGCGATTTTTCATTTAAAATTCATAACTAAATTTCTAAAGGCCATCATTTTTCGAAAAAGAAATCTTCGACCAGACACAAGATAAATTATTAAACTAATAATTTTTTTGGTTTATTGTTTTCAAATAAACTAAAGAAAAAAGAATTTGATAAAATTAAAATATGGTGTTAATCTAGGTGTATTTAATTTGTCAAATAGTAATGAATTTTTTTGATCGATTCGATATCGATCGATGAAACGAGATATTTATAATTAAAGTGCACATAATTTACATACAACGGGCCGATGAAGTATGAAAAATAAAATAGTTTCGTGTTTATCTGAAAAACCGTTTTTATGAATGTTCTAAAAAATTAATATTTAGTAAAACAAAGAATTAGGAAAATGTAAAAATGAAAATAATTTTTTCTTTTATCTATTTGTTGAAAAGATATAAATATTTGAAGTTGACATTTAAAAAAACAACTGCCGTTTAGTTGCAGACAGCAACCACTAAATTGCAAGTAATGACTAGTACTAGTGAGATGGTCTTTATAGTTTACATACACAAAGTATAATAAATATACATATATATATATATGTATATATATATATACGAGGCATGTTTTTTAAGTAAGTACCGTTTCGCGATTCCGCCTTTGCAGCGCTACGGTCGGCGTTCCGCGCATGCACGCTGGTTACCTACATCTCTTGTCTACGCACTGACGCCATTACAGTCTGATTCTTCATTGTATACGTTGTTTACTGAGTGTTTAAGATGCCTCCGACAATCGTGAGTCCCGCCGATTGTGAAGTACGGGCTGTTATACGATTTCTTAGTGCTAAAGGCGTAAAACCGATCGATATTCATCGTGAGATCTGTGAAGTTCACGGACAAAACATTATGAGTGATGGAATGGTAAGGAAATGGGTGAGAGCATTTAAAGATGGCCGCACAAATGTGCATGATGAAGAACAGTCAAAACAGTTGTGATACAGTGGTTAACAAGTCAGGCGGCAGAATTTTATGAGGAGGGTATTCAAAAACTGGTGCCACGTTATGACAAGTGCCTCAATATTCACGGAAATTATGTAGAAAAGTAGATTAAGGTACAGGCTTTCATGTAAAAATAAAATTATTGCGATATCTTTGCACGTCTTTTTTTAATTCCAAAACGGTACTTACTTAAAAAACACGCCTCGTATGTATATATATATATATATAATATAATATATAGTCCTATAGATGTATATATATATATGATACATCTATAGGACATGCGGCATGTGGATTGTCAGTGTTGCCACCTTCATTTTCGTTAAAAGTGTGATTGTATTTGTGTGTCTCTGTATATGAAAGTTACTATGTATCAAGTACATTTTATTTTAAAGTTATGTACCAAGTATTTTAAAGTTTTCGTATTGACTGTCAGACTATAATTTGTCCTCCGGTTGTCACGGCCAAACTACCTTAAAAGATTTTTTTTTATTAATAATTTACGGGCTTCCTAGGACCACGCACTTGTTAATTCATTTCATTTACATTTTACATATTTACATTTTATTTATCATTACATCTATACTTAAAAGAATTTGAAAATCGCATTTCCATTTCACCATTTCTATAACTGAAGATGGCAACTGAGACAATAAACAAACTATTATTAGCAACAAATACCTACAAGTATTTCCATATATTTCAGTATTCAGTTTCGCTTCATCGCTTTCCGCTCCGCGTTACAGTTTTGTTCCAAATAGTTCCAGTCTCACCTTTTCCCTATTTTGAATGTAGAAAATAAAGTACAAATCACTAGTTTCCATCTCATCACCTTCTGGAGTTTTTCGTTATTTATTGTCGAACGCTTGATCGGACATCGCCATAAATCAGTTGTGGTATTCGGATTCGGCTCGGATGACTAAAAACGAAACGAGTGACGACTCAAACCTCGGTGCTTGCTCGGGCTCTGCTCTGCTCTGCTCTGCGTTAACGTTAGCGCTTGAGTTAGGGATCTATACTTATTAAATTTTATCTAAATCTTTTCACGTTTTAAGGAACTTAATATATTTGTTGTACATTGCCTTATGTCATGTCTTGTCAACATCTGTTATAGCCAACAGATAAATAACTACGAGTAAAACTAAACTGTGGCGTGGCGTGTAGCAGCGCAACGTGGTTACGTGTATCGCGTTCAGTGTTCAGTGTTTAGCTCTACTGAATCTAAGCTAGAACACTAAATGCATGACCTATGAAGTTGTAAATTTATTTTCATACAGAAAGTAACCCACAATGCCATAACCGAGTTAACACGGATTCCAAAAAAAAAATAATCCTTTATCTAAGTGAAGTTTATTGCAGAGTACTGTTTTTTTTTCTTTTAGAATCGCATATGGTAAAATTAGTTTACCATTCATATTGGAGATCAATGGAACCGCATCTCTCCTATGCCACTTAGATCGACATACTCTGACAAGGTAAAGTTATAGAAATAGAACTTTTTTTTGTTGAAATATTTATATGAGTTAACTTATATATAGTCTAAATTACGAGAGTTCGACGGTTGCTAATGTTTAAAAAAAGTTGTACTGTACAAATCTACGATACAATGACTGTCTCAGTGAATTGATAGTCAGTGATACATTGAATCTGCAACTACCATCAAGATCTGCACCGATGGCTTCTCCATAGGAATAGCGTTTAAACAATCGATTGATCCCGTGAATTGAACTCAAACACTCGAAAATCGAGATTCAATTTCTCTTTTGTAAGAATTAGGGCTTCACACAATACGATATTCTCATTAGTTTAGAAAAAAATAGGCATCGTTTTAGTCTCGTCTCGTCACGCCTCGTTATTGGGAGAACTTACTCAAAGAAACAAAAGTAAAAAGTTAGCAAAGTAATTCAATATATTATTTAGGATATTATTTTTGAGAAATCGATCTTCTAGACTTTTTTAGAATCGATTCTTTATACTTTGATTCAAATCGATTAAAAAATCGATCAGCGCGACCCTCCTACTCGTTGATGCTTATAATACTTATAACACAAGTTATAAATACTTCACTTACCCAATGGGTGAGTATAGGCATAACGCTTCAGTGCCATCCATAGTACTGTCTCATCAATTTTTTTATAAATTTTTTAACCTCTTTTAAGCATGTGTTACGAGAGAACTTTCGTAATTTGAACTATAACAACAATTACAGTAAGTAACAATTGTTATTGTTACATTAAGTGCAGTAAAATTAATCAATGTTAATTAATCAAAGGACAGCTTATTGTTGTTTAATTAGTTTTAGGAGACTAATAATCTTACAAGTCAGTTGACTGAATCCATATCCATGGCATCATTTTCTTCGAAGAAATAATTTGTTATCAAGGATCTATAATGATCCCAGTTCTTAGGTACACGTTGGCCATCCTTTTCGATGAAGTATGCGCCAACGATTCTTGCACTAACAATCACGCTGTACGAATCTTGTGATATTTTTGCTGTTCAAGCAAGTTTGCTTGTTTTCGTATTCATTTAACAATATTTGAACCATATGATTCTCCAATAATATTTAGAGATGATTTATTATATTATTTGGAAACTTTGTTGTTCGACTAATGGTTGGTTCGTCAAACTTTAAAGAAGGAAATAAGAAATTAAAATAATAATTAAATATCTCAAACAATTTTCGATTTATTTTAATTTAAAATAGTGACACGACCATTGAATGGCGTGTGGAATGGATTTAATATTCGCATTTATATTTACGAGTATATTATTGTTCTTGAAATTTAAATTTGCACATCTTTCTGGTCATCAGAAAAATGTAAGTTGGAAAGAGCATAAAAGTTGGACGCGGATAATAATCCACTAAAATTTGAATTATATAATATGTTTCTCTTATAACTCATTAAGATTCCACTTGAAATTCGTTTCCTAACCACAGTAGGTAGATGTTGTTTGTAAAATGTCCTTGCTGAATTATTTCTGTCAACTCAAAACAGTCCCAAACCACTCACCAGACGTCAGACGTCAGACGTCGTTGGCTGTCGTTTACAAATGTATTTATAACAAACCGATTCAATTTTTGATAATTTATTGGATTCTGATGATGTTTTGATTTATTTTATAGTTTTGTCTCTTTCACACGAGCTTACTTAAGAATTCCTGCAATTTATTCTTTTCTAACTTCACCGTAGTCATTGATTTATTTTTTATTAACAGTTATTCAATTGTCCCATCTAAATAAAAATAATATTTCACAATTGGCATATTTTTGTGTCTTAAAATAATTTTGTCTTTGTCGTTGAAAAACACAGATTGGAAAATTAGAGAAAATGCTAATCATTTTGTTTTATTCTCATACGTTCCCATGGTCTTAAGACTGTCAAGTCACCTATGTACAACCGCTCCAAATTATATATTTTTAGTGTTCTGCTCTTGACTGTTGAGGGGTAATAGACATGACTGTATAAGGTATCTAGAGTTAAGAAAAGTGTTGTCTATTAAGAGCTCTGTTTTGCAACAATTATTTTACTAACTTATAGAGAATTTACAGTCTTGTTTTATATTAAGAATTGGCATAAGCGGTCCGCCTGAATTTATGTCCACTTTGTTAAGTAAAGTTTGATTATTGTTTGTAATATAATCAATACTAATTTTTACGCTCATTCATAGCCACAGTCTCAGTAACGATTTACAAACGACCTAAGTATAAAAAGTCGAACACTTTCCCATATTATATAAACAAAAGCGGCCGCGTCACAAGTGCAGGCGGCCGGCTTATATCATGTTATTTCAGTAAGCCCCGGTAATCTTCATTTTAGATTCTTCATATAGTTTACACAGAGTATCTTCTGTCTCATGCGCTATGCGATGTGTCGCATATTCCATAATAGTAATAAGCAGCTACGTGCGCTGTGGAGAGTGCAAGGAGAATATTTCTTCGAGCAAAAATAAGTTTTAATTAATAAAGCATAGAGATTTAGCTCATTCCTTGCAACTTCCTAAGCATAAAGTCAGTATGTAATTGGGGTATTACATGATATTTTGTGATTCTTTTTTCCTTTTCAAGTTATAAATATTTGGTAGTGCAACGCACGAGTGCACTTAAGGTACAGCCGCTCCTAATCAATGTATTTTGATAACAACCAAATCCAGAAAATATAGCAATGATATGGGGATCGAACCCGAAGACCCAGCCATTTAGCATCAGGTATAATTTAGCATAACAGTTTATTCTAAGTCTGCTAAAATTCACAAGTGCTTCAACAATACAAAGACAAGCTGCAAAGAGCGACCTTGGGTACGCAAGATGCAGTCCAGTAATATTTTAATTATTTTCTTCATCGTAATAATTCTTTTACCGTTTGTACTAGCACCATCGCCATCGCCATCACTATCACCAGCTACCAACCTTCTTCATTTAGAGTCATTCTTCTTCTTGTTACATTTACGTTGGCAACAAGACAAGACACAATAAGATTTGCATGTCGCTAAGATGTCGACCTTAAGCTCCAGTTCTCCAGTTCTCTCAGTCTCCAGCATCTCCCAGGCTGTACACCGCTAAACCCGTATTTAATACGACGATGGAGCCGTCCAGTCCGTTTATCTTGCTCTGCTATTTTTCTCCTACGAGAATCAGAGAATCTTTAAGTTTATTTATTTTTTGTTGGCTATTGGAATCAATGTGACCAACTGAACCGATTGTTTCATTTTATTTTTCCGTTTTTTGTGCTCTTCGTTGACAAAAGTCAAAAGAAAACGATTTCAATGCTTCTTAAACAATCACCTTCCATAGGGGACGAAGACGGTCAAGCCGCGATGCTTTATAAGGACGGATTTTGCATAAATTTAGATGCATTTGTTTTGAATACAACCTAGATGCTGGAGCTGGAGCTGAAGCTGGACATTGGACGTTTCTTAGCGATTTATTGCGATCAAATGAAACATTTTGCTTCAAGAAAATCATACGGCTGAAATGTACGAGTACCCTGTGCAGTTGTAGTATTGTTATATGAAAAGAATGAACTCCTAAAAAACATCTAGTGGTGATTAATGGCACTATTCTTTTGTTTTGTACTTTGTATGTAACATAAACGGTATTTATCTCTAATATCAACTGACATAGAAAGAATTCCTATTGAATGATGAGCTTTGTAGAGCATGGAATTCAATTATTTATGAAAAGAGAAATAAATATATTAACTGACGTTTTGCCCCGTTTTAAAGAGACGTTTATTTGAATTAAATTTAATAAAATAATTCGTAATTATATATATTTTTTTAAATTTAATTTATTTAATGTCGGCCTATTTTTTATCCCATCACCGACGACCTCCTTCAATGTTGGCAGTATTTCTGGCGTCGTGGCTTCATATATGTGAACCACACCGCTGGCTAATAAGTGAGCGATTGTGTATGTATATAATCAATATAAGTTGATAACAATCAAACCTAAAAAATATATATCTGGTTCGGGAATCGTACGCGAATACACAGCAGTCAGCGTCAAACGTCAATGATATCGCCCACTGTGTTGCCAAATTAAATTTTAAATGTCAATATTCGATTTGAACGTTAAATTGTGACACGATGACTTTTATTTGATGAATTTTTAAATAATACACACTAATAAATTTAAAAAACTGTAAACGTTAATGATCTGTGTAATTATTTTATAATTTTTAACCAAGTGTACTTCCTAAGTGTAATTTTATGGAATATTTAATTTTTTCTTTGCATATTTACCCAAACTTTGAAGTTGAATTTCAAAGTTTGGTTATTTTTTATTCGATATGTAAATTATGTATCATAATTACTCTACAAAATATAACTTTCTAGTTTTGACTTTTTCCTACAAATTATTTCGAATTATCTTATTAGGCTGTTTGCCTGTTTTTATGTGCCAGTCGTGGAGAGTAGTCCAGAACAACTAATCATCAAGTATGTAGTTATTAGAACACTTTAATTAAATAAATGTTCTATTTTTGGTACAAAATCATCACAGAAAACCCCTTATTGGGGCACCGAATTCCTCAATCCCCAATTGACGCACCAACAATCATTAAGATCCTCGAACAGTGGCGGTATTTTTTTAAGATTGCTTGAAGCAACGCTGCAACTGTACTGATGATCACTACTTTGATATGTAGGGACAATTTCTTGTATCCGAATTGAGTTACTTGCACATATAGTATATGTAGTTTAAAGTGCAGGGTCCCACATTTCATACAGCTGTTATTACGATGCAAATATCGCCGAATAATATCAAAAAATAGTAATAGCTACTAACATTAACGATCGCTCAACTGCCCCCAATTATTCTACAGGATAATTGAAGAGAAAGGTGTACACCGAGAATCTAACTACAATCTTGAGGCTTCCAAAAGAAATTGCTAAAAAAAAGAGTCAACGAGAATGTTATGAAAAATATACTCGTAAGACTTGAATCATTTGCGCCTAAACCAGAAGCGGAAACTAGGCCGATATTAAATTCCATACATAATGATAAAGACTATATAATCAATTAATAAAATACAAATTGTGATTCATTTATTACAAGTTATCCAAAATAAAAACATCGGCCTGAAACATAAAACGCACTCTGTACCTAATCATTACACAATTTTAAAGTCAACTTTCAGCAATGTTCCCTATCATGCCTGGATTGTTCTAATTTGTGAATATCCAAATCCAGAAATATTTTCACAATCAAAATGAGAATTCTCATTCCAAATTTTAACTCTCTATCTATTTTGAAATAATAGTTAAAGAGCAAATTGTGCATTCATTCTTTTCAGATTTATTTCCCTTTTGTGTCCCCTACAGCCATGGTAGACCATGCATCTCCAATAGCTTAATTCAGCTCAGGCTCTGCAGTGTTAAATAATTTAATATTCGATAATAATTTATAAAATGTAGGTAATATAACTGCATAAATAAAATAGTCTTGTGTTTTTATAATAAACTAGCTGTCCCGGCCACGCGTTGCTGTGACTAACGTTTTTGTCATATTACATTATATAGCGCCATCTATTGAATATTTACTCAATCTAGTCAACAGATTTCGATTTACTCAACAGAATATTTACTCAATCTAGTCAACAGATGTCGCCATCATCGTCGCCCGATGTCATATGTCATATACAGATAATTAATAGACAAATAATTTGCAATAAGATAAATAAATTGAGATGTAAGCTATCCTACCTTTCAAGTTGGATCAAACTGCACACGGTGAAAAAATTTGATTAAAATCGGTTAAGTAGTTTAAGAGTCCATCGGGGACAAACACGGACAAACAACGTGACACGTAATTTATATATATTAAGATTTATATATGTTTTTATATATTTATATATATACTCACTTCGATTCCGCACTAAATTTACAAAATGTATAAGTTATTTATATACACTTCAAAACTCTTTAAAAAATAATTACATTTAATATTTTAATCAGCACATGAATTGAATAACAAAATTTTTTTCAAATTAATCGTAGCACCATCTGTCGGGACAAACTAAAATTGAAATAGAATAATATTGAATGCGATGATAGCGCCGTCCGCCGGATCTAATGTAAAACATTCCAAAATCAACAACTCCTTATAAATAAGAAATTAATTGAAAAAACATTTTCCAGTAGACCAAACTGTAAATCTAAACCATTCTCGAATCTCCACGAACACACACAAAAAATTTCATCAAAATTGGTCCAGTCGTTTAGGAGGAGTTCAGTCACATACACACGCACACAAGAAATATATATATTAAGATTACATGTTTTTGTTTATCTTTGATTCAAAAATTAAATTTTATTGATGACCTCTAACCCGGGGTTACTTGCTAACCTCCAACCTCTACTCTACGTCACCTTCGACCGTTCAAATTATCAGTTCTCGTGTTGATGTCCAACTCCAACAAATAAAACATATTCCTTCGTTTTTAACTGCTTCTTTTTATTATCCTTTTAAGATAAAAACCGTATAAAAAATACAAATTAAAATTAAACACAACCAATTGGACACCTATCGGTACTAATTAGCACCTGTGAACAAGGTGGGCTATCAGTAAGATACAGTCCCGTTCAAAATGTAACGAATTCTTCGCTCGTGAGAACCAAGCGTTAGCTGATGGCTTGTGCCGCTAATTAAATGTTGAGTGGACTGTACGAAAGTGGCGAGAAAAATATACGTGACTTAATAAAAAAATAGAATAAAATAGTGTGAATCTGTTTGGAATATCAAATGAGCTAATTAATGCTAAACAGGGGTCCCTGCCCCCCTTCGGCGTTGAAGATAACTACGACTATCTGGATGTTATACAGGTTATGGATTAAAACGTCACATTATCTAACTTATTCTAGTTGTCTAATGATCTTGTTTTTAAACTTTGGGCTTCATCATGTCTCAATATCAATATGTGAAATTCGATTTACAAAAAAATTGAAGAAAACATTTTTTAAATGTGTAAAATTTGTGTAAAGTAATTTTTGTGTGACGTAAAACAGATATCAACAATAGAAAGACAGATTCATGCAATACATGGTGCCTTTTGAATTAGGGAGGTCTCACACTAGAGACAGACAATATCATATAAACACATTGAATAAACAGAGACATCGCTAACAATTTTACTTTAAGTATCCAGTGTGCGTCCGTCCTAACTAGTCTGGGCAGATCTATCCAGTTTAGTAATTCAATTGTCAATTGTTAAGTAATGAAAAGTCAATTGACAAAATGATGTCACTATGTTTTAGGTAAGTAATAATAATTAGTTAATAATGATCGCAATAACCACTGAATAATCATAAACTTTTTAATTATTTATTATAATCGATTGGAAAACCTGACAAAGTTTTTTCAGTATGCTAAAATTTGAAGCTGAAACCAAGTAAAATTAAAACAAAAGTAACAGTGGTTTAAGATAAATGATGATATTATTACTTCTGAAAAAAAGGATAAGAACTGTGGGCGAGAGCATTGATGCCTAACTCTGACTACTGTGTCTCCACTCAGTAGTACTACGCAGAGTTATATTTTCTGGGTCTGATCTCAACCAAATCTAATTGGTTAAGTGCTAACATAATCATAAATATGAAAAAAATATGATCACAAAAGAAAAATTCGAGAAAGAAAACTGATGAGTTACAAAAGTTACCGGAAATAGCAAGAATAAAAACAGGAGTTTAATAAAAGAGATGGTTATAATTGAAAGAATAGAAGTTGTGCTGCCTACAAAATAGGCCCCTTAGGCCTTAGGTCGAATCGCTTCATCCGTCCCGTGTACTCTTTTAATAACAAGAAAATGAAATTCATGAATTAATGAATATATTTTACTGCTAAATGACCGATGGAACGATATTAATAATAGCCTGTGATTGTATCGGTTTATATTAATAATAACCGACGAAAAATCCAGTATTAGTGATAAGCGCATTGATATTTGTAACCCCGTGACATTCGAGTAGATATTAATTACATTACACTATATTTAATCAATGCTTTAGAAGAAGTAAATTTACAAATTTCACTATCAAAATTTTATAAATTTTGTGGAATATCATAGCTTTGATAAGTAGGATAAACGATCCTGAGACGTAGTGGACCTTTGCTAAATTAATATTAGTTTTAACTTGCTAAAACTTCTCTCGACAAACGCATCATATATATGTATATTGAAAACCTTTTGTAAATATTGAAAACTGAGTTCGAAACACATGTCTGCATGTTATTGTTTTTAATAAATGATAACCTGCTCATTTAATTATACTTTAATCCCATCCTTGTCCGATTTGATTGCCGTATAGGGTGGTCGTGGTGGTGGTTGGTACTATGTCAGTCCTATTATGATCTGCCTGTTCTGAACATGTGTGTGCCTGTCGGTGTGTGTGGTGGAACCCACACTTTACAATTATATTTCCAGACTCAGACATTTCAACTTCCGCACACAACAAAGTTTGTTGCGTCTCATGTGTCAGTTAGGCAAGGTCGTATTAGCGCACCCCGAATAACGCCAACTTGCAGATGGGACTAATTAAAGGATGTAAGCCTTCTGTGAGCCCCCGGCTTTAGACGCTGATGGTGAGATGGTGAGTCCAGAATCCTGCGTCAAGCGGGGAGGCAACGGAGAGACAAAACTTCAGGATTCTTTGATTTGCATTTACTAAAATACCATATAGCTATGAGCACACATCTTCGCCTTAGTGTTAGATTACTTTGGAGTGGTTCACTATTGGTAGATATTTAGTGCAAACGTTTTTTTAAATATTTATTTGAGTGCATAAATCTTAATATATATAAATTACGTGTCACGTTGTTCCTCCGCGATTGACTCCTAAACTACTTAACCGATTTTAATCAAATTTGTACACCGTGTGCAGTTTGATCCAACTTGAAAGATAGGATAGCTTACATCTCAATTTATGATTGCAATATTATCTTATTGCAAATTATTTGTCTATTAATTATCTGTTAGCTCCAAACGATGACATCTGGCGACGATGATGGCGACATCTGTTGACTAGATTGAGTAAATATTCTGTTGACTAGATTGAGTAAATATTCAATAGATGGCGCTATGTAATGTAATATGACAAAAACGTTAGTCACAGCAACGCGTGGCCGGGACAGCTAGTTATTTTATAAATATTTGTATAGTTCAAATTGCGAGAGTTCGCCGGCGACTTATACTTAAAAGAGGTTATAAGAGCGGTATAAATCTATAATACGATAATGAATTTTATCTTATTCGTTTCTATGTACTTTACAGAAAAATAAATGTGTCAGTGCTTTTTAGTTATATCGGCAATTTATACCCCACAACTTGTTTTAAGTATAAGTCGCAGCCGAACTCTTATAATTTCAACTATAATACATATTTTATAATCTATAAATATGAGTATGAGTATTTAACATATGGAGATTAAATTAGTTTTATTGATGAAGTCATTTAGGTTTTTTAGACTTTCTCTGCTTTCAAATTTCTGCTTAACTGTACTGCACAGTTCCCAGAGCAAAAAAAGGCATTTACCTGACTTGAGCTACTGGTAATTAATGTAAACTTCAAGTTATTCAACACAGGCGACGTCGGTGCAAGCCGCCATCTTGGAAAAATGGCGGGTTAAAACGGCTTATTGGCAATATCTCGTTACTAGTGCGTTCTACGATAAAAATAGTTATAATCAAACTTATAGAGGACTCAATTCGCTACAAGTTTTGTTTACAATATTTTTTTGTATGTCTTACAGGGACGGAGCTATGTCACTGCAAAGTAGGGCACTTCAGTGAAAATTTTAAAATATTTCCATTTTAAGCCCAATTTCTTTATGTTTACATGTTATACATTATAAATTTACTATTACAAAAACTGTCCAGGAATTTCTAACTGATATCCGCGCCGCCATGAGGTAGAGTTGATTTCTTTTTTCGTGGTTTCCCCAGTAGGCCTAATCCACAGGAACTCCTGATGTTATACAATTTTGTATTATTTATATTCATATATTAATTATTCCTCCTCTATATGCTCCAGGCATATTACAGTTTTGACTGTGCAAAATTCCTCTAGTACAGTACTAGGAGCATTAAAGAATGATATGCTTTACTGTTAGTGGACTATTACATTGATCACAGGTTGTTTGTGGTTTTATATTATTCCTTAATGCTGCAAAAGATCATCACACAGATAAAACTTGTAATATGCCTGAAAACTATAAGCTGGTAGTTGTATTTAATCATCAATGAATTTTATTTAATCTCTATGTTTTAAATACCAATACTCGTATTTACAAATTATAAATTAGGTATTATAAATGTTTATAAATCAATATATTGTTTTAAGTGCTGATATCTATCGAAAGATGATTCATTCAAATAAATAAATTTTAAAAAAATAATGCGGTTTGTTCAATTACGACTGTTTAGCTCTACCGTGACTATTACTAAATAGTATCAATGGATAATTATGTTATTTAGAATGTTAGTCAGAGCTGAGTCAGGCAACCAGGGGTTGGCAACATATAAATATGAAATAGAAATAATATTCAGGTTATGCAGTTGTATAAAAGTGAATCATGCTTTTAATTAAAATATTATGTTTTTATATTTTTAAAAACGTTTAGAATTATATTTTAAATAAAGGTGCACGCCGGGTAATGGTAATGGAAGAATTAAAAAGGAACAAGATAAGAATAGAAGCAGGAAGGAGAACAGTCAAGTCCGAGGAGAAAATGAGTAACGCTGAAGGCGAAATCATAAGAACACTTAGGGTGGAAAGTAGAAAGGAAGGTGGAGATGAGGCCCGAAAAAGAGAAAGGAGTATTTTGAAAGGAATGGAATGCCGACAGAGGAGGTGGAGAGAAGAAGAAAAGTACGCACAAGTGTGGAAGAGGAGCTAAGGAGAAGAGACAGGGAGATACAACAACATTAAAGAATGGAAAAAATTGAGAAGAGCAATTACAACAAAAGATATAAAAGGATATGGGAGAGAGAGATACCATAATACTTAAGAGATTTAGATTGAGAAACGAGGAGAAAGGAAACAGATACTGGGCAAATAGAGAGGAAAAGGATGTGCAGGGTGTGCGAAACAGAGATAGAAACGGTGGAGCACATTAAGTTTTCATGTGAGAAAAGGGCGAAAAGAATATTGGTCAGTTATTAAATTGAGGCAGTGGATGAGGTGGATGAAGAAAGAGGTGGATGACGAAGATAGAGAAAAAAAGCGAGAAAAGAGAAGGAATGGCAGAGTAGAAACAGGAGGGAAATTAGGAGGAGTGAAGCAGTAGCAGTTTTTTTTTCTTTTGGAAGGAGTGAGAATCTATAGATATATTAAGGATCAAAAATAAATTGAGCACAATGATATGTAACTTAATAAGTTAAGGCAGAAGAATGTAGTGCCTAATGGCAAATTCATTAAAAATAAATAATGAAATTTTATCAAATTTTAATTAAAGCTAGTAAAAATCTTTTAATTAACCTTAATATTAACATATCTTTGGGCGTTAGTGGTAATAAGGCTACTTAAAATAAATCGCAGCGATGAAAATACTCGGATTGCCACCTGAGGAGGTTGAACACAATAAATATCGTTTCCCTGCTGATATAAAACTGGATACAAATTGTTTCCATTATTCTAATATTCTAATACGGATATTTAAGAAGTTTATAATTAGCCAATAAATATTACGATTATTATTTATTAATTGTTATAATTCACCCAAAAAAAGTTTCGCATTAATTTATTCATGTGCACCACTTGTCTATAGAAAAGGGCGGCATTTGTCTTTCGCAGATCGCACAAAATATGTAAGAGCTGTCTTGATTGTTCTCGAAAGTTTAGTGTCGCCTTTATTTAATTTAATCTATCCAAAATGACTTCATAAAAATGAATCACGTGATTACTCAAAAGGAAATGCGATAGCGCTGAATGGTGTCAATATGAAAATAAGAACCGTCTTTGTACGTCAAATCTAATGCCACTCCTTGTACTTATTTTTATGATAAAACTTTTCAAAAAGTAAATCGGGAAATTAGTTAATAGTAATTCGCTAACGTAAGCAGTGCATTACAGTTCAATCAAATATCGCTTCTCGGCCTCTTGGCTAAGATCAAAGTACAGTTCAATCAAATAAATAAAGTGATTTCTAGTTTAGTGGGAACTTTACTCAAATTTTCTATAGTGCATAAGAGTGTGTATTACAATAAGAAGGAAACTTATTTTCATCGCTATAAAATGCGTAGTTCGACGATAAGCCTCTTGTTTTTATACTTTGTAAGCGTTGGTGCTGAGTTAAACGGTCCTAATACATATCTTCAAAGGGACGATGCTAACATCTTGAAATTAATTCCAAAAGATTGGAATATCATAAATCCAAGGATTGTAACAGGAATTAATGTGACAAATATAAACGTTGATAAAATAGAAAACAATGCTTTTGACAAATTCACCAACCTCAGGAAACTGATACTAAGTGGTAGAATTAATGAAATCAAAGATGGCGCATTTATAGGACTAACCAATATAAAACACATGGTACTGGAAGGAAATTACATTCACGACATTGGAGTAAATGTATTCTCTAATTTACATCAGTTGGAGTGGATAAACATCAAAGATAATAAAATTAATCAAATACGGTTAAAAAATTTAGAGATGTTAAATTACTTGTTTTTATCTGATAATGAAATTACAGAATTGGATAATAAGAATTTTACAAACTTACCAAATCTGTCCTCTATTTTCTTAAATTCCAATAAAATCCATAATATAAGAAACGGAACTTTTGCTGGTTGTCCAAAGCTAAAGACATTGTATTTGAACAATAATCAGCTTTCAAACATTGAACCAAATGCTTTCAGAGACCTTCAAGATTTGGTAACATTAGACTTAAGTCATAACTACTTAATCGAAATAACGGCAAACCATTTCAAACAGTTGACCAGTTTACAACAATTCAATTTATCATATAACAATATAACATTTCTTGATGAGTTCCTTTTGAGGTCTTTGACTAATTTGATTTCCATTTGGTTCCAGCATAACTCGATAAGGAGTTTACCTGAAAGGCTATTTAGCAACACACGTAAATTGGAAGTTATAGATTTTAGGTTTAATTTATTAAAAGAATTTCATTTATACGATAATTTAGTCAACCTAACGAAGGTCAACTTACAACACAATATAATAGAGTCTATAAAATTATCAGCCACAAATCTAAGAAACGTAGAGGAATTAGATTTACGTGACAACAAGTTGACTCATCTTGACGATTCGTTTCAACATTTAATTAGCCTGCGTGGATTGTCATTAAGGAACAACAAGTTCCAAACTTTTCCTCTGTGTATACCTAGCAATTTAACCGATTTGGATTTATCTCAGAATGAACTTCATGAGATAACATTAGATAAACTTTGTGGATCTGCAACTCAAGGGATGCTGCAAGTGGTTAATTTATCCTCTAATCATTTTACATCTTTTAAATTGATGTACAGCATTAAATCGTTGTTAGATTCACAACCACAATTGCACTATATTGATTTAAGGATGAATTTCTTCAATGCCGAAAATGTGAAATTCATTCAAACTTTCAAGCTGCGTGATAGATTAAGTCTAAAAATAGTACCTCAGCGAAATGTGGTAACAAACAATAAGAATGTCACGTGGATAGCTGTTGCTTCGGCTGCACTAGCTGTTGCTATATTTGGAGGTTAGAATTATAATAATTTTTATTTTAAAACTTAAAATACAAACAATGCTGCCTTTTGCAAATGATGCCATTTAATCTTAATTTAGAGAAAGTTGAGAATATGAAGATGAAATATATGTTCGTCCGCAAGTAGGTTTGAATTGAATTTCATTTCAAATTTTAATTTCATTTTTAAATTGGAATATTTAACTCGTTCTATATAAATTTTACATATAAAAACAAATAATTTTTTATATTAACCGACTAAAAAAATTTATTTTTTCAACATATTAAAAAATATTTTCAATTTATTCGTTTTTTGACAACTTTTTTTTCAAAATTTGGGATTTCTTTTTTCGATTTGTAAATGAGGTACCAAAGTTAGCCTATATAAGCCTAAATTTCAACTTTCTAGCACATTTTTACCCTCGGTAAAAACCGCCCCGTGCCCTCAAATACAATTTTGAATTTTTTTTAAATATGATGATATTCAATTATTACACAATCCAAAATTTGAGCTTTCTCCAAAGTTTTCTACCGGGCCCACTTAATTTCTCGGGGCCCTTTTTATAAAATTTTGAATTTCTAAATTTATAATATGTTCGCATTCAAGAGCGTAATACACATAAACAAATTCACCTTTCTATTTTTTACGATTACAAAGTTATACTGCAAAAAAGGGTTCACTTTTTTTCCAGTTTTTTCAAGTTTATGGGTTTCCAGCAAATTCAGGGAAAAATCCGGGGACACCAAATGTCTCAGAATTTTTTCTGTACGAAATAGGAATTTTCAAAAACTTCCCTGGAGCCGTTTTCAAGCTACCATACAAAATTCAGTACCAAACATACAAACATTTAAGAGTCCCCTGGAACATTATAATATAGGAGGAGGATATGTATTCCACGACAAATTAGCATTGGATGATTTAGAAAACGTAGCTCTCCTTCTTGAACTGGCTCCAAGTCTCGTATAAGACAGGAACTTGTGTAGATTTTGTAGGAATCAATCTACCGTGAAATAGGAAGGTTCTCATATACCTAAATAATATTTCTGTTTCTTGTGTCATGTTTTCAACTCAGGGCTAGACTTTTAGGTTAGACTTTCAAAGGGAGCCTAGTCCCGACTCTAGAGAATAGAAGTCGAAACATGAATTTTACGCCAAGAATAATAGAACATCGCTAGAAATTGCAAATAAAAGTAAAGATGTTACACACCAATCAGAACTTTTAGTAACAAGAGCAAAATATTACCTGTAACAATTAATATGAGAATTATTTAGTACAAAATATAATTGATACGTTTTTATGTTGGAATTATATTTGTGTAGCAAGTAATTCTGTAACAATACCTGTTCCTTTTCAGTAATTGGCGCCATATTGTTTAAATGTAGACTACGGATAAGAAGGAACACGAATACTCAAAATACTAACAACGCTGTTGTGTTCACTAAAAGATATGCTGATGACGTCAGACCATCTAGAGCTAATAATGTTAACTTCACAACCACTGCAGCTTATGACTACCCGGCAAGCGCTCCTCTTTATGATGATGTAGCTGTGCAGCCTACCTATTTAATTGTCCTGCCTAATAGATCAAGTACGTAATTTGAAATTGTCTTGTTGAATCATAAAAGGAATCAACGTGAATTGAACCTAATTATGTTAAAGTCAATGGGCTTGTGTCCTATGTCTTAATTTCTATAAAAGTTTACTATATACTGATAAAGTGAGTTACTAGAACCTCAAATGTTCAATTATTTTTTAATAACTCCTTATGTGTTAGGAGATATTAAAAATTAAAAAATCATTTTGTCCCTTTAAGACATGTGACCTTACGTTCGCTATAAGAGAGCGTAAAAGAGCGTAAAGAGATATATTCTTGACACGTTCAACTCTGACAAGTTTACAGGTTACCAACCAAATATAACAGCTATTTCGAGGAACAATGAAATTTCAATATTATGTCTGCCTTAGCAAGGTTAAATAAAATAAAAACTTATTATTCTTTGACTTGACTTGATTATTTCGACTACCTACAGCTACAATACATGACCGTAGCACTGACCTAATCAACAAATAACTGACCTATCCAATACATTTTCACGTCTTACAAATGGCCGACATCTCTAGCGCTAAAACTACAATTCAACATTTTAATTGCTCCGTCAACATTTAGATATTTAATAAAATAGACACGCCAATTCACATTATTTATTAATTTCAATTTCAATCAACAATTGAAAAATCGATCACTAAAATATGAGGACACAAGCCCATTAGTTGCTTTTCTAAACACATTGCATAATATTGCTACCCAAAGCTCAAATACAAAAATTAAAAAATAATTTTAAAAATTTAAATAGAAAGAAACTAAAGTAGTTCGAATTAGGTATGTTTAATATTATAAGTACGGTCCTAAAAAGCCCGGCAAATTATAAAAAAAATATTTATAAGTTGATGTTTTATGAATGTTTAGATCTGTACGATTGGCAACTGCAGGACGGTACTTCTGAAGAGACAAACCATTACGAAGAAATTTACTGACAACTAATCATAGTTGCATTTTCGCTCCAAATCAGCACATTATGTTTTTGAAGAAGTTTTTATTTAATTTTGTTGCGAAGAAAGTGGTAATATTATATAATAATTTTGTACACATGGAACTGGAAGGAAATTACATTCACGGCATTGGAGTAAATGTATTCTCCAATTTACATCAGTTGGAGTGGATAAACATCAAAGATAATAAAATTAATCAAATACGGTTAAAAAATTTAGAGATGTTAAATTACTTGTTTTTATCTGATAATGAAATTACAGAATTGGATAATAAAATTTTTAAAAACTTGCCAAATCTGTTCTCTATTTTCTTAAATTCCAATAAAATCCATAAAATAAAATCCAGAACTTTTGCTGGTAATTTTGTAGTTTTGTTGCGAAGAAAGTGGTAATATTATGTAATAATTTTGTAGGTCTTCATCTGTGTTAATGTATACATTGTGTGATAATATAAATAACTTAGATAACATAGTATAATTTTTACTGAAATAATTATTTATAATAAAATTTAAAATATATATAATTTAGACGAACCACGCTTTTAGTATTACGTTGTAGATAAAGTTATTCTCTTGCATTAATTATTTTATGCGTTTGAACTAAATAAAATATTATTTTATACAATTTTTTTTTTATTTTCTACTCTTTTCTACCTATCAAATAATAAATAGTGAATCTTTTATATTTATAATCTAGTTCAACCTATAAACATCTTTCGAGCTGCAATTTACCCATTAACAAAGCTTATTATAACACCATATAAGCAGTGAATTTGAGCTCGATATCTTATCACAGAACACGATATCACACACTAGAACAGGGTACTCTTACTTCGATTAAAATTTCTCGACACGAAAAAAACCGATTTTAGCGACCTGTTAAGATCTTCTATCTTCTATGAACTAAAATTCTCGGTGACTCAACATTAGAAGGGGTGATGGTTACATTCAAGAAAACCGCTTTTAGCAACACCACGGGATCTTCTATAAATTAAAATTCTCAGCGACTCTGTGAGCGTATATAAAGTTAAACTTTCTGTACAAGAAAAATGTAGTCAGGGGTACCACATGTTCAAACATAATATTGTTTACTTTTATAATACCACTGACTACATTTTTCTAATCGATAATAATTCGATTTCATTAAAGAGCTCGAACTTCTCCACTTCTGTACAGGCACAGTTTAGATTCTAAATTGGAACAATGTGCTTTTTTCTATCTAAGTCCAAATCCTTCCAGTGTTTTCATTTTTGAAGAAAGGTAAAAGTTACATTATTTTGATTCAAAAGTTCGAACCGTTAGTTGAACTTAGATTTCTTTGGAGGTGTTGCGAGAGGCCCCCTAAGACCCCGCGCCCGTATGCGTTGCACACCCTGCACCATAGTTAAAGCCGACTCTGACAAGAACATGTTTATTTAAAAAGAAATCACAATTAATTTGTGAAAAATACCACAATAATTTGACTGTCGAACATTTGTATGATTTTCACATACGTTTCACATTAATTTATAATTAATGGTAAATCATGACAATTCCTAAAGGAAAGAGCTCTTCGTTTTAGCACGATTGTTAAGCTAACTTTTCTTATCAAAACTAGACCTAATACTGCAATTTTTAAAAGTCAGGTGTTTGTGGAGAAAAATATAAATGAAATTTTTATGCTTAGGTTAGGAATTAATTCCTCAGCTTTCAAAGAAATAACTCAAACAAATAATAAATAAAGAAGTCTACAAACACTCAATTATCGCAGGAATATAATGATAATAGAAGAAATCCTACATATTCAGTAATATCAGCTTTATTAGTTTAATCACATTCTATGACAATACAGTATTTGACTTGTGCGCAGATGTTTAAAAAACGTGTTGCCAGTAAGCTACGAAGCAGAAGCAAAATATTCGGCAAAAACAAAATACTTTATTGGGCAGTGTTACCCGATATAAAAACGCAGTAAACAGGTACTTGTGTAAAATAAATATAATTTATTTATGATGTTTGAAAGTAACACTGTTACATACATAAAACAAAAGTTCCAAATTTTATAAAACTTGTTCTGGTTGGATGAATAAATTTGTTAGCTTACTTTAAGGCGCTTAAATAAAAAGAGGGTTTTTAAGAAAATCAATTAAGTTCTTATGACATATATATGACGTAGTTTACAATTTATGTCAGTTCAGGCAAATTTGAATCATTTCTAATCATGCGGTATCACATTACGTGCGCCCTTCAAAGAAGGAACAAACCGTCTTTATGTAGCTGTCATGTTAGTCATCACATCCCAGAGAGCAGTGTTCATTCAACTATTGACCAAAAGTTCTATTTTTTTAAATTATCCATAGCTCTGGTAATAATGTCATAAAGGTGCTCACTTTATACGACTCTCACGCAACTGTGATATATTCATCTGACTTTGCTGTGTTTGTGCTTAAAATCAAAGCGTACAAAGAGAGAATACTTGAACATCCAAACAATTTGGCGAGCTGTCTAATGTCCAATAATTCCGTAGTACGCAGACTAAAAAAGAAAGGTTCTCAGGATCTGTTAACCAACTAAACAGAATCCAGGATCTATTGAAATTGAGGGATGAGTCGTTGGGCACATTCCAAACAAGACATTTTATTATTTTTACATACCTATCACTGATTGTCCTCTAAACAGGTCAGACAGATTGTAATAATCTATAGAAGTCAAATAAAAAAAATGTATTTCCGGTAAACAGTAACGGATCTTCGACTTTCTTGAACCGGATCAAGAACATGACACTGGCGCCTCGCTATCCTGCGAATTTTTCGAAAAAAGATTAGTGTTTCCTTTTTATTTGTGAAACAAAAAGTAACAGAGTGGGTTACTTGTTTCTGGCAATCTCCGTTAGAATTAAAAATAAAGGGTCATTAATAAACCATTTCTTTTTGTGCACACAGTGCCTTTCGGAATACACCTAGTTTTTTAAATATATGAATTTGACGCTTTGATATATGAAGCAAGCCCCCCCCCCCTCTCACAGATCTAGTACTGCTACAACTGGTCTAATGACCAACAAGTAATTTATCCATAACCAATAATATAACCAATAATACATAACATACGATATTAAGGATCGTCCATTGACATTTCCTTAATTTACACTATTTATATTTTTGTTTTCATTGTGGTTCGAAGGGTTTCTTTCTCTTAAGTCTTCTAGTTAACGCTTGGTTGTCTAAAAATTGGAGTAAGTTCCTCGTCATTCAGGTGATAGTGCAGTCTGCCATGATGCTCGGAAGCACAATTTTTTTATTTCTTCGGTGACGGTCTCTACAACTACTAAACATATATATGTAACATTTACATAAAAAAAAATTAGTAGATTCAAGATTCATGATAAGCCAGGATCGCAGCTCCTAAAAGTGCCTTAACTATCTCAGTGCAAAGTTCAAATGTTGTATATCAGCAGACCTGTAAAAGTGTGTTCTGTGGATAGGCACATCTCCCAACGGCAGCCTATATAAAGTCAAATGTCTCGCGACCTGCAATACATTTCGAATCGCGTCCTGTTCTCCAAGCCTTCACCAAAAAAAAAAAAAACAGGGAACAAAATATACATACGTCTTGCACATCCAATACATGTGACACTTCACTGCGATATGGTGGATGTTGTAGTGTGTTCACAACGAAAAGCATTGCTTACTGACATTAGAAAAGGTTAGGCGGTAAACAAATACTTGCGGTATACGTTAAGAATGACGTTTGCAAATAATTGCTAAGTTCAGTTTGCATCTGCGCTTGTCAATATTTCCATTGAAATAATGTTTACAAACTACGTTTCTACTAATATCACTTACAAATCCATTAAGAAGCTACTAGAATCTACGACAGCTAACGATTACATCATATGAGCAGAATAGTTTGCCAAATAAGTTAGCTAACTTTACAGAGGATTGGTAACCCAGCTTTCAAATTTCATAAAGTCATACACAAGCAGAAAATGATCTTGCAGTGTAAGATTCATACTGGTTTATACCCACAATTTTATTCCAAGGTTAAGGTTATTTCTAATTCTAAAATAGAAATGTCTTGCAGTGCAAGGGTCACATTTGTTAGCTTATAACAAGCTAATATAAGGCGTTACATTTTCCACCTGGGTAGTAATATGTTGAATGATTTGTTTTTTATTAATGCAACAAACAATGATAACATATAGTTAAGTTAATTTGTTGTATATGGAAATACTTGGCAGCGTATCGATAAATGGATATTGTGAGTGATATTGGAAAGAAAATACGGTTGCTGTGAAGGAATGACGAAAATGTTAAAAGATGCAAGTGCTCCACTAGTTCTGCATCGTTACGGAGATAGATTGTTGTAAGTACTTATATATTTGGGAGGTGTGCTGGAATAAAAATTGTCATACACTGCAAACGTAAAGTATACTAGCGCAAAATAAAAGCGCTGGTTGACACAATTGAAATGACAGGTGCCTAATGTATTATATGAAGAAGTATTAGTGCCAATAAAGACATTTCTGGTTTCCGTATGGTACTACAGAGCTGAGGTATACGTAGTTTACAGACATATATACACTGTTAGTCACAACAAAATCTTATAGAACTGTGTCGACGGAGGCTGTTTACAGTACAAGGAAAAATCATGTAGTTGTATACCAAAATATAGAAATACAGAATATAGAAGTAAGCGGAGAGGAACGTGATAGATTTAAGGTTAGCCTAAAGAATATGGCCAACACTCAGGTTAACGATATATATGGCAAGAATGATGGATGAATACAAACAAGAGACGAGATACGCACAAATTTATCAATGAAGTTACTTTTGTGAAAAGGAATAAAAGGTTTCACGCAGAAGTGCATACACTGTTTCTTGGCAAGGCGGTTGAAACGGTTAAACTCAAGTTGAGGACACATCTGGGAAAGGATTGTTTTTAAAACAGACTTATGACATCAAACTTTCAGTACTCCTAAATGAGTGGGAAGTTATGATAACTTCAGGAAAAGGAAAAGATTACTGACCATGTCGTAATAAGGGAAGGAAAATATGTTTAGGATAATACATATTTAATTTATTACCATAAATACGAATTGAAATAGATTTATATGTTAGATGTGATAGGTGTATATGAGCTATGTTCATTTGCCACATTTTTAGAAAAGATAATAAATAAATAATAAGATATTGTAAAGTAATAAGGTAAATAAGGTAAGTTAGTTGATTTAAAAATAATAAATATAATGGTCCATCCAGACCACAGGAAAATCAAAATATGATATGCTTCATGTTTTATATCACACTTATTGCAATAAAATAGAAAAGAAATTTAAACTTGAGTCAATCACAATATTGGTTTTATAATGGACGCACTATATTTCATTACATGCAGTCTCTTGTCAGTTGACACGGCGAGCGATTTATGACTCGATTTGGGACGACGGAACATCAGCCAATATTTCCAGAGTTTTTCCATTCTATGTCACCGTTCCGTTCTGTCACCATCCTCCATTCACCAGCACACGCGACATTTTAGGAAACACCTTGGAAAACACCTATATGATTGCGTATAAATTACTGTGATTTAACGAAAATAGCTGCCATTTTAATGAAGTTTCAGCGGAACCGAGATTTCAAATTGTTCTCTTTTTCGGAATATGAAGTTTAAAAGTCTTAAACTTAAAATGTTAAACAAAAGCTGAAACAGATGCTTCTTTCTTATTGGTACTTTTCTGACGTTGCCAATCAGAAAAGGATCGATATAGTTGTGCGATCGAGATTCGCGCGTAGTCTATTTCAGTGTGACCACCGACTACGGAGAAATATTGTCAGAAGGGAATATTAGAGTTGATTCGCATTTATACACTTTATTTTAAGAGCAAGCTTTTACTTTAATGTTTTTCAATGCGTTCATGTGTTGTTCGTACGTTCGTATATAAAAGTAATGTCATCGCAACTTGCTGGTCCTCTTTGTGGTGCAAGATCATGGACAGAAGGTCGGAGAGAAGGGAAAACGATAATATATGTATATATAACATGCAGTTTTTATTCGTGCAATACAGTAGTGTGTTGATAACATTTAAGTAGAAGCCTGTTCTCATGACACCCTACTGACAATAGACAAAGTCGCACGTAATTTGTTCCAATGCGGAGCAGTGATCTGTCATAACTTGAGATGTGCATTTCCTTTTAAGGAGGTACAGGACGTACCGTCAATGTAAAAAGTTTATCTCTCGGTAATACGAAATACGTAATTCGGAATATGTGAGGGACGAGCAAACATTAGGACTGTATCTTTGAAAATAATTTTTTCAATTCCCTATTAAATGGCTTTTTGCCTGCTAAAATGATTCTTTTGTGCATATAATAGTTTAATAAATAAAAAATTACCTATAATTAATATCAAATTTATATTAATTCAATTTAAATTCAAATTAAATATTTTGAAAAGTTAATAAAAAATTTGGCAACGCTGTAAATTTACGTGTGTTGACGCATGCATGTTTTGTTTTTTTGACAAATAAATTGCTATATTTTATATAAACCCGTGTCACTATTTTTTCATATTTTGAATTTCCCGCTCAATTTGCCATTTGCAACGTTGCCAGCTCGTAACCCGCATGTACAGTTTTTAATGGTTTTATTTAATTATTTTCGTATATAGGTATCCTTTTGATAATTTTCTTTTTGCAATAGTTTCAGAAAGGATTTTTTTATATACACCTAGTTTTTGAAAGCCGTGTCACCATTTTTTTATGGTTTAAAGTTATATTATGTGGTGATATTGAGCTAAAACTTATGATTTGTATGGAAAATGACTATTTTTAATCATGTATAAAAAAAAACTATGAACCCTAGGTCTCTAAAATTTTGAGACAGCATGTGTTTCATCTATTTTTATCGACCCTCCAAATTTCGCGACGTTTTCATCATTTACGTTAACGTCCTATACCTCCTTAATTAGACAGTATTATAAAACATTAGCATTTAAAAGTGCTGTTTAAATAATCACAAAAATACTTAGGAATTTTAATCCGCTAAATTTTTGACCTAACCTTACGTTTTATTATTTACCGAAGTGTAACATAATTCTTTTACATAAATGCAAATGCATTAAAAATCTCTTACTGATATATTCATTTAATATATTACATTATATAATCTTGCAGTAAAATTTTATTAACGTGAGAAAAACATACATAACAATATTTTTTGTTATGCATATTACGTTATGTAACAGGTAATTTTATTTATGTAAAATTAATCTTGCACACGTGGACGCTGCCAGGATTATTTTCAGGAAGGTACATTCTTAGTGTTCATTGTAAAAGAGGACGTTAGATGCTTCAAGTTTTTATTCAAACTGTAACTTTAATGATAAAAATGTTCGTGTTTTATCCTTCATGCCAGATAGGTGCAAGTGCAGGTGGGTGACCCGCACAAATTTTTACACATACGTAACTTTGTTTAACGGGAAGGAATTATAAAAAGAGTAAATATATGAAATATGCATTATTATATAAAGTTGACTTGAACAATTGTCAACTTTGGGATGAAAGCGTCCCGACGCTTGACATCCGACGTATCCGTCGTCTCAAAGCGACAACCATTGCGAATCGTGTAACGCATTGTACGCGTACGCGTACTACATGGTTTTAGTACAAATAATACCAGTCCCGAAATCTATTCATGACGTTAGAAAAAGCATGAGACGTGTGACGAATTGGAATGACATTTCGTTCTCAATACATGTTATACAGACAGGAAATTCTGATTGAATTCACAATCCACACACGACCACAACACATTGTGTATTTGTTGACTTTGTCTAATATCAGAAGTGGGATTTAGTACGAATTATTTTCAATCTACTGTATAACCTATAAATACATGTTGCAGCGCGGGAACTTCCTTATTTTAAAAAATCAGAAAACAAATAATATTGGAGATATGCTTTTTATTCTTTTTCTTTTAAATAGAGCTGTATATAAAGTTTTGTTTAATTACTTCTTGAAAATGATATTTTGAAGGTGGCCTTCGTTCTGGTCAATACATTTGGTGAGTCCAAATCGAACGTTTCGGTCCACATTGTCCAGCATACCTGTTTATGTTGGCAACAACACGATAATGTTCTTCAGCTCTCACAGAGTTTTTGGATGATTGGTGTACACTAAATATTTAAGATATTCACATAAAAAATAATAGCAGGTGCTAAATTCCATATCATCCTAATTGCCTTATCATCATTTTCAAAAATTATTGGGCCAATAATGCAAATTCAGGATAGTTTCAAACAGCCACACGTTCTGCATGGAATGGAATGAATATAATGGCTATTTATTGTTAAACCACAAAATCATTAATTCAGAAATTCAGAACACTGACCATTCTTTAGTAGATTCTAAACTCTAAGGTCGATTTTGTAAGAATCTCAGAAATTCTCAACATTTACAAAACCAAATATGTTAGGTTAGTAATTGACGTGATGAACATAATTGTGGTTGGCGTACGCGACTCAAAGTTATGCTTGACGGTATCTATCAGTCTGAGCAGAGCGCCGTACAATTTATTGATTGATTTATTTATATTTAGTAATTGATTGTGAAGTTTAACCCTTGACGTGGTGTGAAACATATCTCAAGTTTTTATTATTTTGTAGTAGTCCATAAGCACCCACTTTGCGATGTAAGAACCAAACAGTACAGCAACAAGTATGTAAAAAGAGAATTTTACGATGTAGTAGTGGAAAACCGTAATAAAATTAATTCTAAAGCTAAAATATGATTTATATAATTACTGATTAAATAATAACAATTGGTTTACTTTAAAACAAAGTATGATTATATTTATTTTTCACACAAATATAAAAAATAGTGAAATATGTCATTTAAATTATTTTAACTAAAATGAGATGCTCGCGACATGTGCTTGTTAACTGATGTTGACCACGTATGGTTCCGTCATGTTGCGAACAGCCAACATTCTTGATTCAGTGCCAAGCTGAACATATTCGAGTGTGTACTCAGCTTTAGACAAATGTCAGCTGTTGCAATTCAAGCTACACATCATTCAATTCAATGGTATCAACATCTATCATTATATCCCCATAAACTAAAATATTTCCACAACGAATACATTAGAAGTGTAATTACACTGCAAGAAATAGGAAAATGAAGCTCTAAATTACAATGAATCTAATAGAATATAAGCAATGTACGTGTATGTTCAACTGTTTCCAGTGACATCTATCTTTCAAATCCCAAATCAGCGACTGTACCCGTACCGTACTATGAAACATCAGAGTTATTTCAGAATGTTCATAACTTTTGTCGAAACACAAAATAGCTAACATTCTTAACTCGTAATATTATTGTTAGCAGGAGTAAGTAGAAGGGGTGAGTCAGGAACCTAGGGGTTGATTCCACAGGGCGCTGTGGCGGGGAATAAAACCAGGACTCAGGGAATTCAATATAAGTCCGTGGGTGACGTCTGGAATTTCAGTAAGCAACGTAAATGGTAGCCATTATCAAACACTACCATGACGAAGTAGAGGGGTGGGGGTATTGTGACGTCATCAGCATTCACTACTAGGCTATTACGTCATTGTGACAGGTATGTTGACTTTCCAGCTCCAGGTTAACGTCAAATAGAATTGCACACATTTTATTGTGATTATGTTTTGTAAGAATTTGATTATTTTACTTAATATGTTTGCTTAGTTGCGTGGAAATGGAAATGAAAACCGCGGGAAATGGAAAACTGGATTACGAGACGAGCACATCTATTGTAGTTGCGGGATTATGTCAAAGACGTCGGTAGGGTGCGTCGGTCTCATTTGATAAAGACGGTTGGTTGATGAGTGAACTGCTGTGCAGTGGCGTGTCACCAATGTTGTATGGCGAGGCTCAGGAAATGGAGAAAACCCCAAAAGGAAGGGTAAAAAGGAAAATTTTGGGGTAACTAAAGCTTCATAAATTTACAAGTTAAATTTATTTACTACAAATCTTCACTAACTTTACAAACGCTAGTAATTTTTTAATTTTTAGTTTTATCTGACAAAACTTCGCTGAATATTCCAAAGTGAATATTTTTAAGAGAAATGATCTTGTTTTTAACTATTTTTACCAACATGGGTGTCGGAAGCCATTATATAAAACATTTTAAATAAATTAGTAATGTTTCTTATCAATTGATTATGCAAAAACGGACTAAATGCCATTAGAATATAAGTTATTTCACTACAGTAAACTGCTAGTTTTGTCTTGCCATATTATTGATTAGTCCACTGAGCCATGATGAGAATGGAGATATCACTTTTATTCTCCTTTATACAGTTATTATTTAAAAAAAAAAAATTTTTTTAATTTCATTTTCGTAATATACATATATTTAAGTATACACACAGAAAATTTCAAGTAAATCCGGCTATTATTTTCGAAGTTATATAAGTTGAAAAATTTTTTTTTTACTCTATGTGTAGTGCTTTCAATACTTTTAATGCGTTTTTCTGAAAACTGTTTTTTAAAATCAGTGACCAAGATTTCTCAGAAACGGCTGAACCGATCAGTTTCAAATTTTAACATAAGTTTCTTAAGTATATTTTTTAGTAATTAATCGAAGGTTTTTTCTCACCGATAATATTATTTGTAAATAAAAAAAAAATTCATTCAAAATAAAATACAGGAATATGTATTGGCTAATTGGACGACGCTCTGAATTAAACATTGAAAATAAGCTGCTCATATGTAAACAAATACTAAAGCCAGTGTAGACGTATGGAGTGCAACTCTAGAGTTGCAACAAAAAATGGAACGTTAAAGAAATACAAACGTTCCAAAATAAGTTCTGCGAGGAATAGTTAATGTACCGTGGTATATCCGCAATGATGAGATCTAAAGATTAACAAAGTCAGAGAAGAAATCAAATCTATAGCAGCAAAGCACGAATTGAGACTTCGTAACCACGAAAACATCGCCGTAACGCAAATGTTGCTTGACAGTAATGATGTTCGAAGACTTCGCAGGACTAAACCCTCGGACCTAGTAATCTAATCATGTAGAATTTTTAATTGGATCAATATCTACCACACCGTGTAATTATAGAAATGTAGGCTACTAGATAAGTATATCTACACTTAGTTTTAGTGTTATAGTTAATAAAAAAAAGAATTAAAAAAAATACATAGTCTAGTCCTCTGTGTGGGCAGCATAAGATAATGAATACTTACAATCGTTTTTATTCTTTATATAATTTTGGCAATTTCTTTCGCCCAAGACCACCCTGTATCTGTACACTTGTTCAATTTAGAACGCATATTTTATTAATACCCGTTTGTATCATGAAATAAATATGATAATTTTTATTAATTTTTAATTCACAAACAGAGAGGCATGTGTGGAGCATAACAAATTGTATAATTTTTATTAGGGATTATAAACTGACATAAAATAAAATGTCTACAGGTTTCTTTTTTACCGGCGGAAGAGTATTATAATGTGTACGCATATGCGAACGAGTTGTGTAAGTGTGTTTGTGTACACGTCGGCAATATCGGGATCGCATCTTTTTCAACTTTATTGCAGTTTGAGTTTGTTTGACTTTTAAATAAATATAAAATAAAAATAATAATATAATAATAAAATGTCAGTAAATTTTTATGATGTTTGATTTCGTTTTTGATAAAATGTATACGAGTATATTATGCTGAGTGTATGTGTGTATGTGTACGTGTGAAAATATGCGTAACTCATTACATTAGCTCAGTCAAATGAATTATTAAATGTTGAGATATCAGCGCGGCGCCGCACTGCACCGGTTGGATTTTGAATTATTATGGTAGGCGGCAGGTGTTGGTACTGCGCCGGGTTAACTTGCAGATACAACAAGTCATTCTGTTGGTGCAAGTGCATATTTAATTAGTTGTTAGGAGTGTCTATGACGTCATTACTATATGTAACATAACAACACTTGTAAGTAATGCCGGTACCAAACGATGCTACGAACACCTTCCAATGTTGGACGTTTGATGGTTGGACGCATCGTGTGGTCAATGCTGGAACTAATACCGTCCGCCCATGGGTTGACTTATTGCAAATGCGAGCCCCCAATCTACCCGAACCGAATGAGAATGGAACTGTGTTGTTAGTGAAAGAACGCACGTGTATACGAGTGAGAAATGATTTGATAAACTGATTTGAAATGGGTTTTGAGCGACTTTCTAGGTCGCAGAGCAACTACGTTGCATGCTTTTGATGGTGAACATCATGAGCAGAGATATGCACAAATACTTTTCAAAAGTATTTAAATACATACATACATACAAATACCTCATAATAAGGCACAATAAAATCACCTATTATGCTATTGTTAAAAAGTCTATAGAGTCACGAAACACGGCTCGTTTATCGTTTTCGTTGGAAACTTCGTTGGGCGACTAGTTTGGAATCAGTCGACCCGTGTACAGACGGCCTAAGTGTGTCTAATGTCATGCGTCCAGATTCACGTTAGAAGAAGTTCGGGCTGTTGTCAGTCTTTTGACCCGCGTCAAAAGAAATTTTTCTGCCTCACCAGACACTTGATCTACATGTCATGCACTGCTGCACGAATCGTCCAACAAAGGAAGGTTTTATACTTGAAGGTTTCTTTATTTACTTGAAAGTTTTTGTTAAACAGTGTCAGTGTCAATAATATCAACAAATTAATAAAATAAATAAATCATTCGGATCAAACATTCGTTCCACGGTGTAGCAGGAAACGTGCCATGTCAATCTTCCAATATTTGACTCACACGTTGGAGGATTTGAATTAAACGTTCACCGCATCGTTTGGAGCCGGCTTTAACTGATGTTGAAAGGTTTAGTTTGAAAGGTTAAGTAGTGCGTTTTAAATCCACTGGAGGTGCTGCGATTTATCGAAATTACTTCAAGGAAAGAGGTGCACATTCAAGAGAAAGAATTAAAAGTGCGCGAAATAGCACAAACAGTGGGTATTTCCAAAAGTGCTTTATATCGTATATTGATAAAAAATGTTGATGAAAATGTTTCAGTCGCATGGACAAGATGTGGAGATGGTAAAACCTAATAATGCCGCGTTGTTGCGTTTATTTATTTCACATCTTAGTTAAAAGGACATTTAAACGAAAGTACCCATTGATTAGAAAGAAAAAATCAGAGTACGTACGTACGAGTAAAGATGGCAAAGACAGTTTCATGAACAGCAGTAAAGTAGCGTGCCTTAGACGGGCCCCGTATCAAAATTGTTGAGGGCCCAAATGATGGGTAAAGATTGGGTGAACGCCGTTTTCCTAATTTAAGAACAAAAAGAAAAAAGCATTCCTTAATATTAAGAAAAATGGGGGCTCAAAACTGGGTTGCATTTAGAGTCTTCAAAACTAGGTTATGCTGATTAAAAGAAATCGGTATTTGTAAAACCTAGTGACATAAAAACACTACAATAAAACTAATACTAAAGATATAAAAAAATCATTTAACCAACACTGAAGGGCAGGTGTAATTCCTTAGGACCTAGTGCGAGTGACCTGTCCCTGAAAGGGCGATCCAAGCACCCTACATTACTGCATAGCTCTAACTCAGACATTGTGTTACATTATCAACATTATTTAAATATCTATCATTTATTTTTGCATATCATTAAGTCTTATTGCAATTGTCTGGCAACGCCCCCGCAAATACTCGTTAACGTTAAGTAACTTGCTCCGCCCTCTGCCCCCCGCGAGTGACGTAAAACACATTCAATTGTCACTGAGTTGAAAACGAGAAGTTCTTCCTTGTACATCCACGTTTAAAGTGATTTGAGATTTTGACAGTTAATAAGCCATTGAAATATTGAAGTAAGCGTTCACAGATCGCAAAGTATTTTCTTTGTTAAATGAAATGTGAAAGAGAAGGGAAGTGGGAGGGAAGGTACAGCGACAAACGATATGGTTTAGGCTACAAATGTGCTTTCGTTGACATTGCTTAGCAGCGTTGATTCGAAAAGCAGGTCTTGCAAATGCGTGTCGAAATCAGTTGTTTCCGGAGTAGACCAGTACTTGTCATTACATATATCTTCTATTCCACGTTTTATCGTGCTGATATCGTAGTGGATTCTTCATTATATTAGAAATTCATGGTTATAGAATTTAGATATAAAATCAGCGTGCAGTTATCTTAAGACACAATTTCTAATATAAAAAATATTAGCAATATTTGGGCAATTAATGTCTCATTTAATTTTTTTTGGGCACAAAATACAATATTATAAAGTAAATGACCGATTATAGAAATGTTTATAAATGGAGCATAATTGTGCAAAACATTGTTCAAGCCTTTACATTTGGATGTTTGAGGATTATAATAAAAAAAGGCGCTGCTTTATAAATTGAACTGGGACCTTGAAGTGACAATCATCCATATATGAAGGCTGATCGGAAGTAACCGTCGTTGTAGAGTAGCGCTGATACCTGTACAGATGAACCGTCATTGTTGTATCGGCGCAATTTGCGACTGAGTAACGCCTGTCACACACTGCAAGCGTATTTAAGCGGATTTTGACAGGACGAATATACGCTACTACGCTTTACCTATGGGAACCCTGTAACGTAACCCTGCAAGCGACAAAGCCGTCCATACGGACGTTACGTACCTCTTATACTGAAAGCATATATCAGCGAATTTTAGCCAAACAATACATGCTACAACGCTAAACCTAATCAAACCTTGCAAATGCAATCAGCCGTCCCAGACTGCTAGGGATATGGAAGAGAACACAATAGCTTCTTTCATAACAGTGGTGTATCGATAAAAATTAAAGTAAAAGATTGCTCTCATGATAAATTATGTCAGTGCAAAACAACTCCAATACACAAAACACAGTACACAGGTTTGACTTGGCCTAATGTCGTATCGGTACGTGGTCTGTATGTATTGTGACACAACACATGCAAAGAACGCAGGAATCGGCTTATTTTGAGAGTTCTAGCCGCTCAACGAAGCTGCCGATTTACGTCCGATTTCGTCGTCGCTTAAATACGCCTGCAGCGTGCGACATTGGGCCGAAGCTTCCAGCTGTCATAATCCACTCATAAAAAAAAGAACATCTCTCAACAATCTGTTAGCAGCAGACATTCATCATGACGAAACATTATCAGTAAAATATGTTGCTTCTGTGTTGTTTTTATGGATTGGAAAGTAAACACCAAGAAAATTGACGAAAACGTTTGTTAGAATCGGTGATTGACAATTAACGGAGTTTTCTCCACAGTTGCTGCAAATTTTAAGGACTATTCTGTATGAGATTGTCACTGCAAAATTAGGCTATCATCGGAAAGTCTGTGTTCTATACAGAAGAAATTTGCAAGATGAACAAGAGCTTAAATTTAAAGGGCGACAAAAAGAAATTAGTTCCCGAACAACACTTGCATATAAAACAAAATTATTTTTTACACATTTGGACACAATTTATTATCCATCTAATATTGTTAGCAACCCAGTGACATTTAATCTAGAAGGACAAAACTTTATTGTTAAATAGCTTTTTTATAAGTTTATAATCCTTGAAAAGGTATTATAATCCTTAAAACTTTCTAATTCTTAAGGTCTTAGAATTATTTAGGTCTTCTTAAGAACTTTTATAATTATGTTATTGGACAAAAAGATAAATAATGTTTCCTAGTATACAACGTTATGTGACCTATTATTTTCCTAGTCAAATAATAGGTCATAGAATGTTGTATATTAGGAAACATTATTTACGTAACAGGTAACTCTTCTTATGTTAAATATACCTTAAAGAAACATAATTGTGTTTAACGGACACAGTAAAAATTGTTATAGTTTCCGTAAAATACTGTGACAATACCGCACTGTCCGGCGGTAATTTTACTCGTGGTTAAAACAATGCCATTTTAAAAGTTAGATCATAAATATGTTTCTAACGATACTCATGTTGTTTTAGTGTGTGTAAATTGCTTCCTAAGTTCACGTATCTTATTTACACAAGCATTGCTACTACCGCCATCTGTCTATCGCCCTGGAAGCGCAGCCTTGACTTATTATCGCGTAATCTGCTATAAAAATAAACACTTAATAACAATATTTTCCTTAGCGCCTACTAAGTGTATATCCGACCCTATTAAGTGAATGCAGTGCCATGTCTTGAAGAACTGTTGCTGCAGATGTAGATGCAGATGCAGACGCAGATGATGACGAGCGTCGGTCGGCACCGTGGCGCCTGACCCTGCGCGGTCTGCAACACCTTCCACAGCTCGAACTATTATTCTGTTGATACATTAATGTTTGATATTAAAACAACGTCCTGATAAAATCATGTTTAATAATATAACATAACGTCTTAACTAATTTACTTTAATCGTGTGGATGATAGCTTGAGAGTGTTGTGTTTAAATCGTCTTGGAATCGGAGGGTGATTGCTCTAGAACTTCAAAAGATATAGTTTATTTATTATCTTAGTCTTAACAATAAATGAAATAATAGCTGACATGCATGAAATTACAAAAAACACAAAAATGAGAAACTGTTATTTTTAATATAACTAGATCTAATAATTTTGAATTTAAGGAACTGTTAAAATGTTTATATTTTCATGAAATAAGCACACTGAGATTTTAATCTATTAATGATCATGAAATTTGCATTTTATTTAGCATATTTCATATTGTCAATGATGTAGAGGGACATAACGTGGCGGTATTCATAAAAAATGTGCTACCTATAGTTTCTATAAATTGCAAAATTAAGAAACTAAACTCAAACGATTCAGTGAGGTATCGAAGCTGATCTACGCCGTTAGAAGCCATGTCATTGCCCTTGCAGGGGTGCGATTTATGTCCTTGAAAGGTAATTTTATGTCAACTAAATTTATTATTAAAACTTACATTTGTATAACTATCTGTACTATAACTACATTTGTATAATTATTATACATAATTCTATTCCAATAATACAGTATAACAATCAGTGTCGGCTGCTAGTTACGAGATCTGGTAGTGCACTTTATTAGCTTATAGTGAATTATGACTCAAAATTGCAATAAAACGACATTTTCTTATTAATAATTTTATTTTTTATATATTTAATCAATCCGCCAGCTCAAGTCATGTTATTTCAGCTAGCCCCAGTAATATTCGGTCTCCATAGTAGTTATATTGAGCAGCTACGTGCGTTGTAGAGAGCGCACGAGGAATATTTCTTCGAGCGAAAGTACCTTTTAATTATTTCGACATAAAGATTAAATTGATTCCTTGCAACTTGCTAAGTATAAAGTCAGTATGTAATTGAGGTATTATATGAAAGTTTGTGATTTTTTTTTTTTATAAATATTTAGTAGTGCACTTAAGGTACAGCCGCCCCTGATACCAATTCTTATAATATTAAAAAAAAATTCTTTAGAAATGAGTGTCCTTCATTAAGTCCCTAAAAATTAATAATCTTAAATATTTATCATGGAATTTTATATTTTAATTTTTATATTCATTTGTAATATGTATGTATCTGATATTTTAAGGAAAGAAAGCTGAATAAACTAGAATCTAATAAATAAGAATATTATTGCGAATTCTGCATAGATTTAAATCAACTTAGTACGGAAGTCTGTGATGTATGTTATAAGATACTGGTAAAACTGTTCGAAGACTTAAATTGGTTAAGATAATAATTGAAATTTGCAAAAACTATTGCGAAGTGTACGAATATATTTGTAAGAATTTCAGTAAGTAATAATTGTAGACAAGAAGTAGACTTTCAAGCAGAATGGGCTTGTGTCCTCATTTTTTAGTGGTCGATTTTTAAATTATTGATTGAAATTGATGTTAATAAATGTGTAATGGCGTGTCTATTTTATTAAATAACTAAATATTGACGGAGATATAGACAACGTTGAATCCCTTTAATAATTAAAGAGCCAAAATGACTTTTTTAATTTTTAATATCTCCTAACCTATAAGGAGTTATTAGAAAATAATTGAACATTTGAGGTTCTAGTAACCCACTTTATCAATATATAGTACACTTTTATAGAAATTAAGACATAGGACACAAGCCCATTTCTATATTCCCAGTTTCCACGAACCTGAGAACTCTTGAGAATAAATTGTAATTAGATACAATTAGATTTTATGTTAGAGCGAAAAATGATCCTTTACCTGCAACTAGAAAATTATATCTGGCAATCAATTCAAATTGGGTCAGTATAAATGTACTGTATGTATCAGTCCTATTAAATGTCACTACCACCCGAATGTCGTATTAATTATGTAGTCCTGTCTCGTTGATATAACCTACAAATCAGTGGTATTTCGTTTTAACGAACATCACTTCATTGACATTTCATCTGCCGAAGTACCTTTTAATCGAAACTCTCTTCAATTTTTAAGTTGTAATTCATGTTAGACACAGGTTGGAACAGACAATGGCTGCGCAACTACCAAATAGAACTTTCGTAAAATGGTTTATTATCAATGCAAACATAAGAAAGGCTCATACAGGTAAAACATGGTAAGATAGTTAAAAGTACAAAAAAAAAAACCGAAAAGCAATATATGTTTTATTCCTTTGGGGAAACACAGGACAAAACCTCTCTAAGGAGAAATGTCCTTCGATGAGTTCAAGGCATTCACTTTGATAATGTTTACTGCTCTGGAGTAAAATGTCTCTTCAACAGAATTTCAACTTCTATATAAGAATTGTTTTGTTACCACGTGTTTTTCTGAAAAGACATGTCTAATGTGTTAAGTGAAAAAAAGACAAATCTTTTGCAGTTAAGTTAAAAACGATTTCTTCATATCAGCGTTGCTAATAATTCATTACCATCATCCATCAGAAAGACGTGGAGCATGATCCTCCGATTGCTGCTGTTGCACCAGGCTCGTTCTTCTGCAACACAGCCTCCTGGACGCCGTGTCGCCCTCTCCGCGCCGTCACCGTGCTCTGTGAGGACGCTGCAGCAGCAGTCAGCTCGTTTGTACGTCGACAGATTATTTTGAAATGTCAGACAACTGTTTGGATTACGGTTCCCCGTTACAGGCACACAGGCACAAGCTCTGGATCTACAGGAGCGACTGGAGATTGTTTATTTATTTCTAAAAAGATGTGAATTACAATCGGTTAGCATGAGTAGAACGATTAGGTTAGTTAGGAGATCCACTCAAAGTTAATGAGAGTCGTAGAGCCTTCCGGGATCGGTACCAGGATGACTGGGATAGACGGGACGGGAATCGGGATGGACGCCTGCGGGATACCAACATACCAAATTTAAATAGTTTTAGTTTACATTGTTCACTGTATAAACAAATAATTTTAGAAAATAGGCGCCATCTTATAATTATGTATATAAATATTATGTCTTAGGTACTTATAAAAAAGTACCGCAATAAAAACTTGAAGTTTGGAAATTTATGGAAAACTATTAGACATTTTAGCCCACGCCAAAGTGTTGTAATTTTAAAAGCGAGGTTAGCTGAGCTACTGCTTGTTTTATCTGTGGTACAAGTTTAATTGATATTTTAATATCTGAAATCCTTTCACATCATCTACAGTTTAAATTACGGTTGTTTGACGGTGACTCATGCATAAATGTTCTTTGTAACTATGCGATACGATGGTGAATTTTATCCTATTCGTACCGATATACATTTTAAAAAAATAGTTAAGAGGTCCTTTTTCATTGCATCGTAGATTTATACGGCACAACTTATTTTAAACATGAGACACCGCCGAACTCTTGTAATTTGAATATTTATTGAAGTGTTTAATTTATATTCTTAGCCTACTTCAATTTGTACTATTTCAATTTAAATCTTAAAAATAATTTATTTTATAATAATTATGCGTAATGTAATATTATGAAAACATTAATATGATTTAGGAGTTAGCAATCCTTTTGATTTTCATAACCTTACTTATAAGAATATTTCAGGAGATTATTTATGCCGAAATTTCGTACGTTATTTGGGTTCTAACAATTTGAAGGGAACGCAAAAGTATAACTCATACAAAAGTTTTTATTTTTTTTTTACCTCGAAACTAGAGGTAGAGAACGTCTTATACGATTTCAATAAATATTACATCATATCTTCTTTATTAAATTATCTATCAAGTACCATATAATTTTTGCGCCTGGATTCAGCAGTCTTATTCATTTTTCATTAACTTCATTTTTATACATTTTCATTTAACTTTTTATTTTAAATCGTAATTTCTACAAAGGAAAAAATACAATTACATTTGATTATAAGAATATATATAATTTATTTTAATTCTAACAATTTCTGCACATATATGACGATGGCGACCATTAGGAAACCTCCCGGAAAACTTGTTCTATGGAACAAGAGCACAACTTTATTATCTACACATTTTGAGTAATATTGCAGCATACATAATTCAAGCCAGCCAGCATGAACAATGGAAATCTTTGAGTTATATAAATATATAACAAGTCAGCACGATTATATGAGCACATAATTTGATTGATAATAACCAAACACAGAAAATATAACGCTGGTCTAGAAGACACAGTAACTTTAGTACCCAGTAAACATTTTGGAACATTTTGGAGTCACTTTGACATCATATTGGAGATGCCTATGATTTTTTGTCATGAAAAAGTTCATTTATAGTTCATTTTCTCACAATCGTTCATATGAAATGTCTGTTTTATCGGCTACAGATGACGGAACCACTCCACCTGTCGGAATACAAATGAAGATAAAGTTGATGCGAACTATAATTGAATAGTGATAGAAACGTCACAAAACAGGACACCTCACCAAATTGTTTGCTGGGTATACATATTAATGGTCAAGCATAGTTACTTACGACCATTTTGTCATCAAATTGGAATGAAGGCAATGTAGAGCTAGTTCTGTGAAATAGTATTCAAGTCTACGAATCTCTTTAAACTAATTAATGAACTAACAATGCTATGTTTCAAAGAAACAAAACCATCCCAAATATTCGCATCTCCTTTCTAATCGACGAGCGCAAGTCTTCGCTTGGCAGCTGTTTTTCAGAGGGTTTGATGTCTGACATTGAATTGTGCTCTGCAGAAAACTAGGAATCAGATAATTACGCGACGGGCACCCGTACAGAAAGATACACAACCGTTCGAACTCGAACTCGAACTCAGCCTTCAAATCCGCTCGAATTAATTATCAATACGCAGTACAATTAATAAAAGGACATGTGTTCCATCCCATCCCAGCCAACTCGGTTGACTTAGTTCCGCATCTGGCCGTCGCTGTCGTTGGCGTTGGGTTCTTATCTCTTGACTCTGCAAGCGTTTCCTTTCCATAGTTACATTGTCATTTAAATGCACGGCTTATCAAACCACCTTATCTTCTTTTAAGTTAAAGAAACAGTTAAATAAAGATCCGAGCCCTTACCCACAGCAAACCCTAAACCTGGTTGAAGTAAACAACCAAAAAACTGTAACACTTGTACAAGAACGGCGAACGGTCACCGGAGGTGTGAAAAGTCATCGTGAATAATGACGAAGAAGTATTATGCGGAGTGTTTCTATTTCCAACTGCATTCAGCACTAGTCTCAATTCATATATTTTTTCTTTTTATTTTATTTATTTAATGTCGGGTTTTTGATGCTGAGTTCTATCACCGACAACCTCCTACTGTATTCGCAGTTATTAACACTAGCCTGTGAATCAAACCCGAAGACTTAGTAGTTAGCGTCAAGCATCAATGCTCTCGTTCACAGAGTCGTCTTAATTCATAAATATTACAGATTGTTATTACAAGTTTTATAGTTTTCTCCTTGCAAATATTTACTTGCAAATGACTCAATTTTTAAAAAAATGGGTACAATATTCAGGCCTAGATTTGAGGAAAGGCAGGCTTGGCTACTGCTCCGGGGCATCCACAAGAGAGAGGCCTTCACAATAGAGATAAAAGCAATAAATTTTTAAAGGAAAATACTTAGGGGCCTCCGCTCCTTCGTTGTCCCAGAGCCTCCACACTTCTAAATTCGACCCTGACTATAGTAGCTCTAGAAGTCCAGACAACTTAATGCAAATTTGCTTTTCGCATCCTATAAGATGTTTTAGTAAACATTCAGTGTACATTTGTCACAAACTCTATTCACCTAGACCTAGTGTACATTTTTTCGTTTCACCGTATTACATTTATTATATAAAAAATACTGTTATGGATCTTGTTATAACAAAAGTAATTTGAGCAGCTTTTAAGGTTGTTATAGAAAAACAGTTTGCCACGTTATTTATTTTGTATTTTATTTAATTTCGAATATAAACTAAGAATTATAAATGTAGAATAAAGTTTCTTTAGAGTTCAATATTTAAAAAAAATATATATATAAAGGTGTGCTACTTCATAAACATACGAAAACATTCCGTTCATAAAATAGAAATAATACTAAAATAAAATACTATTAATAAAAATAACATTTGTAAACTATGGCTTAGATTTTTTTTATTTGTTAAATTTACCAATCAATTTATTAAACTTATTAAAAATCATTTTGTAATTAGTGCACAATACTAAATCTACGCTACTTAGAAATATTATGTTATGTTTTGTTTTACTCAGAGACCTGTTGAAAGATATGTTTAAAAACTAGATGTGACAAATGCAGTTGGCGATTGTTACTACTCTCTTTCTCTCTTCGGGAAGACCGAGAAGACAGGTGCATATGCACTCTGCAGGCTGTACCTATACCTGTACCTCTACCGGTGCAATCACTTAAGGCGCGTCTTATCAGGACCGTATCAAACCCCGAAACTGAAGCTCATGTACAAACGTCTAATTTATTAATTAACAACCTCCGTTCATAATTAGTCGTTATCGAGATATGAGGGAAGGGGAAATGGGAGTAAGATAGTCAACGTGTTCTAATTAAAAATTAAGATTATTATATTAATAAGGGTCTTACAAATAGACATAACTATAGTGTACGTGATATTTAATAAAGTTTCAAATTATCCAATAAAAAATATGTTCCTAGGTTTCCATAGAAAATTGATCCAGTAATAAAATAAAAACCTCACAATTGATAACTATGCAAAAGAAGCGATTCATTCCGAGCGCATTCCAGAAGAAGCAATGGGTTTGTGTCCTCATTTTTTAGTGGTGGATTTTTCAATTGTTGATTGAAATTGATGTTAATAAATGTGTATTGGCGATTCTATTTTATTAAATATCTAAATATTGACGGAGGTATAGCAATTAAAAGTTTGAGTTGTAGTTTTAACGCTAGAAATGGTGGGCCATATTTTTATGACGTGAAATGCTTTTTAACGTCAGTTATTTGTTGAGTAGGTCAGTGCTGTGGTAATGCTTTATAGCTGTTGGCAGTCAAATAATCAAGTCAAGTGAAAGAATAATAAATTTTTATTTTATTTCATCCTGCTAAAGCAGACATAATATTAAAATTTGATTGTTCCTTGAAATAGTTGTAAATAATATTTGATATTTTGATATATAAATACATATAGCAGAGATTTATGAGCTGTAAGGTTGGCAGCGATTGTGATGTCACATGCATTTGGAATGTGTACAACGTTGAATCCCTTCAATAATTAAAGAGACAAAATGACTTTTTTAATTGATAATATCTCCTAACATATAAGGAGTTATTAAAAAGTAATTGAACATTTGAGGTTCTAGTAACCCACTTTACCAATATATAGTACACTTTTATAGAAATTAAGACATAGGACACAAGCCCATTATAACATGTTCCGACTTGAAGAGAAATGCAATAAATTGTTCATAGCCAGTAAAATGGAACGAAGTAATTGATAACAAATTAAGGGAAGTGAAGCCATCAATTTCTAGACGGACTAAATAGAAGGTTGAAAGTAGTCATATGAAGACTCATGACAGGTTAGATTAGTAATCTAACTTATGTGTGCATATTTATTTAAAAGAGAATCGCATCCAATATCTGAACAATGTAACAGCTCACTAACTGTAAAATATATTATTCTTCCATGCTTCAAGTACTAATCACAAAGATAAAACATTTAATATTCCTGAAAACTATAAACAAATATTTGAAAACAAGGAAAGTCCGAAAAACCTGCCTGCCTGACTGAATTAGAATAGAGTTGGCATTTAACTGTCAGAAATTGTGCTCTTATGGAAATAACATTAAAATAGCTGTAAAAAATACAGGGGGAATACAGACAAAACTTAGTGGAGAAATAAAGAATTCAAAGTATCAGTTATAGATAGTTTAAGTATAATTCTTAAGTTTATTTTTAATTATAAGTTTATGTGAATGTAGTTGAGACAGTAAAGCCGAAAAGCGAACGACCTGCGAACTATTAGAAGATTAATTTTCTGTTTTGGTTATGATTCTATCCTATGTTAACTAAACACAGAATCATTGAGATTATTCAATATCGTTTACGTTTACATGTCGCCGACGGATTAGGAACAAAAAGCTCCACGAAAACAAGTCGAGGTCCTCCCTCCCTGTCCCTGTTCACATGAATTTAGAGACCCGTGGCACACTTCTCCAGCTCCAGCTCCAGCTCAGTATGATCCTTTTCCATTCTATAATTAGTGTCATTGTCAAACATGTAAGGGTAGTTAGACGGCTGAGGGTGTCTTCCACCGTGTGGGGATGTGCGGGGAGAGAGGCTCTTAGAAGTCAAATGGAATTGTTGTAATTATAATTGTTACCGGTATAATAGAATTTAATTTATCTTCTTTGTTGTACAACAATCCAGGCCGTAGAATAATCCTCATCTCACCCCGCACCCTTTCAGTGCAACCCCCGTTCCTCCTTGTGATCCAATGATGAATTGAAAATTAATTTGATTGTGTTGTACACCACTTGGACTTTGTGTGATTGTAGTGAAATGAATACTGTGTTAGAACGACATGCTTTGTGAACTTAGGGAGCCATGTCAATTGTCAAGCATCATAAGTTGACATGCAGGTAAAATATTCATAAGTAACGCTTATAATAAACTGAATTGGATGGTAAAGAAGCTACCTACAGTCTGCAGAACATGATGAATGCACGCTGATTGCATTGAAATGGAATCTACGACCTTATATTGATTTAAATTAGGTGGAATCTAATCCATCAAATATGTAATGTTTTGAGTTATTCTTATCAGTTAGAGAAACACTTAATGTTAACTCCGCCTCCTCCTCACAACTAAAGTTTAATTTTTTTTAAATTATACTAGCAAAGGTATGTGAAATGGGTGTTAGGGCTGGACAGATGCATGCCGGGATATATGGCAATAGAGGAGATGAAAAGGAACAAAATAAGAATCAAAGCAAAAAGGATGGCGAGATCTTAAGGAAAATAAGGGAAGATTATAGGAAGATGGAAGGAGAAACGAAAGGAGCACTTTGAAAGAAATGGAGTGGCAACAGAGAATAGGCGAAGAAGTCAGAAGCTAAGGGGAAGAGCTAAGGAGGAAGGACAGATAGATACAGCAACAGGAAACAATAGAAGAAATTGATAACAGCAAATACAATGAAAGGTACGAAAGGATTTGAGAGAGAGAGAGGTACCGGAGTACATCGGAGAAAAAGAGACCAAAAACATAAGAAGAATCAAAAATTTAAATTGAGAAATGAGAAGAAAGGCAGCAGGTACTGGTAAAATAGAAGACAAGGTGTAGTGAGGAGATAGCAAGGAGATTAAATTAGATTCATTGATAAAGTCAATAAGGTTTAAAGACTTTGTCTGCTTTCAAATATCTGCTATAGTCTTCAGGCATATTACAGTCTGTGCCAAAGACAAATTAAGTTTATGTACATATATAATCGTTAACTTATTAGGCAGCGGTGTAGTTCACTGCCAACTTAGTAGGAGGTCGTCTGTGATAGTGCTTGATCGGAAATAGGCCGAGGTTAAATAATAAATACATATATTTAACCTATATTTCAATAAAAATCGTACTTGAAAAGAAATATTCTTAATGAAATTTTTTCAGCGTGTACATTAGTGCATAGTGTAATGCTTTATTAAGCGGTGGTCTTAGCCATTGTGAGGCCCCGTGCAGCAGATCTTTGCGATGCTTCGAGCGGCAAAACTTTGCGAGGACCCGGGGCAGTAGATCTTTTGCGAGGCACTTGTTCTTTGTATAATTTATGTAAATTGTAAGTAAGTATTTTTGATGATCATTGACGAGAAATAAAATTTTATATTGGAAGATTTCTAAAAGTTAACAAGCACAAAGACGACAAATATTAATGATGATAAACTAAGGCACATGAATGTCTTAAAAGATGTCTTAAAAGATACGCAGGGATTCTAGTGGGATTTCTAAAGAGCGATGCGCGAGATTCAAATACATGTATATTAATGAATTTGTCTACTTCGGAAATTTTTTTCTTGTTGCACGAGAATGCGAGACTCCTACAAGAGCGAGACCCCGGGCGGTTGCCCTGCTTGCCACCCCCTAAGGCCGCCTCAGCCTTTATTGAAATATTTAATAGAAGCCATATCAAGTATAGACTCTTGTTTTTCTCAAAATTTAATGTTTCTCAACCTTGGTTTAAAATATTAAATGAATAGTTTTATAATTGATAAAACTACAGCCTGTTTAATGCTCCCTTCTAGAAGACATAAATGACCTTGAACAATTCTAAACACCAACAAATAAGACATAAGCACTTACGTCTGTACTTCTAAACAAGCTAAATACTTGTAGATGTAATTACCCCATAACCTTGAGAAATAATGTTGGTAAAAAGGAATCTGTTTTACAACGTGTCATTGCATCTGACACATGACTTGTTTCGTGCTACAGTACAGTTGTACCGTTTACAAAACAACCTAAACGACGAGGACGAGGGGGGTATAAAGAGGAGAAGAGAAGGGTATCATTGTCACTAAAATATGATTGTTATTATATTGTGTAAGTTAATTTTAAACATGTTTTAACAATATAAACACTCTGCAAACCCTTTAAGCGTTCAAGTTGAACGTTTATCCCCCTGCCCCCTCCATTACCTCTTCCCCATCCCGAGCTTGTTAGCTACCCCACGTCAACTGATTTTTGTATCACAAAGTAAATTGTCGTTATGAATGGTTTAGTTGAGTTTTGATTGGTGGAAACAAAAACATGTTCAAGTTGGTACTCCTGGTTTTGTTTATGTTTACGATACGCGTTACGTTGGCAACAATAACTGAGATTTGTTTTGTTTGTCGCGAAGATGAAATCGCTCGATTTGATAATTAAGGACCTTCAAGGATCCGGATCCGGTTTCGGCTGCTGTTACTGCTTTAAGGACACTTGAACGTTTTGCTAATCAAGTAGTAGTCGACAGATTTGGTGTCGGTTTATTGTAGGTGAAGTGGACGGGAGGAATTAATTGTTATGTAATTAGAAGTTACTTGAAACTCTACAAGTGAGGGGAAGAGGAGAGAAGAAGAGACGAAGTGTATAACACTGAATGCAATGTTATTAAGGTAGTTGTTTATTCAAAAGTATAGTTTCGTAAACTACGAATGTAAGATAGCAAAAGTGATATGTCTCAGTTGAATTCACGACCAAATACGATCAAGGCATGTCGCAGTATGGCATCGTATTTAAGCGACGGCGAATTCGGACGTCAATCGGCGGGGTGGATGACCGGCTACTATTATCAAAGCAAACCGACTGTGTGTGTCACAATATATACATACCCCTTACCGAACTACAGTGCTCCAAGCAACTTGTGTACTGTAGGATGTATTGTAGTTGTTTTGCACTAACATAATTTACCATGAGAGCAAACTTTTGCTTTACTGCACCAGTGCTGCGTCTGGGAGATGTTTCGTTTTGAGATTCTTCAGTGGTGATGATGTCGTCCAAAGTTATTTTCATATTGTTAACCATTTTTCATAAAGTGAGGTTATGATGTTAATTTAAAAGTGTCTGCGTTTTTATTTTTTTAAATATTCAAAAGTCGACGGAGTTATAGCTATATCAAATTAGAATTTAAATTTTGCCGCTTTTTTTACAAGAAATAAGTAATTGAGATTTCTTTCTTTGTTGGCAACTTTGTTGATATAATACTTCATGGAGTACGCTATTTAGTTGTTAGTAGTAAATGACGTATCACGCACACACACTCGTGCGTCTGTGTTGTATAAGAGATGGCATAATTTACTATATGTGACGTAACATCTATTGGAAGTTTCTGTAAATTTGGATCCCTTTAATAAAACAGGAAATCATAAGGAACATAATATTGGTACAATAGTATTTATTGACAAATATTAGAACTGTATGCCATGCAAAGATTTGTATTGTATTCAATAACTGTTATATTATGAATGTCGTCTCCCATTGCTTGGACTATGACGCAGAAGAGTTACACCTTTTTCAAAGTTCAGGTTACGTCACTGTTGAAGTGTTCTACACCATGCAGAGCAGACCAATGTACATTCCAGAGTTGTTTACGTTAAGATAAGGCTGAAGCAGCCTCAGAGTAACATCAGTCCATAATTAATTCTTCTCCATCACAAGTCTCATCTAATAGTATTTCATTCTTGAAATATTTTACCTTCCGCTATGAATTTTATTCTTCATGTCCAGTTGCGTCTTACGTGAAGGTCCTCGTACGTAGATATTATGGGCGCATTATTAGGACAAAATTTGCAAAATGAACATCGATAGCACAAATTACACAAAAACAGATGCATAACTTAGAACAAAGTTCACTCCATAGTATTTAGTTGGTGAGGGGAATTCCATTGAGAGGTACAGGGGATTACAGCTTGCACCTAGTTGGTATGCAAGACACTAAGCACTATTTAATTATAAAAAGAAGAAGAAGAATTTTAATTAGTTCAATTAAAAAAAGATAGATGGTTTATAAATTATATATATTTATCAAAAAATATATATAGGAATATAAAGTACATATAAACGGTAATCGTGGGTTACTCATCTTATTTAACTTAAGAGTCTATCGACGAGTCTTGAATGTCTGCATATTAATTTTGGTTTTCGTGTAGCAGCAAATTTCACGAAATCCTGCACTGATGGTGGTAGTGTTCCTGGATCTAAGGCAACGTTTATTAACTTTTCTTTTAAATCACTGCTATGTACTCTACATACACAAATGGAAAAATCAACATACTGTTTGACTGCATCAAAAATATCTGCAACCTGGTGATGATTTTGGGTAGCATTTCAATTATAATATTTTGTATTATTGGGATATTGAAAATTGTGTTGTCCATTTAATTATATTTCTACAATAAGTTTGTGTATTTCAACTGGACAATTTCCGGTAAGGGTCTTTAGGCATTGGCCACAATTTCTAACAACACAAATACATTTCCGTTCACAATATATGCCATTTGATATTGGCATACTTGAATTAATACATTGGCAGACTCTTTAATATTTAAGGTAGAATAAACGAAATCCTTTTCTATATGGCATTGACTAAGTTCTGGAGTACAGTATCCTTCGCCCTACTTGATTAGGTTTTTCATACTGATAACAAAACCTACTCATCTTCACAATTTGTATTTATTCTATACTATAAAATATTGTTGACAATTAAGGTCTTGAAAGCATTTGCGAAATCGTTTGATGTTGGTCTTGTATGCAAACTCTCATATGACCTGATAGCGGAAAAATTCATTTCATTTCATCATTGCACTTCTTTATCAGACAATTTATAATCCTTGCAGTAGAACACATGCCGTGTTGTTCACATGTTCAGCCACAATTTATAAAATTATGCATTTCTAAAACCAAAACATTTATATAGATAAATTACTATAATATTTATGGAACATATATAAAATAATATTTAAAACACTTACCCTGTTTACTAATCAATTAATTTTGCGAAATATTCTCATGCTTAATCCAAAATGCAGAATAAAGTAAAACATATCGATATTACATTTATAAATATATATTTGAATTAAATGATAGCACATATCATAAAACATTAAACAAATAAATTAATATATTTGTAGGTTAGTGTAAACAAACTAATGTCAAAAATTCAAGTTTTCAAATAGAGAGGTCCTTCGCAATACTTTGACAAGTAATAGAACGAGATAGATTGCTTATCTCTTACCCCGGGTAATGGATTCATACATTCAAAATAAATTTGTTCAAAGTGAATCGTCTATTTAATATGTGGTTTGTGATCGATAGTATACATAAATTTCTTTTTTGGGAACTCCGCCCATCTATTATTAATAGAGATGTAGGAATTACTAAAATTTCCACCACAAAAATTATTTCGGCTAGCGATATAAGTGTTATATCAAATCTGCTTCGGACATCACCTCCGATTGTTAAAACCAATTATTAATTTACCCTACTTTATCTAATTAGTTTTAACGGTTACTTAGACAAAAGTTTAACTATTCTTAAATAATTTTTAAATTTATGCAATAACGCTTAATAGTATAAAGATATGTTTATATGTACATTACTTTAATAATTTTTACATTGTGTCATCCCAGTCGGGTCCTTATTGGATCCCGATGAGGTTAAACTGACATTACTCTATTAATTTTTACGTTTCTGCTAAAAATAATAAAAATAGCGTTCCAGAGTTTAGTTATATTTGGGTAACAAATTTTCTTGGAAAGACGCCGCAGCCTGCAAGAGAAATGAATTTTGATCTTCTCATACTGTTCTCATCTATCGGAATGACATTTACATTTCCACTGCGTGCCACTGACACATACCATTCTCACAAATTAATAAATTATTATTCATATTGTCTGCATAACACACAAGATGAATTGGTTTTATTTCTTTATACATATTTATTATTTCATTGTTAAAAATATTATAAAATTTATATTAATATAATTGCAGTATACGTTCAGGCGTTAAATTCAATTTTCGGTTCGGAATTAAATCAGAGAGTATGTTTTAATTGTAATAATAAATTATCCTCTTCCTTCCTTTCCTCCAAAACTGACTTACAATTTCTTAAAACGGTATTGAATGCTCCATTTAATGACCTGGAGATCGCTCTCTTTAATGTTAGATATCAATTATCCAGCTCATTAGTAAGATATCTTAATTTTGAGGTAACCAAGAGCGGCATTTAACAATTCTATCGAAAATGTCTCAATAATAAACTAGACTATTGATATCTGCATTATACTATTACTTACGAGATTTTAGTGCGACTTTTCATACTTGACAGAATTTAACGATGTTAATTAATTGAAATATCGGGTAATTTGGTAATAATATAAAAATATTAAATTTCTGGCATGTTGCCTTCTTTAGCTACATCCTATAAACACTTAACAAATAACACTATCACTTTAAATAACACAATTTCACTGAAAACGTAGTATTACATCATATACTCCTAGTACGAATGATTACTATTTGGAAACTACCCTAAGTACATATAATCACGTTTCGAAAACGCTTTCAACACATAATTTGCATCGTACATAGTTTTAAAACACAATATTTGTTGAGTGTTTGTTTGCACTGTTTATTGCAGCAATTTTTTTTTTCTTCTAACATTACATGAATATTAAAACGAAGACATGACATTCATACAGACATGATGTAGCGTTTGAATTTAGCGGTCGTCCAAATTTTGGGTTAGAAATTGTTACTGCTTGGTACTGGGAATTTGAAGAATGTTGCCTGGATGTCGTTGTTCCAGAGTTACGTTTGTCCTAGTTTCTTTCTTCTCTTTTCAAGGGCCTCAAATGCCCAGCCTTGTTGATCTACTTTACAATATGGATAACCTGTATTGTCATAATTGTCGTTTTGCGGATCGGTGTATGCTGTATCCTCGTCTTCTTTTACTGGCATAGCTATACATCTACACCAGCAAGGATATCTTGTTGGTGGGTTTTCTAAATTCTTCGTTCCTCTCTGTGGTACTGGTTTCGGTGGGCAACAGAGCTGATCAATCGTCACACCACAAGACCAGTCCTCGCCTGGTTTGTGTGTATCGTCATCTGCAAACAAAAACAATAATTAACTTCAACACAAAGAAACAGAACAATGAACTAAACCGACCAATTAGTGACGCATTACAGCTACATAGGGCCCTAACAAATTTAAGTCACCCTCCTCCCCCTCCCCAACCCCTCACATTCAAATTACGATATTTCTACAACAGAACTGGGTTTACACCAGAGTAGTAAAACGACACAACGTCGGACAATAGTAATACTTGACGTCAAATTTCGACGTCTTCCGATAACAAATCCCTTTTTAAATAAGTTACTTATCACTGGAAATATAAAATTACCATTTGCATCAAACGTCTTTATAAATTTGTAAAACATATTTTAGAACCACGTATTAAAAAAAATTTAGATCCAGGAATAATTTGTAATAATTTTAATAACAAAATGAGCAAAATAACCGATTCTTAATTTAAAGACTCATTTGTTTACTAAATATGTAATAAAATTAAGAGCATTAAGAGACCATTTAAAGTATTAAATATTAATTTCAAGTATGACGTTAAAGCCATTGATCCTCCTTTAAGACTATTTTATGTTCCTTTCATATTCTTCGTCATTTTCTTCCAATTTGCAGCACCCTTGTTCGTCAGATCTTCCTCCACGTGGTCTATCCATCTTTCCGTGAGCCTTTCTCTCACTCCTTCAAAAGTTTCTTAGCCGTTCTGCTTCGGTACATTCCTTCTCATGTTCTACCCATTGAAGTATTTTCCTTTTAAAAAACGTCTATTTCTCGATATCTGCCATGTAAGTCTTATTCTCCACTGTAGATTCTCACATACAGCAACATAAATTTGAACTTTTTACGTGAAATATTACTTTGCTTTCATTTGAGTAAAATGTAACATGCATTTAACGTAATATCCATGTTTTACGTTTACTAAAAACGTAGGAAGCATTGCAACAGTTAACATTGACACAATTTCTATCTATTTAGTTCTTAGTAAGTAGTTAAGTCGCATTAACGCCATAATTTCTATATCTTCGGGTTCTATTCTTGAGCCACTGCTGTATAATATGTATAAATCATAAAGTTATGCATCATTACGCGACCTGTGCGACATATTCCACCATCCTGTTAAAACTACAAATGTTGAAGACCTTGTTATACAATTTCACACGTTAAGGAATGTCCAAACGTTGCACGAGATCGTCCAGCATTGACATGGGAGTATTGCTTTCAGTCTAAATTGCACAACAAACATTCAGACAAATTAAAACCGGAAGTCTTCCTCTAAACATTCGCATAGGCCGACGTAGAAGTTCTGTTGTCATTCTTCGATCCATCTCGCATTGCACGACAACATTCTACAATGTAAAACAATTTATTTTGATGTCCTACCTATTTTCTTATTACCACCTTCAATATACACCCCTTCTCTATCCCTACAACGCTCCTTGTGAATCTCCCAGTGTTCACAACAGTGCTGGAAGGCTTCTCCTGTCAGTTCCTTCAGAACGCATGCCGCTTTCTCTTTCACAGCTCTAACGAACTCAAAATTTGTTCCTTTTAATGCAAATTTGACTTTAGGGAATAGATAAAATCAAATGGTGTCAGGATAGGGGAATAAGGCGGATGGTGTAACACTATGACATTATTTTCGGCAACATTTTCGCACACACTTTTTGCATGTTAAAATAGTTATGTAAAATTTGCCGTACGGTTCAGCAATCGCACGAGCACTTATCCGAAGGTTAGATCGTGGGACGCTTTTGATGTGGAAGAGCAACCAGTGCGTGAATCATCGTGAACGTCTTCTCAGCCATCTTGAACTTCTCAGCTATCATAACATTTTAACAATTTAAAAACACGTGCACGCGATAAACATTCATTGCCATACACTTCTTGCAATACCGAATTGATTACAGAAGCGAGAGGCATTGCATTCGAAAGAGAAGGCTTCACGATAAAGAGCAGTCGGTCGTTGGTATACACACTTCTTCTGTAACAGATTCTGTAATAATTTTACGTCATATGGTGCAATCCAAAATAATTTCGGATTTCCATGGACCATATTGGCAATCTATTTCTTAACATGTTTCGTTAGCTAAGACACCTTGTTGAAGTGTCCAACTGTTATCTGAAATTTACGGAGGTCTAATCATAACTGACAGCAAACGCTATAGAGAAAAATTGCAGCAAAACATGGACGATTTCACATGAAACATGTGCTGCATAAACGGGGATTATTCAAGGATTGTTTCATTCCTCCATATGTCTGAAGAGTCTCATCTAATTCAATCAAGTAACGGCTCTTCTTTGAAATTCTGGAGCATAAAAGATAAATATATCTTCAAATTATTCACCATGAAGATATCCTATTTAGGAATAACCCAGCAGCCATCTTTTCCAATTGTTGGAGAACCTAATCTAATTCTTGTTTTACTTATCAGTGTAAATTATTCTCTTCTTACCGAGATGTCTTTTTATGTTCTTGTCTTTGTCGAAGAATGAATCTTTTCATGTTCGTTCCGTTAGCTTCTTGTTTTTCTTACAAATTTTGTCACGTCGTTCTTCAAACAAATGCAACTTCTTTCATCAATAGAATTAATTGTCTGTAGTCATTAAAGCATCTATGCCAGTTCTATTTTAAAGATTATTTCTGCAGCAACCTAACTCTTCCTAAACGTCTTTAACCTTTTCTTCTGATGTCTTACAGATACACTTGCTATCTATCCTCTTCAATTCCCAGGCTGCGTAGCTTGTTTCTTGTGGACCCATGTCCTGTAATTGTACACAGTTTTTGTAACGATCACCAGGCTTTTGTCCTCCTAATTCTCTTGATTGATCCGTCTTTGTGTTTCTTAATTAGAAAGAACATCTGCTTTTCCTGCTTTCTTTTCTTTTTGGATTATCAATGAACTTTTGTACCAGCAATTTATTCACGATGTGTATTTGTGGTTTTAATCCACTTCAAAATATTTCTTCTGAATTTATCTTATAATTCGTATTTTGTAATTTACTTTTCATTTATTTTTCAATATACGAAGGTCATAAGAATAGCTACGATGTCCTAATGTCCTTGACTCACTAAGGACAGTAGTTGTTTTTCAAGCATTCCAAGAAGTCACGATGACTATGCCTTCCCTCCAAAGAAAAAGAAGGTCACCTAGGTGGGCTAGATCTGCAGAGCATGGTGCGTGGTCAAATAGATCGAACGTCAATGGATGAAGTCTGAGGACATGGAAACTTCTGCCCATTCAGTAGCAATACGTAGCACTCTTTAAAAGTAGTTTATTCTTCGCTGACCCTGTTTTACTGTGTCCTTATTACAATTGAACAATTTTACAACTAAGTTTTATACGGTGAAATACGTCGATACAAAAATCCTGTTAAATACGCTTATCCATCCTTCAAAATGACTTTGCAGGGTCGGTCGATTTATGAACTAATTTTTTGTCGAATAGGATTGGAATTCCACAATCTACCTTCATCTGAGGGAAGAGTATAGAGAAATTCTCCTCTTCCAACATCATTTTGGTTTTGATATTCTTTCGTCTCTTTAATATTTCTACTACTGACATCATGTTGCTTTTCTCCATGTTGTCCAATAAGCCTGAACTTCAGATCTTCCTCTTTTAGTACGAGATTGCTTTTGCCATGATGAGTTGATATATCCATGTGAAATAGACGACGATGGTAGTCCTTTGACGCTAACCATTATTTTGTTTCTTATTTCATCTTCAACTTGTTCTCCTTCTCATCAATGACTTATCCAAATGCTGAAGCTGTTGCAGCCTACTTTTGACTCATCACATTTCCAACTATGGCTAGTTGTCCTCATGAATTCCCATTTTAGGAGTTTAGTTCTTTCTGGGGGTCACTTTATGCTATAATATTCCATCAAAGTATTGCTCCACCTTCTATTTCGATTTTATTTGTCTTCCAGATGCGCTAATTTCATTATGTTGGGAGTCGCTGTTCTTTTCATCTCACAAATCCACGCAATCCTTAATTTACTTCGTCACGAAATCACAAAACATACCACATAACTAAAACTAAACATACATTTATATAACATAATTCTATTTCCGCCGTATTCAATTCCTTTACTTCCGATTTCTATGTCCTATTTATTTTCGTTCTTTGCCTCTTAACCTATAGATTTTTACAATTTATTGAATTCTTTATTGTTACAATTCTAAATAAGCGCACAACGAATTCTTAAAATACATCATCTAATTTTGCACCTTCTGAAATAAAGTTCCTGCAAAGGAACAAATAAGAATTCAAGTGACAGTTCAAATTTCGGTTCAGTTCCTAAAATGTTTTTTTAATAACACATTTTTTCGCAAAGATTTAAATAAATACAACAGAAAACACCATATATTATGTTCACATATTTAAATCATAAATAGCAATTTTAAAAACCAGAAACAATTTGGATACCTTAAAAATAAAATAAACGAAATATAAGAGTATCTTGGAGGTCATAATTTGCTGTCTATCTGTTGATTCTGGGGCTATTTTATATTTCTGAAAACCTGAATTAATTTAAGGGGTAATTTAATTAGGTATGTTGTAGAACACCCTGAACGGGATTTTAACGGGGTAGCATTTGAAATATTCTTAAATCTTAGCTAAAAATAAGATGTATTAAACAGCACTCACTCTCTCTTTGTTTCTTTGTCAACTTTGTCGATTGGCTTAAGTCATGGACATTATGGCTATTCTTATGGTCGTTATGTTTACGGTCGCTATGCTTATGCTCGCTATGTTCATGGTCGCTATGTTTGTTGTCGCTATGTTTGTGGTCGCTATGTTTGTGGTCGCTATGTTTGTGGTCGCTATGTTTGTGGTCGCTATGTTCCGGATGCCCACGGTGAAGTTTCGAGGTTCCCGTAGAATATTCTTTAGGTTCCATTTAAAAAATAAAATAAAAATAAAAATAAGGCAATTAAAACATGGTCTATTTAATAAATGGCGAATTATTTCAACAACAGTGTACAATAATATTTACCATAGTTGTTGTTTAATTCGAGTGAATTTCCATTGTTGCTTATAGATTGAGTCCGTTCGGTTTTCCGGGGTACTTCATTGCCGGGGTATGGGTATGTGTCGTTTCCTGTAACTGCAAAAAAAAAAAAAAAGAAAACATCAATTAAACGAGAAATTGGAGCTGATTCATTTTGTAGAGAGATACCATTAAAATACTTACAGTTTACCAGTGATCCGTTTAATAGATTGGGTTGCCTAGTCAATTTCATTTGTGATTCAGTAATTGTAATTAATATGAAGAAGGCGACTGCCTCTATAAGCAGCAGTCTTGCCTCTTGTAAAAACATTTTCTTCTTCAAGAATAAAATAGTTTTAAAAAATATTTTATAAAAAAAATGATTATTAAAAAATAGACTGTGTACCTTACTGGCAAAGGTACAATATGATTTTGTTTTAGTTTGTTTTAGTTAGTTAAAAATCAAAGGTTACTTGATTACGTGGTGTGAAAAGTTTTCCAACAATGAAATATAATAATTTAGGGTAATTTGATTGGTCACACTGCTGGCCACACAATTGTATATGTGTATGCAACAAAGTACCGTCATACTTCTTTTTTTTTATAAAACTTACCATAGAAAAGTAGGCTTTTCAGTCAATTTTTGTCTACAAAATTTAACAGGACAAAAATCTTAAACACTACAGTGACCGGCAACAACGACTATAGCTACGGTTTAAAGTTTTAAGCTTGGCACCGGAGCAACGAAGATTGTACAATATTTTTTTGTAAAAATAAAGAATAATAAAACTTAAATTTTCAAGCGATCTACTAGTAGTCGTATATTTTCCAACTCTTAGGGATACATGCAACTTCGTATAGAACGGTTGCGGTAACATCCTTATGTCGGGTTTTGTAACCATAAGGGTCTGTCGTACACTTGTAGCATATATATACATAGAGACAGAAAGCTGGATCTGAAAGTGTGTCCAAAATGTGTGCGAGAGAGAAAGGTATATGTTCCTATTTCTTCTCTATGCGCTTGAGTCGAAAGTGGCAGTTGTTAAGTCAAAGCTGTCTAGATATACGTGACAGTTGTTAAGTATGACATTATATTGATGTAGAATAATGTAGATATGTATAAATATAAATAAGCTATTTATAAACTAGAGTTTACTCCCGTCGCAAGCGACGACTGTCCTTTGTATGTGAATTGAATTTTATTACCAAATTTTAATTCGATTTTTTAATTGAAATATTTAACTCAATTCAGAAATGGAATTAAAATTTTAAATAAAATTCAATCCACACACAAAAGACCCACACTTTATATATAGCTTATTTATATTTATACTACACACACCCCAAAATAAATGTCTTTTTATTTAATTTGGTAGATTCGGAGCCGGAGTCGGAGCAGGAGTCGGATGAATAAAATTCTCTGGAGTCGGAGACGAATGTTTGGATACCCACTTCACACTGGTCATAAATCCGTTTTAAATATAAGAACAATTTTTAAAACAAAATGCAAAAACTTTGCAGAAAATAAATAAGAATGGATAATAATTTGATATTTTCTTAGTATTGCTATATATTCATCATTATGTGAATCTTTTTCACATATGAATTGTACGACATAATTTTATTTTTCCATTTTATTACGCGTCATTTTTATATTTCAGTCAATTATGTCGATGTGAAGTTCACTGTAGATTGGTTCGTGTGTAGAAGCTTTAAGATGGCTAAGGGCGTCCGCACATGGGTCGACTGGATGCAAACGTGAGTCCGAATCTGTCCGAACCATATGAGAATGCAACTATGTTGTTAGTGAAAGAACGCATGTGTATACGAGTGAGAGAACGCACAAGCACGAATAAAACTAAACTAATTTCAAACTGGTTTTAACCACGTTTTGAGCGACTATATTTCTAGGTCACGAGCACTTAAGTTACATACTTTTAATGGTGACATCATGAGCAGAGATGTGCACAAATACTATTAAAAAGTATTTAAATACATACATACATCGTTCGCTCGATTTTCGTTTTCGGCTAGTTTGCAATCAGTCGACCCGAGTGCAGATGGCCTAAGTGTCAGATTCATTACGTTCAGGTATTCATAGTAACATGAAAGGATTGTTTTTTGTCCACAATTTATTTCTGTGGTACGAAAATTGTATAATTCTTTGCACGTGTCTAGTATCTAGATATACCTCATGTGTGGCATATGCGAATTAATCACGATTGGAAGTGAGTAATTCAAAGGTACAGTGAAAATTGAGCCACCACCACTCCCAATTCATTTGAGACCATTCATAATTAAACAAGTTGAAAGTATATTATTTATGACTTCAAATAATACGAAAATAAATTAACGCATTGGACTTCTGGACATCACAATGAGAATAAAGTTATTGAGCCACCTGTTCCCCTCTTCCCCGTCCCGCGCCACGAAATGACAGATGGATTAATATTATTTCGTGACTTTTTAAATTAGTGTTGTTTAAGCTTATAGAAGTAATTCCTCGAGTAATTTGTTAAAGTAAATATAATAATTATCGATATCACGACATTCCCTTGAGAATGAGATGTGGTGCTGAGGTCTAACGGGTACGGGGAGCGTTAAAAGGTCCAGGCAAAGTGTGTATGTCATGAAACAGGACGCAGTTCAAAGCGTGGACACTGTTTGCGTCGGTGTTGGAGTGGGTGGGACATTATTTATGTTATCAAAAAAAAGAACAGAAATGAAACGTATACACATAGCCAGTAAGACAATTAGTCAAAAATATGAAACAGTTAATGAGCTAAAAGCCCACGTGGTCTGGTGGTGATGTTAAGGCACGATCTTGCTTCGAACTACTCGAGTAGTTCAATAGTAAAAGCACTACTTTGATCAAATTTAAATATGATGTTGATAATATAATAATAGTTTAATATGATTTTAAAAAATCGGGCTTTTGAACTCATTTTTATAATTTTCGGTTGAAATAATTTTTATCATCATATATTATAATGTCCGAGGTGTATGTTTGTTTTCTTATATGTTTATATTCTTATATTCTTATATGTTTACGCGATTCGTATGGTAGCTCGAAAACGGCTCCAGGGAAGTTTTTAAAAATTTCCTATTTCGTAGAGAAAAAAATTCTAAGACTTTTGGCGTCCCCGAATTTTTCCCTGAATTTCCTGGAAACCCGTAATTTTGGAAAAACTGGAAAAAAAGTGATCCCTTTTTTGCTGTATTACTTTTAATTCGTATAAGATAGAAAGTTGAAATTTTGCATGTGTATTAAGGTATTCAATGCTGACATTTTTCAAAAATTAGAAATTCAAAAAGTGAAAAAGGGGGGGTTGAAGAAATTCGGGGGCCCGGTAGGGAACTTTGGAGAAAGTTCATATTCTGGATTCTAGAATAATTAAGTATATTATTAATAAAAAAAAATTCAAAATTCCAAAATTTTATTTGGGGGCACGGGGGCAGTATTTGCCGAGAGTAAAAATTGTGCCAGAAAGTTGAAATTTTGTATATAGGCTAATCTTGGTAACTTATTTACGAATCGAAAAAAAAAATCCCAAATTTTGAAAAAAAGTTGGTCAAATAACGCATAAATTGAAAATATTTTTTATTTTGTTAAAAAAAATTATTTTTTTTAGTCAATTTATATGTCATGTATATGTGCGCGAGTTTATTTATTATTTCAATTTAAAAATAGAACAGTTAAATATGAAATGTAATTACGAATTATTTTATTGGTTTCAAATCATACACGCCAAGAAGACTTCGCTTTGCGACGGGGGTAAACGTTACTGGAATTTAAATTTTTACATGAAGTTCAAGCCACACACAAAAGACAAACGTCGCTTGCGACGGGGGTAAAAGCTAGTTAATATATATATTGACGTTTTTATTTTTTTAAATATCCTAGTAATCCGGTCAAAATAAACAATAAAATATTGGTAAATTAGTTATAATTCGAAAAGAGCTGAAAGTATACACCTTGAGGACATTATTATAAATAAAATACTAAAAGTCCTCACCGATCGCACATCTGCATTAAAAGTTATTCAAGGTCAATAAAAATGGTTTTTCCAATTTTTACGGTAAACGGTAGGTTTTATCATAAAAATAGATCAGACCAAAGTTGTAGATCATGAAATTATCTACAAAAATTGTTCTTATACTTTTTTTCTAAGAATCTCCATTCCTGAGGTATTGCGATTCAAATTCACAGAAAACAATAATATGTACGCTGAACCGCCTTTATAGTATACACGCCATCGGATGTTTAATATGAGTAAAAATATTGGTTTGTGTAACTTGTAAATACAAATTATACGATTGTGAGAATATACACATTGTTAAGGAAAATGTGGACATTTCAAAGTGTTCCGAAATTACACAGTTATGCAATGTGATTTGCATTGACTCTTTAAAGTACAAGTTAAAATATTTTAAGTAAAGCACCAATAAACTTAACACATGTTAAGATTTTCACATAATACAAGAATTATGAGATAATTTTACTTCCACGTGCTCAAGGATCTCTAAGATAACACCACAACAGTGTTATCTTGCTTCAGTAATAGTCAATTTCTATCGCATATTATTGGCATTACCACAAATTAGATTCAATAACAAACGAAATCAAATTGATATAGCTATTTCTCCGTCAATATTATAACCCGTTCAAAATAAACATTTCAATTAGCTATATTTCGCATAGAGCTGAAAGTTGGTACAGACCTTGGGTACACTATTACAAATAAAATACTAAAAGTCCTCACAACGTATCATACACATACTCGTATGCGTCTCTGTTGTATAAGAGAGATGGCACATCTGTGCACTTGACGTAGTTAGCATTGGAATTTCATATAACCCTTTAATAATTAAATAGTCAAGATGCCTTTTAAGTGCGTCGACTATTGATAGTTATTAGCACTTAAACTAATATATATTACATTTTTCAACATTTTATAAGACATAATCTATACAATTTATAATTTTCTATTTCTCATCTTCTTTCACCATTCCATTTCAAATTCTACAATCGTTGCTTCTCTAATAACTTCCTTATCTATCTTTCAATATCGTCATCTGTTTCTATGTCAACTATAACTATTATCACGACCTGATACAGCGCCTCCACTATGATGAACCATTGCATTGCATTCCCTGATTCTTTCTTCTATTTGCAATGTTCTTCATTACTGGGTATCACTTTTCCACATGTCTTCCAATTGTATACTGCTAATGAGGTTCTCCTAGTACACAACTTCTATTCTTTCAACTATAATCCATTTCTTCTTATAAAGCTGATTTTAATTTCCTTTTTATTTCTCTGTCTTTTCTTTATCGATTATGGTTGCACAAAACCAATTAAATCTGATTGTAACCAAACCCAGATAATATAACTATGGCCCGAAGATCAAACCCGGAGACATAGTAGTCAGAGTCAAGCATCAATGCTCTAGCCTACTATGTCGTCTAAATGCCTTTTTTTAATTGTTAAATCTCCTAAAATATAAAGAGTTAATAACAAATAATTGGACATTTGGGGTTCTGGTAACCCACTTTATCAATATATTCCAACTTTATTAATATTGTCGACAAATCTAAATGCGGGCCTGCATCTAATACAACTTATTATTATGAGTAATTACATTTTGTGTTAAATAGAGTATTAACAGTGTAACATGCTTTGCAAACATGTCACTTTGATTTCTGTATCCTTTTCAAGATATGAATTATATTAATTAGAAAAAAAAACAATTTCTCTAAATGCTCTAAGCTAAAACCTGTGTATCTGCGGCTCAGAGATACATAATTTATGACAATCTAACAACTTAAATGTGATCCGATGAACGGAATGTTCTGCTACATGCTGGATGCTGGATGTTGGATGCTGTAAAGCTGACATCATAATTATATGGTGAGAGTGGATGTATTATTAAGATGAAATAAATTTTCCGCTTTCAAAAGAATTATTTCTTGCGGTTGATATTAGTAAAATCAGCTTAAAAGTAGGAAGGACAGAAATGAGATCTCTCAGAGCCCGGAATGTCTGCCAGAGATACAGGCACAGACACACTAAATGCATACCTGGAATAATTCCAGGATATTTGACGAAGACCACAGATATATCAGTTATAATTAAAATTAAATATATACATATATATATTTATGATAAGGTATTATATTAAATGTTTAAACATTTGACTTGTCGACTTGATCCGATTGTTTTTGAACAGCTATAATTATACATTTTTTAAATCATTTTTAATCTTTGAATAATATTATGTAGAATATAGACCACAGTTAAAATTCTAATGAGATTTAATAAAGGTTGCTTGTAAACTCTTAATAGTGACGTAATAAGCCTATTTCCGATGATAAGTGTGCTTCTCTTACACTGGAGCAGATAGTGTGCGATTTTTTAATTTGTGGAGAAGAAATGTCATGACAAAGTCTATGTTTATAAACTGTGGTCTATTTTATTTATTTTGTATTGTTTAATATTTATTTGTATTTTCTTGCTTATTTGTGCAAGCCTTATGAACGAACCAACAGCTATGTAGAATATTGCTATCTCTGCCATTATATTTGCATTTCACTCTTTCCTTCTATGAGAAAAGGTTATCTATTGGCATACACTCACTTTGCAGTCGAAAACCTGTTCAACAGCCAAGCCATAAGGACGAATTAACTCATCTACTTTATAGGAGAAAATACACAATAGCTAATACAACGAAAGTTACACGAGGATTTGGGAGAGAGAAACATAAGAAGAATCGCAAGATTTAGATAAGGAAACGAAGAGAAAGGAAACAGATTCTGGGCGGGATGCAGATAGAAACGCTGGAGCACATTAAGTTTGCATGTGAGAAATAGGTAAAAAGTGAAAAGAATATTGGTAGTTATTGAAGGGAAGCAGTGAAGGAAAGAGGTGGAAGGCGGAGATAGAGGAACGGAACGGGGAGAGAGAAGGAATGGCAGAGTAGAAACTAGAGCGAGAGCAGGAAGAGGGAAGCAGAAGTGGTTTTAATTTTTCTGTTTTTATTTTTCTTTTTTCTTTTGGAAGGAGTGAAAATGATTAGATGTAAGACCATGAATTAAGACCGAAGACACATCAAGCATCAGTGCTGCCAACCACTGAGCACATAAATCTATGAATATTATATTTATATAACAATTTATTTATTTAACGATTTAATGAGTGTTGTGGGTAATTTAGAACGGCTTGGCTCAGCAGATCTTTGACAGATCTTTGTGACGACAATCATCAGTGCAGCGGCATTGCAGAGCAGTTTCAACTCTAATGGCCAGGCTTGCATCGTGATCAAACCAGCAGCAGCAGCACACTCGCGGTAGCTACTCCATTATAAATAACCTAACGTCAGCTAACGATTAGACTCCAGCTCCAGGTATATCATTATCTAACCATCCCGACCATCCAGCAAACCGATCAAGCATCGAACTCGTAATGTCAGTCTTTATTTAATCCTCCCCCCTTCTTCTTTATTCCTTCCTACCCCATTTGTTATCTCTACATCTGGTGCTCGAGTCAATTTTTACCTGACCAAAACGTTTTAACACTTTCATCTATTTTTGAGGTTATAATTCTATGGTATTAAATCAAACCCAGAATTATAACCTATAATTTGTGAACTTCTTAAATATTATTCGTTTACTTTGTATAGTGCTTCGGGCAGGCTCAACGAGGAATGGAGCACTACCTCACTACCTGTCAAAGACGCATAGAATTCAGGGAAAATAAGAACACCAACTATAGTAACTAGAACACCAAGTATCGTCAGGTGCAGTTTCTGCCTACAACTCGACTGGTCAAATGATAAATGCAATTATACAATATTTTTACGTTTATTTTTGATTAAATTTTTTACAGTTTGAACAAATCTCTTGTCTTTTGAAAAGTTCTGTCCGATCGTGACGCAACATTTACTTACAAAACAAATTTCACTACTCTCATTATATCTTATGTATTATTATTTTGTCAACGTTTTTGCTGTTAGGCATTTCACTCTACTATATTAAAAATATTTCTTTAGTTTGGTTCTTATTAAGTCCAAATGATTATCTACATAAGTATAAACTTAGTAGCCAACGCCATAAGGACTGTCAACAAGGTAAGAGGTCATCGGTGATAAGACTTTACGTCGGTAATAGGCCGATTTCAAATAAATTAAATTTAAGAAAAAGGAACTATTCCAAATTCACAACAAAATGTATTCTTCCTCTCGTGCACCTATCCCTTCTTGTTCCTTACTCCTCCTTATTCGCTCCCGCGCCTCTTTCAACTTTATTTTTCTCTGAACTTTCATATTATTTTCATAAGAAGATTCATATTATAGTACTAATAACGAATCCTTATGTTTGTGGAACAAGGCGCGTTCACATCACATCTAAGAAACTTTTTGCTGAATTCTTTTGAGCTGTACTTCTTCTGTGTGTTGTAATTTTTAGGTGTAACATAAATAGCTGCGTAACATATCTTCGACTTTTTCGAACCAAGTAACTTGACATTTGCGGACATTGTCGACACAGTTCTGTCAACTAAAATATCAACTGTGTTGGCCGTTATTCCTCACAATTATAGAGTCCATGAGTACACAGTGACCATATACACTGTTCTACTGACAAACGAGCTTTGTACCAAGTAAAGAAATATAATTTCTTTACATATATAACTAATTTCTATTTCTTAGGTTACTGCTTGATTAAAATATATAATTTATTTTTTTATTAATACTTCACGGGCTCCTTTGGACCACGGTCCTCTTTTCGCCCTACTTTCTTTATTTTTTTTACATTTTAACTATTTACATTTCATTATTATTATTACTACCTAAACTTTTAACCCCGCTTCATGTCATATCCTGTCTATCACTAAGCACACTGTCCACCTCGGATATTTTAGTATTTCCTCCATACTCGTAGGCAACTCCACTCCACTTTTCATTGGAAGATCAAATGTTCTGGATTTGCTACCCCTGCTCCACAATTGCACATATCTTCTTCTACTAAGTGATTTCTTTTTAGATGTGCCAATTCCCCTGTATGGTCTACCCTCAGTCTCGATATAAGTGATAACACTCTTTTTGGACATTGGGCTTTCCACCACCAACGACGTCCGCACACCGAGGACTGTAAACTGAAATTTTTTCTTCCTTTCTCTGAATTATTCCACATACCCTGCCACTTCTCTTTCACTTCATTTTTGCTCTTTGCCAATAAGTCCACTTCTTATTGAATTTCTCCACTTGCTACTGTTCTAGCTGCTTGTTGTGCGGCGTCGTTTGGATTAAAATATATATTTAATATAATTATTTTTACTTTATTTATAAAACTTATAATTCCAATGTTAGTATGCTAAAATAGTAAGTACTTTCTTGAATATTTATTTGAGTGCATAAAGTTTTAAAAGTTATTAGCACATAAAACAATATATATGTCTATAAACATTAACAACTTACAATAAGGTTTCTAAGACTTTTCCTGCTTTCAAATATCTGCCTATAGAAATAGTATTTTTTACTTTTAATTTATGATTCGATTTGAATCTTTAAACTTAAAAACGATATCTTGCAAAGAGGGTTTATTATAATCTATGGTCGGAATGACAGATTTACATTGTGATCTACTTCAAACTGAGTTAAAAAAGGGATGTGTTCAATTTCTTCCTAGGTACCGTAAAACCAGTGTAGATAGCACGGTCGCGTTCCGATTCTGTTATTTCAGTCTATATTTGTTATGGCTCGTATAGACAGGTGCGACATAAACATACGACATTTAACATTTATATATTTTCATTCATAAGTTGATATTATTGAGACATGAGTGTACTAAATGTGTTGTACTTTTAACGCACAGATTAGTAACATGTAACGTGCGACACTAATTCCTTTTTATCTAATTTTATAATAACTTACCATTATGCACAGATATAAATTAGATGAAAGTGACTGGATGTGGAGTTGGACCTTATAGAGATCTATAGACTGGCTAGGGCGTATCTGCGATCTGTCGGCGGTATCCAAGTTCTCGAACGGCAAATGTCGCTCAGTTCCTTTCAATAGCTTAGTGTAGTTAAACTACACTATAGAATTACATATAAATTGATTAGTTACTTTAGTTAATAAGAATACTAGTTACAACACTAGGTAAATGTAACTCGCGGTTTAAGTTATAAATAATAATATGTGTAGTTATTATTATATGTATATGCACCAAAAGGTTAAGCGTGCTGTAGGTTTGAGTGTTGAAGTGATAAGGACGAATTAGGACCAAATACGTAGTGTCCAACTCTAGAGAAGTGACTCGTATAAATAAAGGATGTTTACATAAGAAATATTGTCGTTTGCCTACAGAGAGCCGTGTATATGAAACAACTTGGTATAAAATATAAATGAATTGAGACAAAGAAATCTTAATTCTAACATTAATTAAAAATAAAAGCAAGATATTGATATACAAATATGAATATTGGATGCATTTATTAGCAGTGACGATGCATTAAGTGAAATTGAACCCGTTGTTCAACTGTGTATAAAAAGAAACTTCTTCAAAGTTTACATTCTTTTAAATTTGATACAATTAATGGTGTAAAAAAAGTGTTATGCTTAGTGTGTGAAAAATTTGTAAAGAAGTGTTCTTACTAGTAGTATTTAAAGAATTTAAAAATATCCAGTAATTCCTTTTTGAGCAAAAGGTGACATTTAACGCCTACAGATGATCTACAACGACGAGAACGAGACTAAAACGATACCTATTTTTTTCTAAACAAACGAGAACGCGGCGAGATTTTAGAAACTCTCGCCTTATCTCGTCTCGTGTAAAGCCCTACTCCTTACAATGTTTTAATATACATCTCAAACCAGTGCCGTACCGTGATGGGGAGTTTGTATTAGTCCCCCAAAAACTGTCTTTAGTGTTACTTATAAATAAGAAAGAATTAGAGGTGCAAGTCCCAAGCCACCTCTTAGTCTTAGTACGACACTGTTTGAAACAATACAAATTTAAGATAAAGTTTCCGTGTATTTTTGTGTACGTGCTGGAAACAAGTCCACCTAATTAATATTGATAGTACGTTCCATCCCTTAGAGCCGTACCATCCCCTTTCCCCCCAACAACCACTGATCGTCCACTGATCTATGTGTATTAAGTTTCAGCTAATAATATTAAACGCCATCACTTTAATAACATTCACTCCTCTCCCGTCACCCCACCCTACTTCCTCCAACGCCCACATTTTTATATTTATCATTTTTTAATGTATATTTTCAGTATCATAACTCGTTCCAGGCGCGTGCGATCCGAACAGCAATCCCTACCCCGCCACTAGAGAAGAAGGGTGGGGAAGTAGCTCTACTCCGCGAACGTATAAATTGTTTTTGAATCGCGACCCGCATTTTTATTAGAGCGCGGTGGAAACGTTCACCCGTTATTAAAAACACCCAACCCTGCGAGAGAGATTGAGAGAGAGAGGGGAGGGGGTTGAAATTCACGATTCAACGAATACTCCAACATGTGGGAATATTTATGTTTTTAATATTGGTATATCGTAATTTTACTCGCAGCATACTTTTTGTATCTATTTTTTTTTTTTTCGTATTTATAAAACGTTTTAGAATCAATCTCAAAATGAATTTATAGTACAGCCAACTTAAAAGCAGATTAAAATACACAAAAAAAAATATGCAAAGTAATTAAAACCGGATTAAATAAGTTTCATTGATAAAGTCAATAAGGTTTTTAAAGTTAGTCTTCAGGCATATTACAGTTTTGTCTGTGCGATGAGTACTTGGAGCGCTGAAGAATAATATGGTTTACTGTTAGTGGGCTGTTACATTGTTCACAATTTTAATAGTCGCATATAAAAGAAAAATAATATTATTATATTCTATTAAAACTTATTAGAGAGCGACATTGATAGATTAAGATATTCCGGGAACTAGAGCTACAAGTATAAGAGGTCATCCATAAATTGCGTCACACAAATTTTATTGCTTTTTAATACCACTACTCCGTTATGACCTCTTGACATTGTGCCCCACTTCCCTCTGTTGTGGCTTCACACATTTGAAAAGAAAAACGTTTAGTCGAAGTTCCCCTACTTGTGATGTCTTATCACACTTTGTGTGTGACGTAATTAATGGATGCCCTCTAAGTACTGTGAAAACTTTCTATAAAAGTACTCCACTCTTTGTTTCAAATTTCAAAATATAATTTGCTCCTGCTTAAGCCTTATTTTCAGTCAATGAGTTTTAGTGTTAATTTAAAGTTTTGACCTAATATGTAAGTTTCAGCTTGTGAGATATAAAGAAGTAAAACTAAATATTTTAAATACAATAATTTATACTAAATGAACATAATAATAATTAGAAAATGATGTATATTATTAACATATGGCGCATGATTTCCTAAACCTTAAAATAAAACTAAAACAGTGAGTGGAAATGATGTTTTACTCAAATATAGCAGTAGCGGCAAAAGCGATGTGGTCCACATAAGTAATAAATAGGCAATGCAATATATCATGAAGAAACTGAAGGTATCACTTTGCTTCTATTATAAAATGGTATTAGATAATTTATTTATGTCTAAATTTTACAGTAAGATTTTCATGAATCTATATATTTTACATATTATATTATATTATTAATTGTTTTCTCTTCGGCTTTACAATTTACATTCATATTTCTTACAACATTTCATAAAATTTCAAGTTACTATTGTTCTTAACTATTCTAGACCTTTCTCTTTCTAACAGTATTTTCTGCTTGAACCTCTTCCTTCATATTTCTTACACCTACTACTTTCTCACCGTTTCCTGCTTCTCCTTCCTTTTTGCCTTTACCCCTGTCTCTCACCTTTTGCCTACGTTGTCGCCTCTGGACAAACCCTCTATTATCTTTGCAGTATTCTTTCATCCTTTCAGACTTCATTTTCCCTTTCCTTCTCCTCTATCACTCTGTTCAGACATAAACGTTCTGGTTTTTATATATATATATTTTTTTTAAGTATTTAACATATTTTACATATTTAAAAAATGTCACAAAAATCATCAAAATTATAGATTTATTATATCTTAATATATATAAATTACGTGTCACGTTGTTTGTCCGCGATGGACTCCTAAACTACTTAACCGATTTTAATCAAATTTGTACACCGTGTGCAGTTTGATCCAACTGGAAAGATAGGATAGCTTACATCTCAATTTATGATTGCAATATTATCTTATTGCAAATTATTTGTCTAATTATCTGTTAGCTCCAAACGATTTTAAAAGATGGCGACATCTGTTGACTAGATTGAGTAAATATTCTGTTGACTAGATTGAGTAAATATTCAATAGATGGCGCTATGTAATGTAATATGACAAAAACGTTAGCCACAGCAACGCGTGGCCGGGACAGCTAGTAGTATTATAGATTTACATAGTACGAGTATATCAATTTCTAAAAGATATTTCACAAAGTGTGAACTTAAAATTTAATTTTAATTCACATAATTCAGAATCTTCTTTATTCATCGATATAACTTCTAGGTTAAAAATTGTCAAACATTTATTCGTTTGTTATAGAATGTTTGTTTGTATAGAATATACATGTGCTTGTACGTTTACCTATCCTATAGATTTTCCATGTGGGTTTTTCTTTTAAAATGTGAAAACAATGTGAACTGTATTGACGATTTTAAGATCTAAAAATATTTTCCTGAAGCACGTTTTCACACAAAGCGGTGACAAACATCTGTACTGTATCGTGTGCGTAATCAGAGCTTTGTCCGTAGTGTTGACCGTAGACCGTAGCTCGTAGTAGCCGTAGAGTGACGTAGTCAGTGCTACGGCGTAGACTCACGTGCTGCTGCTGTGACTGACATTAGCGCGTCGCGCACACATGAGTCGTATGTTTGACATTGGTCAATCGTCACATGCAGCCAGTCACTGGAAATGTTACGCAAGGTGCATGACGTCAATGACTTAGACGCTCCGACCCGATTAATGAAATTGCATGGGAAAGTCCATGACGTCATGTAAAGGTATCAGCGTCTGTATGATGACGTCATTTAAGTGGAAGACTGAAGGATGTGTTATCAGCAGTCTGCTGATTGTCATTTACATGTAACAATGTTTTTGAAAGGTTCATTTTGAAGAATAAGCTGTCACCCAATAAATCTGCATCACACTTTGTTTTCGGCCAATTGCGTGCAGACTCCTGCGTCGGAATATTTAAGGATCTCAGCAAGTGTCATAGTGCAGGCGCCGAAGGGAGTTGAGTATGAAAAAAATCTTTGTGATGCTGGGCCAATATCTAGAAACGAGTGGACTCGATAGTATTCTTATTGAAGCCAATATTAATGGTATTAATACGATGTCATCAACTCTCAAAGGCAGTGGCGGCCTTAGCCATTGCGAGGCACGGGACGGCAGAACCTTGCAAGGCCCTGTGCGGCAGAACATTGCGAGGCCCCGAGGTGATAGGTCTGTGCGAGGCACTTGTTCGTTGTGTAATTTATGTAAATTGAAAGTAAGTATTTTTGATGATGATTGACAAGATAAGCAAACGTTATAAATAAGTAAATGTAGAGTTGCAAAATTTTATATTGGAAGATTTATAAAAGTTAACAAGCATAAAGACGACAAATATTAAAGGTAAACTAAAGTACATGAGTGTATTAAAGGTAAACTAAAGTACTCATGTACTTTAGTTTACCTTTAATATTTTACCATCGTTTTAATAATGCAAAGTCCCCATAATATTTATCAAGCCTTTCCTTGGTTTTCGATGATAGTGTGTTTACGCAAAAAAAATAATGCTTAATCAGCACACGAAATTGAAGTTAAAACTACACTTCAACAAAATTTTACTGGAAAAATAAAATTTAAAATAAATGTACATTAAATAGGACGGAATATGATTGTGTACTATAACTTAAATTATCTACAAAAACGGTCTTCACTGAAAATTATTAAAGTTTGAAGAAGACAAAATAGAATAAAAAGACAAGACTTATAGAATAAACTATAATAATATATTGTGCCGATACGGCGATACGAAAACAATATTATAAAATTTATGAAAAAAATACGACCAGTTGGTATAATTGTTAATGATAGATGTTGTAAAGAACTGTAAACATGTCAGCGCATGTCAGCTGTTTGTCAATTTCTTTACTTTATCAACCATAATTTATAAGACATGGTTGTAAAATTCGTAAGAAATCTACTTCAGCATCTGCGAACTCATATCAAGACATCTACAAGGCAACAGTCCTCCAGAGTCGTGCTGGGCTGCTTCCTTAATGACGATTGGTACAATGAAAACAACATTTTCCCTTCATTTTATTTTTAATAAAACATTTTCTGAACAATAAAACTAATAATAAATAATTATACATCAAGTGTTATCGTACTACGTTATGTTTCTACGGTTCTACGGTTGTTCTCAGCTCGTAGCTGTACTGGAAGCCGTAGCAGCGTTACGTTGTAGCTACACGTAATACTGCTTATGTATAAGTAAAGGTAAATCCGTTGGTGTAACGGTAACCCTAGCTCAGCACGGAGGAGTCGGATTATCAAGCACACGTTAAGAGAGCAGTTGATAGTTGCGGAACTAACATACATATTTATAAATTAAAAAGTTATTTGGCATTAAAATCTGATCTGAGTTTTGTATTACTATTTAGGGGCAAATACACAAATAACAAAAATATAGATCTCAAAATGAGTGCGTAAAATCTAAGTGGAGTATGAAATATAATGTTTTTAATTTATTCCTTAAAAACAAAGGTTGTACATTTGCAACAAACCATTTAAATATTTATGAGGTCTTTTTAAAAGACTAAACGGACAGACTGTGTATTGTTTCAGATCCAGTTTAACGTATAAATAACTGTTTCATCAGTGGATGACATTAATAAATAATTTGCATTGGTTTTTTCAGCTGCCGGTTGACTTTAGACAGTTTTTCCGTGAGAGTAAAAGGTTAGTACCTGCCGTTTTCCTGATTTAGTTCCTATATTCTATTATTATCTTAATTGTGTTAAGATATATTTATTTAAATACTTCAATATGCTTCAATAAGAAGAACACATGCCTTAATTTGTTGCTTAATATATTATAGGGTATTTGCATATATGCAAATACTAAGTTATTTCAAAATAGAAATGATTTTAAGTATGCAATATCTTTAAAAATATTTTCTCTAAACCTTTATAAACATTATAAATAGGAAAAAAATATTTTGAATAAAAATAAAATATCGTGTATTACCCGGTTAAAACATAAGTAAAAATATACGAAACTAAATTCTCAATGATTATTGGGTTTAAAAACTTTCAATAGAATAGAGACTGTACATTGCGAAACCTCTAAACGTTTTAAAGTTTTAAAAATCTAATTTTAATGAAATATGATCTGATAGCTTAAGAGTCCAGGCCCGCCAGACCCCCGTTATTTTATAAAGGCTAAAACCATTTCAGCGAAAGTGCATTACAGTAGAGAAGTTTAAATATGCATTAAACAATTTTAAAAATCGATTAACGTAAAAATGACTAAAATTTGGAGAATCCATACACTCGCAGTCTTGTAGTAGTAATCTTCCTAACGTAGCTCGTAGCACCGTAGAGCATTGTAGTCCAAGCCGTAGCACATAGGTAGAAGACGTAGATAGAACCTAACTTGGAATGTTGATTTACGTTTAGCAATTACAATTCGCAATATCTTGTCTGTGTCTTATAACCGGGATGCTCAGTCCCGGGCCCCTCTCACCCTCTCAACCTCCAAAACTAAGAGAACGCTGAAGAACGAGTGGGTGGAAAGTTGGGCGGTGGGGATAGGGAACCGAGTTCTGTAATAACAGACACAACTGAGGAAATTGTGAATTGTTTAGAGGTTTTCGGAAATGTTGAATTGAGTAAATGTACAAAATGCAATGGCGTACTTGATAGCGAAATTATCCGAGTGTATTCAAACGAGTCGGAAAAACTGGTTCTGGTTCAATTTTTATGGAGTAGGTATTATGAGTGTATTATTTTTTAAATAAATAAAGATAATTCAAACATGTATTTCATTATTTAAGAAAGTAGAATGGTCAGCGCCGTACCAAGAGTGATGGGTAATTGCGGAAGTTAAACCAGTACCTTTATTTAGATCCAGCACAAAATCACCTGAACGCAGGTGTGGTCTTAGCCATTGCGAGGCCCTGGGCGAAAGAACTTTGCACAGCCTGGGGGTGGCAGATCTTTGTGAGGTTCTTGTTCTTTGTGTAACTTATGTAATTTAAAAGTATTTTTGATGATGATTGGCGAGAAATGCAAAACCCGGATTTCTAGCGAGATTCAAATTCATATATAGTAATGAATTGTTCTACTTGGGTTGTTTCGCAAAGGTGTGGGCCCCTACAAGAGCGAGGCCCCGGGTGGTTGTCCTGATTGCCACACTCTAAGGCTCTAACTTTGCCTATACCTTCAATTCAACTTTTTCAGTTTTTACGCAAAACCAATTGTATCTTGTCAAACACGTAACCTTTTTTCAAATCCTGCTAAACTTCACCGGTATCCAGATAGGCTATAGGCCCCTTTTAGATAGTTCATCTTCGTCTTTTTTGTCATATTTTAACAACATCGTTGTTTAACAACAAATTACTTTAAAAACTTTTATCTGCTTTTGTGGGCCTTGTCCACTAAACGCGTCTAGTGTGTAATTTACCTACCTCTGGTCTAAAAAGAAATTAAGTGTTGAACTTAAATGAATCTGAAATATATTTGGTATAAAAGAATAATGATATACCTTCTACATCAACAGAAAGTTATTGTTTAAAATAACATATTTTCTTTCTTAGGTAAAAAATTATCTCGTAGAGCAACCCTCACACTTGCTAGCTTGCCACAAGCTAATTCCAATGTTAATTTTCTATTTCTGATACAACAATAGTCTTGCAGTGCAAAATTTACACATTCTAGCTTACCAAATTTAAGCTAATTTTATTTTCTATCTGAAATGTGCCTATAACAAATACCAATACCATGACAATAAATATGTGCTTATACTTTTTACCAATATTTCGCTGAAATTGTATTCTTCTGCTTATATAAACTTATTACAGTAAAGTACAATTTTAAATAATACGAGTATACTTGTACAAGTACATACACTTTAGGAATTATACAGTAGTGTTTCGAACGCGTCGCATGATTCTGAATTGAATACCAAGACGATATTTAAATTCCACGAAAACAGTGAAGAGCGACAAAATGCGATGACAATTTATCCAAGTAATGTCGCTTGTGATATCTGCTTGTCTGATAAAAATATGTACGAGTAACAGTAACGCTCACACAACAAAGACTCAAACACAGTGGGGTGAAGTGGGGTGAAAGGGGTAAAATGATATAAACAAAGAAAGTCAAAACAGTGTTCCATTAAAGCAACAGCAGAGTGTACAATGCCCACCTTAATAAACTGGAACTTCATCAAGTTTGTCTGTAGAAATGATCAAACAGCAGCTAAAATTTCTAACATGTAAGCGAATGGCAATAGCTAAGGTCAGTATGCATTGCAAGAGTTACTCTTTTATGCAACCTCGTTGGGCATTGTCGATGACAGCACATTTGTATGATTAAATGAATGTAGTCGTCGCTGCATACTACTTCTTTCTGTGTCTCGTAATATCGGTATTTTTTATTTCTTTATTTATTTCAATTCATAATTTACAATTTGTCCTAAGAGACATTCATCAAATTTTAGTGATACATGAAAATGACATGTGAGCTGATCATCCTCCGATGACGTGCTCTTTGGCTTAACCTATTATATTAACACTAGTTTTATGCAACTAAGCAAATAACTTCCATGCTGTTGTTGGTAAGTCCATTGGATTTCTGCATTCCAGCCGTCTTAATGGTTTGTGGTGGTAGATTTGTAAAGCAGATTCATTTGGATGATTTCGTAATCTTCGTGAATATTTCATGCTGATGTCTTTAATTTTGTCCTTTACGTAAGACATACAAAAAAATTTGTGTATAAACCAGACGTAAGAAGTTTAAATAGAAAAACTCTAAACCTAGATCGTGGTATATAAGCCAGTTTGGAACATATCTTAGAATATTTGTTTTAGCAGTTTATTTTGGAAACGTAGAAGGATTTCTATGTTGGAAGTGCTTGCCCTTTTGGAAATAGACCGACGATAAATTGAATAAGTTTAAAAAATTGATTTCTAAGCCGATTAATACCTAGTTAGAAAATTGTTTTAAATTTTTAAAATTACTACCTTGTTACAAGCTATTTTAAAAGATCATTTCATAAAGTGTACCGCTCACATAAAAGTGAAAATAGTTTGCAAGATTCGACTTGCTATCGTGGTACAAGCTAATTCGAGCGTTATATTTCTACATGGAAACTACCTAGGTGCATTAACTTTCATAAGTTATTAGCACTTAAAACAATATATACATTTTTAAACATTTACTAACATAAATGTACTTAAAATAAAAAGATTAAATTTGTTTTATTGATTACATTGTTCACATTCTAGTTGTAGTTCTCTTTTGATAGTACATTGTCTCAAAGTTTAAGTTTACCAGCACCCTGAGTATATAACAAAACTTAAACAATCTGGTTTTAAATATTTGTAATCAGTTTTCACAGCAAATATCTTTCAATTGCATATGTGGTATTTTAATATACTATAGGTTATTTAGGTCAAACGTAAATATACAATTCAAAGTGTATAAACTTGAACACTTTAGCAGCTGACACGAGTAACCCCACTAATCCCTGCTAAATTATTAATTGATATTAATTAAAGACGTAATATCTAAATCTATGTTCATAAATATATTTTAGCGATCAAATAAGCAAATAAATACAACAAATAAAAAAGAGAAACACATTAGTACATATGTCCTACGCTAGAGTGCTTAGAAGTTTTCTTTTTCTTCTTGCCCACGTGGTGTAACACGTGTTTGTAAATAGTCACCGGCACCGGATACGGCTTTGGTACTTTAATTTCTATTTTCTTCTCCACCTCCACGGGATACGGTTTCTCCACTTCATATGGGACATGCTTCTCTACGATGTAGGGTACTTTCTTCTCTATTATCTTGGGGACCACCTGGAAAACATTGCAGGTTAGTGTTTGCTGAGTGGAGTAGCTCAATACCTGCGTAGCTAGTGTAGTTACCTTGTAGTAAGGAATATGTATTGGATGCTCCATGGGCACGTGGACAGGATAAGGCTGCGGAATTGGGATCTTTATGTAATGTGGGACTGCGACAGGATATGGATATGGTATAGGCACTTTATGGTAAATAGTTTTTTGCATTGGCTTTTCGTGGATGGATTTGTAGTCTTCATGGCTACCATGGAAAGCTGAGGAATCATCGTATTTGTGTCTGAACTCACCGAAGATCAAACCGAAGGAAAAGAATATTACCAGTGTCTTCTGTAAACATATTAATTATTGTTGAATAACATTTCCAATAAAAAAACGAGTGAATGTTAAATTATGACCCTTTTAGATTAAATATTACTACCCTGGGAATTTTAAAAAAATCGCATTTCTTTTTTGCTTATATTTATTAATTATAGTTTTATGAATATGTTGGTAGTTTACCCATGCCAATATTTCGAATATAATAATATCCATCGAGTGTCATATTTCGGTCAAAATATTTTTAAATATTGAAATAATAGAACTAATTTTCTTATTTGTATATGAAAGTATTATATAAGAATATTTATTTTGAATGTAAAACTAACTGTGGATTGTAGTTTAGGTTTAGCGTACTTTTCATCAACGGAAGAATTAATTTCCTTAAGCTTTTCCACAACTACACCGCAGCTCTCTATATTTACATACTTGCTGTACTGTGCACTTCTTATGTTCAAAAGTGACCTTTCTTCCTATACGAACTTATTAATTCACTCCAAAACTTCTTCTTGTCACCAAGTGACATTCTTATTTAACTCCAGTCAAACTTCGGCAGAATAATACAAACATGAGAAGTGGTTTACTCTACGTCAAGAGTTGAACCTTGCAACGAATGACGTCGGTGAAGTACGCAGTCGATTCGCACTAGTTTGTCTATCAAAATTAATTCGATATTAAATCGAACTGTAATCAGTACATTTAAACTAATATTCCAATAATGTTAGACTGTAAAAGTATTAAGTAACTTAAATATCATTATATAATATATACATTTTCCAGATATAAAAGGTTATGGGAAAATAATGTGCCTCAGTACCTTATAGAAAAAGATATAAAACACATAAGAAGGACAGCAAGGTTTAGATTGGGAAATGAGGAAAAAGGAAACAGATACTGGGAAAGTAGTGAGGAAAGAAAGTGTAGAGTGTGCGGAGCGGAGGACGAAACACTGGAGCACATTAAGTTTGAGTGTAAGGAAAAAGTAGCGAGCGAAAGGAATATTGGCCAGCTATTAAAGGGAGGCAGTAAAGGAAAGAGGTGGATGGCGGAAATAGTAAAAAGGAAAGGAAAAACAGGACAACAAATAAGCTGGTGGCTGGGTTGCACAAGGAATAGGAAGAGAGAGGAAGTACTAAAAGAGGCAGTGAAGTGAAGCAGGAGAAAGAAAGAAGTAGCGAGGAAACAGTTAAACTTCAGTCCAGAAAAATAGACTAGGGAATAGACCAGTCCAGAAGGAAGACTAGGGAAAATGAAAGAAGAGGGTCAAGAGAAGAAGAAGCAGAAAGTACTTTTGGAAATAGAAAGGTCTAGAATAGAATAGTTTAAATTTAATTGTAAGTTGAAGTATATGAAATGTATTAAGAATGTAGATTGTAAAGGCGAACAATTAATAATAGTAATAATAATAATAATAATAATATATACATTTTCCAATTACTATGTTATTAAAATTTTAATAGTGGCAAAATAAAACGCGAATGAACACCTTGTTGATCAATATTTAAGCAATATTTCTTTTAATAAATAGGTTAACTAATATGTCTCCTAAATATTTACAAAATTTCAGCTGTAACTGATACTAATTTACTTCAAAAATTGCAATTTAATTAAACCATATAGCATTATTTTAACAATATTGGTTACGACTGAAATTTTGTAATTATTTAAAAGACATGTTAGTTAATCTATTTATAAAAAGAAAATTTGACTAAATATTGTGCAACATCATATTTATAAGCATTTTATTAGTTGTTTGTATACACCTAAGCAAGAACTGTCATTGCACATGGTTTAAATAAATTGTAATTTTTTACGGCTGAAATTTGTAATTATTAGTTAAACTATATATTAAAAAAAAATTATTAAATGTTATGCAGCAAGGTGTTCATTCGCGTTTTATTTTGCCGACACTATTTGGTAAATTTATATATTATATACTAACATTTAAGTTACTTAATACTTTTATAGTCTAACATCATTTGGATATTAGTTAAAATGTACTGATTAACCATGTTATTTACAGTTAAACATAATACCGAATTAGTTTTTGATGGACAGCACTAGTGCGAATCGACTGCGTACTTCACCGACGCCTATGGATGGTCAACATGCTGTCATTTTGTCATACATGTTCGTGTATATTGGCACTTGATTCGTTAAGTAAGTTACCGTAATTGCACCCACAAACGATCAAGCATGTTGGCCGAGCCTGTTACCATCCCAACATATTCGAGTGTGTATTGAACCTTTAACAATATCCACTTAGCTTTATGCAATATTTATTGAACGCTTTGACGTTCGAACAAAACACTACGTCATCACTGGGTCTTTTAGAATCACTATAATTTCACCAAAAGCAATACTTACAAAGAAGCACGAATAAGAACACATGTCTATCTTGTAATTTCCACTCTTGTTTTGCCTACACACGTCAACATACCACTGACGCTTTTCAAATCATTTCACCGATTTTATACGCGATCTAGAAAATCTTCTAATTACCACGAACAGAGAAAGTCTAATTTCTATTTACATAAAGCATGTTATTTAACTTGGCGTGGCTGTGGAACAATTCGATGCAGGCCTTAATTAGTAGTACAGATAAATTAATTACTAGATGCACTGGAACTACTCGAGCATGGAAATTGATACACTCATTAAAAGTACATGTCAATAGAAACCAGTCAAATATCAATTGAAGCGACGCGGGAAAACTGGAATATCAATCATTTTTAGCACTGAAAAAAGTTATGCGTACAACGAATAGGTTGGTAAAAATAGATTTAATTTGCTGGTAATTTTTTCAAGGTGATAATTCAATTGAATCAAAGTATGATCTGTTAAACATAAAATTTAGTAATAAAATCAGGACGGCGAAATCAGATTTGGAGTCGAAATGAATGGCGGATCGGAATCGGAATCGTAATGAACGCAATGCGGAATAGAATCGATATGACATTAAATGTTTTTTTAATTTTATGTAGAGTTTTGCTACTTTAATTACATTATTTTTTAAATGACTATTTTAATTGTTTATATCTTCAATAACGAAGTGACTGGATAGCAATCACATTTGAGATTTCGATAATTAACTACCCAGTAAACAATTTGGTGAAGTGCCCCATTTAGTGACGTTTCTATCACTATTTCACTTCAATTATAGTTCGCATCAACTTTATCTTCATTTGTATTCCGACAGGTGGAGTAATTTCGCCATTTGTAGCCGATAAAGTAGACATTTTATATGAAAAAATGTGATAAACTGAACTATAAATGAACTCTTTTATGACAAAAAAATCATGACGCATCTTCAATATGATGTCAAAGTGACTCCAAAATGTTTACTGGGTATATCAGTACATATCACATACATTTCTAGAATTTAAGATATTGTGTACAACCCAAATTGAAGTTTGCTGACAAAATGGGCAATTGTAGTGGCTTCAACGGGAAGCACCTTAATCAATCTATAACAAATATGTACCGGATTATAGTAGATTTACACTGAATTGAATGGAGTCTAAGATAAATTTAGACTAGATAGAATAAAATTTGTACAGATATACACTGAACTATGATAGAACCAGTGATAAAGTCCCGCTAAATAAAATACAATCTAAGATAAATTAAAGGTATAAATCTGTGATAAATCTGTAACAAATTCACACTGGAAATTCCATACGGTCCGAACGGAACCTGCCAAGATAACATGTAATCAAATCTGTTCAATTCAAATTTCTTCATTTATATGCAGCAATTTTATTTCTTAATATTTATTTGAGTGCATCTACTTTCAAAAGTTTTTAGCACTGAGAAGAATATAAACATTTACAATACACAATTTACAACTTATAAACACAAGTGTGGTACTTAAAATAAAGAAATTCAATTAGATTTATTGATAAAGTCAATGAGGTTTTGCCTGCTTTCAAATATCTGCCTATAGTCTACAGGCATAGCATAATTACAACTTTGTGTGTGTCTGTTGAGCATTGAAGAATAATATGCTTTACCATAAATGGGCTGTTACATTGTTCACATATTGGTTGTATATCTCTTTTAAATAAGTAGATGTGAGTAAGATTTGTATGACCTATCATGAGTTTACATATTACTACTTTCAGACTTCTATTTAGTCCATCCGATAACTCTTCACTTCTTTTAATTTATTATCACTTTCTTCACACCATTCTTCCTACCATGAATAATTTACTACATTTTTGATTTTGTTCTTTATGTCTGAACATGTTATAGTTGCTCCTTCTGGAATGCGTGCTGAACGAATTGCTCCTTTTTGCATAATTATCAACTTGTTCCAGCAATTTTAACTACTAGAACATATCACTAGACCATCCTCAAAATGAAAAAACTATCGTAGTGCTACAATTTTGTTCAGATCATTTGCAATTGTCTTTTGATGGTGAGTTTTTTGGATGTTTTTATATATTTTGCTAGATATCATTAGATGATGTACCGTTACTTGACAATATCATTCTGATATCTTTTATCAAATGATGTTGATGTGTTAAGAAAGCTTCCATTAACGTTAATTTCTAAAAACGCTATTTAATTGACAAGTAATAATTTTTGCAATAAAATTATTTCCCAATTTCCACTCCGGTGGGTCTATCATCTTCGCTTGACTTCCAAGACAAGGAAACACTTAAATCATTTAGCAAAACAAAGTTCCACAATTAACAGTTTATTGTCTTCTTTAACTGACGTAACGTAATTTGTTTAATTGTCTTTTAAATCGAGTGTACCGTCGTCGCTCTACTGAGCATATATGACGTGCATGTCCTCCTTACATAAAACCATTTCTTTTTGCAATTTCTTTTCTTCCTCCGTGATCCGTGACGATCATGACGGTTGGCGCTCTTCGGGTTCGGCTCAGCTTTGACATTCGCCTTCTAACCCAAACGACGCTGGCTGGTCAAACTATACGCATTCCTGATTCGCTAATTAACTTTATTCACGAATTAATTATCTCTCTACTCTTCTTTTATTTGTTTAACAGGAAACAATTACTTGCTAATAATCCCAGAATGCAATTTGTATCCTGAATCAGGACCATAGAAGCGGAACGCACTGGAAGCGAAACGGAAAAGGAGTAGAAAAAGGGCGGCTCCTTCTACAATTTGAATAATATAAATACAGCAAAACATTTTGTTACTATTAGTTTGTTACTATTTATAAGATAAATAAGTTTTGATTATCTGAAGAAAAATTACTAGTAAAATATATGAAAGTAAAACTAAAACAAAACAGGGATTGAAAATAAATGAAGTTAAGATAATTACAGTTCAAATTACGAGAGTTCGCCGGCGACTCATGCTTAAAAGGGTTTTTAAATGCCGTATAAATCTATGATGCGATGGTGAATTATATCTTATTCGTTCCCATATGTAATATAAACAAATTAGTGAAGGAGTTTCTTTTCATTGTATCGTAGATTTATACGGTACAACTTGTTCAAATATTAGCCACTGCCAACTCTCGTTATATGAACCGTACATCAAAACCGAGGTTGGTTTTCTTTTTGAAATTGCTATTATTATTATTATTATTTATTTTAAAGTTTTAGCCAGTAGGCACTACATTCTTCCTTCGTAAATCATTAAATTACATTACATTTGTGTTCCTTATTAAATGTACTCATTTTCTCTCCTTAAAAAAAAATTAACTTAAGTTCTTAGTGCTTCTCTCTTCCAGCTACTCTCTCTCCCATATATACTATGCCATTTCTTCTCTTTCATCGCTCCTTCTCTCTACCTCTGTCAATAACTGGTCTATCCTCTTTTTACTTTTTACTCTTTGCTCACATGAATACTCAATGTGCTCCAGGGTTTCTACCTCTCTCCTGCACATCAAGCACATCCTTTCTACTCTATTTGAAATTGCTATTAAAACTGTACCGTTAAATATTTTCAATTGATTGTTGTTTCACACAAGAAAGTACTCCTTTCGATTATTTGTGAATAAGAATTTCGGCAAAATGGCTGCCGCGACTGCCTTGGAAGTAGCTTATCCTTTTAATTCAATTTTAATATTTGTAATTAAGCCAAAGTTTGTGGCTCCATTTCACAAATAGCTCTATTTTTCTTTAATTCATTGAGTCAATTGTTTGCGGATCATTGTACAAACAACTGGCGTAAACATTTCTCCAGTGCCGGCATTAGAAAGTGGCAAGCAGCCCTCAGCCGCGCTCTTGTAGGACCTCACACACTCGCGCAACAACACAAGTAGAAAAAGTCGCACTTTAGAAAACCCACTTGAATAGCTGCGTATATATATATATGCTTTAAGACATTCATGTACCTTAAGTTATCATCATTAATATTTGCCGTCTTTGTGCTTGTTAACTTTTATAAATCTTTTAATATACATTTATAACTACACATTTAACTCTACATTTAATTATTTATAACTTTTGTATTTTTCGTCAATTTCCATGAAAAATACTTTCAATTTACATAAATAACACATATAGTCCATATTGCATTGCACTGCATTTATCCATATAAAATATTCCAACGACGTCAATTCGTAGCTGCGTGATGGCCAACTAATGTCTTTAGAACGATTAATAACACGGTTGCCGATCTTAATCTGTAAAAATAGAAATGTACCAAAGATAGGGGGACGTAGATGTAGATATCAAATGGAACATAACTTATCAAAACCTCGGTCTAATTATGACCAGATTTAATTGATTTTACGTAGGAGCTAAAAATAGGTAATTTCAAATAATCATTAAATCAATTTTGATTTCCATATTAAGTAAGGCCCCCATTAGTCTCAGTACGGCACTGCGTACGATATAAACAACATGATTCATTTCTTACACCAAAGGTTTGATTTCGCATACTCGTATATGTTAATATGTCAATGTAGCAAATGAGCAAAGTCATTTAAACATGCATCACTCATTAAAATTAATTTAATTAATGAGTTAAAATAATATTTGGCTATCGTTTATAAAGAAGAAGTTCTTCATTTCATGCCACTCTGGTAATAGTTATAATAACTTTAAAATACATGTGAACATAAATTCAAATTTGCCATTTAAAAGATTTTGTAATGTCAGCGTCAGCAACGAATGGACCACCATGTGTTCATGGGATCGTGGGTCCCTCGTACCTCAACGGAATGTACTTCTTATAATTGTAATTGCACAGTTGGGCGCTAGAGTGTGTCCAGGTGCCATGATATAGATCTCAGGTGCTCTGGTGCTCCCGTGTTCTGGTGCCTTGTGCCATGGTCTTCGTAAATTACATCTCTAAAGTCCTTAGTTCGAGTTCCTTGAACAGTTGTTTTACGCCAACCCCTTCTGGATCTTAATTTAAACTTAAGGCACCCACCCTTCCTTAAACCTCCCTTAACGCAACGTAACGCTACCCTGCGACGTGGCGTGGCGGGAAAACTCGACCATGCGTTACTTGGTTACTTTAAAGGGGTGTTTGCATTTCACTGTTTTCCTTTTACATTACCTCCATTTCCCCTTCCCCTTCCCCTTCCCTTTGCCCTGTTTATACCCATACCATTAAAAGAAAACTTTAGGGGGTATATTTTTGATTAAGGGGTGAAAGCTTTCTGGTGATAAATTGTCTCTATAAATGTTTTTTTTTTAAGTATTTGTTGCCAAGTGAAGGGTTGCTTAAAAATGGATTTGTTTTGTTGCGTGGTGTGGAACCTGTTTTGAAATAAGGGTGCTCTCATTTTAGCTGAGATGCAAAATATTATAATAAATGTTTTCTTTTCTGCCATGATACAAATGATTATTTATTTAGTACTTACAGCGAATGTGTCATGCTAAAACTTCTCACTTGCAATGGTTCGCTCCTTATCTTTAGGATGGACTGTTATTGGAGACAAGTTGTCTTTAGACAATCTTAGAACACATTTTTTTTTTATTTGATTACTAAAGATTATTATAATCTGTCCTGTTTAGAGGGCATTCAGTGATAGGTATGTCAAAATAAAGTGTCTTGCGTGGGATGTGCCCATCGACTCAAACCTCAATTTTAATAGATCCTAGATTCTGTTTAGATGGTTAATAGGTCCTGAGGTACTTTCTTTTTTAGTCTGCGTACTGTGGAATTATTGGACATTAGACAGCTGGCCAAATTGTTTGGATGTTCAAGTATTCTCTTCTTGTAGGCTTTGTTTCTGAGCACTATTTCTTCATTAACTGTAGCTATATCCAGATCACGATGTATTATGTGATAAGGTACAAACCATGGTGTGTTCGTGATAATCCTTAGCATGTTGGGCTGAAATCTATAGATTATTTCAATATTAGAGATAGATGCAGTACGCCATAGTTGGATACCATATGACCATGCCGGTTTAAGTATGGATTTGTAGAGCAGGAGTTTGTTTTCTGTGCTAAGTTGTGACTTACGTCCTATCAGCCAGTACATCGTCCGCAGTTGTAGGCCTAGTAGCTTTCTTTTTGTAAATATGTGCTTCTTCCAAGTACGCCTCCTGTCTAAATGTATTCCTAGGTACCTCACATGGTCAGCTTGCGGTATATTGACATTGAACGCATATGAAGACGTGTCAGTACTTTCAACATAACTATCTATAATGTTGTCGCATCTTTTCTAATGGTATTGTTTGTAGAAAGACAGTCTCATTTCTTGTTGGCACCTAGACTTAGCAAGTTACATTAAAGTTGGTGGGCCATATGTTAGTTTGTTTTTGAAATTACTATTCAAAGTACACCCTTACATATTCTTGAGTGATTGTTACTTTATTGAGGAGAGTGAACCTTTAGATTATTTAGAAACACACTGATAAACATAAAAATAAGTGTTTTATGAATGTTATTATAATTTAATTTAATTTTGTATAATGAAATATGCCACGTTATCTTTTCCTTCAAATTTGATTAAATGTTGAATTTATTTCCTTTTTAGAAGATATATATTGCTTGCATACTAGCTTAATTCAAGGGTTATTCAAGAAGTAATTCGCCCCGGCCCTGCTTGCACTGGACGTGGGGATAAATCCAGTAGAGCGCCAACTATCTCTCGTAGAAATGACTTTCCATTATTTAATTGCTAAAACACATATGTCTCCGACTCCGCATTATTTTAGAGCTGAACTCTAGGTTCAACAAACTACATATGTTTGATTCACCCTTTCTCACAGAATTCTGATGAATGAGGGCTGCACCACCACCCCTTGCCTCTCCTCCCGTCTTCCCTGCACCCTGCACCGGTGATAAATGGTTTTGGATGTTTTTAAGGGGTTGAACATGGAGTAAATGGATTTATAGTGTCGCTGAATAATTTATATAATTATATTTGTATTTAATAGAGATAATAGTTGTCCTGCAGAATAAGGACACAGCCGAAGGACCATAACCAGGACCTTACTGACGTTACGTATCACGTGTGACAGCCGTGTATCATTTGTTATATTTATATTTATTTAATTGTTATGAAAGCTGCTCTTCTTCTTCTTGTTGTTTTTTTAATTTATGGCATCAATGTAGAAAGGGTTTTAACATGAATTATTGCATTGCTGGGTGGAATACGATAGCTGTCCTGCTCTAATTCTAGGATGCTGTTTTCTGGAGCAGTTAGGACAGATACGTTAAAGGTTTTATTTGAATAAAGAAATGGAAATTTTGTGAAGAAATCAATTTTATGAATTAAAAATATATGGAATTATATACTACATGCCGAAAGCGGAATATTTGATGCTGAACTTCTGTGTCCTTGGATTCCCGGATGCAAGAGAATGAGAAAATGATGGAAACGTTCCAGGTTATTTCTTGAGATTTACTAATCTACTTATACTTAAAGTTGGCTTAGAATTAAGCTATATGTACGATATGTAAACTTAATTAGTATTAATTAAATATATAAAATAAAAGAAATTAGCTAAAAAATACGATTAAAATATAATCCAGAATAATATTCTGAGAATATTATAATACAGATTTGTAAAAATAAAAATTGAGTGCATTGCGTTTCTTCCTAGTTTCCTTCAGCGGAATCTCCACTAATTTTTCCATAAATATTTAACAATTTGCTTAAAAAATAGCGATTTTCTTTAAATTTTTCCTGAGAAGTCTTTTAAATGTTTTAATGTAAAAATTTGTACGCATATTACGGTAACTTTTAACTGTATTTTAACATTTTTTTATTTGTAAAAATAATAGTTTTAAAGCTGCTACAGCTGATCTCCAGGAGCCACTCTCAAAAAAGGCATATTACGGTGACCACGATATCTCTGGACTGGATCATCTTAAATGAAAAACGCAAACAGATTTTGTTAAATTAAAATATAATCTTGTAATTAATTAGTGGCTTTAAAAAAATCGATTTTTGACCAAAATTTTGGACTTAAATTGTTTATAAAAAAAAATATTTGTCGATGAGAAAAACCTTCGATAAGTTACTAAAAAATATACTTAAAAAACTTGTGTTCAAATTTGAGAGTGATCGGTTCAGCCAATTCCGAGAAATCATGGTCGCCAACTTCAAAAACAGAGATTTTAGGAGCACTTTACACATAATATATATACTGACTTTCGGCTTTCGACTCAAATCCATCTTCAGGTGCACTGTATATTATGTTTCGATTTTAAGTTTAGTCCGAACAATGTTTTTTTTTTATTAAGTATAGATATACTTATCTAGTGGCTTATGTTTCTTTAATTACACGGTGTGGTAGAGATTGCTCTAATGAACAATTATACATGATTAGATTACTAATCCTGCGAAGTCTTCGAACATCATTACTATCAAGCAACATTTGCGTCACGGCGATGTTTTCGTGGTTACGAAGTCTCAATTCGTGCTTTGCTGCTATAGTCTTGATTTCTTCTCCGACTGTGACTCCGTAAGTGATATACCACGGTGCATTAACTATTCCTCGCTGAACTTTATTTTCGTTCGAAACATTCGTATTTTCTTAATGTTCGACATCTTGGTGCAAACCTAGAGTTGCACTTCATACGTCCACACTGGCTAACGTTGCTCACGAACAATGTTGATTACTTTCCAAAAATAAAAGGATGAAAATCAAAACATTCAAAAATTAAAATTGACTTTGTTCACCATCTAACCGTGAATGTATATTTCTAATGTATCTCAAATATATATGTCTATTCAAGGCCAAATCAAACTGGCTGAAGGCTCTAGACGCTTTATATGAAAGGGTCCTTTAAATGACATGTTTGATCTTATTTAACTTTGAGGGAACCCTCTTACGCACAACACTAAATCCACCTCTGCTCATTACCCTATAGATTTATAACTTTCAGACGGCATTTTTAAAACACGAAAGTGTTTAGTTACTCGGAGTTTCAAGTCCAGCAAGTCAGTTTACTTCTATATATTTAAATATTCTACTAGTCCAGTAATTCCAGATCTCCTCTACGAGTATTATCTGGAATCCTGGAATCCTGGAATTCTGGATACCTTCGACTGCATTTCATCGCCCCAATTCTTTATCTTGCCATTAACACGGGAGCGGGAACACTTTCCCGGATCCCGATCCGCTTTATCTGAGACCTGAGGACCGTCACCCCAGCCCTAGGGACAACAACAGCAAGAGAAAGAAAGGGAATCGCAGGAGAAAGGAAAAGAACGACAGGGAAGGGACTGCAGATTAAACAAATAAATCACATATTATTTTTCTACTTTCAATTTCATGGGAAATATTTCTTCAGGTTTTTTTTTTCTTTAAATTCGAATAAAATTACCATATATTTTTATCAAAAATCTTTTACAATAATCTTTAGGTACACAACTCTATAGTGTTACAGTGGAACAGAGGGATGGGGAGAGGAGGAGAGACAATGCGACTCGACCCGATAAATCACGTGACGTCATAAATCTGTCACCAATGTCTACTCCCCAAAAAAGTTGTGTAAAGTGTGGAAATATCGGAATGTAGAACGAATTCGAAGCCGGCAATGGCGAGGTGAGGAAGACGAGGAAGGACGTGAAGTCCTTCGCGGTTCAGCTGCATATCCTAGATGAAAACATCTTTTGTGATTCATCTGCTTTGGATATCTCTGGACTCTATCTCTTCTTATTATGAAGACATATTATAAAGAAAAATAAATCTACCCGTAAGAACTCCTTTTTAAGAATATGTGATGGTGTTAAAGTATTCTTATTTACGCGCAGTTACATTCAATAATACTTGGTTTCACTAAAGTAAAATATTACCTGGATGTGAGGTAACATCCATGTTTTGCGGATGGCAAGCGGGAATAGTACTATAGCTCTAGCACTATATTTTCTAAGTTTCGTTAACATAATTCGAACTCATTTGTTTTTGTACTCATAATAATAAAACTTATGAGTCAGCGGTGTAGCAACCTACCTACATATATATGTGAGAGGCCACGATCATGATCATACCCAGTAAACATTTGGGTGAAATGGTATAGCTAGATGAAGTTCCAGTCAAAAAATGATGTTATGAACAATACCCATGAAAAATAATTGTCAAAATTTTTCGCAAGAATATTCTTTCACTTTACAAATAAATATAAATACAATTTAATATATAGTTGCTGTCTCTTTTGTATTTGAAAATATTTATTTTAGTAGATATAAAATTCCACATTGATTTCACCAGAATATCATAGAAAAAGAAACAAGATATATCTGTTTCTGTCACGATGGATTATTTGCAACTTCATTCAACATTTATACTGTAGTGATACCATGTGAAGTGATTTTGCCATTTATATTTTATATGATAAACATTTCCTTGAACGAGTGAAATCAAATCGAATTGTTTCATGGCAAAAAAATCATACGCATCTTCAATATGATGTCAAAGTGACTCAACTTTTACTAAGTAAAGACTGCGAATATAGTTCAGAGCTCAGCATCGAAAACTACAAATAAATTAAATTTAAAAAATGTAAAAATACCTGCTCTAATTAATCAGAACGTCGACTAACATAGAGCTTTAAAAACAAGTAATTTATAAAAAATTAACACTGGATAGAAATGTGTAGTGGATTAGTTTAGAGTCTCCATTAGTATACGCTTAAAACTAATTGAAATTGATATTTAAATTGAAAGGACCCATTGAGTTGTAACACGCCAAGGACATCTAAAACTTTATGTTATGTATATCTTACAAATATATTATAAAACAATATTTTAAACAGAATAAATAAATTTGAATTATTTGAATTATAGTTGCAGAACATTTCTAGATCTTAAATCAATTTTGAACTTTAACGTCTTTTTTACATAACAACATCCGCTTAATATTCAATTTTTCCGTATACTTTTTCCTCAATTCTGACAAAGGCAGGAGCGCATTAGGGCTGTTGAGGGCTCCTGGCCAAATAGAGCCACACAAGAGGAGCCATTCTATTATCAACTTCAGATATCACTCTAATTTTTATACTTTCCTGGCAGAACTCTTCGAATATATTTTGTTCCTTTTTTTTATTTTCTGCTATCATACCGAATTTCATTCTCTTTTGTGACAAAGGCATAATCTAATTGTTTTATACTTCGTTAAAAATTCAATTCGTGATGAAACCTTAAATTTGCTTTAAGTCGTCCCGATAAGTATTCAGTAGTAGTTCGCTAATGACAATCTTAAAAAAGGTAAAGGTATAGTCGGATATTTATTACAAATGTTATGTTCTCTTAACATAAGATAGTATTTACATATACAGACTAAATACAATCCCGTTGAAATACTGTTGAAAAATATAGTAACGCTGTCCACTGTAACACAAGTACTGTTGTATAGTAATGTATGGACTTGGCATGCTAAGGTATGTAAAGCGTGATAGCATACAACGTTGTCAAGTTGAGATAATAGTCAAACCTTTATATCTTTTTTATTACCTGATCAAACAATCCTTAAAACAGTCTAAACTTTCCTAATGTATGCCTCTGCAATATATCAGTTTTATAATAAAATCTGCAGAACCGTTCTCGAGATATACGTTAAAACGATGCTCTATTTATACTTTGATGGCTATTGTAATATGCTCATATTTAGTTATTAATATCTCGCTTTATAGTCAAACTATAACCTAAACCTAATTAAATAAAAGACCTACAAACATATTTAAGTTTTATCAAATTCTATTGAAAATTGGTTTTACTAGTGAACTGCCTTAATAATTAAATAAAATAATCTTACCTAAGTTCACCCCTGTTTATTTTTTTCATTATAATTCATATTAAAAATATAAATAAAACTTATAAAAAATGTAAAACATATTTTTACTTAAAAAGTAAAAAAAAATATCCCTTACGATACGGCTCCATACAAAAATATAAAGAAAAGAAGATTATAAGATATTTGAAGGGTAGGTTTTTAAAAAAAGATAATCATAATTCACTCTAGGTCTAGAAGTAGAAAGTTAACCCTTAAGTAGACCCTTAAGCTGAACCAGGTATCAAAAAACCACCCTATTTTTTTAAATAAAAAAGTGAAATTCGGTCATAAATCGTCCAAGGTCTTGTAGCGTACCAACTTGGGTGGGAATGTGCCATTTTTTGACTGTAATTCTTTTTGTGTTCTGTTTTGAGGATGTTTTGACTTTTTGAAGCATTTTTTTGACAAATAACAAACCCCTAAGTGTCGAACAGTAAATTATAGCCCTGAGTTTAACCGTTCGTAATTATGGCTATTCTTCTAATGGGAATGTTTGTTTTATTTTATTTTAAATTATGTATTGTCTGGTGAATGTAGGTCTAGCTGTCAAATGATTTATATCTCACAGTCACGGGTCCGCATGGAAGAGAAGGAAACCAGAAGTCCACTACGGGTATACTGATACAACAACTAAGATCATCAAGAAAATTCCGAAAATAATACATTTGTACGACTTACCATCCTGTGACATATAAGTCACATTTTGGAGTCACTTTGCCATCATATTGAAGATGTGCATGTCTTTTTTCGTCATGAAAGAGTTCATTTACAGTTCAGTTTCTTGCACTTGTTCATATGAAATGTCTATTTTATAGGCTACAAATGACGAAACCACACCACCTGTCGGAATACAAATGAAGATAAAGTTGATACGAACTATAATTGAAGTGAAATAGTTATAGAAACTTAACAAAACTGGGTTTAAAGGTACCATAGCGTTCTCTACAATACGCTCTTTATCCCGCTTCCTTCTCTTCCATGTTCCACACCATAAATCCAATGCGTTTAAAGAGAGCCACGCGAAAGTGTTGAAACTTACCTAAAGTTTGAGTTAAGCATAGAATTCATTCTTAAGTTGTTACAAAAAATGATTTTCATCACACAATTCGTTCCTTCACAAATTTCCTTACACCAACTTCACTGCTGTATTCCACGGCTTGTGCTTGTTTTGCAGATCGCAGGACGCGGCGTATATTTTAAGCCGTGCAAATCGTGGACTGTGGACATCCGCAACGCAACGGCACAGCCAGATATATCAACTGCATTGCATTGCACGTCACTTTTTATGCTAAACTTATTTATTACAATATGTACGGATGTAAATGCAATCATAAAGATTTAGTTTAGTAGAGAAGATGACAGGCCACCTAAAGAAAGTCTCTTTGAGCTTGGACACAGCCGACTATAAATAAAAATCGCATGGAATAAAGTAAATGGAGAGCAATTTACAATTCGTTATAATAGAGTATTTTCTAGACAACAGTGTTGATAAAATTACCTTAGGCTTCTAAACATTCTTGTATCATTAAATTGGAATTGTGCACAAATAATTTAGTAATTAAAGAAGGGTCTTCTGGCATTATAGCAAAAAGTAGTTGTGATCATATTGTTTAAAATTTCTAAATAAAAATGAAAGTAAATAAAAGGCAGCCACACATATAAACATAGATGAAGACACCGCCGAAAACACAGACGGCGATCAATCAGAGAGATCAACTTGTTTTTATTATTTCAGTTCATAATTCATCTGTCCCAAGAGACGTTCATCAAATTTTAGTGATACTTGAAAATGACATGTGACCTTGTCATCCACCGATGACATACTCCTTAGCTTAATTAATTTTATATTAATACGATACGAGTATTATTCAACTAAGCAAATAACTTCTACGCCGTCGTTGGTAAGGCCATTGGATTTTTGCGTTTCAGCCGTCTTATTGGTTTGTGATGGTAGATTTGTGCAGCAGATTTATTTGGATGATTTCATAATCTTCATAAATATTTCTGACTGATGTCTTTAATTTTAATGTCTAAAAATTTTGGTGTATAAACCAGACGTAAAAAGTTAAAATAGAAAAACTCTAAATGAGAAATGACAGTTAACATAATTTTAAACATTTGTCAATATTTGAATAACCTTAAATTAAAGAATCTATGTAGAAGTAGTATTTATTAATTTAGGTATTTTATGACCCCATTTTATATTCTTAAAACTACATAGGAGCTTCATCTGCTTTGTCCTTAATTTTCCTTCGCTTACACCTAACCTAAAAAGTGCCTTTCACACTTAGATGGCTCGAAATGTTTCACAGTTAAATATTTATATCAATGCATCAACTTTTGATGGTTATTACGACCTAAAACAGTACATACATTTATAAACATTTGTAATACATAATTTATAACCTATAAATACGATTATGTGTTTTTAAATATAAAGATTAAATTAGATTTACTGATACAGTCAAAAATGTTTATTTTTGTATCTTGTTTCCAACTCCCTTTCGCCCTAAACAATTTGTCAAAATGACTATTTTCAACAAAATCAGGCAAATTACGTTAACTCAAAGCTATAGCTAATTCTAAATAAGTTGACAAAATAGTTTGGATATTTTAGGTGAAAACTTAAGTTGAAGAAACATGGTTATAAACTATTCTAGATTTATTTGGGTGCATCAATTTTAGATATTACTGTAACAATATATAACACCTTCAATTACCATTTATAAATATATTTAAAATAAGGACTTTGATTCTGACTGTTTAACAAAATGAATAATCACATTATTCAAGCTTTTTCTGCTTTTCAAATATTTATTTATAATCCTTTGGAATATTGCAAACCTACTATTGACATAAATACTTTGAAGAAACATCGGTGACAAATTAGTTGAGGTTACATTTAGAATAATTACAACTGAATAATTTTAGTGTGATGTATCATAAAGCGACACAATATTATAGCCCTGAATTTGCATTTATAATAAATAAACTAACCTTAATGCTCCTATTTCAATTGTAATTATTGGAAGATTAGTGTATTCATCGCTAGAAGCAATGATATTCGAACGACACAGTGTGCGAGAGCAATAATGTTTGACGTCAGACTGCTCAGTAAATATTTTGGAGCATTTTGGAGTCACTTTGACATCATATTGAAGATGCGTATGATTTTTTTGTCATAAAAGAGTTCATTTATAGTTCAGTTTCTTACAATCGTTCATATGAAATGTCTGTTTTATCGGCTACAGATGACGGAACCACTCAACCTGTCGGAATACAAATGAAGATAAAGTTGATGCGAACTATAATTGAAGTGAAATAGTGATAGAAACGTCACTAAATAGGGCACTTCACTAAATGTTTACTGGCTGCTGTGTCTTTGGGTTCAATCCCCGAACAAGAGTTGTATTTTTTCGGTTTGGTTATAAAAGAAATAGAATAATTAAAAAATAAAAGTTATACAATTGGTAAACATATGGAAAATAATACATAATAGTAAAGTACAATTCTTCTTTAATAGATGAAATTCTTCCTCTAGGATAGGCGGAATAAACCTTTCTAAAGAAGCAAGGAATGTAATAAGAGCAGTTATTGTTAAAATAAAAACAAATATAGCTATAAATATGGAAGGAAAGGATAATAGAAGATAAATAATGAGTTATTAAAGAAACAACAATAGTAGATATATGATTAGAAGATAGAATATCTTATAATATAGAATGGGAAAAGCTGAGAAATAGGAAAACAAAAGTTTTATTTATAAATTATATATTGGAAATGTTTATAAATGTATATATTGTTTTAAGTACTAACATAACTATCGAAAGTTGATGCACTCAAGTAAATACTTAAAAAAAAATGATATTCGATCGGACAATAAAGTCTTAAAATTAGCATTTAGTAATATTGATTATTGAATGAATATTACTGAAACAATAGATGTTTCAATCCTGAAGGACTTCTAAACCAATTAATACCAAAGTTAAAATAGATGGTTAAAAAATACAAAGTTGTACAGATTTAGATGTGGAAAATTAAATTAGCAGCGCAAAAATTGATTTATTTTTTTATAAAACCTTTGCAAGACTTGTCGGGATTGGTTGAATGTGGTTCACAGATCACCGAAATAAAAGAAGATTTACAAAATTAAAACCTTAAAGAACCGTATCGAGGAATTCAATCTTCAAACATTTACCGGTTGTCAAAAAATTTAAAAACAAAATATTATCTCATTGTGGTTTGTGGTGTGTACAGTCTGAAGAGAAAAAAAAGATTCATCTCAGTGGTTTTATTCAGTTAAATTGGTTTTTTATAAGATAGTAAATGTTATATAATTAATATAATAATTATTTGTATAGCAACATCTTTTTTTAAGGAATTAATGGTTTGTGTTAAATACTTTAAGCATAAAAACAAAACGCAATTTTATATAAACGATATATTAGGCCGGAATGGAAATGGAGTAAAATGCTCCTGGCCACAGATTAATCTTAACAAATTATCATCAATTTCAATCAACAATTGAAAAATCGACCACTAAAAAATGAGGACACAAGCCTATTATTTGATAAAAGTTTCTAAAAGTTAGCAACACTGTTCACAATTACTATGCCAAATATGAACAAGGACAGTCGGTCTCTTGTTTACAGCAGCTGTTTGAAGCAGCATGGCGATCATGGCTTGGACAGAATGTTCTATACATGCATAAAGATGGACTCCAAATTAACACATAATATTCCTTTCATAAATTTACCTCTTTAGTCATGGTTATATCTGTAACATGGGGCTAAAAGGGCCAATGTCAAAATTACACATTTGAAACTGAGATGAAAGATTTAATCAAACATTGTTTTAATTTGAATTGACATAAACTACAAGTGATATGTTTTAAATTTTGTTTATTGTTTTGAAAAAATGTAATATTTAAAAAATTGACATTTGTTCTTTTAGCTAGCTCTATGTTATAATGTTACTTATTATATATTAAATCGATATATTACTTAAAGATTTTAAATGCATTTTATTTTATGACAATACATTGGTAAAAGAATTACATTTAATAACACAAAATTTTGCATGCATATGCTTTATGTTTAGATTATAGTTATATTATGTTTTGTGTGTCTTTTTCATGAAGATAAATTTCATTGCGATAAGCCGAGTATCCGCCAAACACGCATAATGTCTTTTACCATAATATTTGTTACTTTTTAATGTAATTTATATAACGACACCTAGTTGCGATGCCGAGTCCTGTCACTAACGGCGTATTACTATGTTGGCAGTTTTTATGGTGTCGTGGCAATGTTTTTTTAAAAATATATACATTCCATTATTAAGAGATTTTTAATTTAATTGAATTCGAAAAATCTCGTACCGTTTATATATTTCTTTCGGATAACCATTTCTTATTGAATATGTAAATTAAGAAACGGGAACTTTCAGCCATGAAAGCTCTTACGAGGCGTAGAAAATAGATTAATCTCACAATGTTTAAAAGACAGATGTACATTTGTATAATACTACACTCTTATATGTAATTTACATGTGATTATACATATTTATAGTACGTATTATTTGAATAACATATAAATATAAAATAAACATAAATATTCCAATATTAAAGAAGCTATAATGGTACCGTCGTAGGATAAACCGTCAATTCCTCAGCTAATTAACGTTTTACACTGTTAAATCGAATGGTATACAAATAAATAGCAATAAATAACAAATATGACATATTTCATTTGGGATATTTTCAGATTCTTTGCTGCAACAATGGGGTCCATCTCATCCATGGTCTCACCGGGGTGGAGCGGGGAAGAGGGGATGCAGTACGCATTAGGCTTTGTTGAACACTTCTAACTTAATGTTTATGAATTATGTTATACAATGAATTTAGGCAGGTGGATTCTTACTTTCATTTTAATCAAATTATTACGTTAAGAACTTACTTATTGTTGGATTTGAGTTATGGCTTTCAAAATACTGAACGAATCTTTCTAAAATCTGTGAACGGTTGTTCGTCTGCTCTACCTGATCACCTGTACTGTCATGATTGCCTACCTGATTTAAAATCACGGAGAATGATTAGAGATATCAGTTGAAAAAGTTACTGAATTAAAGGAGGGGCAAGGTCAAATCGATCCAAAAAAGGATATTTTCGATAATGTTTTTTGACGACACAGTTAAAATATAATTATTTATATAATTACTACATGATAAAATAACATTTAGAGAATACTTTGTAAAATTATCTTAAATAAATATCAAAGAATGAGTTATGGACAGCGAATCTCCGCAGACGTTACAAAAAGAAATTTGTTGCGGTGTTCCTCATAACTCATCACTGAATTATTTGAAATTAAAAAACCAAAATGATTTCATTAGTTGATAAGTTTCTGCAGGTAGAATTTTTTAATGTTGTTGATTTAACAATTTTTTACAGCACATAGAAGTGAAAATATCGATTCTTCATGAAAAAAATCAAAAACCTTGTTATTTATAAAGTAAGTTAAAATTAATAAAAAAAAAGCTCGACAGCGCTATTTTGGCATTTCCGTAAAGAAAGAGTGTGCAAAATTTCAAAAGGATCGGTGCAGTAGATTTTGAGTTAGAGAGGACGTTTAAGGGTTTCAAAATAAGACGAAACCAGGCCAGAGAGGTGAAGACTTAAACCTCTATATCTCCGACAGTTTTACTTCAATCGACTTCAAATTTTCACACAATAAACTTAATATGTTGTACAATACTATAAATAAATAAAAAAAATAAACAAAAAAAAATTGAAGCCTTACACCCCTTTAATGCGATCACACACTGGGGATACGACTAGTTACTCGGTATGGGACTTGAGAATATATCAAAATGCGTACACTTACGGCCTCCGCAAACGAGACGACTGGTTGCAAACCTTATCCCCGAATCTGCCCGAACCGAATGAGAATGAAACTGTGTTGTTAGTGAGAGAACGAATGTGTATACGAGATAAAACACACAGCACGAACGTAACTAAACTGATTTCAAACTGGTTTTGAGTACGTTTGCAGCGAGTCTATTTCTCGGTCGCAGAGCATCCTTGGTTGCACGGTTTTGATGATGACATCAAATAAGAGATGTTCACGAATACTATTGGAAAGTATTTAAATACGTACATACAATCAAATACGACACAACAGAATCCCCTGTTTTGGTATTGTTCATAATTCTATTTAGGCTTAGGTTTTCTCTCACTCGTATACACGTTTGTTCTCTCACTAACAACACAGTTGCATTCACATTCGGTTCTGGCAGATTCGGGGCTAAGGTTTGCAACCAGTCACCTCGTGTGCTGAAGGCCTTACGACAAGCCTGTTTTAAGCTCAGGCCTACAATGTCTAATAGCGCGATTTATACAACGCGTAAATAGTTCTACGACTTAGGGCAGTCGCACATTGCAACGGTTTTCTTGCGACTTGCAATTTATTCAGTAGGGTTGTAGTCGCTTTAGTTTAGTATACCATGAGAGGAAGTTTCTATTAATACACCACTGTACGTATTTACAGTGCCGCACGACCATCTACTCACAGGCGCATAGTTTCAAACCATACTGTGACACATGCAACGTCAATGGTATTCTTTGTGTTATTACTTCCTTGTGGATGAAATAAGATGTTCTCCGACTTAAAATTAAAAAATCTGCTTGATTATGAAACTACACGTATTTTACTAAAAGTGAGCTTCGACATTGCAGATTATTGCTTCATCAAAACCAGGACCAGTAATTAATTTATAAGATAAAACGTTAAATAACGCAAATGCACAACTAAACAACATAACAATACAGTAAAGTGCAATTTCAATGATAGTTTTAAACACAGAATCTACATTTACCTTAATAATCCTTCCGCCACGTCCTCCGATTCCTGGAGCCCACAACAAAACATCCACAAACGCAAACAAGTTGAACAAATTTGTGTTTGACATTTCCTTTCGCGCATTATGTTGTCGTTGTTTAACTCTCTCGACAGGTGGTGACCTCCACGACCTTTATGACCCCTTAAGGCAGGTGCCCCCATTCGTTCCACAGCCTTGTACCCCCCTGGGAGCATGTCCGAGAGCCCCCCGATGAGTTTAAAGATCATATCATCCAGATATACACTGAACATTTCTTGTTGTTTACTGACGGCTGCACCAACTCGGATCAAAATATATTTGTGAGAAATAAAAATGTAATAAAACATTCAAATGTAGATTCAGAAATCGGATTAGATGGAACCGTGAAAGCTAGGTGGAACCACAGTCGCTAAGACGATGGCAGCGCTCTCTATTAGCGGCCGCGGCTTATTGTGTGTTAATATGTATCTTACTTCATGCATAATGCTATTAAAGTGATCCGCCATGTTGGTATTACTGTATTGGTATGGTAATTTAGAGACGTTTGATTGTTTTGTTGGTAACCAACTGGTAACGCACTCCAACAGTCTTACCAACGTAACAACGGCGATGGTATCTGAAAGGATTTATTAGCTGCTCTGTAATGCCTTGTGTAACTCTGTCAGTGCTTTCCCGCACGATTATTAGATTCGTATAGTCGATTGAAAATTAAAGGATTACATTCCTAGAAGCTGATTTCTTTATTTGGATCTTACTCACTGATTATTAGTATTAGTAGTATTGCTATATTGTGTTGCCGATAAATGACGATAGTTATGGGAGTTTCATATTTATTTTATTACAATTTCAAATGCCCATAATTTTGTTAGATAGACAATAACCACAAAAAATCAATCGTCGAGGCTGAACTGCTAACCCAGAACTTTGCACAATAGTGCTGCTGTTGCCTCCTACATGTTCAGAATGATGTATTAGAGTTCCATCGCATAAACTTCATAGCAACTTTGTACATAACGACAGCGCTCTTCTTTGTGCTTACGATATCATGATTGATATTGATATTGGGTTGATAATTGGGATATAACTCGAATACAATCTAATGAAAAAGTTGTGTTTGCAAGTAGTCTGTTCCAGTGTGTGACAGCCTAATGCTTCTATGCTTTTGCGACATTGTTTATCCGAAAAGAACCGACATAGTTGTGTGACCGAGATCCGAATATAGTCTACGATCTATTTTTGATTTTAAGCATCAGTACCACCATGTGTAGAACCATTCCCAACATTGTAAATGTAAGCAGTTTTCACACGCTGAAAGCGACGAAGTCGAGTTTATAGGTCCGTTTGTTTTAAGGGAGGGTATGGTTAAATCGATAAAAATAGAGTATATTTAAGATAATGTTTTTTGACGTCACTGTTAATAAATGATTATTTCTATAATTACTACATGATAAAATGACATTTTAAGAATATTTTGTGAAATTTTCATAAATAAATATAAAGAAATGAGGCATTGACAGTGAATCTTCGCAAACGTCACAAGAAAAGTAACATTGCGATGCCACTCATAACTCATCACTGGATTTTCTGAAATCGAAAAACCAAAATGATTTCATTAGTTGATAGGTTTCTGCAGGTAACGCTGTCGAGTTCTTTTTTCTTTATTGGTTTTTCAATTTTTTACAGCACTTAGAAGTCAAAATACCGATCAGAAACTTTGTTATTTTAAAATACGTTAAAATTAAAAAAAAAACTCTACAGCGTTACCTCGGCATTTATGTCAAGAAAGAGTGTGCAAAATTTCAAAAGAATCAGTGTAGTAGATTTTGAGGTATAGGGAGTGCACGGACTCTGAAAAAGCTATGTGTGGGGAACCGCATTTAAAAGTTTCAAAGTACCACGAAAGCAGACCAGAGAAGCGAAGATTTAAAACTCTATATCTCCGACAGTTTTACTCCAATCGACTTCGCATTTTTACACAATAAACTTAATATATTGTACAATAATATAAATAAATTTGAAAAAATTAAAAAAAGAATTGAAACCTTACCCTCCCCCCATTAAACATGCGACTTCATTTTATTAAAGATTAAAATAGAAGCTTGCTTTCGTGATAAAATCTGCTAATGCAAAACAACTCCAATATATTAGCAGGAAAATCGGAAAAACTTATTGAGTTTATAAGCAAAGCAAATGTAATCCCTTTATTTTAAATATCTTTATAAGCTGTAAATTATGAATTATGACTTACGAATTATGTATTGTAAAAGTTTATAAATGTATATATGCTTTTTAAGTTCTAATAACTTTTAAAAATTGATGCACTAAAAATCAATATTAAAAAAAAATTCCAATATATCCTACTGATCACAAGAACGGCAGAATTTCGAACAGAGGTTGTATCTGTCGATAAGTGGATTGTGATAACAACCACCTGTAAATAACAAACGACTCCGACAGGTATGGTACGTTGTGAGAGCCCAGTAAACAATTTGGTGAAGTGTCCTATTTGGTGAAGTTCGAGTCACTCGTACAATTCTATTCTAACGCTTTACAAGTTCTCTACCTGTCACAGATTTTGTGTTAGTTTTTCATAATAATATTCTTTCTTTTTCCAACATCATTCATTAAGTATTTCTGTTTCTTTCCCACATGGGTATATTTTTATTATCCGGTCATAAATCATAAACCTACTCCGCTTTTAATTCAGCAGTGAACCGTCGTTGAAATGTCTGTAGCTCATAAAAAGGACCTTTCCTTTGAACGACTGAATAGAAAACGAACACGTTCCAGACAAAAAATTCATGATATGTAATAGAAATTAAGTCGAATTTACTCCAAAATGTTTACTGGGAGTGTTAGCTGTACAACTAAATCAAAGATAGTCAGCGGTCGCACGTAGTCTGTTCCAGTGTGAAAGTTGCCTTATTTTATTTTCGTATTTCAACATGAAAAACAGACTTATCTAAACAGTCAACAACTGACATTAGTAGGCGCGTAAGAATCTGACATTAACATAACTAATTTTCATAAACAATGTACGTATTTGTAGCATTAAAAATAAGTTTCTATTTACTAGTGAAGATAAATTCAACGCGCCTGATTTAAATCTTGAACTAATTTGAAATGAAACTAAAACATCTCATATTTAACTCAAGTCGGCCAAGTCAGAGTCAACTTCAGACCGTAAAGCGGAGACTTCAACCTCGCTTTCTGAGCAGCCAGTAACCTTGTTGCCAGCATATTTTATTGTTATTTACAGCAACAATTACAATAAGTAAAAGCCATACATAATATTTCTGCTGTAATGTAGTCACTCGTACGAGTATATTCGTACGTAGCCGCTTATTCTCTTGGATGCAGATCGTAGCGCCTCTAGCGGGTCTACTGCAGATGATTTAAGCAGCCTATAATTAAAGAACTACCTTGCATTTCTACTGCTTTAATGTATTTTGTTATTTCTGTGTATAACTACTAGGGGTACGTAAATAACTACGTTGTTTTTGAAAATGTGTGCATTTTAAGCAATAATGTCAGGAGCAGTTGTGTGGTGCCGAGACCTAACTCATGACCACTCGTATGCTGTTTTTAGTGCGCATCTACATTCTATTTGCATTTACTAGGTGGAGTCTGTGTTTATATTACGGTTTCAACGAGAAATGAGCTCCCACATCTTTGTTGGACCTCATCGCTGCTGGTTATGGTTAGTGAGTACCGGCTATGGCATTTACAATTTATATTTAATGTTTAACTGTGGAAGTATTTCATTCTTTTATAGTAGAATCACGACTGACTTACTACTCACTACGGGTCATGAGAACACTCGAATAGACAACACTCGCCGATAAGTAAGAATGTGTTCCTAGGGTGTTGTGTCTTTTTTTCTACGATAAATTGTCTTAAGACAGTCATATATTCAATGTTCGACCGCTCTAAGTTAGTAACCCTACTGTATTCTTTGTTGCATCTCATAGCATAGCACAACCTTGGGACTATATGACATTCATTTTAGTTTGAGAGAAAAAAAATCACTTCAGCCTAAGCTTTCCAAAGTTTTAATTGGGCTCTGAGCGTAGTAACCCAGTAAACATTTTGGAGTCACTTTGACATCATATTGAAAATGCGTCATGATTTTATTGTTATGAAAGAGTTCATTTATAGTTCAGTTTCTCACATTTTTTCATATAAAATGTCTACTTTATCGGCTACAAATGGTGAAATTACTCCAACTGTCGGAATACAAATGAAGATAAAGTTGATGCGAAGTATAATTGAAGTGAAATAGTGATAGAAACGTCACTAAATAGGGCACTTCACCAAATTGTTTACTGGGAATGGTTAATTCATAAATTACGATAACCCTCTCCCCTCCGTTCTCATTGTCACATCTTGTCGCACATTGTGAATCTCTCTTCTCTTCTCTCGCTATGAAAAACAAACATTATTTTAGTCTTATTTGGACTTGTTTTGTTTTTCTATTTTGCAGGTCCAATTTTAGGTTAGATGTGTCTATAGATGTATTAGATTAGACATCTCCACCCCCGTCTTGTCACATTTTAGCTATGTCACGTACCTTTCTTCTGCCTTAAATTGTGTGTCCTATGTCTTAATTTCTATAAAAGTGTACTATATATTGATAAAGTGGGTTACTAGAACCTCAAATATTCAATTATTTTTTAATAACTCCTTATATGTTAAGAGATATTAACAATTAAAAAAGTCATTTTGTCTCTTTAATTATTAAAGGGATTCAACGTTGTACACATTCCAAGTGCATGTGACATCATAATCCTTGTGTAAGGTTACCAACCTTACAGCTCGTAAATCTCTGCTATATGTATTTATATATCAAACTAGCTTTTACCCCCGTCGCAAGCGACGTCTGTCTTTTGCGTGTGGCTTGAACTTCATGCAAAAATTTAGATGCCAGCAGAGTTTACCCCCGTCGCAAAGCGACGTCTTTTTGGCGTGTATGATTTGAATTCAATAGAATAATTCGTAATTACATTTCATATTTAATTCTATTTTTAAATTGAAATAATAAATAAACTCGCCACACATATAAATTGACTAAAAAATATATTTTTTTTATCAAAATAAAAAATATTTCAATTTATGCGTTATTTGACAAACTTTTTTTCAAAATTTGCGATTTTTTTTTTTGATTCGTAAATAAGTTACTAAGGTTAGCCTACATACAAAATTTCAATTTTCTAGCACAATTTTTACTTTCGGCAAATACTGCCCCCGTGCCCCCCAATAAAATTTTTAAATTTTGAATTTTTTTTCATTGATAATATACTTAGTTATTCTAGAATCCAGAATATGAACTTTCTCCAAAGTTCCCTAACGGGCCCCCGAATTTCTTCAACCCCCCCCTTTTTTAATTTTTGAATTTCTAATTTTTGAGAAATGTCAGCATTGAATACCTTAATACACATGCAAAATTTCAACTTTCTATCGTTTACGACTTAAAAGTAATACAGCAAAAAAGGGATCACTTTTTTTCCAGTTTTTCCAAAATTACGGGTTTCCAGGAAATTCAGGGAAAAATCCGGGGACGCCAAAAGTCTTAGAATTTTTTTCTCTACGAAATAGGAAATTTTTAAAAAGATCGCCGGAGCCGTTTTCGCGCTGCCATACAAAATTCAGTACCAAACATATAAGATCATAAGAATATAAGAATAGATTCAAACACCTGGGACATTATAATATACTAGCTTTTACCCCCGTCGCAAGCGACGTCTGTCTTTTGTGTGTGGCTTTAATTTCATGTCAAATTTAAATTCCATAAAATTTACCCCCGCCGCAAAGCGACGTCCTTTTGGCGTGTATGATTTGAATCCAATAAAATTATTTGTAATTACATTTCATATTTAATTGTACTTTAAACTGAAATAATAAACTCGCACAATAATAAAACAATTTTTCAACTTATCAAAATAAAAAATATTTTCAATTTATAAGCTATTTGACCAACTTTTTTTCAAAATTTGGGATTTTTTTTTCGATTCGTAAATAAGTTACCAAGGTTAGCCTATATACAAAATTTCAACTTTCTAGCACAATTTTTACTCTCGGAAAATACTGCCCCCAAATAAAATTTTGAAATTTTGAATTTTTTTTTATTAATAATATACTTAATTATTCTACAATCCAGAATATGAACTTTCTCCAAAGTTCCTTACCGGGCCCCCGAATTTCTTCAACCCCCCCTTTTTCTATTTTTGAAATTCTAATTTTTGAGAAATGTCAGCATTAAATACCTTAATACACATGCAAAATTTCAACTTTCTATCGTTTCCAAATTAAAAGTAATACAGCAAAAAAGGGATCACTTTTTTTCCAGTTTTTCCAAAATTACGGGTTTCCAGGAAATTCAGGGAAAAATCCGGGGACGCCAAAAGTCTTAGAAATTTTTTCTCTACGAAATAGGAAATTTTTAAAAACTTCCCTGGAGCCGTTTTCGAGATGCCATACAAAATTCACTACCAAACATATAAGAATATAAGATCATAAATATACACCTGGGACATTATAATATAGGATAAGAATATAGCTTTTACCCCCGTCGCAAGCGACGTCTGTTTTTTGTGTGTGGCTTGAATTTCATGTCAAAATTTAATTCCATTTTTAAATTGAAATAAAAAATAAACTCGTCTCATACTATTTTTACGTATTATAACAATTAATTTTTCAGACAAACTGGCTAAGAAAATATATTTTTTTTATCAAAATAAAAAATATTTTCAATTTATGCTTTATTTGACCAACTTTTTTTCAAAATTTGGGATTTTTTTTTGATTCGTAAATAAGTTACCAAGGTTAGCCTATATACAAAATTTCAACTTTCTAGCACAATTTTTTCTCTCGGCAAATACAGCCCCGTGCCCCCCAATAAAATTATTGAAATTTTGAATTTTTTTTTATTATTAATAAGATGATTAAAACTGTACTGTAATCTTACATTCTACATTTCGTATTTATATTTACGTTATAATATTAGTCTCCCCATTAATCCCCGCTCCTGAAATAAAATTGTCAAATTTTAGGCATAGCAATCTATTTTGCTCGTAGCAACTCTCTCTACCTTTGTCTACCCCTACTTTTATAAATGATCGAAATTTCAAAATTGAGTTCTTTGGCAAAGCTTTTTCCCGCCCCCACTTCCTCAATTTCACGCCGCTACTAAGGTTAAATTTATTTACGCAAATATGCACATGCATAGTTTCTATTTTTTCACTTTTTCTATTTTTTTATATTTGGGGCTGTTAACTATTTCCCCCCTATACCCCTCACTCCTGTTCGATTTCACAGCACAGCAAACGCACCAAAAATCAATCCAATTCTACTACTGAATGTAATTTGAATATCTGACTTATAGAGAACTATTTAGCTTCTATTTAATATTCTACATGCAAAATATCATCGTTGTACCTCTATATTGTTCTTATACTCGGTTTATCACCCCCCACTTTAATGTTGCACTTAAGAAAATGTAGTTCTTGTTATATTTTCGTAATAAATATGTCAATCTATATCTGCATACTAAATTTCAGCTTTGTATTTAAATTTTAGCATTAGTACCCCCCACATACCACCGCTACTGAACAAGTTTGTCAAATTTTAGCACGAGGATCTATTTTATTTGTATCTAAGAATATATATTCTAAACTATAGCCTTTCATCTCCATATATTTCAAATATCTGGTTTTTGGCCCCCAGCGCCCGCCGCCTCTGGAAAGTTGCAAATTTCTATAGTGTGTCTTTAATGACACTTTATATATGGCCCCCGTTCCAAATTTTAACGTTCTAGCTCTGTTGCGACATTGCCCCCAAAAAATCACGCCGCTACTGAATTAAAATTTTGGTAATCCAATTATTGGCAAACATGCACAATTAGTGTCTTAATACATACCCAAAGATTTAATACTTCTTTTTCAATATTTCTGGCTTTGATTGTCTCAACTCCCGCCGCCACTGGAAATTTGGAGCTGTTTATTTTTTTTCATTAATTACTCTCTACAGCGAGCGTACATATTAAATTTGAACGTCCTAACTCTATTCTAACATTGCCCCCAAAAATTCGCGCCGCTACTGAACTCAAATTTCAAATTTCCAACTATTGGAAAATGTGCACAATTATAATCTCAATACACATACCAAATTTCAGTTTTCAATCTTTTCTAGTTCGTCAGATATTTGCAAAAGTATTTTTTCGAATTTTCCAGTTTTTCCAAAATTACGGGTTTCCAGGAAATTCAGGGGAAAATCCGGGGACGCCAAAAGTCTTAGAATTTTTTTCTCTACGAAATAGGAAATTTTCAAAAACATTGATGGAGCCGTTTTCCCGCTGCCATACAAAATTCAGTACCAAACATATAAGAATATAAGAATATAAACATATAAGAATATAAGAATATAAACATTCAGTTGGAACATTATAATATAGGATGATATTATTTACAGCTATTTCAAGGAACAATCAAATTTCAATATTATGTCTGCCTTAGCAGGGTTAAATAAAATGAAAACTTATTATTCTTTCACTTGACTTGATTATTTGACTACCAACAGCTACAAAACATTACCACAGCACTGACCTACTCAACAAATAACTGACGTTAAAATGCATTTTACGTCATAAAAATATGGCCAACCATTTCTAGCGCTAAAACTACAATTCAAACTTTTAATTGCTATATCTCCGCCAATATTTAGATATTTAATAAAATAGACACGCCAATACACATTTATTAACATCAATTTCAATTAACAATTGAAAAATCGACCACTAAAAAATGAGGACACAAGCCCATTACATATCATTGTGCTTAATTACATTTGTGATCTTTATTGTCATAATTTGCATAGTTACTGAGTTTTAAAGAAGCAGCCATCCAATGGACATAATATACAACCATTCTAACTTTAATTACGTTTATCTCCATACTTTTCTTTAGTGTCAAAGTACAGTTTATCTCTAGAACTAATTATACGGTAAAACATATTTCTATGCACGCAAACATAACCTTTCATAGCATTAGTATCAATCAAATCAACTGTAAAAAACTATTTTAAACATTACTTAATTTGGAAAGCAAAATTCTCCAAAGAATTTAACAGTTACCAACATAACATTGGATTATAATTGTTGCTTACATAATCGATTACATTAAAATACGTAAAATAATGTTATTGTAATTTACTGAGCTAGAAATAGGCAGTAGTCCTAAGAAGCCCATCAAATTATAATAAAAAATAAAATATATTAAAAACTTTAAAAGAAATACAAATTATACTTATTTATCTTTGTGCATTTTTTCTCTTATCATTGTTCTCTGTTAAAACCATACTAAGTCTTCCAAGAATCCTTCCAACGGCCTCCGAATCCCCCAGGAGTCTGTGCTCGTATTTTACCATCGTTAGAGCACAACGCGACATCTGAATTCATACCGGTACCTGATGATTATCGTCAGCAACTATTCAATACAAATAATTTATAGTATTTTATCAATAATTAAGCAATTAAAAGTTCCAGCCCCCATCGTCCCGCCTTTCCAACTGCCCCTAGTCATCCCCATTACTTATTATTAATATCAGTGACGTCAACAGCCAAATTACATATGGCGCAGTCTGAAGTTTGATACATGAATAAAATCAGTACTACCAACCGAACAGAAACGCAAAGGAAGTAAATGTCTCTGGGCTGCGCCGACTGGCGTATAACTAGTACCGGATGTGATGCACAACCTGGAATTAGTTGCGTTGTTACTGGGGAACGGAGGGTGAGGAAGGATGTTTAATTAGTCTGGTCGTTCGAACGAGTTATAGATTTTATTAGGTTAATAATTAATGGTTTCAGCATGATTTGTTCCACAGTTTATGTCCAGCAACTAGTTTTTCAGAATGTTCAATGCTAAATACACTTACACTTACACTTTCTATGTTTCAGGTTTCAAATATCGAGTAAGTCCTTATCAGCCAATGTATTTGAAGATCAGGAGGTCAGAAATGTAATTTTAAAGATATTAACAATAATAATAAGAGTGTTAACTCTTAATACACGTTTAACAGAACACTTTAACACATGTTTTCCTAAACGAAACCTTATAATATTTTACCTAAAGAGGTTTAAATTCTACCTTAAATTGATTTTTATCCGTGGTTCTAAACTACAAAAGCGTATTTTATAATTCTTTTAATCCGTAAAAAGGAAACACTTTTATTCTTCTTTCAATCCATATAAGAGTCATTTTATGATTATAATAGCAATAAAATAAACAGCTGAACGATATTTATTTATATAAAAGTTTACTTCCTACTAAACACAATTATGTGTATTTCTGTTCATAGCAGAAAGAATGGAACGAAGAAAGTGATAATAAATACAAGGAAAATCAATTCGGAAGCAAGAGTTACCGGTCGGACTAAATAGAAGGCTGGAAGTACTAATATGGAGGTAGGTCATACAAATCTTACTCATACCTACTTATTCAAAAGAGAACCTCAACTAATATATGAACAATGTAACATCCCACTAACAGTAACGCATATTATTCTTCAATATTAAAAGTACTCGGTGCACAGACAAAACTGTAATATGCCTCGGAAATATAAGCAGATATTTGAAAGCAGGGAAAGACTGAAAAACCTTACTGACTTTATTAATAAAACGAATTTAATCTATTTATTTTAAGTACCCATGCTCGTGCCTATAAGTTGTAAATTATGTTTTGTTAATGTTTATAAATGTATATATTGTTTTAAGAGCTAATAACTTTTATAAGTTGATGCTCTTAAATAAATATTTTTAAATATTTGTATTTTACCATTTTCTAACAACAAAAGTTATCTGCTACGTAATCAATTTTACCTACTATACAACGTTTTGTGGCTTGTTTTGCAGCTATTTGAAAAATTAATTTACACTTTTGCGTATGAGCATAATCATAAATCTTCTTAAGAACACGTATTTAAAAATTTATTAGTTTTTAAAATAGATGTAAAGTAATTAAATAAGACCATTCTAGACATAATATAATATTATTATTATTATTATTATTAATTGTTTATTGTTCGCCTTTCGGCTTTACAATCTAAATTCTTAATACATTTCATAGAACTTCAACTTAAAATTAAATTTAAAGTATTCTAGACCTTTTTATTTTCAAAGTACTTTCTGCTTCTTCTTCTCTTGACCCTCTTCCTTCATTTTCCCTAGTCTTCCTTCATTCTCACCGTTTTCTCACCTCTTGGCTTCTTTGTCTCCTCTCGGCAAACGGTTTCCTGCTTCTCCTTTCTTATAGCCTGTATTTTCATCTACCACCTCTTGCCTTCCTTGTCTCCTCTCGACAGACCCTCTATTATCTATTCACTATCCTTCCTGCCTTCTCTCTTCGTTTTCATTTCTCCACTTATGTCTATCACAGGCCTAGACGCTCTGTCTTTACTATTTCCTATTGACTCTCTTGCTTTACTCTTTCCTTCTTGACTCTCTCCCTTTACTATGTTATTATTGTCTCTATCTCCGTCATCTACCTCTTGTCCTTATCTCCTTTCCGAAAATCCTCTATTTTTCTGGACTGAAGTTTAACTGTTTCCTCGCTACTTCTTTCTTTCTCCTGCTTCCCTGCATAATATAATATATAAATATAATACTGTTTATATTAATATATATTAATAGTTATATTAATCTATGCTAAAGATGCAGCTATGTAGCATTAACGCTCTTGATGACTGTCGATTTCCTTACTTTATTGATAACCATACTCAGATTGTCAAAAACTCGTCCCATACATTATTGAAACTTCCTATATCTGACAGTATTAATATTTGCTAACTATGCAGTTTCTTCATTAATACAATACCAAATGTCTTTCTCGCTTAAGAGCATTTCAATTTTGAACCTTCCCATGAAGTAATTCTCACCGTTCAATTTTGTAATTCGATAACCTTAAATAATTAATAAATTATTCCTGGTTTATTTCTTTCCTTCGCTTCTTCCTACCCTGGGCCCATAACCTGTTAATGTACACGTAAAGTGGACAGCTAATAGGAAGCTATAGTCAATAAATGCAGTCGCATGTTATTTTTATGTAATCAGTGTTTTATATTCTTCCTATTAGCTCTCTTATTATCTTAACATAATTGTCATAGCAATCTTTTTAAACTTTAAGACATTTTAAGTATATATAAAATATTGAGTTATGAATACAAAAAAGTAATTATACTAGATATACACATTTTTAGGTTAATTTGAACTGTCATCTTATCCCCCTAGCGTGTAGATGACAAATTAAATAAACGGTGATGTTTTATATTGTTTTCTAATTGACACTTGTTTACAAATCGATTTGATGTTGTGAATCGAACCACGTACTTGTTTAGACATAAAAATTCGTGCTGTCATTGTTGAACGCGATTTCATCATTGCAGATCAACACAGTACAGTACAGTGCAGTGCAGCCAACAAAGACAACAAATCTTCGCTTGACAACTGTGGTCATATTTCCGTCATCAAGTCTAGCGCCGTATTCGTCTTCCCCGGAGTCCCGGGCTCCCGCACTCCTGGACTCTCCAACTCCCGAGGATGATGACAGCAACTCCAGGTTGACGGCAAATGGTGTAACATGATTGGAATGTTCCATTTTTAACAAACTGTTTCGCAGTTCAAATTTAAACCGCATTTGTTTACTTAGTAGCGCTAGTGTTTACGAATTCGAGAAATATTTTGGCGCCACTCGCTTCCAAGATAACTAAACAATGTTCCGTGTTTATTTAAAGTAGAATTTAGAATTAGAAAATCAGGTGGATGACGTCACATTATCATGTCTTCACGCACACGGGAGAATTTAGAAAAATTGTTGAAAATTTCATATTTTTTTGAACTAGTTTTCTTTCATCTTAAGATATATACTGGTATTATATCAAACATATGTTTAGTTGGCTGGAAATGTTTGTATGTAATTAAATAAGTTTCAATGTATGTATACCCGTAGTGTGCGTATACATCTATGCAAATTGTACAGCAGCTGGAAAGCTGCGAAGTGAATGTTTCTGTAAATTTATTTCTTAAATCATCAAAAAAATCTAATTGAGGGTGGGGTAAAAGTGTAGCTAAACAATTTGCTTGTAGACTGATAAAGTTGTCTTTTGGTAATTATTTTGTAATAAATTGCAGTATTATAATAATCATTTATGTCCCTTTAATAATTCAGGGGGCCAAAAGTTATAAAAAGTAAGTAATCTTAAGTCATCTATCAATTGCAATCTGCTTAATACAACTAAGTGTAAAAGAGTGCAACATATACTGCTCTAATATATTGAGATAGATTTCTGATTGGCTATCTGAAATCGAGTTAGCAACCATTTTACTATATACGATTATGCTATTACTATAATCCGTAAATCTACTAAAAAAAATTATAAACAATATTTTTAGTCCGAAAAAAAAATTGTTTTGTAATTAATTTCAAAACGGTTTTCATTTTTCGCCAAAATGATGAATGTTGATACGTATTTTAAATTTTGTAATTACTAAGCTGTAAACAGAGCTAATATCTCTGTCAATGTTTTTTAAATGAAACTATTTAACGTTTTCTCATTTCCGATGCTGAATCCTATCACTGATAACCTCTTACTGTCTTGGCTGTGTTATATGTTAACAGCACCGCTGCCTGATAAATTTATGATTTGTACGGACATAGTCAATTTAACTGGATAAGAACCAAACCCAGAAAATATAATTCTAGACCATGGATCGAACCCGAAGATAAAGCCATTGTAAAATATTTAAAAATATAAAGTAGCTAATATATCTATATATTTCAATATAAATATTAAAGTAATCACATTAAAGTTATCTAAGAATTCTTTCTGAAACACAATTTGTCTTTAAATTATTTATTATATTGTAAATGGAATTTACATTTCTTCTATGTTTTATCGACACAGATTAAAAGTTAAGAAGAAAGACACGTCACACGTTGCTTTACACCGGGCTATAATCGTTCAACGTGATAATTTTGCAGTCTCTTAACTAGCTATAAACATAAACAGTCAATTGTGCTAATCTTTGCAACATTTTTATCACGCAGTCTAACAAAAAAACGTATTTTATTTTTATTATTCATGACCCCATTCTTCTAACCCGCGTTATAAGGGGGGCACCCGATGTCATATGTTTCACATGGGTATGCGTTCAACAAGTGTGACAAGGATAGAACGTTGTGAAAAGGAGACAGAGCAGTGGTGTAGTTACGGTATAAAGAGGATGCGAATTATTCAAGGGCGCACCGCTCTGTGGGGCTCTTGGATATGTAAAATGAGAGAAAGAACTTATATTTGCAATGATACTGTCTATATTGTGTAGGCCATACTTGCAGAAGCAAATTTGTAACTATTTCCTGATAATGTCCCAGTAAACAATTTGGTGAAGTGCCCTATTTAGTGACGTTTCTATCACTATTTCACTTCAATTATAGTTCGCATCAACTTTATCTTCATTTGTATTCCAACAGGTGGAGTAATTTCGCCATTTGAAGCCGATAAAGTAGACATTTTATATGAAAAAATGTGAGAAACTGAACTATAAATGAACTCTTCAATGACAAAAAAATCATGACGCATCTTCAATATGATGTCAAAGTGACTCCAAAATGTTTACTAGGGTATATTATAAAGTAGGCGAGAGTAATGATGATTGACGCTGACTGCTGTGTCTTCCAGTTCCATCCTGGACCATAATTATATTTTCTGGGATGGGTTGTTATCAAATTAAATTACAGAATTTCTAAACCCATGTAATGCTTTAATTAGATGGTAGTAAGCTAACAGTTGTGAAGCTGCAATGCTAGACAATTTTCTACCCGTCTAATTTTCTTTCGAAAATTTGATTGCTTGGAAAGCGAGATAGATTGCAATAACCGGTAGGAACAGCTAATATCGAAAAATGGAAAGTAATTAAAAGTTTAATGAAACAGTACAAATTAATTACCAATTTATTTGAACATATGAAATCACGCATACGAGTATTATATACACCTTGTTTTGTGACGGGGTCATATTTTAAGACACATTATCACTTTGACTGCTACCAAAACTGTTCAGTGTTACCTGATGTTAAAATAGTTTACTGTGCTGCCAGGTGCACATCACGATACCAATTAATTGAACGATGATAGTTTGATAAACAAAAGTTGATTGTACTAATTAAAATCAAAATTACACCGCATCTTTATTTTATTATACACCTATATCGTATATTATTACATATGCTGTTACGATTGAGTGCATCGTTTTCTTTTAATTATTAACTTAAAATTCCAATAAACGACTTTACTTTTTTAATCAAACATTAATTCCACAAATTTTGTTTTAAATTCCCTTTTGAAATTTTCCTGAAAGTTACCATATAGTGTATGAACTTGATATTATGTATTACATATAAAACATTATTCAACAGTTCAAAAAACTAAATCAATGAAATGTAATCCTTAAAATAGGCCTGAATTCAATGGACCTAGTTTCAATTGATTCTGCATGAGAGCTAAAAAAGAAAGAATCCGTTCCATACAATAAATGTTAATATTCCCTCTGTACCAGTTTTCTTTATTCATATCTACCACCTCTGTTTAAGAGCGTTGTACCTATAAGCTCAGACTGATAAGGTTCCTATTCTGTATTAATTTAAAAACTCATTATATTATTTGAGCAATTCAGAAGCCAATGCATCTAAGTTCATAAAATCTAATTCATAAAAAAACATTATGTTGAACCTTTAATTATAATTTTAATTGTAAAATGCAATGCGAAGCAGTGGCGTGACAAAGAAAGCACCCACAACTGGGTTGATTTGCAAAACAAAAGTTACTATACATTATTGTATATACAGTAGCCCGGGAACTTTAGACTTTTACGTGACATGAGGGTCGGTAGTTCTAATTTTTGGATATGTTTTAAAGTTAGGGGTGTTATTGAAAACTCCAAGTTATCCAACACGGGCGACGTCAACGCGCCGCCATCTTGGAGAAATGGCGGCCAAAAACAGTTACTAGTGCGTCCTACGATAAAAATAGTTATTATCAAACTTATAGAGGACTCAATTCCCTACAAGTTTTGTGTACAATATTTTTTTGTGTGTCTTGCAGGGACGGAGCTACGTCACTGCAAAGTAGGGCACCTCAATGAAAATTTTAAAATATTTCAATTTTGAGTTCAATTTCTTTTATTGTGGAATTGTGCTTATCTACTCATAATCTTGTTAGACAGCAGTCTTGTCGACATGTATGACACCATATTATCATTAAAGAACTGCCAACACAGTAGAAGCCTTCGGTGATTGTACTTAGCATCGGAGAAACACCGATGTCAAATAAATTAAATTTCAAAAAGTTAGAAAAAAACAAATTAATATTTGCTGTTTTCTAAAAAGGTGTATTTATAAGTATGGTTACACCAGGAAAGAGGGAATAACTCTTAAGGCCCCTACATGTGTGTTTCTTTCCGTCTATTGTCCCTTCGCCCATGAGCCCTATATTCCTAGCTACACCACTGCGACAGGGAGCATTTATTCTTTATAAGCTGCTGTACATAAAAGATGCTTAATAAAGCTATGAATATCAAATGAATGACTTAAATTTTGTTTTATTTGCAATTTGCAATAAAAAGTAATGACACTTATATTAAAATTGTTGTTGCAAGTGCTCAAGTAATCGGCAGTTGGCGGTTGGCAGTCGGCACTTGACTGTTGTTCTCCTTCTTACTGCGTAGTCACATTACTGCAAATTTATTTTATTTTCTAGAATGACTTTAAGGACGCCATTTAATGAAGTGACATGGAGGCTAATGCCCTTAATGGTCTTTTGATTGACCCATTAAAATTATTGAGGCTCTGGGTACTTTGAAGTGTCTGTCAATCATATTTATAGGGTATTTATTGACGTGATGATACTTTTGTAGACAGAGGCGGACTTAATATATTAGATAAACGTCTACAGGTTCGCGCTGACTCTACCAAATAAAAAGTATGAAAGAAATGAAGCAGAGGGGAAGGCGCATGCAGCGACAGCTGTCGTATAGTAAAATAAAATACTAAAAAATGATTATTAAGTTATTATGGTTTTACTTTTCACTTTTCAATCATATTGAAAATGCGTATGATTTCTTTGTCCTGAAAGATTTCATTTACAGTTCAGTTTCTCACAGTCATTCATAAGAAATGTCTATTTTATCGGTTACAAATGGCGAAACCACTCCACCTGTCGGAAAACAAAAAAAGATGAAGATGATGCGAACTATAATTGAAGTGCAATAGTGATAGAAACGTTACAAAATAGGACACTGCACCAAATTGTTTATTGGGTAGTCTGGATTTAGAATTCGGAAGGAATTAGAAGGTATTCGCAAATTGATCGAAAAACTTTATACGTATGCACACCCTGTGTACATTCATCTGAGTACAGCACTGCTAATTTTAAAATAAATATTATCATACTTGCAATTCTACTAGATAAACGACCTGGCAATACTTACAGATATCAGGTACCCCTACAACTGTGGCAATACTACCCAACTTACAATTTATGACCTGAGATAATATTTATTTACCTGCATAAGTTGCAACCATTTTTATAAAAGGTGTGTATTGGCTTAACAGGTAAACAATGTTTAAACCGTCTATTACGGGTAGTGTCGTAGGGCGCACCACTAAATGGACGGTAAAAATACACAAATGCCCTTAAACAATTGAATTAACTTAGAACTTAAGAATACTGAACAAATCAGATACGAGTGCTCATTATATATAAATTATAAAAAACCACAATTAAAAATAAGTTTAGATATAAGAGCATAATTTTATTTCCAATATTCAATGGGCTTGTGTCCTATGTCTTAATTTCTATAAAAGTGAACTATATATTGATAAAGTGGGTTACTAGAACCTCTAATGTTCAATTATTATTTAATAACTCCATATATGTTAGGAGATATTAAAGGGATTCTACGTTGTATACATTCCATATGCATGTGACATCACAATCCTTGTGTAAGATTGCCAACCTTACAGCTCATAAATCTCTGCTATATGTATTTATATATCAAAATATCAAATATTATTTACAGTTATTTCAAGGAACAATAAAATTTCAATATTACGTCTGCCTTAGTAAGGTTAAATAAAATAAAAACTTATTATTCTTTGATTTGACTTGATTATTTGACTACCAACAGCTACAAAACATTACCACAGCACTGACCTACTCAACAAATAACTGACGATAAAATGCATTGCACGTCATACAAATATGGCCGACCATTTCTAGCGCTAAAACTACAATTCAAACTTTAAATTGCTATATCTTTGTCAACATTTAGATATTTAATAAAATAGACACGCCAATACACATTTATTACCATCAATTTCAATCAACAATTGAAAAATCGACCACTAAAAAATGAAGACACAAGCTCATTGCTACAAATGATTTAATAGCTATATCTTCTTACCTAAGATGGGTCCGAAGATAAAAATTGTTATTATCAATATAACAGAAAACTCAAATTACCACAATTTTAGATGCAAATTTATTTTGTATAGCTGATAGATATTGACCTGCACTGCTATAAAGATGAGCACCTCACTGAAAATTAGTAATGATTCAAAACAGCGCATCCCAACAGCTGGCTGTTTCTTCAAAATAATGTTTTCTCTCTCTTTCTCGAAGAACACAATATTTCAGTACAACAGATTTTCTCTCACCTACGTTTAATGAATAAGTCGTAACGTATATTTGTTTTGGTCGTCTGTATTGTATTTATGTCGTCACAAGCAATATTGTCTTAACTGCGTGGCGACCTTAGCAAGAATAACAATAAGTAGACTAATAGTATTTATGTAATATCTATGTAACAAATACGTCTAGACATGACACAATATATATATACGTATAGTAAACGGTAATAAAGCAAAAAGTCGCCATTAAATATATATGCATTCCTCCATGTCATTTCCAAGTGTCCACTCTCAACATAATGTTCCCCTTGCCTCACCACTGCCCTCCGCACCCCACAAATATGAGTAATATTACCTTATTACCTTAAATTACATGTTTGGTATAAAATTGAAACATCCGCAGCGATATTCGAGTTCTGTTATTACAAGGTGTACGAGTATTGCAGCCAGTGAACGCAACGAGAGGGAGCAGGCGCGGGAACGGGAACGACAACAAACCGGTAGAGTTCAGTGATGGAGACGAATATCGCTGGGACGGATATATGAGTATGTATATATTTATAATAAAAAAATAGGGGCAAACTAATATAACATTACTACCTTTGCAGGGGATGAAAAAATAGATTAAAAATATAATTTAGTATCCTTAGAAAGCTATCTAATAAATAGATACGTTGAAAATAATACGTAGTGTGCATATATATGACCAGATAATAGGAAATCAAATTGATGTATGGGTGTCGGTACGCAAGGGCAAAGGGCACGTGATCTAAGCACTAGAGAACGAGAACGAGTAGGTATTCATAAAATGATACCTGTCAAAACTAACGTACTCGTCATGAGTCATCAAAGAGTTACAGGTTGAGACATGTTATAAAACTATTATCCATGAAAGGTTTTGCGTAGAACATAGCTAATCAAAAAGACCGGATTACCTCGAGTAGATCCCCTGGCGACAGGACGTACGTCGTTGTATTAAGGGGGAATTAATTGTTTTGCGAAAACTATCAAACATACAGTGCCGGGGTTTTTGGCGCATAATTAGACTTGTTTCAACTGACAATACAAATTTTTATAATATACTAGCTGTCCCGGCCACGCGTTGCTGTGCCTAACGTAGCGCCATCTATTGAATATTTACTCAATCTAGTCAACAGATTTCGATTTACTCAACAGAATATTTACTCAATCTAGTCAACAGATGTCGCCATCATCGTCGCCCGATGTCATATGTCATATACAGATAATTAATAGACAAATAATTAGCAATAAGATAAATAAATTGAGATGTAAGGTATCCTATCTTTCAAGTTGGGTCAAACTGCACACGGTGTACAAATTTCATTAAAATCGGTTAAGTAGTTTAGGAGTCCATAGCGGACAACACAGTGAATTAACCGTGGTTAACCGTAATTTATATATATTAAGATTTTATTGAAATCTATACAAGTTATGCGCTGTTATGCAGATCGAGGCGTGAGACGCTCGCCCAATCGGGGCTACAGGTTGTGGCGGTTCTAGTTGCCTCAAACAAAAGAACTATTTTTTTTTAATCTATATGAAAATAGTTACCGTCTTAACTAGAACTAAGTAAGTACGAAGTTATTTATCGGGATCACAGCTGTTTGAAAATTAAGGTATAATTAAATTTTATTTTATTAAGGTTTTATTTTAAGGTAAAAAGAAGAGCGAAAAATGGACCGTAGTCCTAAGAAGCCCGTGAAGTATTATTAAAAAAAAAAAAGAAAAAAAAAGCTGCATTTAGTTTAGATTTCCATTGCTACTATCTTCTATACTATTTTAACTATAATTAAAAAAAAATTGCACATTTAAGGTCCAGATATAGGGTAATATTTTTGAACTAACTGCCTACAAACAATTTGGCAATAAAATTCGAATACGATATTCTAGAATTCGACCTAGTATAGGAATCGACATTTAGGCCATATAGGGTGACTTATGGACAACAAAATAGTATCCGTTTCGAGGGCATTTTGGATAAAAACGGAGGCGAAAGTTAGTATTTATTATTTACCAAAGTTTAACATAGTTTTGCTACTTAATATAATTGTTTGTTAATTATATTCATTAAGTAAATGCAAAAGACATAAAAGATCTTTAGTACTGTATTAATTTAATATGAAATAATACATAATCTTACATTAATTCCAGGAAGAAAATTGTATTGCATTACAAGATTCATACTTTGAATTTGTTTAGGTTGCCACAAGTTAATTCCAAGGTTCGTTTTCTCCTTCTCATATAGAAGTTGTACTGCATTGCTAGCAGTAAGTTAAATCAACTGTTACATTGCATTAATTTTCTACCTGAGATTTCAAAAAACATAAATTTATAAAATAAGACAACTTCTGTTATATAATCTTACATTATATTAACATAAAAAGTGTTAAGTAAAAGGTAAACTATTGTATGTTAAATAAAGACTTATGTGTAACTTAGCGTGAAACTTGCAAAAGTGTATCATTGGTACATCAGAATACTAGTTACAATTGATTTTGTGTGAGGTAAGACAAAGGTAATTTAAGATAATTTTGTATATAATTGCGACTAGATAAAATTTTATTTCACGCGGGACCTAAAATAAAGAGTTTGTACCACGTTCACATAAAAACGCCTGTTCTACAAGATGATAGGCGTTTTAGCAGCTCCAGATCTCTAATTATTTCGAGATAGGACAAAAACTTAAAAGTGTCGTATTGTTTAATATGGTAACTGCTGCAAATAATTTGAGTTACTTTAAGTGTATTAATATTTTTACATTCATTATATAAAATAGATTGATACTTTACGCCCCACTGCTGTGTCAGAGTTACATTTTTGGGTTTCGTTGTTACAAAATCAAATTTATTAAGTACATACATAATCTTAAACCAATTAGATAACGGTGTAGCTCACATATATGAGGTCACGACACTATGAATACTGTTAACATACCCTTCAAACAATTTGGATTCGATGGAATCGACATTTGTACACAAATAAAAAGTATCCGTTTCAAAGCCATTTTGGATCAAAGAGAAGGCGAAAGTTTCAGAAGCAAAAATGCATTATCCCGCCCCATAAACTTAAGCTTTAAAATTCGAAATTTCTTTTCCTGAACGTACCCAAATATGTTTTCTACCTGCGGCTAACGTTCGAAAATTTTTACTCAAATTGTAATCAGACTATTCGACATTACTACGATACGAAGAAATGTGTGTAGAGTAGTGAGAGGTCGTCGGTGATAGGACTTAGCATCGGAAATAGACCGACGAATAATAAATTGAATAATTTCTTGTTTTAGTAGCTATTACAAATTTCCAAAATTCGTCACTTTCCATTCTATTCAGTATAAATTAGTCAAACATTTATTTTATCCATTCTAAATTTACTATAGATTCTTCGAGAAAGTGTCCATTGACACTAACGTGTGTATGTGCGTATATTCTCACTTCATGTAAAACAATAACAAATTCATATCGATGCAACGAAATAAAGCGTCCGCCCGCGTCCAGTGGTTTACTATTTACGATATACGTTTACGTTGTTTAGTTATTGGCGAAGACCGCACAGAAGGTCACACCAAAGGGTCAACAAATGACAACACAATACAAGGAGGTCACGTGATTCGATGTCACGAGGATTGCCGAGGTCACCCGACTGGGTACAGTGCAACGAAATAATCTATTGCTGTAATGTTTATTGAATTGAACATGGTACAATTGTGTACGAATTACGTTTTATTAAAAGTAAGTAGGGTTGGGTTAGGTGTCAACCGCGGGAATTTACCCAGCGGACTTTGTTTAGGGCAGTTCACTAGTAACACCACGTTTCTATAGAATTTGATAAATTTAAATGTCATGTTAATATATACATAAGACAATGTCTCCAGTTTTGTTAGGAATTGTAAATTTTTAATCAAACTTATGTGTTGCTCTGATATCAAAGACTTTTATTTTAGTAATTTACATACACATTATAATAATTACACCGTTTAACTTTAATCATACTATCTTACCTGAACCAAAAAAACGACATTTAAAGTTTATTATTTAAATTGTCAATTCCTTTTTATCTAATTTTATAATAACTTAACTTTAGGCTTTCGACTCTAAATATCAACTGTGTTGTCCGTTATTCCTCTCTGTTATTCCAGTCTGTGTCATTAATTGAATTACAAAATTTCACATGTTTTGACAAGCTGTGGAGCGAAATATTCGAAGTGAAGTGCGCATATTTAACATGCTGAAGAACATGCCAACAAAATATTATAAAAGGTATAGCATTAACGTATATCTCAAGAACAGTTCTACAGATTGAAAAAGTTCTGGTATATTGTAGAGGAATAAATGAAGAAAATTTTGACTGTTCGTTAGACAGTTGGAGCAGTTAATAAGAAAATATGACGGTTTAAAGTTGATATATTACTTTCTATCACAACTTGGCACTGGTGTATGTTGTCCTCAAGCTGACAGAGGTCCGTACTCCATATACCTTAGAGTCCCTATAGTTAATGCAGCACTAAGAAAACCACACTATGTTAGCTTTATTTATATAACATTGCATATTGCAGCTTTGTACACAAAGTAACAGACGACAAAATTGATGATTCAGGCTTGCTGTGTTTTCGGGTTCGATTTCCAGACCAGAGCTGTATACTCTGAGTTTCGTTGTTACCACGGTTAATTGATTATGTCTATACATAATAAAAAAACTTATCAGGCAGCAGTGTTGTTCACATATATGAGGCCACGACAATACAACTGCTAACATAACCCAAGAAATTATAAAAATCAGATTATTTCCCGTAAAACACAAAACAAGAATATTACCTTACATTGATGCACATATTATTACACTTAAATAGGATAAAGCAACAATTAATCTGAAATGGCCTTGCCTTATTATTTAATATTCCTTCTGAAAGCCCTTAATTCTTATGAGTGATACTTCCTTAGATTTTATAATCATTAAAAACGTGTTCTTTAGAAATTTTATAATTTGTGCTAAGATACAACATGCTATATTTATTTTTCAAAAAGCAAAAAATAGGTCTCAAAACAGTGTATATCAGGTGTCGCTTAAATAAAATCATTCACATATCAGGTACCTTTTAATATGTTAAACAGACCTTAAATATACGTAACTCTGTTTAGTGGTTACTTCCAAGGAAATGGAAACGCGAATCCTTGTAGTCCTTAGATGCCCATCCTGTAGTAAGTATGTAATTTTTACCAAAGTTGTCTAATATGTGAGATTCATACGCATCTTTTATTATATTTTAATAATAATAAACAAATTACGCATATATTATTTCAAATAAATTATCGTTTCTTGATTTCAGCAGTCTGTGCATGTGTAATGCATTAATTAGTCAAGTAGATGCGTACTCGCGCTTATTAGGTTAATGTCAGTTGGCAATATTCATAAATTATGCTGCTTAGCATACGCTCTACTATGCAAAATGCATAAACATAATGTTTTTAACTCGTAATGCTGTGAGTTGCACAACATAAGTACATAATAAAATTAATATTAAAATTTATGAGCTTATCTCGCATTTAGGACGAACAGCTAATTAATAAGTTAATTATTTTAATTAAAAGTATGTAATTACATAAAGATTAGACAAAGTTAGAACATTGCTTCCATATGTAGAACGCAAAAGAACTAAATAAATAAATAAATATAATTAACATAAATTAAAAGAAACAATTAAAAAACCTTTAAACTAATTAAAAGTTACGTAAAAAACACATTGTAAAAAGATACCTGTATAATAAACAATAATCAGAAAAATAACCTAACATTTTTTATATATCTCTGTCTCTCTTATATAATAAATACTATTGCTATCTCTCTCTAACTTATATAGAATCAACAATCAAAGGTCAAACAATATTTAACAAACGACGTAATTTTAGCAAATCTTTTTGACAATAATCTGTCAGAAATATCACAAGTGTAATATACAAAATCTAATCAAAAAGGGGCGGAGTAATTTATATTATAAATAAAATAAAAATAATATATAAAAGTTTATTTGAAAATTAAAGAAAAAAGAATTAAAAGTGACTTTATTTGGGCGGAGTTACAGCTGTCAGTCGTCCTATCAAATGCCACGCCATGTTGTTGAGAAGGCGTGTCAGTGACGTCATAAGTGTTTTCTTCATGTCTCGCTCATACATGATATATAGCTATGATGTTGTTTACTTTTTTAAACCCGGGAAGTTTAAACACATATGTGATATAAAAATATACCCGTAGATATTCGTTTTTATTAAATGTATACATGTACCATTACATGTTTATTATTATTAATAAATTTTATTAATTATGTAATGATCATTACATCACACATGCTTTTTATTAATTTAATTTAATTTTTAATTTATATTATTTATTACGCTTAAATATTTTGATTTTTTGTTCAATTAAATTTTTATATCCATGCAGAATGTAATTAACATTTTTGTACCTTTAAATCGAAACAAAAAAAAATATTTTTAGATAAAATTGATGTTTTTTATTGTTTCAAGGTTTTTTTTAATTATACTACCTCATAATTTAAATTTAAATTCCAAATATTCTAGTTTAAAGAAAATTTAATTTGTATTTGAAGAATACAGATTTAAATATGAAAAGTATGTACTACTTACGGTAGATTTATTTAATAAATAAACATAAAAAATCTCATTGACACTCTAAAACAAAATAACTTTTCATAAAAACTTTCTAAGCATAAAGCATGAACCATTTACCAGGACTGTGGAGTCTGAAAGAAAACATCCGATTCCGGCTCTGACTCCGACCAAATTAAATACCAAGATATTTTAAAGGGTGTGTAATAGAAAAGGGATAAATATACACGCTAAATACAGTTATGTATATTTAAAGTTCAACTAACAACAAATTTACGTAATATACAATGTTTTGTAACCTATTTTATTGCTTTTTGAAAAGTAAATCTATTAGCATATTCATAAAACTTATTAAGCACGCCACGTAAAAAATATTGCATAATTTACAACATCTTGTGACCCATTTTTCAATTTTTTTCCTTCGTTTGCTTAATAATATAATCATAAAATTTTTTATGAAGATTCTTTTAAGGTTTATACAATCTTTCGATCACCCTATAAAGGACTAAATCTTATAAAATAACTATAAACTTTTGTGTAACTAAATATTACATAAATGTAATGTAATATTCATATTATGAATATAGCGGGTGTATATAAGTATAGAGAATAAAGAAATGATTCTAAACTCTAGTTAAAATTAATCTCAATTTTTACTTTATTTAAAACCATTAGCTATTAAGATTCCGTTTTGTCTATTGCTAATTAGTCAATTTTCTTAGGTTCTAATAAATAAATTTGTCCAGGTTCCATAAGAGTTCTAGTATTAACCTGCGACTCATTCCTTTGTATCCAGTGCAAATGTATAAACTTCATAAAGTTTTACGTAAATCTGCTGTATTATAGATTAAAATTGTTCAATATTGGATTGGGGTCCCTTTTTGAAGCGGGTCACACACAATGGTTTCTCTTTCTTATGGTGAAACACACTTTAATTTGGGTTGTGAACAATACCTGTGTATTTATGTGTTCTAATAAAGTTACCTATCAGGATCAGGTTGTGATATAATGTTGAAGATATAATTAAAAATTAGGTGATATTTTTGTGCTATTAATCCTCTTATAAAATCCATTATATCCAGAAGGTAACATATTACAGGAACCACAAAAATATCACTTAATTTTACTAAATTCACTAAGTTTATTTTCATAAAATTCTTTCAAGCATGTTGGAGACCATAACCTATTGATGCATAAGCAAATTTATAATAATTATTATGTATTTATAATAATATAATATAATATATTTTATTAAATGTTTATTATAAATAATAAATAATCGGAAAATAAAACATTGTATACAGAACATATTTCTTAAGAAATATAGGAATAAATAATTGTTTTTACATTCTAGATAATTACTTACAATATATATACTAACTAGATACAACTATTTTAATATACTGGAACAATTAAAACAGTCGTTTAAAGAAGAAGGATAATTCAAAGGCAATACGCTATAAAATATTAAAGAAATATTAATTGTCTTGAACCATTATTACACTCCACATTATTACCCAGTAGACAATTTGGTGCAGCGCCCTATTTAGTGACGATTCTATCACTATTTCACTTCAATTATAGTTCGCATCAACTTTATCTTCATTTGTATTCCGACAGGTGGAGTAATTTCGCCATCTGTAGCCGATAAAGTATACATTTTATATGAAAAAATGTGAGAAACTGAAATATAAATGAACTCTTTTATGACAAAAGCAATTATCATGATGCATCTTCAATATGATGTCAAAGTGACTCCAAAATGTTTACTGGGTATTTAATTTGGAATTAACTTTTTCCATTGGACGTAATTCAAACCGGAGTCGGAGTCGGAGTTGGAGTTGGAGTTGGTACACTCGACTCCGGTCCGACTCCACTCGATTCGCTTAACGATAAACTTAAAAGAACAATATTTAACTTAAAAAGAATACTATACGAATTTTAACATATTGTAATTGAAATCAATTTCAATTGAAAACCACAAGAAAACGAAATGAAATAGAACTAGGACAGGCCAAGGTTGTAGACCCGAGTCACCATTTTACAAGAGCGCCGAAGTAGAAATTGTATTATAAGAATGCTTAAATGGACTAGATACAATTTTCATAGAAAGTGAAGCGCAAGAAGCCTAGATTTTTGTGCTACCATCGTAATCTTTGCACAGTCCAAATGGCCTGTACAGTCAGTTAAAATAAATAAAAACTAATATGAGAACCATTACGAAATCAATAAAGCATATAATAACATAACTGTAGTCTGTTGATATGTAAAAATTAACCGAAATTTTACTCTTTCTTAGTTTAACATTCTTTCCATTTTTGGAAAATACAACAGCTATTGCGGGTAAGTAGGCTAAAACTTGCTAATACACGAGTTTACGTTTTGTGCTTAGTTAATTTAACATAATTTACGTTTCTGACGCAAATAAAACTTTTTAAGCAAGATTATATAATGTTACATATTAAACTAATATGTTATTTAAATTTCTTAAGTGTTTTTTACATTAATTTAATGACAATGTAACAAAAATTATGACAAAAAAATTTACATTAAATAATATATAAAAAAATTGTAAGTTTTGTTTATATAAAATTTCAGATTTATTTAAGTGATATCCATATTTAGCGGATTCAAAACTGAAGCATTACACAAATTTAATAGCTATTACAAATATTAACTGAATTCAAGTTGTAAACATGAAAATCGAATAGCGAATTAATAGTAGTAGGAAGGAAGTGTTAATCATTAATATTTGAAATACAAGCCATTAACTGAAATTGTTATAGCTGCATATAAAAAACAAAACGAAGACATAAATTGGAATAATATTTGTATCAAAAAATACATAAATATTAATGAGGACATAAATATTAAATATCTATCACAGTAAACAAGATGTTATTGAAAATAGCACCTTATTCGAATCGTATGCTATTAAATCAATAATTTTTTAGGTGTAAAAACATATTACACAAATAAAAATAATAATATATTATTTAAATAGCAAAAATAAATTCAAAAGTATTTCGCAGCACCATCTGTGATGTAAACCCTCAACTAAACATGATTCTATATATTCTGTTCTGCAGATCGGAATAAAACAAGCATTATATAATTTTATGATGTAATATCTCTTAAAATCGATGTAAATATAATACAAATATATTTATTTACTATATTTGTCCATTTATTTGTGAATAAACAAACTATAATGGATCATTCAAGGAATTTATAACATTTTCAATGTTTTCAAAGTGTTTTAATTGTTTAAACATTGTCCATATTTTTTAGAGTGGATGTTTCATGTTCACCTGACATTTTAGAGCATATGTCATCACCTGGTTATCTTTGTAACATATGTGTCCATTTAATTTTGTTTATTTTGTTAATTTTATTTCAATATTTAACTTAACCTCACTTTAAATACATGCAGTTCATTATGTGACATATTGAAAATTGATTACCGCTGGTTTTTATTTATTTTTTGTTTAAATAATATTGCAAAATCAATTAATGAATATTTAACATTACACGAACGTTTTCATTTACATTTTTTCTTTATATTTACTACTAATTACAACTAAAAACTTGACGTAAGACAAGAATACTGCTTATCATTTTATAGCTGTCACAGTTGTGTAGATTTTGATATAAAAATATAAACAAATTACGGAATTATTAATAAATTAGAAGATTAACAATACTATACAACAGAAACCTGTATTTCTTTGCTAATTTCAAGAATTAATTAATGAGTTATGTATATTTTTCTGGCATATGATTTTCATAAATTAAATAACCTCGACGAGCACATGTTAATAATCTTTCGTTAAATCAAATCGTTTCGTTGCCTAGGTTAGTTCTTTCTTTAACTGTTCTTTTAATATACTCGTAATATTGTATTTCTATTTTCATATTATGTATATTCAAGAATTATTTATTCGCTTGGCTAATCTGTTGCCCATATCTATAACTTATTATACTCTGGTCTCTGCTCTAATGTTCTACAATCTGCATACGAGTATGTGCATGACTTTATTTTCTTGTGTTTCTTTTGCGTGTGGGTGTGTTTCAACTTGTTAAATATAAAAACACAAGTTTTAATGAAATATTCATTCATTTTTTATAATTTGTACATTTATTTAACTTCAAATTTAATTGTTGAATTTATTTCAAATTATCATACTCGTAATATGCTGAAGAAACACAAAACATAAACTGATGTATATTTAACGTAATACATGTATTTATTATTTAACGTTTTATTATTCACTGGATTTTAATATAATTTAGTTACATTATCGTTAAATAAATGCAAAAGACATTACACATATTTTACCAATAAAAATATGTAGTATGTAATATTATTTAATCTTGCATTAAAAGTTTTATTAACGTGAAAAACCTAAATTTATGTCGAGAGATAGCTTTATTACCATTATTATTAGTATATAACCTTACATTATATCAACCTAAAAAATATAATGTAGCAGGTAATATTTTTGATGTTAAATAAACCTTAAATTTACGTACCTGTGTTTCATGGAATAGGAAGGTTTGAACGGTGGATATTTTGATGGGGTATCATTTTAGATTAACTAAAAATAAAACATGAATATGTAATTTTTTATAACTTTGCTCTCTTTAATGACTAAAGACACAAAACTTAATATTAATATTAAAGAATAATTGGACATTTGAGGTTATGACAACCAACTCAATCAATATAATACAGTTCTATAGAAATGAAGACATAATTCAGCAGCCCTTTCACCCTAAACCACTTTTTTATTTGTATGTATTTATATAATTAAATACTTTTGAATAGTATTTTGATTTGAATAGTATTAGCACATCTCTGCTCATGATGTCACCATCAAAAGCATGCAACCAACCATGTCCTGCGAACGAGAAACAGAATCGCTGAAACCGTACTCAAAACCAGTATACACGTTCGTTCTCTCACTAACAACACAGTTCCATTCTCATTCGGTTCGGGCAGATTCGGGGCTAAGGTGTGCAATCTGTCACCTGATGTGCGGAGGGCCTAATAAACCATAAAGAAATCATGAAATGTAAAGTGATTACGGATGATTATTAGATTTACCTGTATAGTTAAAACGTTACGTGTATATGATAAAACTGTACAGTTATCACACTAATACACGCTAAAGATTACCTGTAGAAGAAATGTGTACAGGTAAACCTGTCAAGTGAACTGTCATGTGTAAGGTCAGCATAAGACCACAGCTGAATTTTTATTAGATGAATTTCAAAGTTAATAACATCACACATAAATACAGGTGGCCCAAATGGAATAGAGGGAAGTGGGGCGACCTACCATCGTCCCTCCTCTCCTCATCTATCACCCATTTATTCTAACAAACAGAAATCAAATGACATTAATAGTTACGTAACTTTACGATATCAAAATTAACCGAAACAAGATTTTTAAACACTTAACTAATTTTTATTCGTTCTCGAATTTGATTTATGGCGCCTATGAGTTTTATCTCATTTTATGGACAATTAAATTAACGGACGTTTACTAATGATGTTTTATGGGAAAGGAACATTTTTTGTTCCATAAATTTTATTGGAATTTATAGTACGTATAGGTATAGGTACCTACGCTATGAGTACTCCTATTTGGTGTTTCCTTTAATAACCGATCGGATTCCATTTGTCCAGCTCCAGCTCCAGCTCCAGTAGATATATCTACTCGCACAGAAACAATTTACGAGGAGAGTTGAACGGATTCGAATATTTTTTATTTTATTAGGTTGGTACAAAGTATTATTTTTTTTTCAGGTTCACCTTTACGATGCGTACGACAGTTACTACGCATATTTTATTTGATTTGTCCATCAAGTTTACAGCATTTTGTTGTTTAATGTTGGTAGTCGTTTGGTGTAGCTACATGTTTTATTTTATTGTAATTTTAATTTGTCGTAAAAGGGAATTGAACATCTATCCATAAGAAATAAAGTGTTTACTGAAATTCTACAAATTTTACCGATGACGATTGCTACAATATTGGGGACGGTTCGATTCCTCAATGAGCTGGAATCAGGGGAGCAATGGGATTGTGTCCTCATTTTTTAGTGGTCGATTTTTTAATTGTTAATTGAAATTGATGTTAATAAATGTGTATTGGTGTGTCTACTTTATTAAATATTTAAATATTGACGGAGATATAGCAATTAAAAGTTTGAATTGTAGTTTTAGCGCTAGAAATGGTCGGCCATATTTGTATGACATGAAAGGCATTTTAATGTCAGTTATTTGTTGAGTAGGTCAGTGCTGTGGTAATGTTGGTAGTCAAATAATCAAGTCAAATCAAAGAATAATAAGTTTTTATTTTATTTAACCCTGTTACGGCAGACATAATATTGAAATTTGGTTGTTCCTTGAAATAGCTGTAAATAATATTTGATATATAAATACATATAACAGAGATTTATGATCTGTAAGATTGGTAACCTTACACAAGAATTGTGATGTCACATGCACTTGGAATGTGTACAACGTTGAATCCCTTTAATAATTGAAGAGACAAAATTACTTTTTTAATTGTTAATATCTTCTAACATATAAGGAGTTATTAAAAAATAATTGAACATTTGAGGTTCTAGTAACCCACTTTATCAATATATAGTACAGCTTTATAGAAATTGAGACATAGGACACAAGCCCATTGTATTAATACAGTAATGAGTCGATTAAATCGTTAAAAATTCTGTTGTAACAATAAAGAATTAGAATTGGGAAGCCCCTAAATTTAACTTTCTTTAGCGCCCTATAAAGCTACATCAATTTTTTTAATTTATTTAAATTGGCCTTGACATTATTAGTCATTCCACCATCATAATTATAATATTCGAGTCATTTTGACATTATATTGATGATGCGTATGATTTTTTTGTCAAGAAACAGTTCAATTTGATTTCACTCGTTCAAGGAATGTCAGTAATATGAACTACAAATGACAAAATCACTTCACCTGGCCTCAATACTATACCAGTGTTGAATGAAGTTCTAAATAACCCATTAAACAGGGACATATATATCAGAGATATATTCTATTTTGTTTCTTTTTAATGATGGTCTGGTGAAATAAATATAGAATTTTATTTCTACTAAAATAAATGCTTTAAAGTGGAAAAGAGACAACTATATCTTTATTTAAATGTATGATGTTGGAAAGAGAACAATTTTTTTGCATGAGTGAAATCTATCTGAAATCTTAGTGAAAAAGAATTGATTTCTTGACTAGAACTTCGCCTAGTTATGCCATTTCACCAAAATAATAACTGTGGTATTTTTTGTATATTTGCAAAATCACACACAAAATAACATTAAACGCGTACCATACATTGGGCATACGGGAATATTGCGAGCTTCATGTAGTAAAAATAACTATTTAGTAGAAATCATATTTTGTTTGAATGTGTTGTTTTATTTTTGTTATTATCAAATCAGTGACGTTAGGGATTCTATTTTAGTTTTAGGTTATTTTTATTAGCGGAGGAATTAATTTTCTTTAGCTTTTCAACAAGTGGAACGTAACTCACTCTATTTATTTGCTTGTTGCTCTACTGTTTGATTCTTACGTCCCTATGTGGTCTCTGTCCCCTATATAGCTCGCAGACTTAATAATTCGCTCCAAAATTTCATATTGTCACCAAACGACACTATTATTACAGTCACTTCACAGTCAACAGAACAGAACTACAGAATAATAAAAACTTGAGATACGTTTCAAACCACGTCAAGAGTTGAACTAAAATGAACTATGACATGACTAGCATGTTGGCCAAGAAAACTACCAACCCAACATATTCGGGTGTGTATTGGGGCCCTTAACTATTTGGGTAGATTCGATTCATTGGTTGTGGTTTTTAACATACCACCTATTGACGAGTACTTGGGACGATTACTCAATACGTTGATTAGGTTACTCTCACAATAGAATCGTCTAGTTGTCATCTCCGACTTTTTAGCAGGGTGCATTCACATCAGCACACTCTCTCATGAAAGTTATTTATTAATTTTATTTATTATTATAATATTTATATACAATATTTATTATTATTATTTAATGATTTTGTCGATCAAGGCTTTCTATATTATTATTATTATTTATTTTATTGTTTTTGTCATTAGGCACTACATTCTTCTGCCTTACATCATTAAATTACATATCATTGTGATTAATTACATTTTATATGTGTTCCTTAGTCTATCTACTCATTCTCTCTCCTTCAAAAAACATAAACTTAATCCTGCTACTCTCCCTCCTGTTTCTACTCTGCCATTCCTTCTCTTTTCTCGTTCCTTCTCTCTATCTCCTTATACGATTATATCTGTATCGCCTTCCCCTCTCAACGATCAGCAATCGTTGGGTACGATGTTATATCTATTACAATGAGTATCTATTCCGACTGCGTGTAGAACATAGAGCGGTATTTTGATCTACGTACGAATGAAATTTACTATTACGTACGTTTGAACTGCAGACTTTCTTGATGCAGTGTTGTATTGATAAACATGAAAACAGAAGCTTTCTGTTATGATAAAGTGTGCTAATACAACTACATCCTACTGAAAACGTGTGTTCCAGTGTGAGAGCATCCTTACGTATAACGCCGCTACACCGCCGCTGATTCAGATAAAAAAAGTGACATATGTACCAACACAGCATGTAGCTATGTACATGAGACGTTGGCAAACAGAGCACTGTTTTACCGGTACTAAACAAAGTTCAACAGATTGCGTGCTCTGTAATCAATTATCAATTGACAGATGATCAAAAAATAAAATAACCTTCAAAACTGTAATACAAACAAACAAATAGTAAATACTGGTGCGGGTGACGGGTTGCGGAGTGCAGGGTGCGGGGTTACACAAATCGCAGGATTTGTTTAATAGAGATATGATTCGATTTGGTGTGTCGTTGTGATAACATACCAGGAACCAGGAACGGCATAGAATTCCCGAACCCGCCAGACTGCCAGACTGCCAGGCTGATAGGGATACCCAGAGTTGACTGACCTAACCAAGAAAGTCATAAATCATGGAACAGAACTAAGCAGACACTGACGTTGCCCTGGTTTAACACTTTTCTTAATTTTTGGTACATTGCAGGTACTTTTTGTGGTTTATGATTTATGAATGTTATTTTGTTTAAAAATTGCTCTGTGTACTGAGAGAGCAAAAGCTAAGAGAAAGCAAATGCAAAGACAAAAACACGGACTGAATGAAGGGACTAATTTCTTTAATAAAAATCACTATAAGTTACTATCAGCAGAGGCGGCCTTTGGGGGTTGCAAGCAGGGCAACCACCCGGGGCCTCGCATTCCACCGAAATCGTGTACACCAAACCTTGTACACCAAAATTGTGTAAATATAGGCAATCTTGTAAAGGACCCGTGTTTGTCCATTTATTATTAAAATGTCGGCAACAAATTTTCCAATAAAATAAAATATTGTCAGTTTTCTCCGATGTTGTAAATATTTTTAACATAATTTAAGTATTAACAGAAAATATTGTAATATTCTGTGACGTGATGGGATTTTGTATTATTTTGTGTACTGGTATACACTAATTTAAATAAAAAAACTAAATAGAAAACGAAGTACTCCTTATAGTTAGCACCTACTTTATTTATTACAATGTTCAGTTCTTGTATTTACATTATGGCCTCTTAATTTTATCTGTCAGCAATGTTCCTTTATTCCTAATTTTTTCTATGTAAAAGTTTAGAAACTATACCCCGAAATTTAGTGCATCAATAGGACAGCTTGGTATATAATAATCAGTTCCTTTGTTTTTCCTTGGTTGCTATGATTTTAGGGTCGCAATTGGAAGTCTAGTTGATGACCCACCTACAATTTAGCGCATTAGTAACACGTTAAAGGAATATTTTTCAAGTTTTCTTTAAAATAGCGTTTCAATAGGTCATCAAGATTATCTATATTTTAAGAACAATATCTCAATAAGTCTACAAAGTTTTCAATATTTTTATATTCATAATAAAAAGAATTATATTTATTTTACGAATAAAATAAAAATTGTTTATTAATTAACATACAATATCATTAAGTTTACATTAGATATATACTATGATACAAATAATAATAATAAAAGAAAATAATTCTTTTGAATCCTAGGTTTCAATATATATATCTTTAGCTAAAGATATATTTATTCTAATTTTTTGCTATATACCGAAGAACCAAAATACTTTTTATTATTTACATTCATATTAATACATACAAAACATTTACAATCGGAACAATTTTATGTTCCTTTGTTTATTCGCAATTATATATAGGTGGTATGTAAAGAAGGAAGTAGCGATGAAACAGGTAAACTTCAGCCCAGAAAAATAGACTAGGGAATAGACCAGTACAGAAGGAAGACTAGGGAAAATTAAGGAAGCGGGTCAAGAGAAGAAGAAGCAGAAAGTGGAGATAAAAAGGTCTAGAATAATGTAAATTTAATTGTCTGCGAAGTGACCGTTTGTGTAACAGTATTATGTTTAGCGTTAGATTGTATGCATACGTAGGACTTCTCTGTTCTTACACTATTGTTAATCTGAAAATTATGATGTCAAAATATATTTGCATTGTGCAGCCCCTCAACGACGGAGCGGTACTCCACTTATCGCTCAATTAGCGAAGCTTATCATTATTCTTTGTATATTTTTCGTATTGTAAGAACATATGTGCCTAAGACCTTTCATTTAATGACTCCCTCGTTAGCAACGCAGCAGACGTGAAGTTAAATCGTTTCCTCACCTATATCTTCAATTGACTTATGACGTCTGACCTTTCGTGCAATACACATTGAACAACCAATAATTTCAATCAATATTAGCAACAATAAAACATCAAATTTAATAATAAAATAAGTATTTAAAGTAAACAATTGCAAAACAACATCAGGAACTATTACCTGATTGAACTATTGCAGCATCCACCTCGTTACGACGTTAAATACACGCCGACACATGGTCAGACTGTTTCAGTTCTTTTGTTGAAGGAGGTAAAGGAACAAAGCAGTCGGGTGAGGCATCCATCATACAGCACCGACACCGACACTGACACTGACACTGACACTGTTAAGCCGTCGATCTGAGCTACAATCGATTGGATTAACAATGCGTTTAACACATCTTCGAGCCAGCGCGACTATCACGGCATCTGCATGATGGCTTAAGCGGCGTTTAAGTACTCCACGACTTCTTTCTTCGCCGCTTATTAATTAAACACGCCGTTTGCTTAATTGTTCCGCGTTTCATTTTTTTCAATAATTACTTAATACACTTGATAGCTATTGTATCGATGGTAGTTGATGTAGAAACGTGTCAGAAGGGGCTTCTTCAGTCAGTGGTTGAAATGGGCCAGCAACACATGAAGCGGATAAGACTTCTTGGCTCTATTTTTCTTCTTATTAATATTTTGATCGTACGATATTAATTAACTGCAAAACTGGAAGATGCCATGGTCAATTATTTGAACAAAATTATAACGTTGTCAACAAGTTATAAATCTAATACTTTGTGGCATATATGGCTGTGGTATTTAAAGATGTTGAATTTTTAGAAAATATTAATTCCTTTTCTTTTATTTCTCTCATGGGCAATTCAATTGTATCTAGTATTTTTTAATTCTTTATTTAATTTATTTAACCTCGGTCTATTGCCGATGCTGAGTCCTATTACCGACAACCTGTTACTATGTTAGCAACTTTTGTGGTATCGTGACTTTATACATGTGGATTACACCGCTGCTTGATAAGCTCGTACATAATAAATTTAACTTGATAATAATCAAACCCAGAAAATATAACTCTAGTCCAGGATCGAACCCGAAGACAAGCATCAAAGCTCTCGCCCACTATGTCGTCTGTATCAAGTAATAAAATATTTTTTCTTCGATTTATTTTTTCTTAAAGTACACTGAGACTAAGAATTGAGGTTTATTGTGAACCTTGGTTGATACTTTTGTTTCAGTTCTCATTGAATATTTATAACAGTAGGTTAACCAAGCGAATTTACTCTGTTAAAATTGTTGTTAGTCAATTAATTGTGTTCTTCTTTAAAAGAAACTATATAGAATTAAGAAAGTCATTTTTTAGGTTAAGATTTATAACTACAAACCGGAAACGACTCCTAGTTAACAATAAATAAATTTGCAAGTGTCAATACCCAGTAAACAATTTGGTGAAGTGCCCTATTTGGTGAAGTTCGAGTCACTCGTACAATTCTATTCTAACGCTTTACAAGTTCTCTACCTGTCACAGATTTTGTGTTAGTTTTTCATAATAATATTCTTTCTTTTTCCAACATCATTCATTAAGTATTTCTGTTTCTTTCCCACATGGATATATTTCTTTTAAGTTCACTTTCATCTCATTTATTCCAAAGTGAGAGAGAAACGAGATGCGTTAGACAAGTAAAATATATTTTTCACCGTTACACTTGTATAATATTTCGTTCAGTACAGATGTTTAAAGTATATGCTATCCTTTTTCAATAAATATTTCTTTAATGGTAATAGACAGACGCTATCTCCCTCAATCCCCGAATAGAATGTATATAAACGAAGATAGTACCTAGCGATGGTAAGACAGAGGTTTTAAAGCTAACGCAGACCTGCCAAACGTGGATTTTTGAATCACCAAAACAATGTAAAAAACTAATATAACGAGTATTGTTGAAGATGAATAATATTCATTAAAAAAATCACGATCCGTACTAAAGATTACATCTATTTATTTCTTCATTTAAATATTTATATTTTGCAGACTCTAAAAAGTAGAATTCCATTAAGTTTTATACCCCTGCCATCTTTGCTAGTGTAAAGTTTATGACTTATACGATGCTAAGACAGAGGTTTTAAACCTAACGCAGACTTGCCGATCGTGGATTTTTGAATCACCAAAACAATGTAAGAAACTAATATAACGAGTATTGTTGAAGATGAATAATATTCATTAAAAAAATCACGATCCGTACTAAAGATTACATCTATTTATTTCTTCATTTAAATATTTATATTTTGCAGACTCTAAAAAGTAGAATTCCATTAAGTTTTATACCCCTGCTAGTTTCAAGTTTATAACTCCGGTCATAAATCATAAACCGACTCCGCTTTTAATTCAACAGTGAACCGTCGTTGCAATGTCTGTAGCTCATAAAAAGGGCCTTTCCTATGAACGACTAAATAGAAAACGAACACGTTCCAGACAAAGAATTCATTATATGTAATAGAAATTAAGTAGAATTTACTCCAAAATGTTTACTGGGTAGTATAAAGCCTAATTTTTAATTTAATATTAACTACAAACCCTCATCTTCATAAATGCAGCCTGTTAACTTGATCTTAAAATATCAGCGGACCTTGCTCAATCTCGTATATACAGAAATATGAATGCTAAGAATGGCATTGCCAGATGAAGATTTTGGAGGTCCATACCTTGTCCACGAGTTCTTTTTGATGCTCTTTCTATTTCTCTATACCGGGATGCAATAATAATTTGCCTTTGTTTGTTCTTACATTGGTTTTGATACATTTATGAAAAGAGAGGCCTCAAAACTTTTACTGAGGCATATGAGGCTATAGATGTCGACAGGTTCACACCAAACGCATTTAATTTATCATATTAAACATAAGAGAGAGGTGGTGAGCAAGGCGTATGTACAACCACTCCGGTCTACTGAGGTAACATCTGAGATAGAGTTATACGACTAACCATTTATAAACCACCAAATACCCCTTTCACTCTCGTTTCCTTCCTCTTTCACGGTTCACACGATATATCCAATTCCTTGGATGCGCCCTGTGGACCCTTACCTTGTAATGCCACTTAACATGAGACAAAACTATTTGAAGAAAGAAAATCTATCGTCAATAAATTCTAAAATTGATAATTCATCAAGTTTTTTAATGTTCCCAAGTCACACGAGGGCCCAATCAAGGCATATTACATACATATTACGCTCTTGTCAGGCTCTGACAAGGTATAACTCATCAGGGCACACTTGACAGGGCTGTGGTGGATTTGATAAGAAATATCAAATAAGATCCCAACCTGGTTGTTATGAAATTATCCTGACCGACACGGGCCGGGTAAGGGCCTTGTCAGGCTTTGACAAGAAATACCTTATGAGGACAAACACGAAAGGGCCATAGTTAGGCCCTTCTCAATTCCTCAATCAGACGTTATAATTATCAAAACTCAACAAATATAAGCAAAGTTTTAAGTAATTAGAATAGTATCACTTTACTTATATTGTCTTCTAAGAAGACCACCAACTGTCTGCTCCAATTTTTTCTCAAACAGCACGTTGAACGTTACTTAGTACAACCTCCTGAACAGCTCCTCCATGCAGCTGGAGTTACAGCAACTCGTTTGTCACTTTCCTTGTTCGACGTTCAATTGTTTTACAAATAGGAGTCGTGATGCCACTCGTCGAGATGCTGTGCCTCCTGCCGCACGCCCCTCGTGGTACTCTGTCCTGCTTCCTCACCAAGCAGTTGGCGGTAGAATCTCTGGTATAACAATTTGTTACTAATATTCCCGTATATTTATTTAATGCAACTAAACCAACAGCGAATTATTTGTTGAGTATTCCAGAACTTATTGAAATCGTGTGCGGCGCTGATTTGTAGCTGCAGGAAGAGCTACGTTGAGGAGGCTACATGCCGAAGAGCAGGAAGTCATTAGGAACGACTTGAAGGATGATTGACCGCTGTTGCAGATAAGTAAATTTGCTCAAATCAATTTCTTAATGGAAACATTGTTACACAATGTACGAAAGTTGTTTCGAAAGATGAATATTGCTCGAGTCTCGGGAATAACTGCTTTACAGGACAATTTAAGACCGATTTAGTATATTTAACTATTTAACCAAGTAAGTAAACAGTGTGACGAAAATATCAAGTCAAAATTTGAAAAACAAGTATGTGCCATATCATAAATAAAACAATAAAAAGTATAAGGTAGTTTACTAGTAAAACCACTTTTCTACAGAATTAGATGAAATGTAAACAACATGTTAATACATATAAGTGTCCTTAATTTAATTACATGCTTTCAAATGTTTTGACCAACTGTGAAGCGAGGTAATATTATTTTAAATGCGCCTATTAAACATGAAAGAGGAATATGTATAAAAGTGCATATAACCTACAAAGTGTAAAAAAAACAATTTTATAATCGGTTTTTAATCCTATATATCGACAATGGTTTTACATATATTTAAAAAAAATGAAATGAAATAAATTAGGAAAGTTTAGACTTTTCTTTAGATTCTTTGATCAGATAGTAAGAAAGATACAAAGCTTAAGGTTAATATTATTTTATAGCAGCATATACATAAGCATGTAGTCATGCTTTGCGCGCATTAGCACGCGAAGTACTCATATCTACATTACTATACTACAGTGTTTGATTTGCAATGAACAGCGTTGCCATGTGTATCAACAGTGCGATTGTATTTAGTCAATATATGTTATTAAAAGCTTTTATGTATTGAGTACAGTTTTTGAAAAAATTATATACTATTCTATATTTAGGGTACGCATCATTTGTACTTAATATCCGACTATACTTTTGTCTGCAATTGTCACTATTAATTTAAAAAGATTGTTTATTTCTCATTTTATTATTAGTTTGTTTTGCTGCTTTAAATGATTTCGTTATTAATTATGTCCTTCCATTATATCATTTCAACCAAAGAAAAAATAAGAAAAACACAAATATTATTTCTTTTTTTGTATTTGTTATTGGCAAATAAAATCATCTTATGACCAGAGCCGCACATTTAAAGGATGAATTCGTCGAAAGTCACACAGTAAAATGTTGATATTTATTTTTCAATATTATTTATTTATTATTTAATTTTTTAAAACTCGCAAATGTAATGTATTTTGCATCACGCTGATTATACAGAATTTAAATTTAAAAATAAATGTTGTGTGGAGTCCTGAATATGTATTTGCACCCAAACCGTCTCTGTTCACAATACGTGAAATACATGCTATACACGCTGGAACACCTGAAGTCCCATTAATACCCACTGTTGCTAGTAACAACTACCAGCAGATTAAAAAACATATTTTGCATAATTTTTGTCATTTTATTTCTGTCTAACATTAACAATAAATTGATAAATATTATTTTCATTGACATATAATGGTTTTGTTTGTTCAATTATTTTGTAAGTTTGCTAAAGTAGACAATAGGCAACCTCCACGTGCTCTTAAATAGCTGAAACGTTGAAACCAGCATAAACAAGTGCCACGTGGTAAAGCACGTGGCTGCATCTAGATGTCACTGCGCACAGCGTATGCTTCGATTCAGTTGATCAGACTAATTGATGGATGTTGATGGTCTGATGGAGCTCTGGACGTGTTTTACGAAAGTTTCGTTTGTTTACTTTATGTCGACTTGCTGATGGACTGTTTAGGCAGATGTAAATAAACCGAGCAATGTAAGAATCATTTGGACCCTAATATTAAGGAACATCTCCACTCTAAGTAAAATGTTACAAAGTTACACTAGAGAAAATTGAGCTGACGACACAGTGGGCGAGAGCATTGATGCTTGACGCCGACTGCTGTGTCTTCGGGTTCGATCCCCGGACCAGATATATATTTTCTGGGTTTGGTTATTATGAACTTATATTGATTATGGTCATACATAATCATACAGTTATTAGGCAGTGGTGTAGCCCACATATATGAGGCCACGACACCATAAATACTGCCAACATTGAAGGAGGTCGTCGGTGATAGGACTCAGCATCGGAAATAGGCCGACGTTAAATAAAAAAAAAAAAAAAAAAAGAAAATTGAGCTTTTAGAAAAACTGACAACATTGTATGATGTCATGTTAATGGCAATTAGCGTGTACGAAAACCAATTTTGAGATGATTTCGCCCGGCTCGATTTTTTACCACATTTTTTGCGTTATTTTATATTAATTAAGTATAATGTGGAAAATGTTTTAGTATGATTTAATTTGAATACGTTTTAACTTCAAGACTATAGGAAATAATCACATTGTAACACTCTTAAGGAAAGCGTCCATTGGTCCGCATCAAACACATTGGATGTATTTTATAAACATGGAAGATAATCATGGAGATCTTCCCAGTTATATGATATTAACTAGCTGAGATTCAGTTGCCTTTCGAAGCAATCTCGTTAAAATACCAACAGTAATACATTTATAGGACTAAACATATAGATACCACTAAACACCGTAGTCCTTTCCGCTTGCTTCTCTTCTCTTTCATGTTTCATAAAATTAATCCAATAACTGCCATGCAAATTACGCTTCCCAGGTTGAAACTGCTCTTGGAAACTAATTCTACCGTTCAGTTTCTACTTCTTATATAGAAAGTGTCTTGCAATGCAAATAAAATACTTTTTAGTTTGCTACAAAGTAATTCAATGATTCATTCTATACATAGGACTGCTGTGGATTTATTAAAAAAATGTTCTACATCCTGTACCATCAAATCCAAAATCTTATATTAAATTTTAATATCTACTGATGTCTCAAAAGCAGTAACACTTTACAAGTTGAAATACACTACTAAATATTCCATATTTCTACATTTCTATTACCATACGTAAATCAGTGTATCTTTTAGTACTGTCTTATCCTTTGCGTTTTGCAAGTTTTTGCAGTTGCATTCCTTTATGGAAAGTGATTCTCCTTCACTGCTGGTTACGGTGCTGGAGTTGGCGCAGGGCTTATAAACTCCAGCAGGGGGTCGCTCAGGCTGATAATTATTACCTAAATAAACAATTAAACGCACGAAGATACGAGAATGCTCAAGAATTCTGATCGTACGATGCGTTGTGTTACGGTGTGTTGCAGTTACGAAATCACTGATGTCGTAATGGTTGACAGCTCAAATTTGTTAGGATTTAATGTGTAACAAATCTGCGAAATATGATAATGCTCAAGGTTACTGTACTTGTGGGATACTTATTTGTGGGAAAGTTATCTTGAGTAAAGAAAATATATTGATAAGTTGACTGACATTCTTGTAGAAATGAAATCACTATAACAAATGTCGCTATCAGTTTCATTATTTAAGGATTCGCCGGCAGCTAGCTACGGAAACTGATACTTCCAGATTCTTCATATAGTTTGCAATGAGTATATTCTCACTCAAGCGCTAGGCGATGTATTGCATATTCCATAGTAGTTACATTGAACATCTATGTGCACTGTGAAGAGCGAGAAATATTTCTTCGAGCGAAAATAAGTTTTGTTGAATTCGGTTGAATAGAGATTAAGTTTATTCCTTGCAAATTCCTAAGTAAAAATTCAGTGGTATTTATTATATGATATTTTGTAATTCGCCTTTCAATTTCAAGTTATAAATGTTTGGTAGTGCAGGGCACGAGTGCACTTAAGATACAGCCGTACATTTAAAAACATTTGTAACAAATAATTTATATTCCATAAATACGAGTATCGGTATTTAAAATACGAAGATTAGTTTATTTGATTCATTGATAAATAAGTCAATAAGGTTTTTAGGACTTTCTCTGCTTTCTGCTTATAATCTTGTAACAGTTTTGTCTATGAGATGAGTACTTGGAGCATTAAAGAATAATGTGCTTTAATGTTAGTGAGCTGATACACTCACATTTTAAGGACAATCGATTAAGGAGTTTATCAGTAAGATGCCGCATGCTGGAAATACGATTGTCTTAAGACAGTCTGGCAAATCTATCTTAAGGCGCACTTGTTAGCGTTATGTCTATTTGTTCAATATCTGTCTCTGTTCTTCAAGGACAAAGGTTGCAGAAAAGACTAAGACAGAAAAGGTATTTCTTTTCAAAAGTATAATAAAACCAGTGTAAAATTCTGGTTCGGTACTACAATTCTTATATGTTTTTATTCTAAATTGACGGCATCAAGACATAATATTGCAAAACACCTTCCAAGAAACGAACGATAACTCTTGCCGCTTTCAAGCTAGAACAAAATTTTTATTTTAATTTTTTTTTTCTCTAGAATTGGTACACATTTAAAACACATTTGTAAGAAAATTCAATGTTTTGATTTAACAATCGTGCCTCCAGCACACTCTCACCCTTAAAGTTCACACGTAATATGGAATGCAGAAGATAAGGGATCTATGGGCTTGTGAAATCATTTTTAGGGGTTGTTTCCTAATTTTTGATTGAAATAAAGGTTAATATATGTATAATTGTGCTTTTAGTTTTTTAAAAAGCTAAAAATTGATGGAATTATGCCTATATCAAATTTGAATTTCAGTTTTGCTGCTTGTTTTAACTATAACTCGTCGCAGAATACATAAATACTCGAGATTATTTTTCCTTTTTCACGAAAATCGTAAAATAAAACTTCATGGAATACGCAACTCATCTTTTAGTAGTAAACCACATATCACACACACTCGTATGTGTCACTGTTGTATAAGTGAGACAGCAAATCAACGTTGGATCCCTTTAATAATTAAAGAGACAAAATGTCTTTTTTAATTGGTAATATTACAATTTGACATTTAAGGTTCTGACAGCCAACTTTGTCAAAATATAGTACAGTTTTATAGAAGTTAAGTCATGGTCCGCAAGCCCATTCTGCAGAACGGATGCGGGATGGGGAATATTCCGCGCACATATTTGTACAAATTTAAGTTGAATAATTGGAGTGACTGCACCACATGTTGCTGTAATCTGACTTCGATCATCTGCGATAACAAATTCCTAATCGCATCGTAGAGTCTTAATCCCATTCCTCATTAAGCCGTGGTCCGACGTCGGTCAGACAGTCAGTCGAACAGACAGACGGGTGGACGGAGCAGACTTTACACCACGTAAAGCTGCGCTACAAGCCTTTATCCATGTATACACAATTTATCTACACATTAAATTTAAAAAATAAATATTATATTGTAACATAACCTAAAAAAACAGAATGTTGACTTCGTAGTGCATGTTACGGGTTCATTAGACAACGTGAACGTAACTCCCCGTCCCTCCACCGCGTCACCACGTGACCCCTGAGCCCCACAGGGGTGCTCCAAGGGGGCTCCATCGGTGCGGGACGGAGGGAGTTGAAGTGGTTAGGTCGCCGAATGATGCGATAGCCACAGATAACCACAGCGAATCAGCGGGGACTCGAACCCCCGTCGCGTTAAGAAATATGCGTCAGGAATGACCGAAGAGAGAACCTGAGTCTTGAGTACTTCAGGTTGTCCGTCCGATTCTCCGTTCGTTCAACGTCCGTCTATTTAGAACAGCAATAGCACGCCGAATTGCGTACACCGACTAGGTAAGTCAAATGTGCATCGAGTACAGTTTAGAAGGATGCAACTATTGGAAAATACAGCGAAAACTGCACTTAACATAGCCAACTTTGTAATTTGAAGAATGGGCCTGTGTCCTCATTTTTTAATGGTCGATTTTTCAATTGTTGATTGAAATTGATGTTAATAAATGTGTATTGGCGTGTCTATTTTATTAAATATCTAAATATTCGAAGATATAACAATTAAAAATTTGAATTGTAGTTTCAGCGCTAAAAATGGTCGACCATATTTGTATGACGTGAAATGTATTTTAAAGTCAGTTATTTGTTGAGTAGGTCAGTGCTGTGGTAATGTTTTGTAGCCGTTGGTATTCAAATAATCAAGTCAAGTCAAAGAATAATAAGTTTTTATTTTATTTAACCCTGCTAAGGCAGATATAATATTGAAATTTTATTATTCCTTGAAATAGCTGTAAATAATATTTGATATTTTGATTTATAAATACATATAGCAGAGATTTATGAGCTGTAAGGTTGGTAGCGGTTATGATGTCACATGCATTAGGAATGTGTACAATGTTGAATCCCTTTAATAATTAAAGAGACAAAATGACTTTTTTAATTGTTAATATCTCTTAACATATAAGGAGTTATTAAAAAATAATTGAACATTTGAGGTTCTATTAACCCACTTTATCAATATATAGTACATTTTTATAGAAATTAAGACATAGGACACAAGCCCATTGAAATATCTATCTAAGTTTGTGCTCAAAGTAGCACTAGGGGATACATGGTCAGCCGACCAAGGGCATACAGAAATGGTAATTTTGACTAAATATAATGTATTTTAAACTGCGCTGGTTACAGAAGTTGATCAATTGACAGTGCAACCTCGATATATCGAATCTCAAGAGGAACAAGAGAACTTCGAATTATCGATGACTTTGATATTGCCGAGGTTTGATTTATCGAGGTGATTTCTGTCTGACTTCGATATATACAGGTTCACAATAAAATAATTGTACACGCACAGCAACTAGAGAAATTACATTTTATTGAAGTATAAAATACTGTTACAGTAATAATAACATAATACATTGATTAACGTTGATTTAGAAATTTTATGTAAATGTGTTTAGTATAAAAAATTAAATGCGTTTTCTATGTAGTCTCATAATAGGTCATACAAATCTTACTCGTACCTACTTATTCAAAAAAGGACACTACCAATCTGTGAAGAATCTAACACTCCACTAACAGTAAACCATATTATTCTTCCAAGTACTCATTGCACAAACCGTAATATGCATGTTTTCTTATCACTGCATACGTCTTCCCTCCCGTTTCTCTTCTCCTTCCCGCTTTATTTGATAATGCCTAATGGAGATGATACGGAGATCTGATCTGATAGTACGGCAAGGCCAACATGTCAGATTTTTTTTTGCAATCAGATATTAGAAAAAAATTAAATATTTGAATAAACGGTGCGACCAATTGCTCACCATGAGAAAGTCTGCTTCGGTGTTGACAAATGTATGCGAAACACCAGTACATTTTGAAATCGAATCGAATCGTGTAAACAGTCTGACTGAGGAAATCTGAGAACTAAAACATTGAAGTATAATCAAATTTGAGTCTGGTGCATCGTTGAAAACCTTCTTAAATGATTTTTGTTTATTATTGTACTAATACATAAGGCTATAGGTGTACATTACCAGTGCCGGGACAAACATTTTTGCTTTTTAAGCCATTCCAGTTTTTGGTGCCTTCAAAATTATGAACAGGTAACACAATTACAACAATAAATTAGAACATTTAAAGATTTGGCGTAGCTATAAAATGGTAACCCGCCTGGTCTGCCAAGACAATTGTAAGACTGTAAAGATAAAACTTTAGAAACAATTGATGGATACAAAATTGTTTTGGCAAAAGCGTTTTTCTCTGTGTGTCTGTATTTTAAAAGAGTGTTGTCTTCATATTTCTACGATGAAGAAAAGTCAGTCAAAAGAGATTCTTGTCTTCAATATGCAGAGTAAACACTAATTGTTTTAGGATTCCTCAATATATGTTGTGATACATACTAACAAATAATTTTTGTCTTTTAATTTTTTTCTTTTTAAAATGGCTATGAATACTATCAACAACCATCCTTTAAAACATACATAAAATTCTAATTCGTTAGAACATCCCCTTAATAAGTAGATGACATTATGCATCTTCCAAAGTAAACCAATCCGTCATGAGATGCACGAAGTACATTATGAAAATATAAATGTCTAAAAAGAGATAAAATATGATCAAATACGTGATTGACAGATCCCGCCGCGAAACCGTTTGACCAAAACACTAAAAAATACACCCAAACAGAAAAAAAAGTGTACCAACGTGAAACGAAGTAAAAAACATTCCTCAAGCGTCTGTCAGAAACTGAGTAGGTACGCGGGGGGTGCGGAGGGGTTCTAGGTGGACGTTGATAGAGCATGGCGGCAGGGGAGAAAGAAGTAGGGGGTGGGAGAAGTGTCGGTTAAAATATAACCGACACATTAACATGTCTGTTTTGTGACAGACTGCAGGACGGACGAACTGACGGACTGACGGACTGATGGACCGACGGACTGTCAAACCTCACAGCGTACACCGGCACATCTCACAGCATCATCCTGATTTTATTGAATTGCTACAACACCGTGAAAAACAATGAAATGAAAACAAGAAGAAGAAGAATTACAAGGAAGGAGTTGAAATGCAAGATATGAGAACTTATCTTTAAGATTTTGTAGTCGATTAAAGATTCTGTTCCATGTCCAGGTAATGATCTCCAACTACCAGTTGCACCAACATGACCAGCAGTTGCAAAACGTTTTGTACAAAAGTACATACAGATCTTAGCGGTTTAATTCCTTAATAAGTTTACTCATTAGTTAGAGCACATGTTTCTCAGGCTAGCAATTGTCACGACGGCTCCGACGGTACCTAAATTCAGGTAATAATTGATTCCAGTGCTTCCTATACTAAGGTCTATAGACCACGGGTCTCGGCCAGCTGGATTGCTTCAAAAAATAGTTAATTTTGATGGGTTAAATTTGGCCAGATTAGAAAGCAAATTTTGTGTTTTTGCTCGTTAAATTAATCGTTACCACATCGCTACAGTTTTGTCATGTTTTATAATAAACCATTCTTGTACCAATTTCAAATTTTATTATAGCAGCTTTTGTTTATCGTAATAACTCATTGGAAATATACCAATTTTTTATATTTTTCCATCCAACATCTATATATTCTAAAATGTTTTCAAATAAAAATTACTGCGTAATAAATATTAAAACATTATTTTGAAGGAGTTAATTTCATACATTTCTATAATTTTCGTAGAATGTTTTTCTCTTCATTTAATTTCTCAAATAATGTTTTAAAAAAATTAAAATTAATTTTAGAAATGTTTTAGACATCTTTCCCCAAACTTTTGGCATCCTCCAACTGTGCGTTACATTTTCTGGTAAGCATTTATTTCAACTAAATAGTCACATTCTTACGTAGAATCTTTATCATGAAATATATCCTCGTGTTTAAAATGGCAAAATTACATACAGTGCAAATTGGGGTGTATAAGGGTGTATACATGTGTAAAGAAATTATATTTCTTTAGTTTATAACACTGACCGGAGATATTACAACTGCTTTCTGGTCAGGTGAGCTTACGGTATATATTAGTTATAGCTACTTTCATTGTAGTGTGTGCCAACGGCCAGCACAGTTGATATTTGGAGCTGATAGAACTCATTGTGTATAATGGTAAGTTATTATAAAATTAGATAAAAAGAAATTGACAATTTAAATAATAAACTTTAAATGTCGTTTCTTTGATTTCAGGTACGATATTATGATCTAAGTTAAACAGTGTAATTATTATAATGTGTATTTAAATTACTAAAATAAAAGGAGCAACACCTAAGTTTAATTAAAAATTTACAATTCCTAAAATGTTTTGTACATGCATTTAAGGTTTTCACTAAAAATAAAATTATGCAGTATGACTAAGATAAATATAATTTTTCGGTGAAGAACGTTGCTCTGAGAAAGAGTGAAGGACTAACATATTTCCAGAATCACAAATTGATTTACAAATTCGCATAGAATTTAAATTTACCCTCCTTATTTTTATTTAATTGGGTCAGTGTCGCGAATCATAATCTCATGACAAGTACAAATTTCATTACATCATATTTGCAAAGACATAAATTCCAGATAAGAGGTATAACCTTAACAAACTTTATTAAATTTATATTTCAGAATTGATTTAAGGGCTCTTTGACGGAAACTATGATTTAAAATTGCATCCTAAACAATATAAATAAAAAGATATTACACTATTTTCTTTAATTTATTTTTTTAACATTTTTAGTATAACCTTTGCATAGTTTGGTATTGTGTATAATATACGCATTATACACAAACAAATACTTAAATAAATCTCAATACTACTCTAGTGTGATTAATACATGGTATTTTATTTGATACTAAATTAATTCCGTTTCAAACCTTTTCATTCAATAAATGAAGAATTTGATTAACGTGGCCACAAAAAAAACAACATTGGCGACCTTTACTTACTCAGAAATCTCTCAAGAATCAATTGGAATTCCATCCGTATATGTTCAAGTCCTGGAATCCTGACAACGAGTCTCCTAAACCTAACGCATGCAAAACCCGGACCTATCAGGTAACAACACTCAATGTTTCAGGCATTAATTAATTGCTCTATCAAGATTACAACGCTATAAACACTGATACCAACAACACACATCGGTTTAGCCTTACAGTGACCCCGAGATAATCAAACATTCGATTATTGCAAACATTTACTTTATTTTGTCTTTTTGCGTCAATTTGCTTCAAAATTTCTTTAAAAACAAACTTTTATCTAATTAATCACTTATGTCAAAATAAATCAATAAATTAAGATATCATTTTCGGTGTTCGGGGCCATTCTTCTTTTTTTTGTATATCGTGTCATGTCTCCGCAGCCACTGTTCGAGTGTCTATGGTTCTATGTTCTTCGTACAACACAGAAAAGTGAGGTTAGGTCTCCATTTCGACGTTGCGTGCTGGTCTAATATTACAAAATAACAAGCATTTAAAATGTTTAATCGATAACTATAAAATCCGGTATTATAATCATTAAAACGTCAAAAAATTGATATAAAATGATAGGAGTTAAAATAGTTTTACATCATCAAATGAGCACGGGTTACCAACATACACACTACACATACCACAGTTACCTGCTATACCGGCAGCACAGGCTGGTGGTTGGATGATGCCAACTTAAAACTACTTAAAATAAACACGTTTTTTAAGGAATATAAGTCATAAATTTAATTAATAATAAAACTCAGGCTGTGATTGGTTAAAAATGTGTTAAACATTATGTACCGGATTAAGTCCATATATTTAAATTATCTAAATTTACTAGCGTCATGTAGAACATTAGATTTGAGCTGTAAAATAGAAAACGAAGAAATGCGTGGAGATTTAAGAAAGATGAAGATCTGGCGAATGGAGTAGCAACTAGCAGGTGCTCCGCTCCGGTTCATTGTTACGTTACCTTGTAAGATTCCGAGATCGAGAAGATACTGTACACTGTCATTTCAATTAATGCCCACAGCTTTAGTTAACGATCTTTGTATACGTTTCATTATTCATTTCATAAATAATTGTACTGATTAGAAAAGGAAACCGTTTTATAAATGACTGTCAGGTTGATTAAACTTTTATAATTGTAGCATCCTACTAACATATACACCTATGCAGTTATAAGCATAACTAATATCTAAATACATATGTTATGTAAATGTTACGTAAATAACTTCCCTATTTGTATTACCATAGATTTCAAATTAAACGTTTAAAATTTTACTTAAATAGCATGAAAATAGAACTGGCCAATATTTCTTAACTGCGAGAGCTGAACAATTTTAAACATAACCTCAATTTTCAATATGATCAATGTAAAGCCAAGTGAATTTACTTCGAAGTTCTATTAATTAAAATCAGACGAGGCGCATGGAGGTAGTGCACTCATTCTGAATTTCGGAAGAAAGTGGCCCGGTGCATCAGTTTGTTGAGTCTAAATTCGTGTTTAAATTTACATTTCACAAAATAGTTTACTGTGTTATATATTCATAAAGATTATAGTTAATTTTAAGTACTTAATATATACATGCATTTATACCTAGTTTTGTTGGTACCTGTAACTTATAAAGAAGATACTCGTACTTTCTGTAACTTTCTATTTCTGTAATTATTCTAATTTCGAGCTTTGACAACATCATCTAAATTCAACATTATATTTTTGTTAATCTATATTCATAATTCTACCTACATAATTAATTCTAAGTTTACCTTCTAAATAAATCACAAAAATTAATACATAAGAAAAAGTATTTCATTGACTAAGAAGAACAATTGAATAGCTTTAGGCGAAACTGTATTATTCTTTCAAATTTTATTCTTTACTATCTATCATATAACAACTAAAACATACTAATTTATAAATTCTGATAACAAAGGTAATGTGTTCGCCTGTTATAAGAAATACGGGCCAAATTACTGTTTATTTATTTTGAGAAATTTGATTTGCATAGAAACAGAACAGATGAGGACACTTATTAAAATAAATTGTTCGCTGATTTGGCGACGTCCTTCGACAAAATAATCGGGTTGCTCATATTGTTTTGGCAATTAATAAACTCTTAGATTTGAAAAAGCATTGAAACATAGCCGCATTTAGGGACGTTCTCAAGATTTATTAATGCGGTACCAAATTTACAGATTTTGACTGTTAAAATTTGTATTTTTCCATGATTACTTGACAGGAACTTCTTCTTAATAGCAGAAACTGGTATAATCTTCCAATAATCATCAAGAAACAAAGGTATCTTTTTTAGAAGTAAATAGTTTATATCCATTTAATTTTAGCTTATGTATCATATCCTTTCCAATTTGTAGTCCTGGTCGTTCCCGTTTCTCTTCCTGTTGAATTCCAGGTTGCATCCAATGGAACAAGGCCGAATTGGTAGTGGTGTCATAATTCTGTCATTATTTGAATATAATTGTAACTCTAAACGTTAACTTTTTGGGTGGGCATGACCCCCTTCCCGCTGCCCGCTAATCTGGCACTGCTCGTCCATCAGAGACCAGAGACCAGGGATCTGGTCAGAGGGCACAGGCCAATGCTTTATGGAATGCTTATTGCATTTACCAACTTAACATTCAAAGTTAACTAAAATTCAAGCGCCCGATTTCGAACCCGGGCTCATCTTGTTGCTGTTGGTGGTGCCATCCGTCCCTCGGCGGAGGACGCAGGATGCTGGACGTTGGATATGGACCCCGGTTCTATTCCCCGGTGGGATATCAGTATCACTGAACAATGTTGTATTAGTTGGAACATGATGGTATGGGGAGCGGGGTATGAGGATGGGGAAGGGGACAGGGCCACGGTTAATAGACCCAGGGATCCCTTGGTTCGACTCCCCGTTGCGTCATGTAAGATTTACAGCCATCAGTGTTAAACTGAAGGAGATACCTGACTTTCAAGAATTAAAGTGCGTTTACAACTAATTATATCATGTGGAATATTACAAGATTTATATTTTAATGCTTACTACTACATTAATTATTAAAAATTTAATGAAACTATAGTTAATACACGCATTTGCATTTTTGAAGTTGTCTTGAACAAAGCTAGAAATGTTAATTAAATGTTAAATGGCATTTTATGACGTCATACTCGAGCAACCGGTGATATAAAGTGTAGGAAGATGTGTAGTCGTTTGTTTATACTTTTCTTAACATGTTTAAACTTCATATAACGTATTATAAATGCTACAAATTTGAAAATCAGAAATTTCAGAAAAAAATTGTCTTAATAATATTGTAAATAAGTTTAAATTTAATCTTTCCAAACATAAAATGTAAACGTTATTTAACGTATATTTTTTTAGCTAACGTTATACTTTTTATTTACAGAAGTTTAACATAAGTCTGGTACATTGAAATTAATTGAATGCAATGGACATTAAAAATCTTATCATATGATTTATAAGTAATAGAGTATATATTCTTTAAAGTTATATACTTTGCTATTCGAATTTTAACAGAAATCTTAATCTTTAAAACATAAAATTAAATGAGTAAAATAAGAATAGGCAAAAAAGGTCAAGGAATATGAAATATGGAAATATCATGTTCTTCATCATCTTGATTTGAAATTATTACACCACTATCGAGAAAAAATATTGTTTATTTGGCAGTTTTTACATTAAATTTAGACGTTATAACCGAAATACCTAAGATTCTTTTCAAAGCAGTGTTAGTTTCACCCATTTATGGTATTTTCACAATTATTTAAGCGTACTCGTATATAAATTAGTTATTTTGTTAGTGTTAGTGTTGTGTAGTGTTTTTTGTTGTTACACTCCGAAAAATGAGCTCGAAAAAACCACAATAAAGAGTTGAAACAACAATTTCATAAAAATATTTCGCACTAATATTGCGACAATTTAAAAATTAATGAGATATTATCCATATAGAGTTAAATTTTATATAAAATGTAATAATAGAACACTTCTGTCATTGTGAACGCAGCTTCCTTGTACATTGTACCATCTTCTGAGAGATGGGATTCCAACAGTGAAAGAAATCATTTTTAAACATAATACGCGTTACAAAACATTGTAGCACACAATATGTTAATGTATCGTAAAGCTGAAGTTGAAGGAAAACAAAAATGTGTGGTTAAGACAAAGTAACAAATAGAGAATAGTACGGGAGATGTAAGAATACTGGGATATCAGGATACCGGGATACGGGGATATCAGATACCAGGAGACGGAGTGAATGCTGGGAAGCACATGGAGGCAACTCAGCCACAGCACAGATGTACAAGATGTTTAGAACTGAGGAGCTCCAGCAAATGAGTTACAGTGAAGAACCATTGATTTATTGAATTTAAGGAATTGGTAAATGTACTCGAACATAACCTAACTAAATTTCACAGTTAAAATGCCTTAACCCAACGGGAATTGACCTGTTCGTCGATAAGACAATAAGGATGGACATAATATTAAATGGTTCTTTCATTTTTTGAAGAGTTTCTTCCCGGTTTTATTATACTGGTTATTTTAATTGATTATATATTCAATAATATTGCGACCATTAAAAAGTAATCACATTGGAGATCTTGACAGTTAACTGTAGATATACATTTGAAGAATATAAGATATTGTTTGCAACCAAATTAAAATTAAAGTAAAGTGTGTTATCCTTTGAGAAAATTGGGCAATTGGGCAACGTGAGATCCCCAAACCAAAATGTATACTGAACTATATCATATTTCTACTGAAACTGTAATGGAATTTGGCATAAATTTGCAATGCATAAAATAGAATCTGACGTAGCTTGTTAATTCTGTTTTATAATACGGTTCAAATTTAAAATTATTCCAATTTCAATTTCAATTCAAAGTTTGAATCATTTTTTTGCATTATTTTTCTATTTTCTATTACCCCTTAAAATGTCTTAGTTTTTAATTTGGTCGGAGTAGGAGTCGAAAATTATCCGGATTACTAAAATTATCCGAAGTCCGAACACGTGGATAATTTAACCGGATTTCTTTTACAGACTCACATTTTTGTATAAATCTATTAAATTACACCTAATAGTAAAATACAAAAAGATACAAAATAGATATAAATTTTAGTTCGCGAAAGATTGTTTTGAACGATGATCCTGAAATATAGGACATGATCAGCAGAATTAAGAGGCTGACAAAGACTTCTTTTTATCTTGTGTAAATTTTAATAAAGATGCCGTTTTAATTTTTCTATTGTTCGCGCCTGAGAAATTTTAACCAAGAAACGTAAACTTTGTTCAGAGACTAAACCATATAATTTAAAGTTAAAACATAAAATTAAAACTGTGATTTAATATTGAACCATTAGATGGGAATTAAAGGTACAATCAGTGACTGTGTAAGGGGGCACCTTTTTAGCTCCAATACAAAATAACTTGTGTCTAGTTACAATTATTTTGCACCTTCTCTGATTATCTCTCTTCCTTCCTCCTTTTTTTATTTTAGCTCTCTAGTAAAATAAATTGTATTTAGCCATAATTAATGTAAGTTTTTAAGGCCTGACTCATTTTACCTTTATATTGAAAATGCATATGATTTGTTTGTCATGAAAGAGTTCATTTGCAGTTACAAAACCGTTCATATGAAATGTCTATTTTATCCACAACAAATGGCGAATCCACTCCATCTGTCGGAATACAAATGAATATATAGTTGATGCGAACTATAATTGAAGAGCAATAGCGAAAGAAACGTCACAAAATAGGACACTTCACCAAAGTGTTTACTGGTATGTCGCACTGCGGAATAAAAATAACACGAATTCTGTAAAACATTGAATCATATGAACATACATACACCCATTTCGAATTTAATTCCGCGTGTGTCAGTATACGGAATTAAAACCGCGCCGAGAAAAGTTGCGTGAAATAATTTCCCAGTGCGACTAGACCTGTAACAAGTCGCCCCCGTTTCAATGCGCCTGTGGGTACTTTCAAAAGAACATGAAATAATATTTAAGGTGACTCAATACTTCTAACCTGCACCCTCCTCCCCCCTATTACAAGTACAAACTACGTAATTAAATTCTTGGTAAAAACACTTCACACAAACAATACAAAAAAATAATAATTCAACATCCAGAAGAACTTTATAATAAAACAAAGTAAAGTAAAGTGAAGCAGTGTTAGCAATATCTAATACCAACCTCAGCATACATACACCACCGCCAGTGGTACCACACAACAATGGAGCATCGAGTTGAAGTTCAACATAAAAAATAGAATCTTTAGAAACAAAATAAAATACCCTGTGTGTTGTGTGTGTGTGTGTGTGTGAGTGTTTGTGTGCGTAAAGTGACACATCAAAGTGGATAACAAGTATCAGATTAAACCTCTTATAAAATATTGTAAAATCATTCAAATATTGTTTAAATAAGTGAACAAGAACCTCTTAAATGATGACTTTGCATTATTTAAGTATACTTAGACAACAATTGAGCCGCGGCATGGAACAGTGCTGCGAACGTAGTGCGGTGCGGCGCGGCACGGCGGTTCTTTCTTTTGTGTTTCTTCTTGTAATCTTGGTCTTGTTCTTGGTCCATCTCAGCATCCAACGCTACGGACGCGATTTATGATGGATTCCGATCTTTAAATGATTACAAATACTTTTTTTTAATCGCAATGTTCAAGTTGGTAAGCCTGGACTAACGTTTAATCCGAAATACACGTGTTAAATGTACAATCAATATTGACAGAACAATCCTTCTTATTATTATTAAATTTATTTATTTATTTGCTGTTCTTCTATATCTCTTATCCCAGCACGAAGTTGTGTTGTTCAGTATGAATTATGATGGATGCATTGGTATTTCTAACAAGCAAATGTACAACACAACGTAATTTGTATGATCTTGCAAATAGGAGGACTGTTTCGAAAGTAATCTTTGTTTTAATCCGGAAACTTTACGGCTTTACCTGACATGAGGGCCGGTAGTTCTAATTCTTGGATATGTTTTAAAGTTTGGGCTGTTAATGAAACCTCAAATTTATCCAACACGTGCGACGTTCGCTCGCAACGCCATCTTGGACAAATAGCGGCAAAAATGGTTTATTGGCAATATCTCTTTACCAGTGAATCGTATGACAAAAATAGTTATTACCAATCTTAAAGAGAACTCAATTTTCTACAAATTTTTCATACAATATTTTTTAGTACGTCTTACAGGGACGGAGCTACATTACTGCGAACTAGAGCACCTTCAATGAAATACAAAAATAATTCAATTTTGAGCTCAGTTTTGTATAAACGCAAATGTTTTATTAAGTGCATTTTGAAACTAGAGTTTTCCACTATTGTTCAACATAGTCACCTTTTAAATTCAACTTCTAGGCATACCGTATACTAATTTGCAAGTTCGTTCTGTAGAAAATTCGCCGCATTAGTCGCTCGGTATCCACCGTCTACAGAATTTTGGTAGCCTAATATTTCGGGGATAATCTCGTGCAAAATAGTCCGAGAAATTAGCGAGAACTGTTAGGAAAGCTTACCACTACCTTGATCAACATGAATGTTTGTTCTTCCATTCTTAAACAATAGGATGGACTAGGGCTGCGCACGAGACGAGATAAGGCGAGAGTTTCAAAAATCCCGTCTTGTTCTCGTTAGTTTAGAAAATCGTCTTAATCGTTTGGCTCGTCTCGTCTCGTCACATCTCGTAATTATGAAAACTTACTTCAAAGATAGTCTTAAACAAAGTAATTCATTCTATTAAAATTAATAAATGCGTTAGTAGTTTCTACAAATTATAATCATAAATATAATTTTTTATACACAGTTGACACCTACACTCAACGACATTTTTGCGGCAACTAAAGCCTAAAATGTCTTGAAACAATCGCATTGTAAATAATTTATATTCACATTTATTTTTCCTTGAAACATTCGTTTCATTCCCTTCGGCTACAAAATGTTGTAAAAGACAAAATTATAAAATAAAATATTTAACAGATGTTTGTTTACCAGATTCTATATTTCGTAAATGTACGATCTAACCTTTTTTTGTAATAAAAAAAGGTTGAACGTTTATGTTATGGTTAGTTTCTTTTTCTCGCAATCTTTTTTTGAAATAACGTCAACGAGACCGGAAACGAGACTCTCGGGTCTCGCTGGATGTGGTCTCGATACCGTCACAATAGTTTTCAGAAATCCCTTTTACGAGACGAGACGAGAAAAGTCTCATGCTCGTGTGAAGCCCTAGGATGGACTGAAGCACTAACAATATTTGGGTCGTATACAGAATAATTCACGATGATTATCTGCAGCTGACAAGAATATTTGCTCAAGATACGTTATTACACGATCCAATTCACATTTAGTGGAATCTTTTATTGCGGCACTCATTTTGTGGGGTTATTATGAGCAAACGTGCGAAAGTAGAATGCTCCCAGTAGCACACTGAACTTACACATTGCGTCGACATAACAATGATCACCACAAACACTAGCGCTACTTAACAACGGCGGTTGCTTTTCGGCTGCGTAATTTTAGTTGTTTTAATTTGTTTTAGAATTTTATAATTAGTTATAAGCCGAATGTTTGCGTTTCGTTTATTCGAGAACACGATAATATTCAATTAATGATCGTTTAACTGTTTATGTATATATTTGTTTGTTTGTTTGACAGTACAATCCATACAACAAGTGCGTCCATTGTTCAGGTGTCGATTTTATTTACTAACCTTCAACATCATAATTTAGAAAATATTAATGATACTACAAATTTGTCAAAAAAATCAAAACGTTTTAAAAAGTAATAAATTAAAACATATTCATAAGTAAACACAGTTGAAAATTTGATAAATTTAATAAAAATTTAGCATTGTCATACCACCCGTAGATATATTAAATAAAACTTCAAAGAGAAACACTCACTTACCCATGAGTAATTGATACATTAGCAAATATCCAAACAAAAAGGTTTGAAACTAGGGTGGAAGAATTATGAAAAATTATGTTAAGAAATCTGGACGGGTTTATGAATGGAAATGTATCCTGAGCTGGATGCTGTATGGTGTATAGAATGAAGCATAAGGGATAACAGGGCAGTGACAGAGTTTATTGAGTTGTCAACTCGATCATTAGTCATTTTAAACCGACGTGTGAGTATAAATTAAGAAAAAAATACCACAAAATGGCAGCTGTCAAACAAGAAAATAATAAAAAGAAATGCCGTTACTCATTTAGATAATTTGTAATGCGATCGTAGTTCGGTAGAGTGGCGTGTGGTGCGCTAGGAGAACTATTAACGTCACAAATAAATTACAACTAAATGTTACAAAATAAAACTCATCGGCTGGATGTTTAATAGCATCATTCCTAATTACGATACATTTATTGCATGGAGATGTTCATAAAACAAAAATCTGGAATTGATTAAAAAATTATATTCTAAGTAATCGGCAAGTTGTTCCATTTTCAGTGGTTTATTATAAACTAGGTTGATATTTTTGCTTCTTAACATATATTTTTGTTTTGCTCGAACAACACTGTAAACTTAAATACCTCAGTTACACTTTTCGTTAGTTAACTGTGGTCCTTGACAAAACTTGAATTAAAAAATCCATTCTTTAGGTTAAATTTCAGTTATGTCATCAGTTTACCAGACTATTAAAAAATGAACACCTCCGACAAGGGTTACTTTAATCTCTATTCTTTAAACTTAATAACATGAAATCTGAAGTTACGCACATGTTGATAACTTGGAAATTATACACTATTCATATATTTTTGGAGAGTGTTAGTTTGACAACATAGCATATCTTCCACATCTGGCTGGTGACATGAAACTTGTCACGTTTATGAGTGAAGATGTAGCGAATGAGAAAATGTCATAACTAACATAAACTGTAAGACCAGCTGAGAAAAAGTTATTCAAGATATCGTACAAATGAGTTGGTCATTCTATATTGAAAGTACCAAATTTCTGAACTCGGGTGAACTCGTGGATGTTTTCACACCCAGTTTATATCACTATTGAACTTTGATTATAGTTCGCATCATATTAACCTTCAATTATATTCCGACAGGTGAGTGAAGTGGTTTCGTCAATTGTAGCCGATAAAATAGATTTTTCATTTAACCAACTGTGAGAAACTGAATTGTAAATGAGCTCGTTCATGACAATAAAATTATACGCATTTTCAATATGATGGCAAAGTGACTCCAAAATGTTTACTGAGCACCTGCATGTCGTGTACGAATGACTAAAGCTCACAGGGCAAACATTCGTAAACGAACGCACGTAAGTACATTCATTTCAGACATTTGTATATGAAGCACGAATGCTTAGACCCCCCATTATAGTTATTAAGTATCAATAGAGAAATCAATTTCATGCAATTTATCACTGTGGAACATGTGGTACATTATTTTTGAAAACCCAGAAAATATAGCGCTGACTCAATAGTTGAACTCAAAGACACACAAGTCAGGTGTCATCAGGACTTCAAACTATGCCGGAAGAAGATATTTACGACACAGAAGAATACGGCACAAAACCACCTTTAGATGAAACAATTCGCTCCATTTTGAATAAATTATATCTTTAAATAACTTATTTCCCAATTATATTTTAATATCAAAATATTTCGATATTTATTTTGTGACAGTTAATCGATTTAAGTGACATCTATTAAGCAATAGATTCGTTATAGCATACAATTTGAATTCTGTAATTACTAATAACGGTTATCTTAATCTGCACGTGCGCAAGCACTGTGCTCAGCCTCATCTTATGATTAGACGTTTAACATCTTGTCATTTTGAGTTAGTAGCGTTTTTCCAATTTCAAATATTTACGAAAATAAAAAGTTATCGTTTTAGTCGTATAGTTAGAGCCACTGCCACACAGGTTCAAACACAAAACTGTTTGCTTGTACTACGACTTTGATGTATTATTGATTGGTAGCTCTATGCTCGGAAAAGGAGCATCAGGACTTTAGATTAATAATTGTTGCTGTCAGTGCACGTACGAATACAAGGTAAGAGTGCTGTTGGAGTAACAGAACTACACTGCTCTTGTCAACGAATGCTAGTGCTTGTTTAAACTGAAATCTCTTTGATTTAAGCAAATTTTAAAATATTTTAAAAGTAAGAGAAATATATTTGTGTATAGCAATATCTATGTCTTCTTTAGTCATTAATAGGGTTGCCAACCGTCCTCCTTTGAAAGGGCAATTAATTCTTTGAGACAGTTTGGTATGTGTCATTTCTTGAAATTTCTATGAAGTGGGAGTAGCGTCCACAGGTTAACTACTGCTCGCATCAAACGCATTGTCTTTATTGAATAGAACATGGAAGAAAACAAAGCGAGAAGCCGTGACAACTACGGCTTTTAATGGTATCTATTTGGTTTAGTCGTACAAATATCGTCGGTAATGCTCGGTGACTTGCTGATCTCAGTTATTGTCATAGTAGACCCTAGGATCGCATCTTTCTTTAGTTTTCAATCATCTTTTGATTTTTTAATTTAATTTACGGCCACCTATTTCCTATTTGGAGTCTTATGACCGATAACCTCAAATTGTATTGTTAGTTTTTAAGGTTTCGTGGCCTCATATATGTGTTCACCACCGCTAACTAATAAGTATACCTATTATGAAAACATATAATTAATTATACTTTGAAAACAATTCAACCCAGAAAGTATAGCACTGGTTCGGTGATAGAACCCGAAGAGACACGTTAGACTTAAGTACTGTTAGCCACTGTACCGCCACCTTCATCTTTCGATATTTTTGTATTTTTTAAACTTTTGTGATATGTATGTAATCTGCAACCTTTCGTGTAAGGCTAAGACCGCACTGCGAATAAAAATCATGGGGAAATAAATTCACATCGCAAATTTGTAAACAGCTGAAAAATAGAAAAGAATTATATACTATATAAATTATGTATTATAAAATTTAGATAAATGTAATATATTGGTTTAAGGGCCTTATGCTGTAAAGTATTTCCACCGGTGAAAAAATTTCTAGTGCTAATTACTATTAAAAAATAAAAATTGTATAATTGCGATATATAAAAACGCAAGTGTACGCTCATATGATTCCATGTGTAACAGAATAGCGAGTTTATTTCTGTGCGATTTTTGGTTCTAATTCGCAGTCCAACCCAGTCCTGAAGTTAATTAATTTCGAGTAAATGCAGTTACTTGTTTCTTGTAATTTCGGTTGTCATACTATTTCCATAGCACAGTTATTTTTAATGTGCAATTGTCCAGTACAGTTATTAGCTCATTTACAGTTTTACTAAATGTTATTTAAACAAGAGAAGTGCACTCACCCTGCCAACAAAACGATGACTCATTGCACTCCACCTGATGTGACGTTCATGAGCCCCTTGATTTAATGTCTTGAACCTACAGTGGTCCACATCTCAAGAAGCCACTGACATCTGTTGACAAATAAAGCACCTAAAAACCTCTGCTACATTATTGTTAATGACATTAATACCAAGAATTCTATTTTATAAAATTTTAATAAAACAAAACTAAAATAATTTAAAATTACCTTATTTCTTTAATTACACAATTAAAAATATGTCATAACATAAATAAAAATGGTGTTGAGATCTTGAAAACAAGATGTCCGCCAAGAAAGGTGATGGCTACACTGACCTACCATCTGTCAACGTCAAGAAATGTTGGAATCACAATTAACAAAGACGCGTAAACATGAAAAAAAAATAAAAGCTACACTGGGGAATGTGTTGAGGTAGAAATCAGTTGGGGAGCTGCAGAAGGACAGTGTTGGAATGATCAAGGATGGTTGCTGTAGATCCGTACAGGTTGGTAGTTGAACTCGGGGACACAAGGATTGGTGGTCTTGAATTGGGAAAACATAACACAGAGATTGCGAGACTTAGAAAAATAAAAATGTCGTAAATTAATGATTAAATAATAATGCTTCCACTCCGCAAGTATTGCCATTTAGAGTAGATATTGAATGTTACTTCTTTACCAACCTGACTGGAAAACTTTCGTGTTATCGTGGTATTATTATGATATGGACGACATAAGCGACATTACTAATCTTCAGTATATCGATATACATTGCTAGACAATGAAATTTGGAATCACCAATTGTTTATAACTTCACGACTGTATAAAAATCTAAATTGTAATTGAGAAGTCCTCAAACCTTAAATTGGAAGGGACCTCGTAATACGTCAGTGGAGCACTATACTCTCCATTTTGAACTGTTCATTTTTTGTCTAGCAAAGTCAACAATATAAAAACATTTATTGATTAGGAAACTGCAAACATTGGGAAATTAATGTGATCTAAATTTTCGATTTTTGAATTATTGTGTTTGTGAAATTGTAGAACACAAAGCGCACAGTTCGATCTTGAAAAACGCTCCATGTCGACTGAATTCACGAAAGCTATACTACTGATTGACATGGGCCTACGTTCAGCTGATTCATTGCGTTCACGCAATGTTTCGGGGTATTTGGACCGTGCTGATAGACAGTGGTTTGTAGCTTCTTAAGCGAAAATGTACTGTTTTTGCTGTTATTATATTTGCTGATTTAGCTGATTTGTTGTTTAGGTAGTCAACACAACTGTCGAAAAGGAAGTATAATGTATTCTGCTGTATATATATATAGATATAGTTTATTTATATTTATACATATCTACATTATTCTACATCAATATAATGTCATATTTAACAACTGTCACGTATTATATCTAGACAACTCTGACTTGACAACTGTCACTTTCGACACATGCGCATAGAGAACAAATAGGAACATATGCCTTTCTCTCTCGCACACTTTCAGGTCCAGCATTCTCACTCCATATATAAATGCTCTAAGACTCTATATGATGAATAATATTTTACATTCATGTTACGTTTAAGTTCAGGTTTTGTTTTTATACCCGAAGCTAATATTTGGGCGAAATGTTTTTCTATGTGTACGAATTTCAAAAGTTTGTCAACTGAGCACGAACTATGTGTCTTTGTACACAAACACCAAATGTTTGAACCCAAACACGCAAGTCTGTACCCGCCATTATAAAGTATGCTATACAGAATCAAAGTTGGCTAGTTACTTTGACATAATTTGCCGAAAATATTACTTTTTATAATACATTAAACACATAATATATATAAAATATTAATATTCAATATTTAAAGAAAATAATTTGTTAAACAGTTTATACCACAGTCACTTTATTATGTTATTTAACAGAATCACAAAAAACTTTCAAAATTTATTGTAAGGTGATGTTTTAATAACATTTTGGCCCTTTTCTCAGTTTCACAAAAACATCAACTAGTCAGCTTTGATTCTGGACGACTCATATATTCTACCATTTAATATTAAACTGTCCTTAAACGCACTATAATCCAATTAGGAATGTAAGAAAACGAAGTCCATTGTGAACCACCTTTAACATAGTTAAGATTCACGTCTTAACTTTTTAATGAAGCATTTACCTAAGAGAAATAGTTCTTTTATTTCTAAATACGAACGAGTACATAATAACAATTGAGGTTTTTTTAAGATTTTAAAAAAAGATTTAAACTAAATAAAAGAAATAGAAAAAAAAATAAAAAGATATATTAACCATATTAAATCGTTACAAAGAAATGTTTAAACGAAGAAGAAGAGATGTTAAAAGGTGACCTAAGTACCTGTACATGATGTACCTCCACGATCCTAGGGCACTAGGTCCAGCACCGGGCCGGACCATCTCTGTAACAGAGATTTTAAAGATTTGTTTAGGAAAGTTAACCTTTGTTTAAATTTAACTGTTGTTTGTGAAACCGTTTAATACATTTGTCACGTCCCGTGTGTAATGAATGATGGTAATATTCTAATTACCGCCTCTTGATGAGGGGGACGTAGGGGAGGACAGGAAACAGGGGAAGGGTGTCTTTAAATAAGCATACTAATATTAATTTTGTTATGTAATGATTTGTACTTATTTAATGTAAGCGTCCACATGACCGTATTCTTCGTCCCATACACATTGACTTTAGGGGGCATCCATCAAATACATCAGACAAATTTCATTATTCCTTAGACCTTCGTCCCTGTTGTTACATCTTATCACACATTGTGAATCACTCGATGACGTCTCATATTTGAAAAAATATATATTTTGTTTTTTGTTCTTAATTTTTATTTTCTCTGTGAATTTTATATTAGATATGAGGTCGCCCCCGCTTATCACACTTTGTACACTCTCTCCTCCCTTCTTTGCGTTTGACGTAATTAATAGATGGTTCCTTATTGAATGAAATGTTGAGAGAAGGAACCAGGTGGAAAGGTGTATGCAGTGACAACTACGGTTCTACTGTGGCAATAACTGATGTCACTATGTATTTCAAGAGTCACTCTTCAATGCCGACAACATTTGCCCATTTGTCTGATTAAACCATATCGTAACATAGTCATCACATTATACGACTCTCTCCCTCCCCCTTTCTTCTCTTCTGCATTCCAATTCAATAAAGCTAATCCGTTTTATGCGAGTAGTGCGGAACTGTGGGCGCTTATCTTTGGACTGAGTTGATATACCTTGCAGAAGAACAAATATCTTAGATGAACGAACTCCTTTATTCATCTCCTTTTAGATGTTTAAATCAGGAACAGTCTAGCAACCGCACTTGTTCTGGAATTCATTTAGAAATAAGTTTCCGTGTACCATAATTGAACACCGGCAAAAATGTTTTCCTTGGATGCTTATCATTGCTGCTATATTTTTTTTAAACTTTTGTAATGTTTCACTAAACCTCATTTTACTACAATAACTTCATGAGCTCCTAGTAAACAATTTGGTGAAGTGTCCTGTTTTGTCACTATTGCACTTCAATTATAGTTCGCATCAACTTTATCTTCATTTGTATTCCGATAGGTGGAGTGGTTTCGCATTTTTAGCCGATAAAATAGACATTTCATATGAACGACTGTGAGAAACTGATATGAAAATGAACTCTTTCATGAGAAAAAAATCATACGTATCTTCAATATGATGGCAAAGGGACTGCAAAATGTTTACTGGGCTAAATGAAACGCTAAAATTACGGCACTGCATACGCCTTCACTCCCTTCTTCACGTCTCTTCGACGTTTTATTTAATAAAGCCAAAACGCTTGATACGAGCAATGAGGACTCTTATCTACTCTCACACTGGAATCGACTACTTGCGACCTCCGGATTTGCAATACGGTGTAGTCACATTACTACAGTTTACTATTGTTTCTACTTTAATGTTTATCAATACACTACTGTATTGAAAAAGTGTGTCCTTCATACGTTCGTATTGATAATATGGTACATTACTGATAATGACTGAAAAAGTCATTCGATCAGTAATCGGTTCCAATGTGAAAGCATCCTAACACTTTATATATCAACTCCACTTTCAAACAGAGGTCAAATAATTGGTAAGTACAAATTTAGAAGGACCTCCTCTTGGCTAATCTTTACCTAATTTTCTAATATCGCTTCCATAAAGTTCCATGTTATAAAAACAAACAACGCTGTTGTTTATTGAGGACATTCTCGTATTTTATGACAGCATTACGTAAAGAAACAAACAAAATATATTGCTGCAGTCATAAATTATGACGAGTGCTTCTAATAAAATACTCGTAGTTTGAGTAAATTTGTTAAAATAAATGATCCAAATAAACGTAGTTCATAAAAAATTATAGTCAATAGATGTTACATTTTAACACTTGGAAATGGTTGGTTTAAACAGGTAGTAGTAGTCGTATTTTATTTTCTTTTATTGCGTGTATTTGCATATAGCTGTTTGAGTAGTAAAAAATCACATTAAACATTAAGGAAGCAGCACTGGCCAAACTTTTACTATAACAACTGAACAACAACGATGGAACAACATCGTTCAACAAAAGTTCAATCGCTTCGGTGCAATAGCATTAACATCTTAGGTCATATTTGTCGAGTCCTATAATACAAAGCTCATTCAAATTTAAACCGGAATAATTTAATACAGAATTTATAAAACAATAAATGGAGTTTTTTTAAGAATTAACAGAGATGCATTTTCACAATCGGATTGGAAGATGAATCTTTTGATTGCCCAGTGCACATGTACTGTTCGACAGCAGTGTCGTCTTCAAACCTTATTTCAATAAGCAATCTTAGCGTCAAACAGGATCCAGTGAAGCAATCGCTTTTCTGTTCACTCATAGCGATACTGAAATGACGGCCGTGACCGTAAAGGCCATGGCTATTCTTTATACGTGCTCTCACTCACTAAGTGAGTCAAATGAACATAATTCCGGTTTATATTTGAATAACTGTCGCATCATTAGATCTGTCTGTCTAAATCTTGATCGTATCCTCAGTCATGACATCCTTTAATTATCGTTTAATTTTGTGTTCTTTCTCAGTTGAGTGTATATGTGTAAAGAAATTATATTTCTTTAATTAATACAAAGCTCGTCTGTCGGTAAAACAGTGACCGTTCAGTGCAGACATATACTCACGAACGCAATAGATGGCGCTATAGCGCCAACGGCCAACATAGTTGATATTTCGAATCGACAGAGCTCACGTATTTAGTCAGTTAGTTATGCAGGGTACTATCACTTAGAGTAAAATTATTGGACATGGGATAAATAGCTTTAGGCGACCCCTGTTGGGATATTATATCTCTATGAACTAATATTTTCGGTGACTCAACATCTGAAGAGAAGGAAGGGTGAAGAGAGTACACTTCAAAATGTTTACATTTCACTCCCTTCACCCTTCCTTCTCTTCAGATGTTGAGTCGCCGGAAATAAGCGTGGTCTGATTAACAGTAATTGTAGTATTAATTGTTTCATGTGTAACTTGTATTTTTTTAAATTATTGTTTATTATTAACCACAAAAAAGTTTGGACGAAATCTTAGTAAAATTGACCGCTGTAGATGGCGTATCCATAAGAACAATCACTAGATCTGAGTTTATCCGAATCTATTGCAAACCGTGGATATAAGTTGCTCAAAAATGAGAGAGACGTTATGAATCTGATTTATGAAGTCAATACATTGCTAATGATTTCTGCATTATTTCAGAAAATATCTGATAATCAAGATTGTCGTCGAAGGATAAGTCTCTAAATGATTTGGTTTTTTTAAAATATCATTATATTAGAGCAAGCAAATTTAAATAATATGTAATTACTTAAATAATAATAAATAACTTGATAATTTAGATGTTTTTTATATTTTTCTGATTTGGACTACTACTATTTTGTTTGTCGGGTTTATAAAATAGTTTTCAGAAGCCCTAGATGTTACACTGCAGCCTGGCTTTAATAACTACACATTTACAGCCAGCTTGTAGTTACATTTTGTTATAAAACTTAATACTTTCTTGCGTGAGACAGGTAGTTAAATGACTTATCAAACAAATAACGTACAATGTTCCTATAGATCAAAAAGAAGCAGAACACGAAAAGAAATCGCTGCGAGTATTATTGTTCGCAAAATATTTTCTGAAAACCTCTATTGCTACTTTCTCTTTAACACAACTTGGAAAGTGTTATAAGTATTTTAACAACCGTAATGTTATAAATTGTTCGCAGGTAGTCTGCGGCAGTTTGTATTTGTTAATACATAAATATAGCCTCGTCTGTAGACCGTCGTCGTCACCAGTAACTAGGTACAGTAACGTGGAGGTAAATAGGGCCCTACCGTTCTCCTAAACCTAAACCAGCGAGTCAGGACCCGGACAGGCCGATTGATTTACAGCCCCAGAAAACAAACGCTCTTATCAGAGCACCACAACGAACGAAAACAGAAATTAAACAAAATCAACATAAACACAACTACCTTATACTGTATACCGTAAACGGTAATGTGTAAAGAGTCTATGGTAAAACAACCAACAGCGACGACAACGACGGGCCTAATGTGACTGACATGTGACGGTCTGTGGTCGACAATTAATATCGAGTAATAAAACAAAATGATAAAAATTGGGGAACACACCAACTGTACACTGGGACAACTGAAAACACTTGTTCTGGAGTTAACGGATGACTTTTATTGGGGACAACCTGGTGTCCTGGTGTCCAGGAGCTGAAGTCCAGTTCATAAACTGATGGGAGATCGGGAAAAACAAGTTGTAAATTATTGAGAGGTTGTACAAACGTCAAACGCGGAGTTAATGTTAATTGCCGGTTTATTGACTGCTGATTAGGGGATCAACAGTTTTTTGCTCCTAACGGTTTGAGTTATAGTTGTATACAACTATAAAATGTGACCCTGTAAGAAAATATAGTAAACACATAGCCTCAACATCATTGTAAATAATCTTTTTAGACTAATTTCAATGTACCAATAATGCCGACCTCAGTTTTAAACATAAATCTTGGAAAAATGGCGGATAAAATAATTTTCTTTTGCAATATCTTCTTACCAGTTTATCCTGATATAAAAATAGTTATAGTCAATCTGATAAGGCACTTAATTTCCTACAATTTGTGCATATACCTTTTTTTTGTATATCTGGTGCACTTCACTGAAAATTAGTAAAGATTCAAATAGCGAAAGCATGCTTTTACAAGTTTGCCCATATCTCTTAAAACCGTTAAATCATTTAAATGGATTTTGAAAGCTCCACAAATTCTATTTAATTTTTTTTTTTATAAAACAAATAGTTTACATAAAGAACTAACAATTTCAAATTTATTTTTTTTTTAATGTAAGAAACAGGCTTAATTCTAGTGTGGGCTTTGTGTTGGAGAAAACTATCTTAATAGACTGGTATATCCAAAGAACGATAACCATTTCATTTATCTCATTTAATAAATACTCTTATTTTTTATTTAACTTAACGTCGGTCTATTTCCGATGTAGAGTCTTATCACAGAATATTTCTTACTATGTTGGCAGTTTTTGTGGTGTCGTGGCCGAGTATGTTTGTGCATAATAAATTTAAATTGTTAATATTCAATCCGAAGAGTCAACGTCAAAGTTGTACCAAATAAATCTGTGATACCATGAAAATGAACGATATCACTAATTGTGTTTCGAGTGTATGTAGAAACGAATAAAACAAAGTTCTGTATGAACTATGTTACAACCCACGAATAGTATATTATTCTTCAATGCTCTAAGTACTCATCGCACCGTCTTAAAAACCTTATTGACTCTTTCAACAACACTAACCTAATCTCTTTATATTTAATATCCATATTCTACTTTATAAACTAAAAATTATGTACTACAAATATTTATAAATGTGTATGTATGTATTATTTTAAGTGTTAATAACTATCGAATAAATATTAAAAAAAGAAATAATAAGTTCACCATCGTATCGCAGATTCGCACGGCAGACTTTCGTAATATATTATATATAAACCTGCCACTTATCTGTCCTCTCCCTCTCTCCCATTGCGACTATCAGTGGCTGTGCAGATGATATACACACGCCTTTGTCAATTAGTGGCAAATTGCGTAACTATTTTATTTTACTTACAAGCACTTATAATTTTATTTCCTATCTTCCACAGTATTAAACCATAACTTTAGAGTTTGGGAAGCTCCAATAAATGCAATTTAAAAGAGCCCCAAAATGTTTATAGTATCTTTAACATAACTTTGCAGTCTTACCACTGCATTGGTATTAATCAACGGCGATGTTTCTTGTTCAGGTGACATAGGACATTGGACATTGGACGAGCTGGATACAGGACAACGCTATGCAAAGCACTGGACTGCAACTAAACCAAAACCCAAAACCCAGAACCCGTCCAGTCTAGGTATACAAAATAAATGTAGTGAATTGCTTATACAGTTTATAATTGAAAGACATTTCAAAAACTTTGATTAAGAATACTTGTTGTATTTAGTAAATAATGTACCCAAGAAATGGTCAATGATGAAACAGTCCAAAATAGTGCCGCTTTTAAGCTGATGGTTATGCGCTGATACCACAAATAGGGAGCTAAAAAATAGTAATATGGTACAGTTAGTTTTAGCTGTCAATTGTGACTAGATATAATGGATTTTGGCAGTCCGTTGCAACTAAATACTGGTGATTTTCTATTTGTCAGCACAGGGTCCGCTGCAGGTAAAAGCGGCCTTCGTCGAAGATGATGCTGCATACAAAAAACTGTCAACATGCATAGACTTTACGTGCATGTATGTAGTTTAAGGTGAAAAGATACTTGGCCATTTTTGATTCGCGAAATATAGATGGCGATACTATACAGCAGGTTAAATATTATCAAAAAAACATGTTTTTTATGTTTAAATCGTTTTATGTAAGTATAAACGCGAATCAAAATCTAATATTGCAATTAGTTAGATGAATAACGTATCTATATTTTAAGCTTTCTTTCACTGACTTTTAATGAGTTGGAACCGCAAAAATAAGTTTTGAAAATGAATATTGCTATATTTTTTTAGTTTAATTATGTACTGATTAAAAATAATATTTATATTTTATCAACAAAATATAAAATATTTGTAATTTATTCGTTACTTGACCAACTTTTTGATCATAACAGAAAATTCCAACTCATTTAAACATTATCAAAAAAACATGGTTTATTTGATAATGTTTAACCTGCTGTATAGTATCGCCATCTATAGGCCAATTATCGTTTCACCTTAAAATCAAACTGCGCACACAAAAATCTGTTTATCGTTATATATCCAAAACTAGAATATACTTTTAACAGCTGTAAGAGTTATTCCTACATATTTCGAGTGTTGCTATTTTATGAGTGTATAATAGTGAACTTTGAAGAATAAACTCTCTTTCCATCAATGCCAGATTCAATGCAACATTTTCTTGTAATTTTAAATTAATTTTATCAATTTTATTTTTTCTAAATTTATATGTAACACATAATAAATCTGTGTTAGAATTAACAAGTGCGAAAAAAGAACCGTGGTCCTAGGAAGCCCGTCAATTAATAATAAAAAAAACTGAATTACTTTGATTTCAAACTACCCAAATTCTATTTGTTATAAAAAGATTCATAACAGTAATTTCCAGGTGCAAACGTAGAAAAATGCATACAAAAGATCAAGTAGGAACTTTGTAAGCTGCCCATTTTGCCACATTCGCTTTTGACCCTTTTTAAGTTTGGTCTCTAAAGTAAGCATAATGGAAATAAAACCAGAAGACACAGCAGTCAGCATAAACACCAATGCTCAATATTTACTTACAAAGTATATTTTGACTGGTTGAATTTGTTTACTTGTTCTACTCAGTTTAACACGTATCACAGTTTGACAGCCACTGCCTCTTAAATCTAGATATTTTACTATAACATAGCATAACAGTGGTACACTTTAACATGGTAATTTTAAATTGGTATTAAAAATAATTTTCATAAGAACCCTTAGTTAATTTTTACCCTAAAAGTCAAACCGTAGGTCAAATCTCGACTCACATTCAAGTACAACATCCCTTTTGTTCTCTTTCTGGATTTGAGATCCCGAAGGACTAAAGGACTGAAGGACCCTCCCCCCGAACCCTATCCCGATATTTTTCAAGGCATCGGCAAGCACTTTCTCACATTATCGTTTTTAAACTGGTTGGGTTTCAATTCCAGGAATTCTGTTCTTTGACTCCTCAAGCCTGTAACCATTTTACTCCATTCTTTGAATGCGGGTAACTCTATGGAATTTCTACACATTTTCTAATTCTAAACTTTCTTGATTTTTTTTAGTTTAGTTTGTATTCTATTTGGTTGTTAACTTTTATAAATACAAGTTTTTTTTTTGGATACGTTTTTTAGTTTTGGATTTTTAATTTGATCCGAAACCCGCCCACTATTTTTGAATTAAATTATATTTTATTAAACTGAAATTAAAATTCAAATGTAATATTTTACGGAGATGAAATGAGATGAGATGAGAAGAGATGAGACTCGTCTTAGTTGTTCCAAAACTTGTTTTAATGTTCCTTGTTTTCTATTAATAATGACTTTTGTAATTTGATATACTATTTGGTTATTTCGTTATTTGTTATCCGTTATCGTTATTGACTTGAGTTTTAACTTTATTGCGTCATTAAAACGTGCCTTTTACACGATCAAATCACATCTTCATATTGTTTCATTTTTTTGAACATTTAGACGAGCTGTTGGTGTATCGAAAGACTATCCTGCCACATTTTAGTTTCGAATTAGATCTTAGAAATCGAAATAGTAATAAAATATTGAATGCGTAAACAAAAGTGGCAATACGACCAATCGTTCATCATCAATTCCCTGTAAAGTCAGTTCAGTGTACTACATTTACACAATCCATAGAGATATAAGAATAGAGTGCGCTAAGGGTACGGCCGCGTGTAAGAGGAAGCGATAAAGCACACAGAGAGATAGCTTGCCCAGTGTCCTATCTGTCTCTTTCTAGCCGAACCGCTGCTGATTGCTTGGTTGATTGGCGGTGATGTAGGGAGTAAGCAAGCAAGCAGACGCAATGGGCTTGTGTCCTATGTCTTAATTTCTATAAAAGTGTACTATATATTGATAAAGTGGGTTACTAGAACCTCAAAGGTTCAATTATTTTTTAATAACTCCTTATATGTTAAGAGATATTAACAATTAAAAAAGTCATTTTGTCTCTTTAATTATTAAAGGGATTCAACGTTGTACACATTCCAAGTGCATGTGACATCACAATCCTTGTGTAAGGTTACCAACCTTACAGATCATAAATCTCTGCTATATGTATTTATATATCAAAATATCAAATTATTATTATTTACAGCTATTTCAAGAAACAATCAAATTTCAATATTATGTCTGCCTAAGCAGGATTAAAAATAATAAAAACTTATTCCTTGATTTAACTTGATTATTTAACTACCAACAGCTACAAAACATTACCACAGCACTGACCTACTCAACAAATAACTGACGTTAAAATGCATTTCACGTCATACAAATATGGCCGACCATTTCTAGCGCTAAAACTACAATTCAAACTTTTAATTGCTATATCTCCGTCAATATTTAGATATTTAATAAAATAGACACGCCAATACACATTTATTAACATCAATTTAAATCAACAATTGAAAAATCGACCACTAAAAAATGAGGACACAAGGCCATTATTTGCTAGAAAGAAACACAGAGGACTTTCGGAATCTGTTCCTCTCTTTGCCTTTATCGCAGTATTCAGCCTGTTGCGCACTCTATTGTTATACCTCTATGAAAGTGAGGAGTGAAAGAGACAAATAAAACGCTGTTAAAAATCATTTTTCATGGATACTGAACGGCACTGACCGCCACGTGTTTGCACTGATGTGTGTGTAGACCTTTAAACTGCCGGCCACTGTAAATCTGACGAGTAATCAAATCTAAATTGAATATCATTGGAAAACTGGTCTGATTGTCTAAAAACGCCCTAATAACTATAAATGAATGAGTTTGTTGAGGATGATCGCGTGGCATCAAGTGTCATATATCGTTTTAGGTTACCAATTAAAATTTTCGGCAAGGCTTAGTCATAATTTCAAATGAATTAAATTCTACTTCGACAAGTTGCCTGTAATTAATCTAGCAATGTATAAGTAGTCATTTCTATTGGATTTATTTTTTAAAATTCTATTTTGCTTTAGTTTGAGTGTTACATCATACGATAATTTTACATATTATTTATTTCTTTTTTGTTATCATTTGAAAATTTGAATAATGCATTGATTAATTTAGAATCACATCTGTTATTTTCTTATTAAATTTAGCAAATTAGAATTATAGCATTCAAATTAATTAATCTTAAGTTCCTGGTTTTCCAAATTCATATTCTAGCGTCCGCTTTAAGATTAATTTTGAAAAGGTGAAGCTAAATTTAACAACGGCAAATTAGATAAATTTATTTTTAATTAAAACAGTTTTTTTTTTGTTTTTTAATGGTGTAATGGTTGTTATATATTTTCAGAGCAATCATTAAGTTGATAGTGTGTAAATTCTCATAGGTAATTAAAAAATGTGTATATATTTGAGAGCAACAAATAAGAGCCAAATTATTGAAGAGTGCTACAGTTCGGTATCCATCGTATGCTGCATATTACGTGAATGTAAGGTTTATCTAATGCCAACGATTTTACCTAATATACAACGCTTAGTGATCTATTTTATTGCTATTTGGAATATAAATCTAACCTGTTACTCATTAGTGGAAACCTCTTAGGGATTACAACATCTTAAGAAGTCCTTTGTAGGATTAAAGGCTTTTAAAATAGCTATGAAATAAGACCTTTTTAAGTTAAATTTTAGAAAACTTAGAAAATAATCTTATTCTTCTTATTCACTGTAATCCTTTTATTTATTTAGTGAGAGCCCGATTTGGAGGTCTGGAGGCCCTGTGGCAACGAAGGATCGGAGTCCCCTAATTACTTTCCTAATTTGGTAAAAATGCGAAAAAAAATGTTTGGAAAAAAACGGAAACTTTGCTAACCTGTCAAAATTTTAATATTTCTTTTTATCTCCATTGTGGAGGGCCCTCTCTTGTGAAAGCCCCGGGGCATTAGCCCTGCTTGCCCTTCCTCAAATCTGGGCCTGTATTTACTACACTCATAAAAATGTTCATATATTTTTTTAATTTAACGTCGGCCTATTGCCGACTATATATACTATGCAGTATTTCTGGTGTCGTGGTTCCATGTATGTGGATTACATTACTGCCAGAAGTTTATGATTATGATATAACCAAATCCGTACAAATAAAACTCTAGTCTAGCTCAGAGTACTCTCGCCCACTGTTTTAACTATTTTGAAGATTCGTAATTTCGTATTACGTAATTCGTTAAAATTAATATAATTTTACAAAACAATTCTATAAAAAATTAAAATGCATTGCACGTTATGAAAATTAATAAACGGGACCTGATTCTTTTTCAATGCTCTGGTTGTAAAATATGTTTCAGAAATCAGGGCACTTTTCTCGATATTAAATTTTAAACTGGATAGAATGGAGTCTGCGATAAAGTTAAACTAGATATAATTAGCCTGAAGTTCTTTTTTTTAATATTTATTTGAGTGCATCAACTTTCAAAAGTTATTAGCACTTAAAAAGAATATATACATTTACAAAACATAATTTACAACTTATAGACACGAGCATGGGTACGAAAAATAAAGATATTAAATTAGTTTTATTCATAAAGTCAAAAAGGTTTTTCACACTTTCTCTGCTTTCAAATATCTGCCTATATTCCTGAGACAGATTACAGCCTTGTCTGTGCTACGAGTACCTTGATCATCGAAGACTAATTTGCTTTACCGTTAGTGAGCTGTTACATTGTTCACATATTGGTTGAGGCTCTTTTTTGAATAAGTAGGTATGAGTAAGATTTGTATGACCTATCATGAGTCTAAATATTACACTTATAGCATTTGCCCCCTTTTGTCAAACTTGATGCTGTCGGTTATGTATATATAATGTGTGTGTGTGTGTGTGTAAATTGCACATGTCCCTACTACGAGTACAACGCGATTACAGTGAAGTACGTTACGCGTATAAAACGCAGATAATTTTCCAAAACACTCAACAACACAAACGTTTGAGCTGATATTACGTTTTATTTTACGACCTGGATTAGGCGTAAGTAATCCAAAACGACGTTATTAACAGGTGTTTGTTTAATATAGAAAGCGTCGCGACGCCGGCCCGGTGAAGGTACGGGGTGGGGTGCAAGGTACGAGGTATGGTGTCCGGAATCGTCATCTTGTCAAATTCCCATGATCGTAAAAAAGTTATTAGCATGGTGAACCGTAGATAGGGCCCGCAGGGGGCAGGGCAAGGGGGAAACACTCAACTGGGGCTCAATTTGCTCGTAAACACTTTTAAATTAGTTTAACGCGGTTTCAACTAAATCGTAATGAGATACGACGCAGACAGACGCACGTGAAGTGTTTAGTGTTCTAGTGCTCTAGTAGTGCTCTGAATATCCACCGTACTGCGAACGAAGATGAGGGTATGTGTACAGGACTTTATTATTTTAAGAAATATGTTAAAAATTACCTGGTCAGGTTAGCATATTGTTTTTGATGAATCTTATGTCGGTTTCACACAAGGGGCGCTATTCCTTAGTTCAATTGAATCGTAAACTCTTCTTCTTTCCGTAAAAATCACTCCATTTACTCAAAAGTGCTATTCCTGAAAATTTTACGAAAATTTACGAGCTGAGAAATCGAGCAAAAAGTGAACATTTGCACGTCGACTATTTAGCTTGCCAATGTACGATCGAACAGTAAATTTTAATGATTTTTATTAGTTATCACTGTTTCAGGCAAGAGTATTTAGTAAAATTTGTTTTGTTTGTTTTATTTTTCTAGAAATGTCAAAATAATAAATATTTGTTGAAATTAACCTAATATTTTTCTATTACTTTTTATTGCGTTTTATATTAATTTAATAAAAATGACATCTCTAAGAAGTATGGCTTTAAATAATTTAGCTACGCTTGAAGAAACGGAGTTAAATTAATGGAAAATGAAATGCGAAAAAGGAAAAGGAAAAATGGCAAGAGCTGCAACTAAGCTACGAGAAATTAGTGGAAAAAGCATTATAAATTAATTTTTAATTAAACAATTTTTTGCTTTTTAATATTTATTTGATTTTTACGTACTTGTCAACTTCCGGTACCCATTTTCTTTTTCGAAATATCTTTCAAATTTGAGCCATCAAAAATGTCAATGTCCAATCTGATTACCTTTTCTGACCAAGTAGGAGCTATTGTTCTCAATGTGGTAATGCCGTTTTCCCTTTTTCTTTGCCGTTCTTTTCTTCTTATTGCAGACACTCGTCTTATAATTACCGCGAAACAGCAGTACTCAATTTACGATTTAAAAATATAAAAATTAAAAAGCAAACAGGAAATGTGTATTTTCTCTTATTGCAGTTATCTCAATTATTAAGGACAATCTCAATAAATACCGATATATCGAAAACTTTGATACTTTAAGCCATAACGTACATTACTAAATTTGTTTCTATTAACCATCTCTGTCATCCCTATTTACTACTTATAGTATTATTAGAATATATTAAAAATACGTTAAAAGACTGAGCAAATGAAGACACCTCGTTATGATAGTTTTGAATGCGTATCAAAAATAGGATTTCAAATAAAAATGGAATTTTGTTAATACTCCCAATCAATTCACAAAGTTTGTATTAACAACATATTGTGTTTATTTATTTATAGTATCTTGCAGTACTTAGTTAGTCTACTTAGGCTAGTCTATGTGAGATTGAAAACCCGGTCCTCAAGCAATGGCTATAAATATTTGACTTTGATGATATTAATTAAAAATTAATAAATCATTTCACATCATCTCCAAAACTATTCTATAGGCAGACAAAAATAAAACTTCAAAATGCAGGTTCAACAAAAGAAGTCTCTAAATAATAAAATATTAATATTACAAATGGTATGCCACTAATAAATTAAATTTATTTTTAACAAAACTCTCATAAAAGCAACCTACTCTCCACTCCTTTAATATGCATTCAAATATAGTATATATTACATATATATATGTATGTTATTTCATAAATTTAAAACATATATTTTTTAAACTGTTTTTACTTTTTTGAATGCTGTCAGTTTCATGGGTTATGTGCGCAAACTCACTAAAAGACAAGCTATGCGCTATGAGATGTTTCCTCCCCGTCACTCTGCTCCCCACCATCCATTCAATTTGACAGCTATGGTGCAGCTTGGACACTTCAATAAACTTAGGATTAGTTCCGCTATCGTTTGATAGATGGTTTTACTTGTTTCTATTTTTACAACTGTTTGTATATTTATGATACTTCTGATAAAATCGTTGTTAAATATTTTAAATTATGTAATAAAAATAATAATGCAAGTGTTATTATATAAAAACCATAAAATTGGTTAATTATGTTTATAAATTCGATGCAATAATGTCACATACATTACGGTAATATGCATGTAATCGCACGTTGGAGAACACTATATACAATTAAGTTATAGACTAGAAAACTATGTATATCCCTCAACTTTTATTTATAAGAACTGTACTAATATTGACAAATAGTCTCAAAGGATATCTGGTGTTCAGTTAATGTTTAATTAGTCAACAGAAAATTAGTTCGCCCCGTTGCAAAGCAACATGTATTTTACATGACTGTTTATATCGTTTTCTAGTTTATATCCTCCTTGTTCCGTTCGTATACCTCAATTTTTTACATTCACAAATTAAAGGAATTAATAAGGAATGAATAAAATACAATTTAGAGGCATTGAAACATATTATACTAATATAATAATAAGAAAGGCAAATTGGTGTAAGTACTTAAGATGGAAAATAGTCAACACAAAGAAATTGTAATTTTGAGAAATTTGAATAAGTTGAACAGTTTATTATCAAAAAATTCACGGTGTCATTTATCATAAGTTATTTTAAAAGAAATTTTTGAACAATCCCGCTTAAAACAGCAATAGACTGTTTCCCTTTTGAGGAAGTGTTATGCAAATTGGCGGAATTCTGGCAAACAATCTTTGCTAAGTGTTGATTCTAAATATTTTATTTTACCACTTTAGAGCGATGCAACGAGATATAAAAATAGAGTGCGCAAGAGGCTGAATACTGCGATAAAGGCAAAGAGAGAGATAGCCGCGAAAGTTCTTTTCTCTCTTGCGAGCCGATAGGACTCTATCTATAATAGGCAGGCTATCTCTCTCTTTGCCTTTATCGCTTCATCTTACACGTGGCCGTACCCTTCGCACACTCTATGCTTATATCTCTATGGATGCAACTCAGTATCTATGAGCATAAACCGTGCAAAAAAAGGTAGTGTGCAAAAGTTGTAGTCGTCTATCTTGGGTAAAGAGACAATGCTAAGAAGCCGGATGCCATATTTTCAAAATCATGAAATTTAAGGCTCGTAAATTGAACATTCGGAATCAACACACCCAAATTTATCAGAAATGATTGCTTGCGTTCTTTTACGCTAATTTGCAGAAAAAATTTATTTAAACACATTGATGTGGTTGTATTGGTGTGACAATTGGGATTGTATTAAAATTAAGAACCGGTTATTAATTTTTTTCCTGTCCAGTAAATTTAGGTCGGAATTTGTTAAAGAATTTTATTAAAATGCACTGTAGGTATAAGTTATAACAATTAATATACCTGGTTCTGATTTTTTTTAAATACCTGATTCTTAAATTTATACAGTATTTTTTTTGAGAGTGTAGTCTATAATATGCTTTTTGCAATTTAATTTATTTATCGTCGGCTTATCCCTATCACTGACAATGTCTTACTATGTTGGCAGTTTTTGTGGTGCTATAGCGAACCATTGCCGGATAATTTTATAAGTATGTATGTACGTAATAAATTTAACTTGATAACAACTAATACCAGAAAATATAATTCTGGTCTGCGGATCAAACCTGAAAGCACAGTACTCAACGTCAAGTATCAATGCTCGTGTCTGTAATACGTTTTTAACGTTTTCTTAAGTTAGGAAAAGTACCTTTTATGTAAAGTATTTTTTCTGAGTTGTAACTTATTTCATTACTATACGAATCATAAAATATTTTTATTGGATTTTAAAAATCATAACAAAATTTTTGTATATTTAGAATTATTCTAATAATAGTACATATTGGAACAAATTTAACATTTTTAAATGGCATGTATATGTCAAAAATCCACCAAATGTAGAAAAATTAAAAGTGCTAAGATTACCAAGCTTTTTGTATTGAAAATATAAAACCTTGGATAAATTGACCACGATATTTTAAATTGCGACGATAAAAAAGAATCAAGTTTTAATAGCGAGTTAGATTTCAGTAATGGTTTATCTGAAAAATTTAACTAACAAAGAGTTCATTTACAGTTCAATTTCTCACATTCGTTCATATGAAATATTTATTTTATCGGCTACAAATGGCGAAACCACTCCACCTGTCGGAATACAAATGAAGATAAAAGATATTTAGATAATAATTTTCTCTATATAATAATAATAACTAACTTAATAACAACCAAATTTTAATTAATTCAAGAAATTTTAAATATATATTTGACAGCAGAGAATGTCTGAAAAACTTAATTAATTTCATGAAATCAATTTATTTGTTAATATTATTTGTAAATACATTTATTATTTAAAGTGTTAGTTACTAAGTTATATACATAAATTAATGAACACTCGCAGCTGATTTCTTTTGTAGTCTAGTTCTAAGTTACTTCTTATTTTTAGGGCATTGGCTTATATTTAACATTCAGTTAGTAATGCGCCCTGGTACACCACCGGCAATGAATATAAAAGCAAAACATGTAACCAACAATTATCCCGCTAAACGCAAAATATGGATATTACCTTAAATTAATGCAACATCTTAGTTAGCGAAACCAAGTAATATTTATTCCTAAAAGGTATTCTTTTTTTATTTAATTTTTTTAACGACGGCCTAATTTCGATGCTAAGTCCTATCATCGTTTATGATAATGTATTGTGTAAACTCTTTAAAGAAAACTTTATAAATTTTAAAACATTCTAAAGCATATTTTAGAACTAGTATTAGAAAAATTCCGGTTTCGCATATTAATGTTCATAAGATATACAATGCATAATAATGCATCTTGAAAAAAATGAATACTGGGTTCTTCATTTTAATACGCACTTGTGTAATAAATTTGTATTAAAATTAAGAACATTTTTAACAGTGTACATAATCAATTTACTTGATTAACAACCAAACCCAGAAAATATAACTATGATCCGGAGATCGAATCCGAATACACAGCAATTAGCGTCAAGCTGAAAAGGTATTATTTTATGATTTTTAAAACATTATTCATTTATTATATAAAGGTTTTCTTAAAATTTTTATAATCCTAGCAATGATTCTTAAGAAATTTCATGAAACGTAAAAGGTAATGTTTTATGTAGATACACATAACCGTATTTAGCGGGATTTGTGGTTTAATAGTTAACTTTCATTTAAAGTTTCATTTGTAGAAATAAAGAGCACAAAAATGTGAAAAACTTATCAAATTTGTAACACAGTTGCACTTTTCATAAAATTAAATCAAGATAGAACACTGTACAACCTGTAAACTTTTTTGACTTAGCCAAAAAATATAATTTTACAAATTTTAATTTTTAACTCCTCCCCTTCCCCTCTTGTAGTCTAGTATATGATAATTATATTTAACAAGAAGGAAATTGGTAATAATAACAAAGTGACAGAGAAAGTGATTCTGATGATAACCATCTAAATACAAAACATAATCTCATGTATTATTTAACGTAATATTATTGACTTAACCTTAACTTTCATTATTTGCCGAAGTTTAACATGATTCCGTTAAGTAAATAGATAATCTTGCATAAAAAGGTGTAGTAACGTCAGTAAATGTGACTTCATATCGAAAGTTAATTTTTATATAAAATAACAGGTAAACCTTGTTATGTTAAGTAAACCTTTAATATATGTAACTGTATTTAGAGAGCAATTAATTTATAACAGTCGAACAAGGTCGAAGCCCACAGTTTAAATTATGTAATAATAGATAATCGACTAAACGCAACGAATTATAAATTTAATAATATATTGCTGATCAGAAAATCGAACCAGAAAACATAGCAAGCTGACGACAAAGTTCCGAATACCCTACTTAAATTTTCCGATTAGGTTTTTAAATAAAATAAGTATTTGTTTCGGAGTAAACGAAACCTAGTAATATTTTATCTATAACGATTTCAATTTGATTGTTAAATAAACCTTAAATTCATGTAACTATATTTACCAATACATATTAAACCTTCATATTATTTTAAATATTTATTTAGATAAAGGAAAAATAAAAAGAAGAAAGCGTAAATATGGAAAATCAAATAATATGGAAACAATTCAGTCTAGATAATCCATTTTATGGTTATTTTTAGTACCATGCCCCCTGTAGGGCCCTCAAACACCCTAACGCAGTGTCCTATTAACTGGCAGGCGGCCCTCGACCTCGACGCAACAGGAGCGCATATTTGCAACACCAATGTCTGGACCTGCATTTATTGACGGCCCACAAAACACTAAACACTAAAGCACTCATTCCCGGTAAAACCACACTTATGTTGATCGGTGTGAAGATATCAGATTATTAATAAAAACATTTAAATTATTTGTAGTTGTATTATAACAACACAGCAATTAAAATATTTATAATTAATAATTAATATTTAAATCGTGAGATTGTTTTTTATCTGCGGTTATAATATTAATATGTGTTTCTTCTTAAAACGTTATTTTGTTATAGCGAGATTTTAATTACACCTTGTACGTGTAATTAAATCCGACTTCTATGATAATTGCTTCGCCGACGCGACGGTCGAGGCATGTTCGAGTATCATTCAATCGGCCTCCAATAACATTCATTTATCATTAACTAATTTCTTATATGATTTTTTAAGATCTCAGAATTTTTTTCATTAATTTCAAAGTTTACGAATAATTTCACGGTTTTACACGGCATTAATCGTATACAAGCATAAAAATCAATCTGATTACATGCATTTTAGTTTAAATTTTTAAATAAAAACCTTCATTTAAAAAAAAACTCGCTTATAACCTAAAAATACAAGAAAACACCATGAACCATCTAAAGTTGAAAACATAGTACATATAGATATTTTTTTAAAAAGAAAACTTGTTCTCTATGGACGAACACATACGATTAAAAACGATAATATACGATCCATCAGTAGCAAATGGGCGTGCTTAGTGCGTGCGCACCAATCTACTACAGTCAAAAATGACAGAGGGCGTGCTTACATGGTGGGATGGTTTCTCCGTGTGACATGCCTTATTGTAGAGTACATATCATAGCGATCCCCCCTCAGCCGCGCCCCTTCAGTCAGTCAGTAGACAGTGATCCCCACTACCGAGTGAGGTTTTGGACGCCCACTGTTCGAGTGATTGACAGTTAGCAGACTGCTGCGGACGGCGCAGGTTCTCTGCGAGAGGTTTTATGTATATTATTACTTCTAAAAAGCTACTGTATGAAAATAAGAGCGTGTTTTTTTTCGGTTTTGTTATATTATTTCGATTCTAATACGAAATTCTGAACTACGTATAGTTTAAATTTGAATGGTTATAACACAAACGGAACGCGTTAAACACAAGCGCTGTCGCAAAATATTTTTTTTTGTTTAAAATAAAAGTGTGCAACGCGGTACCCTAATGTGGGTATAGTGCAAATAATAAGAATAACGATCATCTAAGTGTGTTGATTAATAAAGTGTTTCCCGCTAAATCATAACCTACAAAACATAAATCACGGATTGACAAGTTGAAAACAAACAGATCCAATGTGTCGTGCTCCGCTTAGCTGATGACATGCGTCTGTGGCAACCGCATCTAAAACACTAGTGAATGAAAACGAATTAAACATACAGTGACATAATGTGGTCGGTGATACTGTGAGAGTTTTTAAAATTATTTTTAAAATAATCGAAACTAAGGGACTATTTGTAAATGCGATCACGTCGGTATACCATGCGCCTAAGTTCGGTGTAGGCAGCACGAACCTAATCCAAACCTAGTCCCTTGTAAAACAAACTTAGTGTAGTGATTGGTTTTTAGTGAAAAATTTATTTTTAAATTAATCTAAAAAAATTACATGAAAAAATAATAATAAATTTTTTTGTAGTGTGGCTGTTTTAAATAGTGTTGTTTCTAGTTCTAAAGTGGCCCAACACGTAGAATATCCTCCCTCAGGGAGACCATTCATGGCTCAACCAAGGGTAGGTTCCAAAAGAACATTCCTAAACCCCTGAAACCCCATATAAATAAATCTATTCAGCATGGTACGAACACAGAGTATTACCGAAACAACATTAAGATTAGTTTTTATGGGTTAAATGTGTCTAAAACACCACTAAAAAATAAAGATATGATAACGACGGCCGATTTCCGTTGAAAACACAGTTTTTATTTTAAATGGAACCTCGTTAATTTAGTTCGCGCCAAAATATTTTACTAAGGATTCACTGAAATCTTTTGATTATTATTGAATAAGCCAATAAATAAGTAAATTCTTCATCAATTCGTAAATGATTAATTATTTATTACAATAAAAATTTGTATTTGACAAGTTGAACACCAACGCCTTAGGTTCAAAGGTCACCCATTATATTGTTGTAAAATTAAATATTCTTCCACTGAACAATATTAAATAAATTAAAATACGTAATTACAATTATTTATGTGCATTCCAACATATTTTATAATTATATAAATTTGAATACATTTACTTTTCATAAAATTAGTAAAGTTCTGTATGTTAATATTTTCGTATCTTTAATTATTTGCAGAGTGCATTTGTTATTATAAAATACAATTTAATTTAAAAAATATAAATACATGTTTTTTTTACTCATATTTTCTATCACAAGATTAGAATTTTATTTTTTATATACAAATGCAACATTAATCTGCATTTTTCATATCTCTATAATTATTATTATAACGTTTACGCTAAAAATTATTGACCCGTGATGATAATTCTCTTGTACGTACGTCAAATGGGTACATTCATATTAAGATAAAACTTTAAAAGATAATGACCGAACAATAATAAGCAGTGCCATCTGCCGTCGAAACTAAATTAATTGCATCTTTGTAAAAAGCACAAGAACTTTGTTATCGTGTAATTTATTTAATTGACATTAACTCTTGTAATACACATTATTAAAATAAATATTAATTATTTAATTAAATTAATCATTTAACACCAAATAAATTTACAAAATTTGTAAATATGCTGCCGTCGCAAGTTGTTGTTACACGTCTGCCACTCAAACACTGACACTGACTTCAAATAAAATATTTGAAAACTATATTATTTTATTACGCAAATGAATTTTAATTTTTTTGTGTTATAATTAAATCGTAGTTTTTATTATATAAAATATTGATCTTGAACCTATCTGAGAATGAGATTTATAATGTAATATGATTTACATACTAACTAAAAAAATAAAATATTCCGATATATTATTAACTTGTACTATTTTAAACATTATTATTATTATTGTAGTTTGTTAATTTGAATATATATTCCATCTTTATATTACATAATTATTTTCAATAAATTAATATTATTCATAATTATCAATCGATTCAAGTCTTTTAGTATAATGTCTTGAGTTATTAACACATAAAATGTCATTTATTTGTCATAAAGAAATAATAATCTACATAGATATTGTATTTCAAGTACATATATATAAATTCACTTATTTTCAAAATACTGCTCTAAAATTATTCTGATGATTTAATTTTTAATATGTCTATTAACATATTTTTTAAATGTATTATTCTGTTAGTCTTTTAATATTTAATAAGAAGTTGAAGTATTAACACTTGCAAGTTTCTTTTAGGCTAGAATTTATTTCATTATATAATTATAGGTTAACTTAAATAAGTGCATTTTTGTGGTTAGTTCTTAATTTGAAATAGCTTCACTTTACAAAAGGTATATATTTGTAGGTTATTTTAAAAAAGTACTGATTCACAGCTTTCAGAAATAGTTTTTATAAATAGATATTATATATAAAACTCTAATAATACATATATTGAAATTACATAACATTTTATATATGATACATAATATCATGAAATGTAAAACATGCAAATGAAAACTTACAATGGTGTTACTTAATAGATCCAGCGACTTGTTACGTCGGCTAAACCTATATTATTTTTGTAATAATTATTATGGAATCCGCTAAAGCTATTGATAGATATTATGCTATTATGAATAGAATTATATGACAATTTGTGTCAGTAACAGGCAATTCTATGACAATTTATGTAGCACATACGTTTAGACGTAAATTAAATGTAAATTTTACATAACTGGTTAGCTAGTGAGTTATATTAGTTTAAAGTATTTTCGTTTAAAGCATGGTCGTCGTGGATTCTATATTCTAATACCCGGCGTTGTCAAATTGTCTAATATTATACACATACTAGTATACATAACATACATATATACAAGCGATGGCAATATGGCCGACATTCATTTACAAACATGATTGATGATGACAAACGAAAAACATTGCGGCGTTCGAACGGCCCCTGCAGCCGTTTCAGCCGTTCATGCACCTCTGAAACATTCTCTACTTAACGTACTAGTGTATACATATCAACGAAAACATCCAAATTTTTATTCAATGTCAGAGAAAAATACACACACATACACGGGGCTGTGTGGGGGAGAAATAGAATAAACGGAAAACAACCTAAATTTGAAAATAAATTTACTTTTTCTGCTGCAAACTTCACAGCTTCATTGGAATTATTTTTATAAGCAGATTTGATCAAATTATTTTTTTCTGTTTAACGATGATGTTTTTGTTTTATTTACGGCTTAGACAAGGTATTTCTGATAACTGGGACATTTATGTGTTTAATTATTTTAAAAACTAAATTAAAATGTAGCTGTATCTTTTAAAATGATTTACGTTTAGCTCCGGTATTTTAAACTAGTAATAAAATAAAAAGAATACTAGAAAATTAGTAATAAAGTCTAAAAACTACACCTGCTTTAAATAAATTTGATTTTTTTTATCTATCGTTAAAATTCTGGTTTATTTAAAGGCACAATATCTTAAATAATAATAAAAATAATTCCAGCGTCAAAAATATAATTATAGAAAATACCATTTTTAAAAAGGACCCCATTAAAATGCATTCTTTTAATTTAAAAAACAAAAATTAATTACATTTTTTGTTGTAGTCTTGTTTTTATCTTATACATTGTATCATAGTTTTTAAAATATTTCATGATTGAAAAAAAAGTCGGTCTATAGTAAACTGGCTGAAAAATATCTATCCGTTTGCCTGCAGGCTATATTTATGTGTTTAAAAAATACATTAATTAATAAAATTGATTGTAAAAAATGAGTTTGAAACCTACAATATTGAATTTAAATTTTAAATCTTGATCTTAGTTTAATTTATGCATATACTTAACCAGTTTAATCTTTTTTATGGCATTTTTAACATCAGTTGACATTTCGTACAGACCACAATGAATGACATAACCTGCAAAATGTCTATTTCAGAATATTAGTTAACTCTCATTAAAATATTTAATTTGTTTAATAAAATACACAAAATTTTATATATTTACTTCTTGAGAGTTAAATATGTATTACTAATAAGATTTATTTTATAACACAAACTTTATTATTCTGGATGGATGAATTTTTTGACAGACTTACAAAAGTTCATAATCACAAAGCAGTTCATATTTATTTATTTTAATGAACTTTTATTTATATTCAATAAAATAAATGTAATTTGTATGCTTTTATTATATTTGTAACATGGCAAGTGCTTTTCAACAGTTATCTGTATATAATTTTCAAGTTTTTATCTGTTTTTTGAATGTTTATATTTATATAAATACTCGAAACGTATAAATGCCCAATTTATTTAACATTTGCAAACATTTTACCTTCGTTATATCTTTATCTTTATTTTATCATTGAATTACAATTTTACAAATTCTTGCTAGATTTCCAACTTTTGCATGGTGTAAATGATAAACAATACGATAAATTTTCCTTGTGAATATAAAAATATTTATTTTACTGTTATAAAACTAAAATTTTAAAATGAGGTTTTTGTCATCCCTTGTATATGTTAAAACAAATCTTAGATATGTCTTAGTAGATATGACATATTATTGGAATTAGTCGGCCATTTTGTTTAAGCCTTGCTAAATATATTATAATTGACGGAACCACGCTTCTAAATCTTCACTCATTTCTAGATTTTTGTTTTTATGAGTCTAATTGTTTTTATTAATTGTGTTGCAGTACGACGATGGTTTACACACACATTCGGGAGGATACATGGACGCACCCGCGACGTCCATGTACGATCCCCACGTGGGTCATCGGACGGCGCCCCTAGGTGGGGCACCAACACATCATTCACCACATCTCAGTGCACACGGGGGCATGCCCCCAATGGGGCACGGGGGTTACCACGCTGCCGCTAACCATGTCAGCCCCGCAAATCACGTCATGGGTGCAGCAGTCCCCGATGTACACAAAAGAGACAAAGATGCCATCTATGGGTTAGTATTATAACTATTCTAATGTTTTAATTTCGATTAGGTAATTTTAATCTAAAACACATAATCTCTTATTTCATAAATATTACATCATAAGAAATTCATTTTAATGAACAATGAAACACGTGTGTCTGAAGATTTTGCCATATTTGGGTTTTAAAAATTAATTAATTATTTGAATAATGTAAAAAACACAGTCACAGACAACAGGCACACGGTTGATTGTATGTAATAAAAGTTTAAGCAGATATCCGTAGGAAAGCTCTTTCGTTAGAAACATTGTTTCGTTTTGGAGGTTATGTACGTCTAATGAGATAATTCATTTATTACATCAATAACAATCTGAGATGATAGTTATAAATATAAAAGTGATATCAGTATTGTTAATGTTCAATCTTTAAACATTTTTTTTTTAATAAATAGAATATGAACAACATCAACAATATGTTGAATTTGATTTTTCTTTATTATAATTGTTATCATAAAATTTATTATTATTGCCTTTTTATTGTTGTAGTTTAACTCGATATATATTCATAACATCAAAAAAGAAAAATAGCAATAAAATAAAAGTATAAATATCCATATAAATATGTGCAACTGTCAAATTTAAAAAATATAAAAAATGCATGAAATGATATTCAGTGTTTAATATTAAATAAAATTGTGTAATGTGTTGTTAAAAAAAATAAAAAGTGCTGTAAATTTAATAAAAGTGTTCAAAATACTTAAAATGATATAAAGTGATTTGAAAAACAAAAATCTTGAGAGTATACATACTAATAATTAACATAAAATAGTAATTAAAGCGGCCATTAACATTCATAAAGTGTCGGTCGGTGTATTATCATTCCATTAAAACAACTAATTCGTTATAAAAATAATTAGAATTCATTGCTCGAGTTTATGGTAACACCGGTAAAGTCTCCGGGCCGTCGGATGTTTTATTACCGGCGAACGACGCGTCTGTCTCCGGGAAACTTTTCACGAAATTACCGTGCTCAAACATCAAATAATTATTAACTAATAGAATTTAAACAAATTTTAATTTTGTAATGTTTTTAATAAAAATGAATAATGTTTCAAATATTTGCATATTTTAATAACCGACGGGATGGCTTCTACCAATAAATCATTATAATTTTAGTTTTAATTTAAATAAACAATTCTAAACAACCCGTAAATCAACATTACAAATACTACGTCCAACAAACTTTAAACAAATCATTCATTTATCTTTATATGTTTATACTAACTTAACTAATATTTTTTACTTGTAATTTTAGCCATCCATTGTTTCCGCTTTTGGCGCTAATATTTGAAAAATGTGAGCTTGCGACGTGTACACCACGGGATCCTGGGGTTGCGGGGGGAGATGTTTGTTCCTCCGAATCCTTTAATGAAGATATAGCCGTATTCTCCAAACAGGTCAGTGTTCAAATTTATGCAAAATTTAATTTTAGGTTATGTTCCTATAGCTGTAATAATTAACAAATCAACAAATTTTGAGATTGTTTTTTAATAAAATATCACTTATTCAACATGTTATTACTGTTATTTTAATAATATGTTTTTAAAGACAAAACAAACGTATTTTAACATCGTTCTAACATCTAACTGGATCAAATTATGTTTCAAAATGTTGTAAAATGTTATAAAAATGTAATAAAATATACATAAAAAACATTTAACATGAAACACTGAACACAGTAACACCAGGAATACCTGTAGTGACATCTGCCAAATTCTACGAATTGTTTGGAACTATAAAAATTATTTATACCGTCATCAATTATCGTTTACCAATTTTTTTCTATCTTAAAGTATTGGAAACTGTTTTTTTGACATTCTTGTCTACTTTTGGGAAATATTATTGTCATTTAATTGACATTTTTAAATCATTACGCATCGTTTGATGAACAGTTTAAGCTGATAAACATTAAAAAGATTAGATACATTCACAGCACACATATAAACATACTTACATGGTATACGATTTAGTATATACGGTTATAGTGCCATAATTTTCTAATCTTTTCCTAATATTTTGATTTTGTGAACAATAATGCTATGTTGTCTTACATATGTTCTTATGGTTACACTGTGTTATCAATATGTGTTATTTTTTATTATTTGATTTTATCAATTTTAAGCAGCAACTACCGATCTGAGACTCGAATGTAAATAACATTTTATGTTAGGCACGTTCAACTAAATAAGTTTACCTTAAGTACACTTTACTTTGTTTCAGTGTGTGTGTACCTAACTTTTTATTTATCTGTAGGAATTTGTATTTGTCGCTTTTATAGGTTAGAATTCTATTTCTGTTTTTTGTGGATTTGTGTGTTGCATTTAACTATTTAAAATTACTGATATCAAGACAAATCTGCATAAATTTTTATCTGTAAAGGTTAGTTATTGATATACGTACTACAGTATTATAACTTCCGTCAATTTGTATTAAAAATGATCTGTTTAAACTATTTATTCTGCTCAATATCGTTTACTGTAGATATAGGCGTATTCTTCTAACGTCGCAGGAAGTGTAGTCCAAGGTAGCGGGTTCAAACTTGACCGCCTAACTTGTGTCTCACTATTTGCAGTATTATACGAGTTTTTATGCAAAGAAAAATTTAGGAAGGACCAGTGTGTGTCAAGGAATAATAATAAAATATGCTACAACTTTAAAATTAACATATTTTTTTAAACAGCTGATTTTTGTCAGCTGAGTTATGGACCAACAGATTATAATTCACACTTTTTTACATGGAAACACTTACACATACCATTGTTTATATCTTAGTTTATACATTTCTTTAAATAAATTTTTGAACCAAGTGGCAGAATTCTTAGAAATTCTTTGTAACTTTGATTCCAACTTTAATTAAAATTGATTTGAATAAGTATTAAAATGCACAATGTTAGAAAGGGATAGTTATATTACTATTATAACGATATATTTAGAATTGTATCTGTATCTGTCTGGTGTATTGTGCTGCTTAATTTATTAAACATTACAGATGCCAACTTATTTAGCTAAATTGTTTTTATTAATTTGATGACGTAATTTTGATTTTTATAAATGATGCTTTTAACGTAACATTTATGTATAATTTTATGCCGTGCATTAGTAATAATAATTTTATGATAACTAGTTTGTTCATTAAAGTTATGCATAACCTCAAAAATGTTTTTTCTTTTTTAATGTACGTTACATTAGTTCTAAATCATGCTTTTTTCCACTTTAAAATATAACCTTAGATAAATAATATTATTGAAATAATCCATTATCATTATATAAATAAACTGCGTTTTCGAGAGCTGATAAAGATAAAGAAATGTTAGGAAAACGTATAGGTTCAGGCTTCGCTAGCCAAGCTAAGCAGGTAAAAGACACTAACAAAAGTAACTATGTTTGGAAGTTGCACATTGTATTCATTTCTTTCATAATAGCTTTAAAGAAACTGAGGAATATTATTCTTAAGGTTAGAACACATGAATGCTGTTTAGATTAAGTAGAATGGGAAGGCAATTAAAAAGTGTCGGCATATAGCCGCGAATTTCAATTAAGTAGATTTCAAGGTTAAATCTATTTTCACTCAAAAGTTAATTAAAAATTGAGTAAAAACGTCAGATAATTAACTGGTTTCTTATCTAAATTTAAGTATATTAAGTAGAGGGCTTTCTATGTCTCTCAGCGGAAGTGGTTATGCATTCTGGATATACATTTACAAAGTGACGTCACACATTTAGATATACCAAGAAATTTAAATGCAAAAGCCAAGTATATGTGGTATTTTTATAACATGTTCATCATTTTTTTCAACTGATTCAAATAAAACATCCTCCGGATTGTCAGATTCTGTTTGGAACTCGTTTGTTTTCGAACCTGTTTTTTTAAGTGCTTTTATTCTCCCAGATATTCAGATATATATCCCAGTCCCAGTGGGATATTTGCAAAAATCCCTCTTATTATTTGATTTTTGTTTTATTTTATTTTTTAAATGACCTTTTTTTGAATACCATTTTCATTTTTTTAGTCCGCTTGCTGTGAGATTGTGTGCGACTTCAAAAACTTGTCCATGAAATGAACAACTAAATTCTAAAGTTGGTTGCCCTTTTTAAGTCCACTGTTCCACATACCACCAATCAGTTCCAACTAGACAAACACAATACGCTTTCCGTGGTTGCGTCGCACAGGAATCGCTTGGCCCCTCGATCCGATAGTTACAAATCTCTAATAGTTTTTAATAAATGTTTTAAAATTTATTTTTCTTTAATGAACAAAATATGTTTGACAATCTGTCGGGTATTTAGAAAAAATTAATATTTTAAAAAATATGTCTAGCCGGGGGACAGAATACGGAATACAGACTTACTAGTAAGACCAATTTCTATTTTAAGGAGAGTACACTCAGTTCGAAATTATTTCTGAAATAATAAATTTCGTATCAATCGTTTACTTTAGTTTTAACGATCGTTTTGATATTTTGTGTTCTTTAGCTTATTCTCATATTTCGTCATTTTGTAGTTATTAGACGTAAAATGACATTTAAGGTTGTAACTCCGGCGTGACGTATAGCTAAATATTTGTTGAGAATTTTGAAATAAAAATATCAGTAACTAATTTCGTTATGTATAACTATTCTAATACATGTATTCCAAAAATACAGAAATAGCTATTTTGTTTAAACATTTGTTATTTTACAAATCAATAATATAATATAACCTCAAATTAAAAATGGTCTCATAATCAAAATTAATAAACTATATCTAAAACATATGGTATAACATTTGCGAAATGTTTCTGTATTTTAAAATTAAATTATTTCTGAGAAAATTGAACCAATTGAAGACAGACAGATGGCCCCTTTGAGAAGGGTCTGTGTTAGAAGAGAATATCGTTAATTTACATATCTGCTAAAATCTCTAAATTGCCACGTATAGGAAACACATCAACTGCAACTTTTCTATTATGTATCTGTTGCTATGTTATTTTTCATTATACATTATTTATTTAATACTTAATATGTAATATAATTTAAAAAATGTTTTTCTTAAAAGTTAACCCTACTTTTGGTGTTTGTACGTGGTCTATCTTTTAAACTATATTTTAAAATTCCAATTGAATATAATCGAACCGAATACAGCACAGCTAGTGGATAGATAACCCAGCAAACTATAGCTTACATTGTTTCGAACCTAGCTTAATAATATCTCAAACATTAGTTAAATTATCTTGATTTAGAACTATTTTTTAAAGTTGTGTCCATTAATCATAATGTATTCTTATCAATAGTTCAATCTACTTTAAGCTTAAACATTTCTCCGTTCAGTTCAGTTCAGTTCAGTCTGTTGACGGTTTTGTACAATTCTTATTCTTATAATACTAGTATTTAGGACGTTTCAAAACGTTGTTAGTGTTTGAGGTTAGGTTTGTAAAGACGCGGCGCGACGGTGTATGCACGCAAGCAAGCAAGGAAAGGATCTTTCCGCACCTCAGGGGAAGCTCACAGTATGCATCTACTATTTCTGTCAACAAAATCATTTTAAAAAGTTTATAAAAACCAAATATATATATTTCAGTAAATATGTCACATATATACATATGAAAAATCATCGGGGGGACCGTAAATTTAACACATGTGGTGGTCGCATTATTTTAATAAAATTAGGAACATACATATTTGTTATACCAACTTATAAATAAAATAAACTGATTGTATTTACAAGTCTGTTAGTAAAATATTTAAATAAAATCAACTTTAGTGAGATTTTAAGAATTATTTACTTGTTTCTTTGCTTTGATTAAATTTAAATATTGAATTTATGTTACTGTTGAATATATGGTATTACAAAGAAATTGTATTATATTTAATTATAAAATGTGATGGAATTAATTATTAAACTTTTGTCACACATTTGCAATTACATTTTTTTCATTCTAGAGATAAAGACACATAAGTAGCAATATTACGTTCCGTGTTTTTAAATTTTAGATTCATTAAAATTGACTTTATTGAATAACATGTGTTATGTAAGTTAACTAGTTCACATTATTTTAGTTTTATACATTTAAAAGTACAACACCATAATTACCTGGTGATCTATACAAAATTGTATAATAAGTTTTATTATAACTTAAAAAGAAGACGCTTTTTTTTGTTATCGGGTTAAACTTTCAACATCATACAACAGTTAAATTGAATAACCTAATTCTAAAGAAATGTAATAATAGTTGTACTTTTTAATACAAATTTCTTTTGTTACATTTTAACATAACCTCACAAAATGAAATAGTTATTCAGTTATGCATATTTCAAATTCTTTAAAACACAATATGTCTATTTATCTATTGTATTTCAGCTAGACATATTTAACACAAAAATTAGTTTTTTATTTTATATTTCTCGTGCGTTTTATGTTACATGTTGTTCTTCATCTTTTTTGTTCTTTATAATACATATATACATATAATAGTAATATATGCATCTTCTTGTATGGTTAAAGTTCTAATATGTAGTCATCGGGCATGCGTCGGACATAGAAATGAATCATAACCTCAAAAAGAGAAGAAAAACAAAAAATAATATGAAAAAGATGAACACAAAAACAATGCATTCAATGGAATCCAAAATGGAAATTATTTAGTGTTCTACATATACGAGTATACTAGTACAGAAAAAATATATCAATAATTCGTATTGTAAAATTCAATCGTAAATTTAGATATTTAGAAATCCATATAATTATCTTATGAACAGGTATTTTTATTATGTATTTAATGAACCGGACGTTACAGGTTTGTGAATTTGTTAATTACTAGTTAGTGTCAGGAATGAACTATATATTAATAAGTGTTTCTTAAATATGAATACTTTTAAGTTATTGTATATTGTAAGAAGTAAATCAAATTGATTATATTTTTTGTATGTTAAGTAACATGTCATTATTAAGGTTATGCCAATTCAATAATACAAGCTAGCATTTTTCTTGCTATTTGCATCATGTCGCGTTTTATGCAATTTGTATTTTAGTTAAACAAATTATTATTTCATAATTCCACAACGCACAACTTTTTAATTTACACATTTATGATATGAATGTTTTAATAAATGTCCTGAAACCCGCGATTCATTTTGTGCCGCGGCTGTTAATTTATAAATGAGTTTCAGTGTTATAATTAACACTCGCAATTAGCTGCAGCTGAGATTAATTACATTAAAACTAAATAATGCAAAAAATGAAAAAAGTGCATTACATATTCCATTTCTATTTATTATTTATATTACAAGACGAGTAGCTGATTCATATTACTAAAAGGATTCATTTTCTTTACTGTTTTATTCATATATGTACTAGTATATGCATATAAGTATGTAAGACAGTTTATTCTCGAACACAGCTATGTAAAACATATTATATATTCAATAATATATAAGCTCTTGTATGGTATGACAATCATGTTCAAAATCATTTTGTATATAACCAAAAATACGTATTGAATTTGTCATAATTTGAGGTTATGTTATTTTACGGTATTCTTTTCGACAAAATATCGGTTCATTATAAATTTGCTTTGTATAATATGTACTTTAGTTATGTAAATACCTCATTTCGTCGTTGTAACTAATAATAGTCATCAGATTTGCACAGTACTTCTAAAGAAAACTTATTGACTCTACCACTACTGAAAAATGTACTGTTAAAAACATCTTTCAATAAAAATTGCCATCTGGGGCTTAACATTTGAGTCCTGTTAACAGTGTTTAACTATGTATTATTAGCGTTATGGTTTCGAAATTTTACAATTGTCTTAAGTCGTATAAATATAATTGTTTTAAATCTGAAACCACATAATTTAACAACTAAGTTAAAAGTCACTTTTATAGTTCAAATTAATTACTGCGGACTCAAATTCAAATTCATTTTTTTTTTATAAAATAGACTTTGTTAAGAGAAAATAATTTGGATATATCCAAATAATACATTTAATTAGTCCGTTCCCAAACTACATTTCAAAATATATTAAAATATTCTTTTCAGAGTGTTGTTCGGTCCTAACGGAACCCCAAATCCTTTCTACTGGGTCTTTCTGTCCTTATATTGAATTTTTATAAAATTCAATAACCATGTGTTCATTTTTTTTTTGGTCCTTTTTATTCCTTAACAAAACATAAGGCTGCGTAAGAGCATCAGGACTAGTTTCTGTTCAATAGAACATTTTTTCTTCTTCATAAAAAACAATTCTTTTGATTTATTTTTGAATGCCAATGTTTAGGAATTTTTTCTTTTATGAAATATAAACCATTGTATGTATTTTACCTGCTTAAAACTCTTTAGAAAAAAAAAAAAAAATATATATATATATATATATATATATATTTATATATGTGTGTGTTTGTATATGTATACATGTGTATATTAAACATTTAGTAAGAAGTACATTATAAAAATTATAAATTTGGCAACAATGTAACAGGTAAACTTATGTGAATTTGTTGTGCTTCCGTTCCAAATTCAGTACGAAACAATAACTCTGCAAAAAAATGCGATTTGTGTCCAACACAAAATCTGTCAAAAGTTTGAACACAAAGAATTAGTAGACACAAAGTCAAAATCAAACAAAGATTCTTGCCAGGGAATTTATTTATTGTCATTTTATATTATATTGTATTGTAGCTAGTTTAATATTTGTTATTTGTAAGTTAGAAATCAAAATAGCAGTTGTCAAATCAATCAATTTATTGACTTTTCTTACTTTTAATTTGAATTGTAATAATACCTACCCAGTCTGTGCGTGAACAGTTGTCGTGAATTTTACTTTAAAGAAAACTAGTTACGGCTAGATGGATCTTATCTGCATGGTTTCGAATGTTCTGATGTGAAAATTTCAATTGTCTGTGTTTGTACTCGAACCCGCTACCTTGAGCAGTAATAAATACTACCTAAATGTACAGAAAAGATATTTGGATGGGCTTATAAAACAATTTTAATAAAAAAATTATGCAGTATGTTTTAAAATCACGTATAAAGCACATATTGGCTAGACCTTTTATGTATATTTTGAAATTGCTTATGAAATCGTCAAATTTGTTGGTTGCTTGAAATTTAATACTACTTACTAATAGTAAGAAACAAATATAGTCTAGTATTGCTTTTAAAGTTTTAGCATAGACTTTATAGTGACCCATTTCGTAGACTACAAGCCTGTTGTATTGTTAAGTTTGATACCAGGACTAGCGCTATATTTTCTGTGTTTGTATATTGTTTCATTTAATTGATTATAACTTTAATATATTTAATTAAGTATAACCAAATATTTGTCAGCTGTTTAATTCACATAAAGAACGTTTTAATATTATAAAAGCTGCAAAATAGTTAAATGTTGTCTGTGATTTTACTGGAATCGGAAATAGGGCGACGCTAAATAGAATAAATAATAAATAAGATCATGAAGAAAGACAACTGACAATTTTTCTAAATAATATGAGTCTTCTTTTTTTCACTTTTTACAATGTTGTTTATTTATAAAGTACCTGTATCATTTATAAATATAAAACAAAATCTAATATTTCAATATATTTTGTATATATTTTTCTCTTTCACTCTAATATTTTTATGTAATTCAAATTAATAATCATACTTTGTTTATATCTTGCATCCCTTTCTATTTCCAAATTTAATTTTTTTACATTATGTATTTTATATAACTACGCAAGTCAACATTAAGTATGTGTACATCACCTCCTCTATTCTAAAGGAAGTGGAGTGATGGGGAGGCATCCCCACAGTTTATCTTCTTTTATTAACTGCGGGGGCCTCTTAATCATAAGGTACTGCTCCTAGCTGAATTAATGTGTATTCTTTTTAATATTAAGCATAATAAATAATATATTTAGCATTCTTATTTACGGTTGTTTTACTAATGTGAAACAGCCTTTAATTTCTTCATATACAAAACATATTTCTAATATAATTATGGTGGTAAATTAATTTGTGGTTTTAATTTCTTTTTTATGAAGTAAAAGTCTTGACCTGCCCTTTCGCGTCAGAAACTTGAGTTTGTTTTAAGTCAAAGTCTACACCATACCACCAAAGTTACCCCACAAATCTCCAGAAGACAGAAGTCAGCGATTTTAAACGGAATGTTATTTATTACTTTATGACCACACTATATAAATTAAATTATATTACAGGGTGTCATAAAAATGTTTAAAATTGATGCCCATTAAAAACTAAACACTTATAAAAAAACGTCAACCTTTTTCTGAGGTCTGAATTGCAGCCCTTTGACTATAAAAACGTTTAATTTTTTGTATTCACAGTTACTTTTACAGAAACCGTTCATTTTGTGTTTTATTCGGTTTTTTATTTTAAGAAAAAATATATTTATAACATAATTTTTAGGTTAGCTTGTTTAAATTGTTGTAAAATTGTGTGTATTTATCGTTCTGGAGGGATTACTCAGCTTACTAGTACATTCTGCAGGGATGCTAGCTTCTGGTAGTAGATTCTTCAGTTGACGACTTCCAACACCAATTACAGTAGTAATCGAATATCTTTCTTAAGATGATTAATAAGGATTCTTGTTCAGACGGTGTATTGTTGCAATTAGAGAATACTTGAGCGGTCTAAAGTAACCTCGTTGCGACATGCGACGGTTGAACAATTAGTATCTTTTTATTACTATTAATACAAACACTTTTATTAAAATATATCATTTATTCGTTGTAATATTATATCTGCTTACTTAATTACAATAGTATTTTATTAGATTAACGAAGATGACAGATATAAAACAAAATGTAATTCTATAGTGTTATAATTTAATTAATAGTTGAAATGTGCTCACTATTCAATACGTACGAAGTTGCGAATAGTAATGCTTGCTTTGAGACTCAGGAGAAGACTGGCTTTCAGCGTCTTGTGCAATTTAATATATAATAATTTATTTCACATCACAGAACGCCAATACTGAATTACCAGCATTAAATCAATATTAATCTCCACAAACCAGAGACAATATTTATAAGCGCTAAACTTAAATAATTATTCTTTACAATCTTAATACTAATACAAAAACTGTTTACATAATATAATTCTATTACATAATTAACATTTAATATCATTAAAAATAAAAGGTAAGTGCGACATATGCGTACTTACAACAAAATAATTATAGACTTTTGAAATTTATAGTTTTTTCAGTAAGTTATTGTTATTTTTTGATGATTGTTATTAAAAAAGGTTTATTTTTAACAGAGTTAGGCACACGTCTTAAGTTAGCTGCATTCCTCAGCGTCGAAAACATAATTCAGACTGTTATACGTATAAGGCATCATTCTTTGCCTTCAAACGCTTACATGTATCTCGAAAACAGTTTAAATCGGGTGTAACCGTAACCGTAACATAATATCGTATCCAAGGCACTGTGCTGTGCCCTTCAAGGACACTGGTTTAGGAAATCTATCACAAGTTGCTGCCGGAATTCCTTTAGCATTGTAAAAACTAATTACTCCATATTTGTTAGTTATTAATTACATATCTCCTAAACACAGTTACGTATCATTTACGTATGATAAATATATCTGGTTTACATTCATTTTGTGAACTACGACCTTCTGTATTTGCAGTATGGTTCCGCTGCCTAATAATGGGCTTGTGTCCTCATTTTTTAGTGGTCGATTTTTCAATTGTTGATTGAAGTTGATGTTAATAAATGTGTATTGGCGTGTCTATTTTATTAAATATCTTAATGTTGACGGAGATATAGCAATTAAAGATTTGAAATGTAGTTTTAGCGTTAGAAATGGTCGGCCATATTTGTATGACGTGAAATGCATTTTAACTTCAGTTATTTGTTGAGTAGGTCAGTGCTGTGGTAATGTTTTGTAGCTGTTGTTAGTCGAAATAATCAAGTCAAAGAATAATAAGTTTTTATTTTATTTATCTTTAATTGTTACGGCAGACATAATATTGAAATTTGATTGTTCCTTGAAATAGCTGTAAATAATATTTGATATTTTATATATAAATACATAGAGCAGAGATTTATGAGCTGTAAGGTTGGTAACCTGTAAACTTGCCTTTTCTATCTTGAATATGCTATCTCTTTTACGTTCTGTTGTATAAAAGAGATAGCAACTAGCGGTTGTGATGTCACATGCAGTTGGAATGTGTACAACGTTGAATCCCTTTAATAATTAAATAGAAAAAATGACTTTTTTAATTGTTAATATCTTCTGAAATTTAAGGAGTTATTAAAGAATAATTGGACATTTGAGGTTAGTAACCAACTCTATCAATATATGGTACAGTTTTATGGAAATTCAGACATAGGACACAAGCCCATTGTATGGTGATACGTATTTGACATATAATAAATTAACACTAATACGAGTGAGTATTTAAAAAATGCAGTTCTGGTTACGGTTCCTTGAACTGGCATAGTTCTACGTATCCTAAATGTCAATGTCACAAAAGACATTATTTAAATTCATCGTTTCTATGTTATTTTGCGTTAAAAATATAAAATCTTTCCTAAAAAGAAAAGTGTCATATGCATTAAAACGACTTAATGACCGATGGCAGAGGCACAGTCAGTCAGAGTCATATGGGTATACGGTGCAGGGTTGCTAACCGTATTACATATAATTTATTATCAGTTTATAAAATAAAAATAATAAAATTGTTAATGTGAATGTACAAAAGTATGCGTTCAGTAATTATAATGTTGGAACTGCTTCTCTGCAAAGTAGGTGTGTTCAAATCATTAAATTGTTACATTTCTTAAATATATTATTAAAATATATAGCTTATAATGTGTTAAATAAAAATTATTTCCTTTAATTATATGTAATATACTCGTATATAAATATGTGTGTGTCTATGTTCGTTTAAATCCTTGAGAAATTTGGAAAATAATGTACTTTTTAACGTCAACTAGTTCTGTTCTCGGAAAGAAATTTACAGATAACAAATTTTAGGGCTCAATAAATTTATATTACACTAATAAAACAAATATTTAACTTTTCTAAAATTTATTTAAAGTTATTTTCACTGGTTTTTTTCAGCAAATATAGTTGGAGCGACAAGTAATAAAGCTGTATAAATATTTTACCTGTTAGCTATATAATTAGGTGCATAAATACTTTTAAATAAATTCAAAATTTTGAAGACTAAATGGCTTTTTGAGCATTGATAATGTACAATACATACAAATGGTCAGAGGCGGCCTTAGGAGATGGCAAACAGGGCAATCGCTCTTGTAGGGGCCTCGCATTCTCGTGCAACAATCCAAGTAGTTAATTAATTACTATGTATATATTTGAATCTCGCGCCTTGCGCTTTAGAAAACCCATTTTAATCCCTGCGTATATCTTTTAAGGCATTCATGTATAAATCTTTCAATGTACAATTTTAAAACTCTACATTTATTTATTTATAACTTGTGCATTTCTCGTCAATCATCATCAAAAATACTTACTTACAATTTACATAAATTACACAAAGAACAAGTGCCTTGCAAAGATCTGCCACCACAGGGCCTCGCAAAATTCTGCTGACCGGGGCCTCGCAAAGATCTGCCGCCCGGGTCTTTGCAATGACTAAGGCCGCTCCTGCGTATGGTTTTGTATGTATAACGACTCTGCTGATATAGATTTCGTTTAGTACTGCGCAATTTCGCAAAATGGCCCTCTTAAAAAAGATGTAGTAGCAAACTCGTTCAATGTATATTTCATATCACATTTCTGGAGTTATCTCTTTAATGATTGCACACATGATGTCTCAAGGTAGTTAATCCTCCACCTCTGTATCTTAGGTTTTACATTAGAAAGAGTGACATTTTTGATAAATATATACTAGATAAAATGTAATCTGAAATTTTACCCTCTATTTCATCGAGAATTTTCGATCTTTACAGATTCTTTAAAATAACTCTGCAAAATAGTTTGCAGCATACAAGTTCAGTGACATTTTGTCAATTTTTTGTGATAATGTAACAAACTATGAAAGTCTCTACCGTGTATTTACAATGGAAATGTTGCACTTGCAACAAAGTTTCGCATCTTTAATTTTTAACATAATATATAAAGTAAGATGTTATTTCTCATTTTTAATGATATTTTCCACCATTTCCTTCTAATTTTCCTATTGGTTGTACCAGACAGAGAACAACTAGCACAAACAAATTTCATTTGCTGTGTACTTTGGAGGCTGCATTTGACAGGTCCGCTTTCTCGTTTCCTTTCCCCACCAGCTCTGTCCCGTGTATTACCCTTGTGTCTCTCCTCATACCTCATATTTTCACTGTGTACAATAGGGGGCCCCTACTAGGACTCCCCTAACGGGCAGCATGAGTTCCGTTTGTTTATTATTAAAAAAAAAAAAAAAATACAGCAAAACGTTAAAATGAGTAAAATAGTCGAGAAATTTCTGGAAGAGAAGAAATCGATTTGAAACAGATCTATTTTATTTACTATAATGTGTTGTTTTATGAAATTAAAAAGTTTGATGCAATTTGTTAAACGATTGCATTGTATTGAAACACTGTATTTACAAAAAACTTTCATAAAATAATCCCTTTGCTTCTAATGTATATTACGTTATGTAGCTATAAAACTGCTCTATTTCACAAGAAAGAATGTTAGTGTATTTCGTCTAATAATACAATTCTTATATTTTATTTATAATTTTATTCTTTATTTCAGATTCGGCAAGAAAAACCATATTATCTCGCAGATCCCGAAGTCGACTCACTGGTAAGATATTTTAAATTATTTGAACCTATTTGAACAAATTCAAGTTAAGTCATGAAAAGTGGAATTGTTTTCATTAAACGTTTACATATAAAATTAACATTGTCAATTTAAAAAACATTAGAGCATATAAGATTTAAATATGTGCGAATTCAAATTATTTCATTTTTGGGTTCAGTCTCTCTTTTGGTCGTATCAGGTAGATAAGGACTTGGTTCCTCTGACATCACGGTCAGGAATTTAGTACTCAAAGCTGGTTGTACTCAGTAGAGGGGATGACCCTTTTTGCAAAATATTGTTTACTTTAGTTATTAAATCCATTTAAAATTTCTCTTTTTACTACAATCTTCAAGCAAGTAAGAACTACTTAATCTACAAAATATAACTAAAATTAAATAAATATTATTGAAATACCGCGTGCTCAAAATAAGTATTATTAAATACCACGTGCTTTTATAATATAATAAAATAAAAATTTACATTTTTGAACTTTTCTATATTCATACTTAGTTATTAAAATATTATTGTTTTTAATTGTTGTACCACATTAAATAAACTTGTTAAGTGTTTTACTATTTTCATTCCATGTGTTTGTGTCTATTATTAATTAAGTTGTTTCATTAATTAACACTATTAAACATGTATACTTCTATAAGTAACTGCTACATAAATGTTACATTTGCGTTTAATAAGATTCCATCTAATGAAGACTTGTGCTGTGACAATATTTACAAGCAGGATGCTTATATATTAGGTTCATATAGGACATAAAGTTTGAGCCCAGTAAACAATTTGGTGAAGTGCCCTATTTAGTGACGTTTCTCTCACTATTTCACTTCAATTATAGTTCGCATCAACTTTATCTTCATTTGTATTCCGACAGGTGGAGTAATTTCGCCATCTGTAGCCGATAAAGTAGACATTTTATATGAAAAAATGTGAGAAACTGAACTATAAATGAACTCTTTTATGACAAAAAAATCTTGACGCATCTTCAATATGATGTCAAAGTGACTCCAAAATGTTTACTGGGAGGTTATGTTAGTTGTCAAAATATTCGATTTTAATTTTGCACGGCATAGAGGACATGCGAGAAACTTGTAGATTTGTAAAATAAAAGAAAGAGGGCAACACTAAAAGTTATTGCTTCTAAAAAACAGTACAGTTTTCTACAAAATGAATACTACAACTTGAATACTGGGATATAACAGGTAGAATATTTTAATGTAGATACAGCGGTGATTTGCACCTGCTTGAAGGTTTCTTCACCAAAAAGTATGAGCGAAATAGAATTTATAATTATATTTTTAGGATAAGAAAGCAGTTAAATGTTTAGTAAAATCAATATCGTACGAACACAGCCATGACTGTCTTCAGTATGCGCTCAAATAGTAGGTGTACCAAATTAACCATACTTAAATCGATATTTTCATAAATAATTCCCACGCACACACACACACATTATCCTTACAATATACCAACAACAACGACAATAACCTAACTCTATTTTTACATATTTTATTTTTTTCCGTATTTTGAACTTGTCATGATTATAATATTTTCAATGACACATCACTTTTTTTCTTCCTTTTTTGTTGGCTATCTGCTTTATACGAGTACATACCCCATCTCGCTCTAACTTCACTTAATAGATGCGTTAAGTTGGGCGTTGCTGCTCAAATAACACTATAGTTATAGCAATCTATAGCTACATCAACTCTCACTTTTTTAACTTACAATGACACGCGATATTTGGGCGTTCCATCACACTCTAACTTTACCTTATTGCAGTTTATTTCAATTAAGGCTTTGCTCTCTTGATTATATAGTATTGATTGCGGTGTACCGGCCCTGGCCCTGGGTGCCGGCTGGGGTCCAGCTTGTTTTATTAATTGCGCTTGACCTATCGATTAATATTACAATTAAATAAATAAATATTTATGCACGATTTTCATAATTTATTGTGTATTTATTCAAAATGTATTGTAATTCATACATACTCGTACATGCGAGTGAGTATATTAAATAATTTATTTTTAGTTGTACATCTATTAATATCATGAAATGAATTAACTTTTTGTTATACAATACCGATACCTCTAGTTTAGTTGACCTTATGTACCGTACATATACGTGCGACTTAAACATGCGACATCAAACATTTGTTGTAAGAAGTTGCAACACGTCCACACTAGTGCGACATGCAACCTAACACGTCGGAAGATTTGATATTTCGAACGAATTCCTTTAATTTGTTTTACAAAAAAAAATCTTTACAAAAATGTAATAAAACTCAATTATTTAACAAGATCTTACACGATCGTACTAAAATATTCAACTTTATATTGTCTTATTTAAGTAACGAGATGATCAAAGATATCTTACGTCAACTTACGTTGTAAATTGTTAGGAAATATGTATGCCTGCTTCTTAAGCTAACACCAATGTTTTTACAGTTTAAAAATATCTCAGTTATATTCATAGAGATATGTGGGCGAAGGGTACGACCGCGTGTAAGAGGAAGCGATAAAGGCAAAGAGAGAGATAGCTGGCGAGTATCCTATTTGTCTCTTTCTAGCCGAATCGCTGCTGCTGGCTTGGATCATTGACGGTGAGGTAGGAGGTATGCAAGCAAGCAAACGCAGTGCTCGGTTAGACAGAGACACATAGGACACTCGGCAGCTATCTGTCTCTATGTCTTTATCGCAGTATTCAGCTTCTTGCGCACTCTATTCTTATACCTATGAGGTTATATTTATTAGAATGTTTCTTTTATTAAAAAGAAGTAACTAAAGTAATATATATTTGTTTCTCATTGCTTCCAGTGTAAATTATTTACACTTTGATTTAATTTGATCTAAAGTCTAAATTCAAGAAAGTTACATAATGACAATGTTCAAGATACTTACATGATAGTCTTTATAATTGTTAAAGAATGCACAACATTCCACCGATGAGCTTTGTAGCACGGGAAACGTCTAAAAGTTCATACCAGTTTGACTATAATATTTTCTGTTTTGCTAGCTTAAAATGCGAAAAGATTGCCACCACCTATACTTTTCAATATTAAAAATGTGATTAAAAAAGGACAACATAGAAATATATCTTTCTAAAATATCACATAAATTACTGTTCTAAATTAATTAAATAATAGAAACGAATATATCATTTGATTAACTCCTAATAAATTGCAAACAAGGAGTAACTATTTTATTTTAACCTCAAAATTACAAAGTGACAGCTGAATAAGGAACGCCCAACTGTCAGTGCAACGTAACCTAACCTATATAATCTCCGCGAATATATTCTATACATAAATTTATTTATCAAACTTCACAATTATAACGATTGTTTCTATTCTAAATTATTGGCAACAATTAATTAATCCTGACTTTATTTATAATAATAAAACATGTGTATCTTACACCAGTGCAGTGTGTAAAAACCTAATATCAGCCTGAAATTTTAAAACCTTATTTAAGATTTAAATGCGTGCATATGCAAATCTTCCACCCTCTCCAGCAAATCCACGATATTTTTAACCCCGTGTTTATACAAGCATGTATGAGTACATTCGTAGATTTAAATATTAAGGGTTTAATACATTAACGAATTATGACGTATTAGTGACATAAATCAAATTACTGATAATCTTATCACCCCCACCACCCCGTTCCAAGTTGGACTAGACCACTACTACAGCAGTAGACATTAGACCAGATAGACACGTACGAATACGTAGTGAATCCGAATGTTTTAAGGGATGAATCCTCAACCCTCGTTTAGTTAAAATCTAAATCATCCCCTAGAAACAAAAATAATTACAATAAATGATAAAATATAAGGGTAGGTTACATATTGTATGTTAAATGTAATAAAATAATGAAATCTATTTGACTCCCTGTTGGTAGCCCGACTGGTTGTTGTTGGTACCAACATAGTTAGACTTTTAGGGGACGTAATACCCCTTACTACCTCTACTCAAGGGGCAAGCATCATATGCTTATCGAATTATATTTTCATTATAAATATTAGTGGCCAAACAGGAGAAAACAAGTAAATTGTATGTTTTTACCGGTTTTAGTTATATTATAGTTATTAAATCATCACGAAAACTGCACTATGGGTGACCGAGATAGTTAGGTCGTACACTTGTATAACTCAACAATGCTTAGGTTCGGGTTTGATTATTCCATGATCAGCAAAGAATTAATTCACTAAATGATAAGAATAGAAAAATAAACAAATATGCCATACATATAAAAAACAAATCCATAAAAGCAAAAATTATTATATTGCAATTAATGCGCGATATAAACTAACTGTTGGAATCACAATAATATACCCAGAAAGAAAAACAAGAAATCACGAAAATTAACATAAAAAATAACATCTATTATCATTTACATATTGTTAGACATCTAAAGTTACTTGAAGTGGTTTAAGCAAAAAAAATGCAATTTTTCGCTTATTTGCAGTTTCTTTAATAATGATTAGTCATCCTAGAAATAAGGTAGAAAGCTGAAAATCTTTATTTTCTTGGAAATATTATAAATTTTAGCATTAAAGCTAGTTTGTATTTGTTCTACTTTTTTTAGTTTTGTTTTGCTTTGAGGCTGAATTCATTAGATTACTCAATTAAAAAAAATATATATGCAAAGAAAAATCTAAATAAAAAACTTTTTTTCGAAAGTGGGGTGTTTTCTTTAGTTTATATTAGGTGGGAACGGCTCGCATCATCAACATCATACAACACTGGCCCCTTAAAAAAATTGCCCATTCTTTTCTGTTGAAACCTTCCTCTTCCAATTTCTTATAGCTATCCTCCTTAGGTCCTCATCCTTGCTCTTTTCATTTCGTCCTGATTTATTCTCTTACCTTTCCAACAGTTCCTTAGCCGTTCTGTTTTTGTCCATTTGTCCTATAAGTCGTAACTATTGGTCATTTTTTTAATTTCGGAAACAATATCGATTTTTCGATATCTGTCAAATATATCCGATCCATCTAGTACAATTTCTTTTATTATGACGTCATATGTAAAGGAAAGTAAATTTTCTATATCCTTTCAACGATAAAATATCAACCTTTAAAGTGCATCCGACACTTGGAAAGCACATCTGCATAATTTTCCAATGAAACCTGATCCACTAAGACCATTAAATGTTTTCATAATTCTACGTGTTGCGAACAATGCAAGTTCACTATTTTTTAATTTAATTACAACACACATACATATAAATTAATATACATATATACTACACCCATGCCCATAACTCCATGAGTAAGCTAATAAAAGAACTAATTAAAAAAATATAAAATGACTATCTGATCTTTTGTTAATGAAATATTATAATAACAATCTATTTATTATTAAAATGCAGGTACTTAAAAATAATAATATTACGCAAAGTATCACCATCTCTTTCAAATGCGAGTAAATGTATAATGTATCTCTTTCGCACACATGCAAATTCTACCCTTATTTGTGTTTATTTTAACACAGCACTTTAATAATTTAAATGTAGTATTCAATTTAATTGGGACATTTATTTTGCATTGTTTTTTTATGATGCTGATATCTTTTGATGCAAATCGCAATGTTATAATCGTTATAATAAATATAGTAAATATTTTTCTATTAAAATCATTTTATATTTGTCAAATTATGAATATATTTTGTTTATGATTGATTTCCGGTTTAATACTTTCGTGCTGTGCCGTCAGATGGCTATCGGAAATTCAATTATTTCGATATTTTTAAATGTATTTTATATACAATATATAATAATAATTGTGTCGCCCCCCTCTCCGCCCCTTCTTTATCCGATCGTATTTCAGCCCGAATGACGTTTAGCGTTTCAGAAATTGAGTTCAGTGTCGTCGACGCACAGAGACGTAGTGTTGAATCGAGTCTCCGGTCTTGGGTCGTTATCATCAAATTTCTTTTTTTTTACTTTCATATTTTATGCGCCACGGTCAATGTAGCTTAATGTTAAACTGAAAAAAATAAATAATGAAGCCGCCGACAATGTCAAGGCCGTGTATCTGGTTTGTTTTCGTAACTTGAGCTGCAACAATTTTTATAGCAATATTATATACCATATAAATATATACACGTATATACTAGCCAACAGCCAAAGTGAAAAATAATTAATATACGTAACACTACAATAATAATTAAAATAAGAGAAGCCCAAACATTTTTGTCTCATTACGTTTCATTATAATAAAATTATAATATTTCTAAACATTTTTACAGAATGACAATTTGGTATGTTTTTGTTTTTGGTGTGTTATTTAACTTAGACTATTAGAATAAAAATATAGTGTTACATTTGAAAGTGATGTCTGTTTAGTGCACAAAATCAGTATGATACTCAGTATAGAAATAAAATGATGGTAGTTATAAAAAAGTGTCCTACTAGTTACCAACAAGGATACGGGTCGTAAAATATTAACTACTTAAACTAGTTGTAATTTTTATGAATATATAACAAGACACTTAAATCGGATGCCACTGAACAATTTCTTATTATCACTTGGTTTTGTTTTTCGTTTGACAATCTAATTCTTTTATATATTACCATATGAGAAGACGTATTAAAAATAAAATACATTTTTAATGTATCTAATGAATGCCGAAATGTAAATGCCCCAAAAACACAAAGTATACTTTTGTATTTTAAAAGAATTACATAAAATTACTCATTGACACGGCTAGAATTTAGTTTCTAATGCGTTTTAAATGATGTTGTTTTAATTATTTTTTCTCATTACATTATGCTAATAACTTATGTTAATTAATTCAGTTTCTTTGCTGTCCGTTCAATGTCTAAACAAATTATCATCTTAATCTATTTTTCTATTCTTGCGCCTTTAAATATACTTGTAGTTTTATATATATATATTATAATTTTATATTTATGTATATTACTGATTAAAACGTATAAATTAAAAACGAAAAACTTGTTACGATTTATTCATAAGGTGCAAAACAAATGAACTGAAGTTTGCTTCAGTTTTACATAACCTCTTTCTACAATAATATAACATAAAGAAATGTTACCAGAGAAAAGGATTATTATTAAGAACTTTTTATAACACATCGTACTTAGAGGTATATTTCATATCCAATTTGAGGTTATGCAAACTGTCAAATAAATTTGTACGACAAAGTTAAGTTCGTATTAGACTCCTTTTACAGAGTCGTTATTGTATTAGAAAGTCCTGGACAGTTTTTGTCAAGAATAATTTAGAATGAAACATTTTGTGTAATGTCAGCTTGTCTCAACATATCCAATAAGTTTTGTAACCTAAAAATTATTGACACCGAAGTTTTATTTAACTTTTAAAAATATTTATTAATTACACATTATTGCAGGAAGTTTTTGAATCATTTACTTGCATTTCAAGTAATATATGGTATGAATTAAGTAATAAAGTAGGCGATAGACTTAAAGTCTGCAATTTTGTAGTAATAATAGGGGTCTGCAGGTGAAAGAGTATTAGTAGTAAATAGGTACTAAGTAATATAATTAATTTAAAAGGTGTATAATGCAGCCAATATTTGACGGTTTTAATTTATTATAAAACTATGATCGATTCTCTTAAAGCATAAGAAATATTTTTTTTAAATACAACTGTCAAATAAATTGGGGTTAGGTTGAGTTTATTTGAATTTATATATTGATGTTATAACTGTTTGAATTAAACGAATTGTAAGTACTGATAAAATAATTAATACAAAAGAACAACAGTTGGTATAAAAACAAAATTAAGAATACTAATTTTTAGATTCTTGTAAGAGTCCATCAAGCGTCCCCATGTCATTCGTTTCTTACCGGACGACAACTTGTCTCTGGTTAGACTCATCGACTTTTTTTTTATTTCGGTATAATAAACACATTATTTATCTCAAGAACATGTTTTCTAGAAATTTATTGTAATCAAATTTACATTTTAAATTTATCAAAATTTATAAAAGAAATTCTTTGAAGACGAATCAATTAAAAAATTGTTTGATTGATTCTTGTAAATGGTTAGCTGTTAAATAGGTAACTGGTCGGCTGGTTAAATGGCTCAAAGTTAAACAGCATAGTCGGTTAAGTATTAATTAACATTCATTAAATAGTGGTGACGGTTTATTTGCTTTTTAATGACGATTCAGTCACATTCCGCACAACACTGGTTCGAATCTCATTTATTTGTTGCAGAATTTTAAAACTAAAAAAATGGTACCTCAAACACATATTTACTACCTTTTCTAATCCGGGATAATATCTTGTTAATTTTTTGTTATCGTAATAACTTATAACCACCATCCGATTTATAGTTATTCTTAGAAACTATTTAAATGCAAATACAAATTATTACTAATTTAATATTTACCGTAGGATTGCATAATAAAAGCTAAGAAATTAATTGCAAAAGTTTAGTATTTTTTTGCTTTTGTTATTGTGTTAAATGGATATTTATAAAGTACATATATTTTACTATTAGCTACTAATACATGGGCGTCCATACTTATCTATTAACGCTTTGATTAACTTTTAGACTTTAGTAATAAATCGTTTTGTATTATAATCCCATTATTGAACAATAGAGAACTACATAATTACTTGCACTTGTATTTTATTTAATTGATCATGGCGTTTTACAATTTAATCGTTCATCATCATCATCATATTGGCGCTACAGCCCTTGTAGAGATTTGCCCGTCTTTAAGATTGCTCTCCATTCTTTGCTTTTCTAATTCGCACCAATCTACCTTATGTCCACGTGCACTAGCAATTTCCATCTCGCCCGGTATTACTCTTCTTCTTGCATTCTCTGAGTTCTCATTCAGAAGATTCTTATGCCGGTTTCACACCAGAGAGACAGTTCAATAAAAAAATTTTGTTTTTTGTTGCTGTTTTAGTAAACAAAACACATTTCCATCTGGAGTCAGTAAGATCAAAGGAAAACACGTTTGTTGTTGTTTTTTAGTCTGCTTAATTTGAACACGCAGTTTTCTTTTTTGTGATCATTTGCGCTTGTCAGTTGTTGTTGGTCATGTTTATAACTTTTATGGGACACATAGAAAAACACTAAAAACAAAACCAGTCTAGACGTTCAGTGTGAAAAATCTGTTTTCGAAAAACAGAACTGTTTTAAAAGAAAACAAAACAGAATTTTGTTTTATATTTTGACAACAAAACTGTCTATCTGATGTCAAACCAGCATCAGCATCTGTTTACATGTCCTTGGAATCTTTTCCATCATTTTGAATGTAATCGTTAGCCTCTAGGTAAGACAGGCCCGCATAGAATTTATCGTATCAAATGTGTAAGACAAATGCTGCAGAAAGAAGGCGTATGTACCGGACACGCTTTTTTTCACCTTTTACTCAATAAAGCCAATGCTTTTATGCTTACCTTTAAGAGTAACAATCTTATAGCAAAAGTACTGCCCTTAGTTTGTTCTTTTATCCAATTTTTTTGTTTATAGGTAGTTTTTAAAGTCTTTTATTTTATAATAAACAATTTCAGACCATGCATTCTTGCTTTTTTCCTCATTTTTGTGTTCACATACCCATATAGTTTATTTACCCCCTCCGCTACCACCGCCCCTGTTTTTAGCTTATATCGTTAGTCTAAATACAATTCAATTTATATTAAATATCGCGCAGTACGTTTAACAAATGCAGTACAGCGTTCTGGAGCTGGAGTTGGAATTTCGCCATGGTGTTTTTTCATAATTTCATGTACATTTGCACCAGGTAATAATTTAAAATGTTTCGCATTATCCGTTCCTATTTCCAGCTCCCCCACCGTCGTCACCCTGCCCATTCACATTTGAATATACCTAAGTTATTTTTTTATATTGAATGAATTGAATTTTGTTATAGAAGTTAAATAAATAGATTTTGCATGGCGAGTTGATGTAAGTGTAGCTCTGTAGCTGTAACTTAAATTCGATTAATTTTTCAATTTCTGGCCAAACTGGGAACGAGAACGGACCACCCGTGTTTTCTTTTAAAATTACTGCATTAGAAATGCCTCAAGTTCCAGTACAACTCATTCACCCCTATTCTGAGAAACTATTCAAATTTATAATTATGCCTTATTCAGAAAATATACGTTCGTACTTTAAAATATAATAGATATCATCTTTAATTTTTATTATTTTACAATTAAATAAAAATTTACATTTATTATGTACCGATTTCACGTAAGCACAAATTTAATTTTAAGAGATTAAAAATTTCCATTATCGAATCAACTCAATATACTCAAATTGATTAACAAAGAGTGGCTGGGTATTAAGTGCAAAACGTTACGTATACTAAATAGTTGAATACTGAACCAGGGGAAGAGAGGTACGTGTATATAAAATTCTCCATTTTCAGACATTTCTGAGCAGAATCAAGAAAAAAAGTGTGGTAGTCCAATATTGCGCCTGTATTGTGGAATAGGAATTCACATATACAGATATATATATATATATATATACGGACTAAGTACGGGGTAGTGTTATTTCATTCTATTGCTTTATGCAATTTTATTTTATAAAAATTAAACAATTTTTTCAGCAATTTATTTATGACTTTCGTAAATTTATATACGGTTCACCATACTATTTCACATTCGTATCCAGCGTGTAGTAACAAGACTCTCCCTCCTCCTACCGTCTCCCTCTCACTCCTCTTTCCGCAACTTAAAACTTTTATGGATACATACTTTTAACTGCTTATAATTTTTCAATTACTTTTTTATACTCGTTATTATATGTGTAATAATATTTTATAATAAAGTTATTAATGAATTAAACAATTAAATAACAAAAAATTTAATTGATAAATTAATATTATATGTACTATCAATTTGGTATAAATGATTTTATAAAATAATATAGTAGTTTTAACGTAAAATTAACTGGATTTAATAAAAAATGATTCTAAAATACAGGATGCTAACTTAATAAATAAAAAAAAAAATATATTAAAAAATAAACAATTAAGCTCACGCACTTAACTGTTTTATAGTTTGTTTATTTGTTAAATAATGTATTTATAAAATATGTTATTTTTTAAATAGATATAGTATATTTACTAAAAGTTTTATATATGTTGAAATTTACAAATTGCATGACGGCTAGTTTGATATATTAATTATATAGTGTAAGAATATATTTGAAAAACGTGAAAATACATACAGACCTTTTTGGATTATCAGGAATACAATTACATATAAGTGGTAGTGGTAGTGGTTTAGTGGTAGTAAAAAATACCATAGTACTTTTCTACTGGATATAAATCAGGCGATCTCGGTGGTTATTCATGGGTATCATTTTTACATGATTATCGTTCATAGCAACTTTTGTTTTTGTTTATTAGCATATCCAGACGCATAATGTTTTTACAGATAGTGTCACTACTAATTCGTGTATTTTGTAGTAATAATATGATATTTTATAAGAATTTTAAGTTAATGTTTGCACTATGCACTTCTAAGTGTTATTGTAGCGCTTGCTGCAGCTAACTCAGCGCCTCTAAGATGCTGTGGAACTACAGATCAAGACGTATCTCGGTCCAGGAGGCTGTAAAACAAGCTCAAACAGTATAATGGCATTCCGATGACAGTAAAAATCGTAAAACCAACTTAGATTATAGAAAAATAAATGAAATAAAAATACCAACGTTCGAAATACCGCGTTGGTTAAACAGTTAAATGATGTTTGAGTTAATAAAATGGCTATGAATAAAATTTATGTAAATTAAACAGGAAAAAATGAAATGAATAAAAAAAAAAATAGTAAAATAACTCCGAAGTTCTATAATAATAATAAATGTCCATCTCCACACTATGCAAGATTTACGATGTGCTGTTTTCTGTGCTCTGTGCTGTGTTCGATGTGAGATTGGTCTGTTATGTTCAGTTGTGAGACTAACTTCAGATTGTTGCCTGAGAGCTCCGTGTTTTACTGTATGCAACCAATTTTATTTGTTTTCTCACAATATGATGGCAAAGTAGGAATCATAATAAAAAGAATCAAAATAGAAAAAATTTGGTATAAATAAATACGAATATATTAAAAGGGAAATGAATTCCATTATTATTTTATACGACGCGATAAATTAAGGCTGAGACGACGGAAACGTCTTAAGCTGCTGCTGCTCCTGCTCCTGCTGCTGTTAAGTTGACACATCGCGCGCACCTAAATATGGCCGGCGATAAATCAAACATGATTTGGAGAAAATATATAACACCAGATCAGCGTTAATTCATGAGAAATCAGCGTAAATTATGATTAAGAGGTATTTACTATCTCCTTGCATAAAATTTGTTAATTAGTAACAATATTACGCAACCTTGAAACTGTTGATGTACATGTTCAGCACATGCAATACATACACAATATTCGTTGTCACTTGTTGTTCTTTACTTCATAAGAACTGTACTCTATTAAATGTGGTGGGTGGAAGTGAAAATATTTTAGGCGGTAAAGTTTAAATGAAAATAATTGCTTACAAAACTATTTTAATGTGTGCAATTTATTTTAGTTTTTAAGTCCAATTTTTATATGACTGCCAACATTTCTAAGGATTTGTCTTAAATTTTATAACCTTTATTATTCTCCAACTTACGCTTAAGACTTAAATTTTTATGACTTATGACGAGTCATATAAAAATTGGAATTCAACTAGAAAATTTAGCAATATTCATTTTCGAAAACTTATTTTTGCGGTTTCAACTCATTAGAAGTCAGTGCAAGAAAGCTTAAAATGTAGATACGTTATTCATCTCACTAATTGCACCTTTAGATTTTGATTCGCGTTTATAGTTACTTACATAAAACGATTTAAACATAAAAAAACATGTTTTTTTTGATAATATTTAACCTGCTGTATAGTATCGCCATCTATATTTCGTGAATCAAAAATGGCCAAATATCGTTTCACCTTAAGAAACAGTTGTTCCGAAATTTAAAAGGAATATATTTACTATTATTTGGCTTAGAGTATAGGACGCAACTTATTTTGTTCTATTTGTCCAATTTTGTCAAACATACGTTATAATTTACAATATTCTATCCACAATATACAAGTTTGTTCAATAGTAAAAATTAATTTTAGGTTATTTTTTTAACGTTCTGAATATTGGCAGACCTGATGGTTACGAAATCTGTTTGAAACTGCATCGTTATTCTTTTCATTGTTGAAGTAACATATGAATTAAACAAGTCCGACAATAAGTTCAAATTTTTCGTTATCTATATTTTTATTATCACAAAGGTTCTGTTTTTATTTATTTTTTGAATGTTGACAACAGAACAAACATTGTTCCTACCTTTGATAACGAAAGTTACATCAACAAAAAAAGAATATAATATTTACCAAAAGAAAAAAAACACCTTTTTCTCTATTTAAAATAATGCTAAGTATATATATAATAGACCTAGAAAACCACAATTTTCAAATATTAAAAAACCTATTATCAAGCCGGAAGCCGAGGCTACAGTTTAGAACATGACTAAGTAAATACAAGTAGATTAAGTTTACACACATTTTTGAGGTTACCCACCAACACATAAAACCTAACCTAACTTTTATTACCTGAACGACGTTCAACTAGGCGCCGTTTAGTGCAGCGGATGAGGAGATAGCGGGGGGGGGGACGGGGCTGTAGGCACCTAATAGAGATGTTTTGATAATAGTGGACTTAAATAACAGTAATTATTGATAATACATACATATTTTATTGATTGTCTGCGTTTCGGTCGAGTATTAAATGGTAGTAATGTGTGATGATTACCACACCACCGTGTGCCACATGCCGCATGACGGATGATGAGGTGCTCTGACGGCTACTTCCGGAACTATATTTAATTATCAGATTTACAAGGATTAGACTATAGGCTGCACGATTAATTGCTGATACCGGTACGGTACTGGTGCCTTGAAGTCTGCAAGTGCAAGTCGATAGTTCGATTGATGCTCACTACAATACCACTGGTGCTGAATGAAGATTTCTATGCTTGTTCATTGATAGCATACCAATCGTCCAATTCATTAGTAAGACAACTCCATCGAAATTTGAATTGCAGCGGGACAGCAGTTATTTATGTAAAATTGAACTCTCTATCTGATTCAATACTGAAAATGTATACATTTCGAATATTACTTTCGTCATTATCTCAAAACTCAATATATATGGAGTTGATCCCCTAAAGAGAAAGCATACATAAATTACGTTACAATTAAATTTTTGGAATTTTTTCAAATTTAGCTCATCTAAAGATTCCAATTTTTGAATTTTGATTTTTAGTTACTAATGACTCTTTGAAAGAAACTGATATTTTCCAAAAATTTGGTTTTGTCGTTGATTCACTTAGGTATTTACTGGTCAAGTTTGGTTTCACTAACATTTAATGTAGATAGGTTTCGAAAGGATCAAAAATGCGTTTACCTTTGTAAGTAATTTAATTTAGAGGTTAGCGCTTTAAATAATCTTACTTCAGTTCTATAACTTGATAATAGACTGTAACAACATTGTATTTGATTTGTGTGTCGACAAATAGAAAACGTGTGACAGAAGAAGTTGTTCTTGAGAGTAACAACTTAACAAGTGACAGCCAATATTGGTTATGTACTATCACGTGTCAAAGTACATATTCAACATAAAATGTCTTATAATAAATATCATGATAATTAAAAAATATTAGCTTCCACATAAATAGCGTTTAATTTGGATGATTATATAACTATTATAGATTAATTGGTAATATGATTTACCAATTCTACTCTCTTCTAACGTAATAATATGAATTAATTTCAATCATTTAGAAAGTACATCATACCAACACTTTACATACATATTTTCATCACATGTTTTTTAATAGTTCTAAATATTTACATCTTAGTAATAATATTTACGAAGTAATTTTTTTTAGTACTGCCAAGTTTTAGTGCTTTAGTAAAACGAAGAGCGCAGTATAATTATTGTTTTTTTACGGTTTAAAATGACTTGTGTTAAGGCCATCATTCTCAAACACACTTCTACAATAACGTCTTGTTGTTCGTTTTGTTTGCCGTTTAAACTCTATATGATTAGTTTTCTTTCTTTCTTCTTCTTTGCTGCTGCTGCTGCTGCTGCTGGTGTTTCTTTTTTTTTCAATATTTAGACTTAATGTAATTTTATTAGTTAAACTAACACAAAAAGAAATTATATTGCTTCTCGAGGTTGGTAATTGCATCCACCCACTTTAAACACTTTTTCCAATATAATTATAAATATCTAATTAAATAATTAATTGATTTACAATAAGTGTTTAGATTTTTTGTACATAAAGAATAAAGTTATCCATCCATTCAGGCCAGGCTAGGCCAGGGCAGGCCAGGCAGGGATTGCTGTATCGCCAATGGTTCGTTTATCACTTTACGTACGTGTTTGGATTATTAACGCGTGATAATGGATCACTTAATGCAACTAAATCTTCATTCATTGATGATGGCTGATTGATTCAGTCATTAAAATACTTTTCGCACTTATATGTTGTACAAGGTCACTAGGCTTACGCTTAGGCTTATCTTCTCTCGTTCTTATAACAAAAACAATTTTAAATCATTCTGTTACTCAAAGTTAATATATCATAATTATTGGAATATATTATTAAATATATAAATGTAGAATATTCAATGTACATTGGATATTTAGATTAGAAATAGAATTTACTTTATTTGGACATGCAAATGTACCGCTAATGCCAGTTTCACACCAGAGAGACAGTACAATAAAAAACGAACAAAAACACCAATGTTTACACCAAAGAGACAGTTTTTAAAACATTTTTGTCTTTTGTTGCTGTTTTAGTAAACAAAACACATTTCCACCTGGAGTCGGTAAGATCAAAGGAAAACACGTCTGTCGTTGTTTTTTAGTCTGCTTGGTTTGAACAGGCAGTTATGTTTTTTGTGAATTGTGACATTTGCGCTTGTCAGTTGTTGTTTATCATGTTTATAATTTTTAAGAGACACAGAAAAATACTAAAAACAAAACCAGTCTGTTAAGTTTTAAAATAAAACAAAACTGTTTTCAAAACTGTCTCTCTGGTAACATAACTTTGTGGTGTTAAATTTTTGAGGTTAGTTTTTTTTAAATATTAAACAATTATGAGATATTTATGTAGCATTTGCGTAAGAAATACGTTTTCGTTTATCATAATTCATTGGTCAACATAAATTTAAATAATGCTATAAAAACATATTTAATTTGTAACAATATGTTGCAATTAAATATTCATGATATTTTGCCGCAAATTTGTAAATCAAAACATGTATTTCAAATTCTGATGAAAACTCTTGAACATGAAAAATAAGAATAGTGAATAAAACAATTGTGTATATTTTATTTAAACTTTAAAATTTAATTTGATTCTGTTTTTTTTTTACTTCAGCTTTTAATTTTGAAATTTTAAATGATAACAAAACATCTACAACTATTTGAAAAAAGTGAAATTTAAAGAGAAGTATGGTCAAATCCTATCTATAATGTATGGTAGATAGAATTGTTGCTCGCTTGATTCATATTTAGTAATTACGGAAAAGAACCGTGCGATGTCAGTTACTTTGACAAGGAGATAAATAAAATTAAGTTAATATTTTGACACATGTTATTAAAGTTTTTATTGCAACTCTCCTGGAAGGAACTTACAACTTCCAGTGACATATTTTACAATTTTCAAATAGTAAATCATAACCTCAATGTTCTCTGTCACCTGTAACTGTCAAAGAGCAGAAGTACCGTGCTGCCATCTACCCGGGGCTCTACACTGCATCATTTTAAAGTCTACACACTTGTAAATCGTGTAGAATTCTCTTCTATCCACTCAGCGTTAGAAATTCTTAGATTACAATTATGATACCGTTTATACAACTTACAACTTGCTACGAAAAATAAAAACATGAATTTTTTTGCATCAAAATGACGACGTTGCATGTGCTATGTGCTCAATGCCCCTCCCCCCCACCCCCCTCTTGACCCACACATAATACTGTCCCTTTCCCCACTACTGTGGCGAGTGCTATGTCGCCTTCGAAACATTTTATTTCCATAAATATTTATAAAATTTACATAAATTATTTGTAAATCGATATACTTAGCTGAGTACACGAATAATTTTAGATTATGAGAAATATATTTGAATGTAGTCGTAATAGAATTAGCTAGTAAGCCATATCGTGCTTTCTATATAATAACTGTACTATATATTGATAAAGTTGGCTATCAGTAATGTCTAATTATTTTTTAATTAGTTACAATGTAACAGAAGACATTAACGGTTAAAATTGATAACACAATGCTTTTTTAGAGGAAAGAGTAAGATATATACTTCAGACTATAGTGACCGACAATACCTAACGATAGACTACTGTGTCTTCGGGTTCAATTCCCGAAACAGCACGATATTTTCTAGGTTTGGTTATTGTGAAATTTATTTAACTATATTTATTAAGCGGCGGTGTTGCACAAGTATATTTATTACATCAAGATAACTGCTAACAAGTGGTATCTTTTCTGCCCTCAGTACTATTTTCTAGTGTGTTTCAGTATTGAGAGACAGAATTTGCAATATCTTAATAAGCGATATAATTTTTACTCTTTACTTTAAATTTGCGGTATATAGCCCCTAAATTATGTTAAATGATAATGTATTATTGATAATTGTTGTTAATCCCATGCTTTCTTTTTAGATGGTGCAAGCGATACAAGTACTTCGGTTTCACCTTCTAGAATTAGAAAAGGTAAGAAATAAAACTTATATAAATTAAAACAATATTTCACGAATATAATGAAACATACTAGAAACCACCACAAGATGTGACAACGCTGTTCTGAAAAAAGTAAAACAAGAATAAATTTCATATTATTTTTTATAAATTCTATTAGAATATAAAATACCTAATTTTAATTTTGATATTTTAAGCATTCAAAATGGCGATTAATTTTTGATATTTTTTTTTTTTTTGGCTTATCTTCATTCAGAATCTCTGGTTTATTATAAATAAAATAAAGGGTATCCATTATTAATTTACATAATTTAATCCGAAAATAAAAATAAAAAAAGGAATCATCCAATGGAGCTCGTAACATTTTAAGCGGACTGCGGCACTTTGCATTCAAGTTGAAAATTTATTAAAAAAAAAAAAAAGAAATTTAAATCAAAAACATTTTTTAGTCATTCTTGAAATGTTTTTATGCTACTTAATATATATTTATTTTTAACATATAAATAATTTGAATATCGAGACGTACATTTTTTTGTATTTTATTTTTGCGTATTCGTTTTAATTGGAATTAATTGGAGGTATGGCAAACGCTATCTGAAATGTTTAATTTGTAAAAGATATAAACGGCTTTGTTAAATATTATCCAAATACAATTATTTATAAAAAAAAAAACTAACAAAAAACGTATTAAAATTGTGCAAGTGTGCATAATTTATGTACTCAAATTTCATACTTCAACACAAAATTAGGAATTATTATTTATAAAATCATTATATTATTTATAAAGATTTTAATTTGAAGATCGGAAAATTAATTTATTTTTGTTTAAAGCCAAATGCATTTTACAAATCATTTTATTTAAAACACATTAAAAATAATGTATTTTTAATATTTAAAAATTATTATTTTTTAACGAAGTTATTTGATTTTACATCCATTAACTTTTAAGATAATGAAATTCTTCAAAACAATAAAAAAAAAGTAAATTCATTTTTATTTAGTTCAAAAAATAATTAAAAATACAAAGTAGTATTTAGTGAATTCACAAATAAAAGAGTTTTTGAAAGTAGTTTGTTTACAACTTAAATAAAATTATATATCTCGTAACAATTATTAATAACTAAATTAAAACATTTTATAAATTGATATACTATACATTCAAAATGGAAGACAACAGCAGACAATTCAATAAATAAAGTATACTCACATATGAAAGTAAATAAAATATGTATTATAAATGTAATAGTGACGTCACATATTTTACTTAAATTTAATAAAATCAAACAAGAGTGTTAAACACACACAGTAATTGTAGTACGTTTCATTATTATGTGTTTATATTTAGATTTGTTGTTTTTGTGTCATTATTGTCCTTTTTACATCGATTGTACTAAATATCATGTGAACCGGTTTTTTATTCAGCGGGCTACAGATGGTGGCACTATCGACGTTACCGACGTTATGTCGGATTGGTACAGTTCTCTTTTTAAGCTGACTACAGTGTCATTTATAGGACGTCTAATGTTTGACAAATTAAACTTTTTTCAATCCGGTTCAGAAGGACCATATACATACTATAAGTGGACTGCGAAAGGGAATATAATTCGGAAATTTTGTTTAGTGGAATTTGAAATATATCGTAGACTTAAGAAAATTATGAGTATATAACGTCTCCATCTTGTTTTAGTGTCTCAAATAGCGCAGTAGTTAGTGTTGTAAATTATAAATTTTTCCTATTTTACAGAGGAAGTAAAGCTTGATCTATCATGGTTTTAACCAGTGGTTTCTCTCCTGGCTTTTTCCACTCAGGCCCAGTTTTGCGAAGTAACGGGTATTAGGATTTTTGAGGGTTTATTTAAGTTGCAATTTAGATTTATTTAAATTTTGTGAGTAAGGAGCAACTATAATATAGTTATTTTAGTTAATTCCTCCCCCGAAATATTTTCAGAATTTTTCGAAAGAATTTCCGAATTATTATTCCGAGTCTGCCTGGTCTAGAATAAATTTCGTTTTTTTCTGTAATGGACATTATCAAGTGACCAAAATCCGCGGGAAACCCTTAAATAAAAAGCCTGGTCACAGCACAAACGTAACGGCGTAACGAACGCGTTTACGCACAGTTTCCCAAATGTCCTACAATTAGTTTTCTTTTTGCATTTTCCAGGTCCATGAGTTATGTGACAATTTCTGCCACCGGTACATCAGTTGTCTAAAAGGAAAAATGCCCATAGATCTAGTAATTGATGAAAGAGATAGTACAAAACCACCCGAACTTGGGGGTGGAAGTACGAACGGTGACGGGGGTACACGAAGCAATGCAGATTCAACATCACATACAGATGGCGCCAGTACACCGGATGTAGTGAGTACCCCGTACAGCACTTCCGCATCTTCTCACCATTTATTATCAACCAATAATAATTATAATACGTTACAAAATAATACACATATTTTACCATGCTCTTAAAATGATTTTTAAAAAGAAAATAATAAGAGATAGTACTATTTGAATTTTGCGCGCGAAAATTCAACAAATTTCTACAGATTTATTTAAATCTTTATGTTTAAACATATGTTACATTATTGCCGCCCATTTTTTATTTTGCACTGTTTTTTTTTTCACTTTTTTAACGGTTTTTTTTTCAAATTTGAAATAGAGAAATTGAAATTGGTCTTTTGCAAAAAACGAAGTTCTGGCGGGGTGCTCACTATCAAATATTTTAATTTAATATTTAAAAAAAAAAAGAAAACAGCCCTTGATTGATATAAATATATAAATAAATAAATATAGTAATTTAAGTATATCATTTTACAGATAAGTGTTTTAATATATTTACTGTTACCTTATGTTTGTACATATTAGGTTATAATTTTTGTTTTTATTTAATTCTTTTAAAATAATAATTAAAACTTGTAAAATCAGGGCTGTATTTAGGTTACTATAAATATATAGATATAATTATATAATAAAAAGAAAGGCATATAACTTCGTTTTTGCAATGGGCCGATTTCAAAAATAATAAATTGCCACATTAGGTATTTACTGAACTCTTTTTCGAGTTTTACTCTAAATCGTAGATAGATTTTACGATTAATTCATGTTTGAACGTGGACTATATTACCTCAAAAAGTATACGATTAACTATAATGATAATTGATAATGAAGACGACGGTCCGGTCCGACTCTGTAATTGTAAAATATAAATTAAATTGATAAGAAGAAAATCGGCCGATTCAAAGCGATACGATAATTAAAATTAAGTATATTATTAAAATTAAAAAAAGGCGTAACCAAAATAATTTTTGCATTTTAAAAATAAATTTAAAAAAGAAACCGCGAAAATTCAAAACATTTTACAAAAAAACAAAAAAAAGAAAAACTTAAATTAAAAACTCATGTATACGATTTTAGATATTAGAGAATTTAGTAGTAAAAGCAAAAAGAATATAAATGAATTATTTTTGATTGCGCAGTATATTGTGATTAATTTAAGTGTTCTTGCCTCGACGCCACGCAAAATGGCGTCGCTCTTAATTAATTTATAACTTAATTAACAGCATCTATTAATTGTTTAATAACTATTATAATTATTATTGTGTTTTCGTTGTATTCGTACACGTAGTTGTCCATCTTTTGATTATAACCTTAAATAAATGTTATGTTATTGTCTAAAACAAATCTTCATGTTTTTCTTGGTAGTTTGTAGTTTTCTTAAAATGTTTTCAGGAATTACTTCGTACTTGTTACTTGTATGTCAGCTCTATTGGCCGCCATGACGGTACGCCATTACTGCGTTGCCAAAAACCGCCTTATCAGACACTAAACGACGTCTAATTCGCGAAATATTTGTTGATAACACGCCTCTTATCAGGTAGAAGCCGCGTGTAATTGAAAAGGTGCATCCATTGCTGACCAATCTCACTACAATCAAATTGTTTCACATAATTTACAAAGTTGACCATTTCTAGGATTAACAGTATTAGAACAAGACCTTTTAAAGAATTTTTAATTTTAAAATATTATTTATTTCAGGCCAAATTTTTATTAAATGCTACAATATTCGATAACTACACTTACATATATTTCAGGTTTATCTAACATAACAAAAGTTACCTGTAACGTTTGTTACCAATTTTACAGCTTTTTGAAAAATAAATCTACATTTTTTCTTTAAAATAATAAAAAGAAATTCATAATCGAAAACCATTTTAAGGATTATTCAATCTTTTTTAAAGGTTATAAAGTATCCTTATTTAGATCTACATAGATTAACTATTACTAGGTTTCGCTTAAGTAATATATTACTTAAATGTAAGGTTTTCTGTTTAGAGGGATATTAGTCATACGTTGCATATCTAAGGTTTCTTTCGACGAAACTTCCCCTATTATTTTCACCGAAATTCTGGAACACATGGAGCGATATAAACGTACTGGCGATTTGTGATGCAGAGATATTTTTCAAACGGAGCAAACATTCGGTATTTGTATACAAGCACGAATATGTTTGCTCTATTATCGCTTAATAACACAAGAATATGAAATACACAAAGTATATAATTTATGCGATTTTATGAGTAAGTAGACAAGAGGAAAATTGCACGAATATTCGCACGCAAACAATCGTTTAAGAAAAGAATAATCGTACACGCATGTGTGGACCTAACATTATAACAGCATTTCGTTTCGTTTCGTTCTTCTTGAACGCATTCGTTGGTTCCTTACAAGCGAGCCTAAATTCAAACACAATTACTCATTTCTTACAAAACAATGGAAATGATTTCGAACGATTTGTTTAATTAATTTTTGATAACCATTTTTTATACTCAATATTTTATGGCTATGGTAGTGCCTCTGTTTCTATTATTTTTATGGTACCATAAATTTTTGTTCATATTATGGGATTTCAGATAATCTAAATATATATTTTTGTATGAGTGTACATAAAAAAACTATAAATCAACTCTTTTAAGGTCATAAATCTTGGTAGAGAAAAAAAATCTACCCTTAAATTGAAAAAGAAAAAAAAAACACTTTAATATGGGGTTGAAATCTATAACAGTGCGAGCACAGTCCACGTTTTGATACAAGAACAACTCTTTTTAGGGTTTGTGGAATATGTACAAGTTTGTCTGTCGTTCTGTCTATGTATGTGTGTATGTGTGAATGCGCGCTGGATTTTGGATCATCCTATTTCAAATCAACATTGTTATTTTCGTTTTTTAAAACCACAAATTTGCATAAAATAGCGATTTCATTTGTAAATTTTTGAATACGTAAAATGTTTTGAGATGTATCACGGAACTGCTTCGTTTACGCGCGTATAATGTTGAATAGAATTATACAGGATTTAGTATACTGCAAACTACAATGTATATACTTTCAAATTTACATACTTAGTTTAAGCAGTTGTAACGTTCTTAGCGACCCGCGCATTGTTTGGTAAATTGTCCTCAAAGTTGGAGCTACGCGAGTCTGGAGTCTCTTGAAAAATAACCACATTTTGTTTATTTTATTATTTACAAATTGGGCACCAATGTTATAGTCATTGTGATTCTGCTCTTAAGTAGGCTTAGGTGCTCCTAATTGCATCGTAATCGATACGACATATCGGCAGCCTATACGAGCGATATATCGAGACTCTCGTACCTATATCTACACAATAGAAAATAAGACAACGTCAAACAAAAATAATAATAAAAAGAAATTAGAAAAATATACCCGTTAAACAGTTATGTGTTTTTTGGGTTTTACAACTACAACATAACAAAAGTTACATAAACAATTTTACCTAATATACAACATTTAGGACGCAATTTGCAGATTTTTGAAAAATAAATCTACGCTTTTTCGCATTAGCACATTCGTAAAACTTTTTAAGAACATCTTCCTAAAGATTATGATATAGTAGTCGATTTAGTGCATTTAAATAGCTATAGAATGAAAAAAAAAATAAAAATTATTAAATATTAAATCCATTCACTATTTTTAGTTTTAATTTAGGATTTTAACCTTAAATATAATTTGGAACTTGTGAATTCATGCGTCATGCGTCTGTAATAGACATTATTTTGTAATAATTACTATCTTTATTTAATATAAATTATTGTATTTAATATAATTAATTTTATTTCTGTGTATTTCATAAGCTGAAACTTACATTTTAGGTTAAATTAACACTAAAACTAAGTGAGTAGAAATAGGACTTTAATATTACTAAGTTTTGCTTAAGTCAATTGACACTAGTAAAATTTATAGAGAGATTTAAAAGGAACAATTATTAATTATAGAAATTTACTGCAAGCCATGTCAAAGCACCTCATTACATAACAAAAGCATTATAACTCAATAATGTTTTAATCCATTCAAAGGGCTATCACTATTAAATTTGCACTGCAGATATGCAAAATAGGTATCAATAAGTCCCCCCATTGCGGTACGCCTCTGTAACCATCGCAACACGATACATTGTTTCCATGCTTCTGCATTAATATGAAAATATTTTAGCTGCGGAGAGACGGATTATCTTCCACATTCTCGGATTATGACAATAACAAGAATAGTCTGGAGTTGTCCTACTGTAGTCTGTAGTCTGTATGTCTGTGCTGTGCTTCTTCTACTACGTATGTATGTATGGTATGTAGCTGTGTCTACGAGGGCCCTGGTTCAATTCCCTTTGGGGAGATCCACTAAGCCACCGTATAGTTTTATCAGTAATTGATGTCAATTTAGACTGATGTATTTGAGTAATAAAACCCAACAGAATATCAGCCAAGTTTCGTTCGTTTCATCCCCGTTCCCCGGTCCTCCTCTCATCCACCACTTCACCCCCTCACCAACATTTCGTTCCCCTTTAGTTTATATTAAATCCTAGCGCGAGTTAAGTTTTGGGAACGATACTTAACACAAAAAAAAATACTTAATTTATTTTGAATACAAATTATTTATTTGATTATAACGATAATACAATGGTTAAATAGTTTGTTGTAACAGAGTAGCCGAGTTCTGTTGTCAGAGTTCTAATAAGACTCATCCCCGCTTCTTTAGTTCCTACCGTTTATATACTGTATTCTTATTGATGTTCCAAGGTGACATCTAATAGTTGATGACTATTAGTTGTTGCCGTGTGTTTTTCACAGGAAGTATATTTCGTGAATAATATTTATAACAGTTTACTTTATCTTTCAAAGGTGACATCTAATAGTTGATGACTATTAGTTGCTGTCGTGTGTTTTAAAATATAAATATATTTCGTGAATAATATTTATATTTTAAATAGTAACAGTTTACTTTATCTATTGTGTAATATGATGCAATAGTAATTAGGGTATAGTTAACTCCTCCCAACCTAGATAGAAAATTATCTTTGGAGTTAATTTTCTTCCAATTGTATTACCTCTGTTTTATTAATTTCTTTCAATATTTGATTTTTCTTTTTCTTTAAATATAGCTTATATACTAGTATACATATAATTATAATAATGATTAAAATTATTACAATAGTATTAGTATTGGTATGTATTTTATGTTTTATATCTATATTGGTTAGTATGGGTAATTTATTATATTGATTAGATATAGATTTAAAGTCGTCAAGGTTTACGTGCTTTAAATTTAAATGTTGTATTGGAAGTTTTTGAGTAGTGTTAAAATTATATTTTAACATTGCAGTTTTTACCTTAATTGTTGTTTTTAAATTATTTATTTGTGGAATTAATTCAAAATGTTCATTAATTAATTGACATTTATTGGGCAAAGTTATTAAGTAACTTCCTTCTAGTACAAAGATTGATGATGTATCTTGACTTTTTAAGGTAGTTTTAATCTGTTTGGGGCTAGATAATATCCATGAGTTTTCATTGATGGCTTGAATAGCTTCAGTGTAGTTTACGAAGGTATGTACATCACATGTAGGGTTTTCCAGTTGTCTTACAAGCTGTACTTCACAGGGTGTGTGGTCTATCCATTTCTTTTCTTCTATGTTGCATATGAATTCCTCCGTTGTTATTTGTCGGCATTTCTTATCGCTTTGAAGATAGTCTGTTTCTGATATTAACAAGTATCTTGCGGAAGGGATAATCAATTGGAAATGGGGTTGATTTTTATATTTCATAGGAACTGAATAGAGGTGGAAATATTGGTATTTTTGATTGGTTATCAAAGGTATTTTAATTATCATTTTTATTTCATAATTAGTGATGTATGCATCAGCTTGGATTAATTTATCTAGTTTACTCAATTCGTCTGAATAGGGTATTACATATTTATCTGTTATTCTTCGTTGTATCAAATTAATTTCTTTTCTTAGTTCTTCTGGAGAGCAAATAGCAGGATGGAAAGTCTCAATTCTTAGGAATGTTACTGCTTCTTCTATTGTATTAAATTCGTTGATGATAGATTGTTGAAGCATTATTATTTGTTCAAATATAGATTTTATTTCATCTTCTTTATTTACTCGATCAAACTGAGTAGCGATCTGTCGTTTTGATTCCAGTAATTGATTTATTATTTTCTCCATATGTATTTGATTTTCATTAATATTTTTTATAGCACGTTGATGTTTTTCTCCGGCTTTTTCCATTAATGATGTTAGTTGATTTATGTTCTTGTTTTGTGCATTTGTATTTAATTGCATTTGTTTTATAGCATTGTCATATCTTCTACCATCTTCGGCATCTAGGTTTCCTGATATAATTTTAATTATATTTCCTAGTGGTTCTATTGATCTTTTAATTCGATTAATAGGTGTAGTAAATATTTCATTAACAATTTGTTCTATTCTTTTAGTATTTTCATTAACAGTAGTTTGATATATTTTATATGGTGTTTTATCAATTTTTAATGTATATTTTTGTAAAAATGTTTCTGCTTGTAGATTTATGTTTTTACTTTTTTCAATCAAAGGTGCGTAGTTTATGACTTTTATGAGTTTCCAATATGTTTTTATGTTGGTTGCTATTCCTAGTTGTACTGGATATAGTCCGGGATTGTCAGTAATTTTCTGTATTACGTCTCCTGTTGCCCCGATGGTCCAACCTCTGGAATTAAAGGGTGTTTTATTTTAGTAACTTCCTTTGCATGTTTTGCTATAAGTTTTCCTGTTTGTATATGTTTTAAATTCATAACGTTTGTTTGTTTATTTATTTGTTGAATTACATATTGTCCTTTTTTAATTGGATCTGCTTTATTTCTTAGATTTTTGTTTATGTAAACTAAATCTCCTATATTAAATATAGTAGCTTTTATTTTGTCGTTAATTCTGTTAATAGTAACATTTTTCTTGTGAATGTTTTCTTCGTGTATTTTGTCGTATATTCTCTCTAGGCTGTCAAGATGATCTTTTATCTTGTCCTGGGTAATTTCCTTTTCTATTTCTAGATCAAATATGTTGCGTGTGTTAGATCCGTATAATACACTTAAAGGAGTCATACCAGTAGTTGAATGTATGGTATGGTTATAGGCTAATACACATTTATTCATTATTTCCACTGGAGAGATAGTATCATTAGTTTCTTTGATTATTCTATAATGTTCAATCAGTGTGCTATGTAGTCTTTCTACAGGACTATTTCCGGTGTGATGTCCTGCTGTAGTGAAATGTGTATTTATTTTATGTGTAGCCAATAGTTCTTTTACTCCAAGATTTATGAATTCTGATCCTTGATCCATAATTATTGTTTGAGGTATTGGTATTGTGGATAGTATTTCTATCAATTTGTTTACAATTTCTATACTATTTTTACCTAGTATGTTTTTTATTATAGCATATTTGCTAAAGGGATCTATCATTGTTAGATATTCTTTTCTTTCAATAACAAATGTATCAATGTGTATTAGTTGAAAAGGTCTATTTGGAGTCTCAGTGATGTTCAAATGAGTTTGGGTAGGGTGTCGCTCATATTTGTTAGATTTGCATAATCTGCAATTGTCCACATATATTTTTATTTCTTTTTCTATGGTAGTCCAAAAATATTTTTCTTTTAATCTCTTGATTAAATCGGGTATTCCTCTATGATTCGTTATATCTGTATGATATTCGTGTATTAAATTTTTTCTTTGTTGTAAGTCTTTAACGTATTTAACGTTTTTCATACACCTGTAGAGTTTTAACGTTGGAAAATATTCCTTTCGAACTATAATAAGGTTTCTGTATATGTCTTCTGCAGTTTGTACGTAATATTTTTCTTTAGGATTTAATTTTTTAAGTTCTTGTATTAATTGGTCTTTATTTTTATATTTTACTGATATTTTAAAAATTTGTTGTGTATCTCTTTTTATTAATATTGTTTTAGGTGGTTCTTTAAAAGTATATGTTATAAGTATCTGATGTAGATGTGATTCTAATGGTTTTTCACATATAGGTATTCCTTCATCGCTTTCTTGTTGTGAATGAATTGTTGCGTTAGAGACAGTTGAACTTCCTCTTATTGGTGGTGTTTTCATTGATCTTTCTTCCGGTGTTTGATCAATAGTATTTTCTTCAGACGTTAGATCAATTATTTGTTCTGGTATTTCTTGTTGTTGTTCCGGGTTATTTTGTATAACTTCTATGTCGGGTATTTCGTCAAGAAATTGAAGATCCTCCATAGTCACATCTGGGTTATTAAAGAGTGAACTGGTTTCATCTGGTTTTTCAGTTTTAGGGAAAACATTTATTCTGACTCTTGATAAAGCGTCTGCTACTTTATTTTGTTGTCCTGGTTTGTATTCAATCTCATAGTCATAGTCTAGTAACTTGATTTGGTATCTTGTTAATTTTGAAGAGACGTTCTTAGTGTCTTTAAGCCATACAAGAGGTCTGTGATCAGTTATCAATTTAAATTTTCTTCCATATAAATGATGTCTGAAGTATCCTGTTGCCCATACAATCGCTAAGAGTTCTTTTTCGATTGTTGAATATTTATTTTCAGCTTCATTGAGAGTTCGAGAAGCATATGCTATAGGCTTGTCGTTATTATTTTCCTTCTGAGATAATACTGCTCCGATTGCTATGTTTGAAGCATCTGTCGTTAGAATAAATTGTTTATCATAGTTAGGTCGTATCAATATTGGTGCGTTTATTAGGGTTTCTTTTAAAACATTGAATGCTTGGTGGTATTCAGGTGTATATAGATTTTTATGTCCTTTCTTGAGACATAGGGTTAATGGCTTAGCTATTTTCGCATAATCTTTTATAAATTTTCTATAGTATCCGGAGAGTCCAAGAAAACTTTTTATGTCTTTAGGTGTAATAGGCATAGGAAATTTCTTAATAGCTTCTAGTTTATTAGGGTTTGGTTTCAAGCCATTTGATGTTACAATATGTCCTAAGAATTCTGTTTCTTTCTTTAAGAATTCACATTTATCTATTTGAATTTTTAACTTAGCATCTCTTAATCGATTTAACACATGCCTTAAGTTTTCTAAATGTTCTTGTAGAGATGTTCCAAAAATAATTATATCATCAAGATACACTAGGCAAATATTATTTACTAGTCCATCTAAGACGTGGTTCATTGTTCTCTGGAAAGTCGCCGGAGCATTTTTTAAACCAAAGGGCATTCTAAGGTATTCATAGTGTCCTGTTTCTGTAGAGAAAGCGGTTTTCTCTACACTGTCAGAATGCATTTCTATTTGTAGAAATCCACTGTGTAAATCTAAGGTTGTAAAGTAATTTGAATTACCTATTTTACTAAGTACTCCGTCTATATTAGGTATCGGGAATTTATCTTCAATTGTTTTATGGTTTAGTTTTCTATAATCGTTAACAATTCTTATTTTCGCTTTTCCACTGTTGTCCATTTTCTTTGGGACTATTATAATAGGACAGTTATATGGTGATTGACTGTTTCTAATTATTCCTTGATTTTTCATATTTTCTATCTGTCGTGTAACTTCTTTTCTATGTATTTCTGGATAAGGGTAGTTTTTTACATAGATGGGTTCATCATCTGTTGTTCTAATATGATGTTTAGTTACATTAGTAAAAGATAGTAATTCATTTTCTGCCGGAAATAAGTCTTTGTATGAATTTAATAATTTATATAGATTTCTTGATTCTTCTTCATTAAGATGTTCATTTTTTATTTTTAATGTATTTAATTTAATAAATTCTTCATTGTCCATATATATTTTAATATTTGTTTTCGGTGTTTTTAGTATATTATTTTCAAAATCAATTTTTCCTTTTAGTTGTTTAATTAAGTCAACGCCTATTAAACCGTGGAATTTCTTGTCAAAGTCAAACAAATATATTTTGTGATATTGGTTTTCTTTGAAAGTAGGAAATAGTGGGATTGTTGCCGTATATTTATGGTTGGTAGTTTGATGTGGTGTAGTGATTGAAAATTCATCATCTTTTACATATTTATTATAATATTTAAAAGCAAGAGATGGTTTTATTAAGGTTCTTGATGATCCTGTATCAATTAGAAACTTAGCTTTTAATTCGTCGATATATATAAAAGGTAAAGGTGCATTTTTATTAGTGTTTAATTTAATATTTTCTAATCCGAGGCACCTTCCTGAAAATCCTCTTCTTCTTCGTAATTTTCATTAGATGGTTGTTCAATTTCCTCTTGATTTTCATAATTTTCCTCACATTCTTGTGGTTTGTCATATTGGGGTTCATTTTCATTTTTCACTTGATATTCCAAGTGATTTATTCGTGTCATTTGTGATGTTTCCATTGGTTCATACCATCTTTGGGTATTCTGTTGTGGAAACTGCTGTGGTCTTGGCATGGGTGGTTTAGTCATTGGTGCAGGAAACTGTGGTTTCTGCATAGGTGTTGTTTGCCTCCAATTGTTAAAAGGTTTATTTGTGTTTTTATTACCAAATGCCTGTTTTGGCACATTTTGAGACACAAATTTGGGTACTTGTTGCTGCTGTTGTTGTTGAGATACAAATGGTTTATGCTGTACTTGCATAGGTTTATATTGTTGTTTAGTAGGGAAACTGTTTTCAGGTGTTCTCGCCGTTCTCAATGGATTACGATTTTTCTCATTTCCCATTCTAGTTCGAGCATACCTGACATTTTGTTCTTCGATAACAAATGACCATGCTTTTTCCAATGTTGATGGCATTCTTGCTCTGATATTGTCTCCTATGGTACCTCTTAGACCTTTCGTAAATTGTACAAGAATAACATCTGTATACAATTTATATTTGGCTTCATACGCACTTTGGTCGTCATTTTCTTGACTATGTGATAATAGTGCGGCTTTGTGGTGGACACATTTGTTATAAAAGTCCTGTGGAGTTTCTTCCAACTGTTGCTCTAGTAACCCGATTTCACAAACTAGAGTTGTCTCGTTTCGCTGGTCACCAAAGTTTTCTTTTAGGATAGTTTTTAATTCTTCCCATGAATGTATATTTCGTCCAGCTGTTACGTAAGCTGCACTGTCTTCTAATTTCGATATTATTGTTTCAACAATATACTTTTGAATTGTTGGGGGTGCATCCTCGTAAATTTCAACAATAGTTCCTACTTGTTTTAAGAAGTCGGATAATTGTGCCGTATTTCCATTGTAACGTTTGATATTTACGAAAAATGAATTGTCCATTCTGAAGGGATGAACTAATTCGTGTCGCGGTATTTGGACTTGCTCTACAAGAGTCCGTTGTTGTAACGCCGATAGTCTCGTTTCTAATTCCTGAATTCTGTTCATAGCCTCAGCTAGAATTTGTTCAGCCGTGAGATTAGGCATATTGTCTGTTTTTATATTTAATTTTTCGAATTGAAATGATAATTCACTGTCAAATTGATCAGAGTCGAAATTGGTGTAATCACTCGAAGAATCACTGGTGTTATCACTTTCGCTCATATATTAAATATTTGGGAATAGGATAGATAAAAGCAAGAAAATTGTTAAAATTCAAAAACTGACTTACATTAGAGTTACTGCGATGAGTAGTCTCATTCTTGTAGGTCTCAGGAGTCTCGTACTGCTGATGTGCCTGTGGCTGCTCTGGTTCGGTATGTTGCAGAGTTGGTTTTTCTTTTTCACTTTTGTTTTCACTTTTGTTTTTCACTTTTGTTTTTCACTTTTGTTTTCACTTTTGTTTTTCACTTTTGTTTTTCACTGTTCTACTGGTTCTGATGTATATACAGTAGTTTGCGGACACTGGTTCTGTTGTATATACAGTGTTTAACTCGGTACTCCTAACTTGGTTCTGTTGTATGTACAAGTTAGTGTCACTTTTCGGTTCTTTTTAGGAATAACTGCTTTCAAAAACTTCGTTTTTACTAGTCACGGTGGCTAGTGAGTTATCCTACCGACTGCGCCAGTTAAGTTTTGGGAACGATACTTAACACAAAAAAAAATACTTAATTTATTTTGAATACAAATTATTTATTTGATTATAACGATAATACAATGGTTAAATAGTTTGTTGTAACAGAGTAGCCGAGTTCTGTTGTCAGAGTTCTAATAAGACTCATCCCCGCTTCTTTAGTTCCTACCGTTTATATACTGTATTCTTATTGATGTTCCAAGGTGACATCTAATAGTTGATGACTATTAGTTGTTGCCGTGTGTTTTTCACAGGAAGTATATTTCGTGAATAATATTTATAACAGTTTACTTTATCTTTCAAAGGTGACATCTAATAGTTGATGACTATTAGTTGCTGTCGTGTGTTTTAAAATATAAATATATTTCGTGAATAATATTTATATTTTAAATAGTAACAGTTTACTTTATCTATTGTGTAATATGATGCAATAGTAATTAGGGTATAGTTAACTCGCGTCGTAAAAGTTGTAAGTATTATTAGGACAAATATATAAATCAAAACATATGAAAATAATCAAGACACCAGGAATTGTACTCGTAGCGCCATTTGAAGGAGGTGGTGATTAATGGTAGTAGCTTCACCTACATTGATTGAAATTACGAAGAATTTACGGCTGTATTCTCCAAATACTTATGAGGAGAGCTACTTTATTGGACAGGTGACTTTTTTATTAGTTTTTCGTACATCAGCTTAACAAGGAAAATTATTTTTTACTTACTCTGAATGTAAGTAAAACTTATGGATATAATCAGTTTTACGTTTAAAATATTAATAATACAAACTTTAAACTTAGTTTTAGTAAAGACATTTCTTCTAAATATATAGCTCTTTATTTTATCAAATCTACAAGTACTTTTACTTGAAGCTAAACTTGCGCAGTTTTCATACAAACTTAAACTACAAAATTGACTAATATAAATATTGTTTACTATACATATATAAGACAATTTTATTAGAAATTATAAATTTTTAATCAAACTTATGTGTTGCTTCTGAAATCAAAGACTTTTATTTTAGTAATTTACATACACATTATAATAATTACTGGGTTTAACTAAAATCATACGATCTTACTTGAAATCAAAGAAACGACATTTAAAGTTTATTATTTAAATTGTCAATTCCTTTTTATCTTATTTTATAATAATTTGACATTATGCACAGTGAGTTCTGTCAGCTCCAAATATCAACTGTGTTTGCAGTTATTGCTTACAACGTTATCCATGGAGTTCATGAGTATATGGTCACTGTTCCACCGACAGACGAGCTTTGTACCAACTTATTTGTTGGAGATGGACTAGGGCTCATTGCACTACATACACTGCAATGAAAATAGCTATAACTAATATATACCGTTAGTTCACCTGACCAGAATGCAGTTGTAACATCTCTGGTCAGTGTTACCAACTTAAGAAATATAATTTCTTTACACATATATTTGCATTTACTCGTTTGAGTTATAATAAAATTATGTGCTTACATTATTATTAATGTTATATAAAAATCAAATTGGTTTCGAAAATTATTGTATGAGTATTGTCAGCTCTGCTGCACAGGTATTCGAAAAGTTTGCGCATGTCAATCAAATACGTTTATAGACACTTGTATATTGAGAAATGTCTAATGATTTTCATATCAAAATACGTTGATTATCAATGTTGGTTTAAACAGGTCAGGAAAAACAAATGCGCAAGTCCTGTAGATATAATTTAAAAGAATAACTTTATATTTAAAAATTTCACGTTTTCAAATAATTCAATTAGATCAAACTTTTCCATTTTCACGTAAAAACAATAAATTTCTATTCATAAAATATCCATATGCAAAGTAAACTATTTAATTTAGTAAATTGCAAAAGTTTTTCATTTTCCACAAGTTTTGGGTTTAGTTGTTTTCCATAGCGCTATGGATGTGTTCGGGGATGACTTCGTAACGGAGAACCAACCCTTCGAGCCTTTAGAACAATGTCGGGAGTCGGTAGTCGGTAGACGGGGTGGAGGCATGGACGGGGGTGGATTATAAAACTCATTTTGAGGGTCGTTCTCGGCGAGGTTATCTGTTGTTATCAGCTCAAATCGTGCCGTGAATATCAAATGTATTCGGATAATAGAAAATTGTTATTTTAGTCTGTTTTGTAAAATGAAAATTATACTTCAAAGTTTTACAACGAATTGAAAATACTGGAAATTTAATTGATAAAAGTACACGGTTAAATTTACGTACACTCTCCGACATTTTCATTAGCGATAACTTAATGCTATGCACAATTTTGAAATGAAATGTATTACTCTATGACATATTATCATTTATACTCAAGAAATTAATTCAAGAACTCAAGGTTTTTATATGTGTAAAGGTCTTAAAAAACCTTCCCTTATTAAAACTTTCACTTTAGGAAAGTTTACTCAAAAAATGTATATGATATTACATAAATTAATAAACTTAGAATATAATGATTTATGAATTGGTTTAGCCTGCTGCCGTTGTGGTGTGTTTTTCATTGTCCTTCAAAATTGAGTAGCACGTTGTCCCTTTTTTCTGCGTTTATCTTTTGTAAATAACTTGTACGTATTTGAAATTACACCAAACCAAACTTACATTCAAGTGGCATTGGATAAAATGGCGCCTGCCATTAAATGCGGCACTGGCAGAGAGAACTAAATCGCGGCTCTATTTCGTTTGTATTGCAAAGGCTAGATCTTCTAGGAAGTGAAACCTTTTGCCGATGTGCTAACCAGACCAGTGGTGACAGCATCGCTACGTATTTATTTATCCTCTAATCTGTTTAACTAATCACGGAATTTATATATTTTTTTAAACACATTTTTTCACCATATAATATATAAGCCTTAGCTTTTTCTTAACACTATATATCTAACATCCACTGTTTTATCGACATTTCAGATCTAAAAAAGTTTCAACTTTTGAGTTGTTCCCATATTGAAAAATGTTTCTCGAGTAACAGATACGATCTGAAAAAAAAAATGAAGAAAAAAAATTTACTGAATAGAAATTCATTTACATTTGAATAACTGTGTGTGTGTGTTTGTGTGAGGTTATTTGATACGTTTATAAGAAAATTATATAAAAGAAGAATAAGACTTTGTTACAAAATGATGTGTAAACTGAAATGCTATAAATTACAAGACAAACATTCGTAAATAAACAACCAGTTGAATGAAACTCTACACAAATATCGACTCTCCACATTCAAGATTGTGTAGAGATTCACGCTATGACGTATGTACTGGGCAGAGAGTATTGGGATTGGATTCTCTCCTGATTTGTTTAGAAGTATTATAACCCATTCCTCAACTCCACTCTTGTCTATAATAGAAAAGGATTGCTGCTCCATCTGAAAACTGCAGTTAAAATAAGGTCAGCTTGTTGGCGAACCCTTATTTGCACTTCCTGATGTAAATAAACATTTGTGACGTGATTTCCCAGTAAACATTTTGGAGTCACTTTGACATCATATTGAAGATGCGTCATGATTTTTTTGTCATTAAAGAGTTCATTTATAGTTCAGTTTCTCACATTTTTTCATATGAAATGTCTACTTTACCGGCTAGAAATGGCGAAATTACTCCACCTGTCGGAATACAAATGAAGATAAAGTTGATGCGAACTACAATTGAAGTGAAATAGTGATAGAAACGTCACTAAATAGGGCACTTCACCAAATTGTTTACTGAATTTATTCAGTGCTAGATGAACGATAAACTTTTTATTTTGCTCATGATGTTATATTCGCAACAGATCAATTTTAGAGTTCCACAAAATCATTTTGCTTAAAATTAGTTGTGATTAAAGCAAGGGGTATGTTTAATCATCTGTAGTCTAATTACTCATTGCATTATAATGTTTATTTACTTTTATTACGTATTACAATTATTTCAATACTCATTTATTGGTAAAAACTTATAATTTTGACCGCTATGTCTTTGTCACTACTAGCGCTCTCATCCCCCATTGTCCCATCATTGTTATTTGAGTTAGAAATACTTACAACCCAGACTGCAAAGAAGTAACAGTGCTTGAAAGTTAAACATAAATAAAATTGTAAAATGAAAAACGCATTTGTTTTTCTGACTACTAAGTAAGAAATATAATTGAGTCAAGAATAAATATACACTGCTTGTTAAATATTAGCCTTTCTGCCACCTTTAATTTGCTAATGTTGAATAATTCGCTGCCTTAAATTATTTAAGCATTCCACAATTAAGAGGAACCTGACGTTAGGATTAATTATTTAAAGTTACTATCGTCAATTTTACCTAATGATAGGACATTAAAGGAATTCACGTGTATTTATTCATACTTGACATACTTGATAAAAGTAACATGTGACCTATTTTATAGCTATTTAGCATCATAAAATGACGTATTTCGGATATAAGGTAATACTCATGCTTTGTGTTAACTGGAAAGATATTCAAAATACTTGTCAGTACTGATAATTTTCCTAGTGAACACCTGCTTGTTTCTCTGCTACTCTTAATTGTTTGTTTCTCCAAGCATTGAAGTTTCGTTCCTTCCGTGTAATCATTTACCATCTTGAAGTAATTTCTTTCAAGAAATAATAATAAATGTTAAAATTTGAAGTTTAGAACAACATCTTTTGTTGTTGTCTTGTTACTAATTAATTTAAAAAGTTTATTCCTCAAAATATCTTGGTTCTTTCGAAATACATATACATATATTTTAAAAGTTTATAAAAAAAGAAATACAGAGACGATGTCGCCATTTTTAACCGGTAAAAATAGATAGCAGGGACATATTTATACTCGTATAGGAATACATACAAAGAATTGAACACGCATACACAGATATAGACACACAAACACACAGATGTATGTAGAGAAGCTGAAAGTCAACGAGATGATGTTTTGTCATGACGAGAAATCAGGAATGTATGAGTATCTCGACTTCTGAGTCGTCCCGTCCGTGCAGGCTGCGAGGGGGCTCTTTGCTCATCGAGTCCTGTTCACTGACAGTCAGGGCCATCCGACAGGCCTTCGCCCCGTGCCCCCTGCTCCGTGTCCCGTGTCCCGCATGGACCAACCGACCAAGGGGACACATCTCAAAACTTATTGGAATTTCAACTAGCTAAAACTTTCAAGTATAGTCGGAAGTGAACAATTTATTTCGTTCTAAATATCAGTTCATTAAAAATGATAACAAGTTCGACACCCACCAGCAGTCAATTTGGGGCTTGTGTCCTTGCTATCGAAAGCCCATTGAACGTTTTTGTAGGGCACCCTAGGTGTAGGGTCAGAGGATTGGATAATAGCTAGTGTTTAACTAACCTATCCTATTACGTTTACTGTATACTTCATTTATATTTAAGTGCGTTGACCTAGATTGATTTTCAGCGCTACAAAATATGGACTACTTATGGTGTCACGGCCTCAACTGTGGGTTGCACTGTACCTCTTAATAGCTTCTCATTAAATTAGCAGTTCATCAATAGTACACAGTTGCGGATCAAGTTGTTCTGGGCGACACACATTCAATTGTATTCAGTCGCAATTGAGTTTTTTATGCTCTAACACACTAGAACAGACTACGTGCGACCGCTGACTATCGTCGCGTCAGAATGGAACATACTTGTCGGAGTCGTTTGTTTGTTCCAGGTCTTTGTTGTCACAAACCAGGTGGTTGTTGGCACGGGTGTTGCAGTTGTTTCGTATACACTCCCTTTATCATGACAGCAAACACTATATGTATATCAATACATAACTGCCGTCGTACAGAAATCTCAGCTAACTGGGACTGAGTCGCAGGTTTGAAATAAACGTACTAGAGTGAGATCCCAGAGCCGGCAGACATCACTTATTTTCTGATGAACCAAATGATCATATGCCTACCTGCTAACTTGACTAGGCGGCCATTTTCCAGGTATCATGTAATCAAGGTTTATGTCTCACTCGCTCTCATGCACACGGATAATGCTCTCCCGCTCCTACTCATAGTGGAATTAAAATTGGGTCTAGGGGATGTTTGGCCCCTTGGATCGGTCTATGCTCTTGTAAAACGTTTTAAAATTGTGCGTTTTATATTGTGCAGCAGAATCCTGTTTTCTTAAACATAAGTCGCAACATCTAAATGCAGACTTATATTAGCAGTTTTCAAAATACTCCAAATAGAAATTATCTCGGGGTAATATATTTAGGTGTTAACAGAAACTAGACTCAACAATCCTGTTAATAGATTAATTGCAAAGTAAATAACAAGAACATAACCTCAAAATATTTACGATATAAACACGAGTGGTACATAAATCCACAGACAAATTATCTAACGATTCGATCTGGTCTCAAGAAAGAAGTTCTGTAGATCTGCACCCATTGTTTTATAAGAAACACAATTTAGTTTAAAATTGATTATACCAGTTATTTTGGAGGTTGTCAGATTGTCGTTCTTGCAGTTCTTCAAGTCGAACGGGGCGTTCGGGCCGTTCAGGCCGTTCGGGGTCTCACACTGTGTCATATAATTTAAAATAAGACAACAAGTGACAAAATAGCAGCATACCGTAGCCTCCAACTATCTCAGAACGTCTGAACACTGCGAACGTCGCGTTGTGAACGCCTCGATGAGGCAGTACGCGGTATGCGATGTCGTTGTTAGTTGGGTTAAGAGAGCGTTATAACTCGGACTCGGAGTCTTAAGAAATACAAATCTATTAGCAGTCTTGTTAATGGATTTTGATTTATTAAATATAGAAAAAAAAATATTACTGGTATACACTATGACTAGCAGAGAGTGAGGAAGATAATAATTGTTAGTAACCAGCAAATATTAGTTCATATCTCGTCTAAAGTAAGTGTATGAACATCTTTTAGAAGTTCTTTTTTTCTTAGAAAGTATACAACAAAAATATCACAAAGAATAAAACCTGATAAAGAAAACACACCCGAAATCACACTAAAAATTAATCGTACTTGCAACAGTGGAGTAGCATATTTCGCATCTCTAGCTGGATTCTATACGACTCCGTATAGAACGTACAGTCCTCTGTTTAAGATTGTTGTAAGCAATACCAGTTTCACACGGAAGAGACAGTTTTAAAAACAGTTTTGTTGTTAAAAAACAAAACAAAATCATGTTTTGTTTTATTTTAAAACTGTTCCGTTTTTCGAAAACAAAACTGTTCACACTGAACAGACTGGTTTTGTTTTTAGTGTTTTTCTGTGTGTCCCATACAAATTATGAACATGATAAACAACAAGTGACAAGCGCAAATGTTCATAAAAAACAAAACTGCGTGTTCAAACCAGCAGACTAAAGAACATCAACAAACGTATTTTCCTTTGATCTTACCGACTCCAGATGGGAATTTGTTTTGTTTACTAAACCAGTTTTAAAGACAAAAATGCCTTAAGAACTGTCTCTTTGGTGTTTTTGTTCAGAAAAACAAGTTTTTGTTCGTGTTTTATTGAACTGTCTCTGAGATCATGAACAGAGGTTCAAGAGGCGGGAAACGAACAGATATATTTAATATTTACTTTTATATCTTTCAATATAGTGGTGTATTGATAATTAATAAAGTAAAAGCGTGTCTTCACGATGAAGTATGCTAATGCGAAACACATTCGGCGGTCGAAGGTAATGTGTTCGTAGGTAATGTTATATAGTGTCTGTAATTCAACAAAGCAACATATTCTTTAGAAAGAATGTAATAACCTTAAAAACACAACATATTCTGATCAGATGTAAGAGCACCTTATAATGTCAGAACAAATGACAGTATATGTACACACACACATCCATACATACACACGGACTGTCACTTTGTTTGTTACATTTATATAATTTTAAATTAAAATGAAACTAATATTTAGTCTTGACCTTTTCAAAAGTGTCGCCATCTTCATCAAGCTAATCGTATCTTAATTATGTCATCAGTGGAAATAATAGCAACTGGCCGCGTGTAATATCTCAATGAATGAGCGAATATTCTCGCGCCTAGACGTGTAACACCACAGCGCAACAAAATGAGAGCTATTGTTCAAATTATTAGACCATAGCCGTTTGATATTAGCAAAGCGTCTTGATGGCGCTGAATAAAATGCTTTTAATTTTAAAGCAAATAAATGATTAACTTCAGCATATGTGCTATGTATATATAGAAGCATCTCGTGCAGTACAATTTACTATTATCATTAACAGAGCCGAATTGGTTATAACAGGGCTTTCATAATAGACACTCAAATGATCTTAGAAAAAATATTCTTATATATTATTTTAAACTACGCCAGTTACATTTTTTGTTAACTTAAATACATGCGGTAGTGTTCTTTAAGGGTGTCGAACGCATTGAATTTACCCTATAACATTGGAAGAGTAGGAGGGAGTGAGGGGAGTGTAAACATATACATCATCATGCCAGGTATTCTGATACAGCAACTGAGATCAGTTATTTGATGTACAGTTGCTTTTTGAAACAACCATCATGAAAATACTGGCGATGCCTGGCAGGAACACATTTATACGAGACGACATACAGATACATCTAGCCTCCAGCTTCACTTCCCTTTCAAGTTTCATACAATAAATGGAAAATGTGAAGTTTTATTTCTGGTAATTAGTAAATAGATCATAATACGCACTCTGTAGAAGATATGATGAAATTGACGCGGTTTATAGAAAAAACAATAATTATATGTCCAAACATGATTATTGTCAAAAAAACAAACATTTTCTTTCATAAAATATGGCCTTACGATAATCTTAAATACATAACTTTTAGTAACTATCTTTTCTATTTAACTACGTCATATGTATTTTATTTATTTTGTATTCTAAATTTTCCACAATGTACTACACAATATAAGTAGGAAAGAGATAAAACATACTATTTTTATAAATAATGTTTAATGTGTGAGCAAGACAGGTTATTAATATATTTAATCAACAGCTTTTCGCAAAGTATTTTTGTGTTTTCACTATAAAATATATTCGTACATGTAAAGTATGTGCTACTTTTTATGTAGTATCTGTATATGTGTGTGTATGACTGTTTTAGTACGTGTGGTGTGTGGTTAGCAGAGCCATAGGGTCATTAGTTGGCTGCAGGACGATTTAGGACACCGTTTTGAAATGTTTATGAATGCAAAGTGCTTTCAACTCGTTGTATTTGATGATAAATTTAAAGTTATTAAAGTCGAAATTTTGATAAAATAAAAAATGAAAACATCGTTATAGCTTTATATAAATAGAATCTACATCGCAACGCGCTTGTAAAATAGTACAGAAGAATATGTTGTTGCTAAAATACGCAAAAACATAAGAACACTTGCTAATTGTATAAATTGTAATTGAAAAGATTAATGATTGTGGCAATCTCATTTAATTACATATACAAAATGGTTAATTTTTTGGATTATGTTTATTACTATGGTTACTAATTGTATGTGCATCTTTTGTTACGCCCGATGTTATTATGTTGTAAAACAGAGATATCAATAGACGAGAAGTATAGAGCATAGACACAAACGTACTTTACTTTCAAATGTTGTCGTTAATTTTAAAAGTCCTAATAGTCAACTCTATAAGTTAAAAAGGAACACTGTTGGCATTGGCGTAGCTAGGTAACCAAAGTGTCCCGGTGCAAAAAGAAACTGGGGCCCAAACTAAACTGTTTAGGTTTTATATTTATATATATATTTTGACTATATTTCGACTAAATTTTGACAATATTTTGACCATATTTTGACTATATTTTGATTTTATTTTGACTTTATTTTGACTATATTTTAACTATATTTAGGTTTTATATTTATATATATATTTTGACTATATTTTGACTGTATTTTGACTATATATTATCTATATTTCGACTATATGACTTACATTTGACTATACATTTGATTTACATTCCAAAGGTGGTAGAATTTTTAGCTAGTAAAATACGAGGTTTGCTGGTCAGGGTCCGAGGGCCCCGGTGGCCAGCACCGACTGGCCCATACCTAGCTACGCCAGTGACTGTTGGGCAAATAGATTGAGTATAATATTTTGTGATGGTTGTCACATATTGCAATTAATACATTTCTTTTGTAAGACACATAAAAGACAAGTATTGAAAGATGTGATTGAAAGCGATTTAAGAAGAAATAGCTGAAATGATACGGACAGGCTGAACAGAGCAGGACGGCACAGGACAGGAGGACGTAGGACTAGTCACTCTGCAATTAGTCGTGTTGGCAGGAAGACAACAGGCAACGGACAACAAGATCGCTAGACAGCGATGACTGCCGCCATGTTGCAATGTCACCTATGTCACCTCCGAAGCGTCAATTTGAAACTTACAGTCGTCGAGTGACAATATCTACACCTATTCTTATTCAGCAGTGAAAGAAATTTTGAAAATAAAACGTTTAATCACTCTTAATTTATTTCAAACTTTTTGTGAATCATTTAAATACCATCATCATCCTCATCTTTTGTTGTACAATGATTCCAAATCATCATAAAAAAGGGTGATTCTGAAATAACAGTAATTAAACATGAATAACTGTCATTTTATTTCAACACATATATTTTCTTTAAAAATATTATATATTTAGAAATATTATCTTTACTTAGAATAATTTTTAGAATGATTTTAAGTATCCCATCGTTCACATTTTCGTTTGACAGGTACAGATAAATAATATTCGTATATTTGTACGCACCTATTTCCTAAATCCTTTGGCCCTAGAACTCCATTTCTTGTACTTCGCTTGACTATTCCCATTGCACTCTTCCATCGCGTCTCTAAATACGACATTTTTCTGTACAGTTGTCGAATTTTCGTGTTATTTTTAACACGACAGGACTACCAACCATATGCGTGAGACTAAGTAATTTTATATATATTTTATTTTTTTTATTATTATTTTTTTCCTATTTCTTCTTTTTTTATTTTTTTGAGGAGTTATACTGGCTTATAGTTATTTAGTTTGAGTTATTTTTGGCGAAAAGTTCGTCAGTTCTTGAAGATGCTGTTGTCAAAAATAAGTGTCAGTGTCTCCAAAAGACACACATACATTTACACACATGCACACACCGCACAGGAATGACTAAACGCACAAGAGTCGTGGCAGCAGCTTTAAAAAATACTAATATAATTTGGCACGATATTTCAAGTGATTATTTCAAACTAATTAAATTGTTATTAATATTTATGAAACACACCAATGTTGCGCTATATTTTTTAGTGTCACTTAATTGGACTATCAATTATTTAAACTATAAACAACATTGCAGAATATTTTATCTCCTAATTATTTATAATTTGTTACATTGATATCTTTGATAACTTCCTTTCGCAGTAATATTTAATTGTAATTCACTGCGCCCATAACCTGCTAAAATGTAACATGTTTTATTAAAAGTCAAGTAAATGTTATTAAAATAATACTTAGTAATATTTACTAATAGTAAATAGTTGAGGTTTAAACGACCTGACCTGTATTTAAGACAGTGATAAAAATATTTTATCCGAATAATAATTTTCATTTAATTAACTAAGAAAATTAATTAGTTGCGTGTACATATTCAAAGTAAAAATAAAAATACCTAGGAATGTTATTCGTCTACTTTGGTACGCGTCTAATTCTTAACTTTTTACTAAACAAAAATAAAAAAGGAACCAAACACAATCAAAAAGTATTTGAAGTCAAAAGTCTTCAAAGTTTTGTATCACCTATTTAGTTAAAACCCTACACCTTATTTAATAAAATATAAATAAAACAAAAATCATCAATAGAAAGAAAAATGAAGAATCTGTCTCTAGAAATCTCATCTCCTCGCTTCCAATCGGGCAATCCAGCAATCCAGCATCTGGGTATAGCTCCAGCAGACGCAATCAAAACCTTTACAAATAAAATTCTCAGAAGAATGTTTCCCCTTTTAGATTTTTTTAAATTCTATTTTATTTCTATTAAAGCCAATGCATTTTATAATGACTTGGAATTATTTCTACTAAATCATTATACCAACAAAACAAAAATCAGTGATTAGTAGATGATGGTGCTTCTAGTCAAATGAATACATCTTTCAAACTATCGGGGCTAAGAAGTTATAATAAATGTTGATTTATAGGCTAATTTATCATTGATAATTAGATCCTAGGACGTGCTAGTATACTTTAAACCCAGCTATTATACTTTTCGAGATAATAACAATTTCATTAAACCTTTTTAATCTGTCAGAATTAATAATAACAATATTTAATTAATTGATTTTTAATTTCACTCTTACAATTGATATTATACCAAATATAATTCACTTTATTATATTTTTATACTATATATGGACAATGTAAATGAAACTTTGTTGAGTAGATAGAAAGTTGAAATTTGGTTTTATGTTTCTGTTAGAACTGCGTATTAACACTTTAATGTTGTAGTAAAATATTTCAACAAGGTTTGCGGCAATATTTAATTTAATTTCATTGAATGTCTACATTCTCACATCACTTGACCTATATTTAATTTTCCTCCTCCTCTCGCTCTCCCGTTCATTGATAAAGTAAATAGTACCTTAAACTTATTGAAGCCTTGTCAGCAGTACAGTCTAAGGAGCTTTTGATTCTGTTGTGCTATAATAATCATAATCAGAACGAGAACAAATCTCTAATTCCATCTAGTGTTAATTTTCTATTCTCCCCGTAGGATAACTGCACGTTCAGTATTATAATGACTTTCCCCCAGTTATTTTGTTAATAAATATGAAATATCTTAAACCGTGTCCTAACTGCGCGCGTTATTTACTCATAGATTTGTACAATGAGAGTATAAGCCGCCCATAATTCATGCTTGCAACGTTTTTCTACCGTGTTAATGGCTTCGGAGACACTACTGCTCCAATACTTACAAACTCGCACGAATCGTTCGTATGCCGCAGTACATTTTACACTTTTCCACAAATAAATAACATGTTAATCTTGTATTTTACGGTGTACTAATTTTGACGATTTGCGCCGCGCCGCGACGCTTCTAGTGACAACTGGTGTACATTACAAGAACGACAATTTACAGCGAGTGTTCTTCAACTGAGGCAAAGTTCATAGCTATAAATAAAAGGTTAATTAAACGAAATCTTTATTTTGTTTATGTATTTGTTCGTTCATCGTCGTCACCGTCGTCGTCATCGTCATCATCATCGTCAGTATGCTGTCCGTGTCCATATCATTCGAGCACAACACATAGAGCACTACTAACGAGTACAGTCTTCTACAAAACCCTCATTTAAATCTCAACAAATGTTACTATACTGCCGAAATATGAACGGAAGTTATATTTAGACTTAAACGACTTAAACGTAATAATTCGAACAACATCCAAATCTGTTGTTTATTTTAAGCGGTATTAACGATTATATCATTTATACCATTTGTGAATTTTTTAACACTAAAAAATCGTATTAAATACGATAGTATTAGATTATTGCCAGCACTGCCAACTGTTAACAGTTGTAGCAGACCTCATTTGAAATTATAATGATAGATACCAACCTAATAAAACAATAAAACAGATAATAAAATCACATAACCTCAATCTCAACACCATAACATTTCTTGAGCGTGGCGTTGCACGGCCGTTATACGGTTTGAAGGCTGTGAAGGCTGCGAAGGCTGTACAGACTGTGTTTACATCTTAATGCTTCTATCCGATATCAAAGGAACCGTTAAACAGTAATTGTTATTGGGGTTTAATTAAGTAAACAATTGGAATACTAAAATGGTCGTTAAATATAATGAATTTTGTTTAAAAAAGAACAACACAGAAGGCAGAATGCCACGGAGATTTACACGAATTTCTTTTACTGGTATTACACGAATTTTAAAAGCTGTGGGTACTAGGAAATCTGTATCGTTTTCTATTTCCTTTAGTTATATGTGTACATTTGAGATTTAAGTCAAATAATTACTTATTGCAACAATTGTCACGCTTCTTACCGAAGACATGTTTTTAATGCAAATTTAAAATATTACAATTTCATATTAATTTGCCAATAAAAGCTAATTCATTTCTTCATCATGTTCGCCTTCATCGTCCCCACTCCCGTGCCTGTACATTTTTAAAAGCTAATTCATTTCTTCATCATGTTCGCCTTCATCGTCCTCACTCCCGTGCCTGTGCATCTGTACATTTTTAATATCCAATAAACCGTTTAATAATAAATAACAGGCATTTAAATTTTAATTTCAAATCTATTTAAAACATTTTGTTTCATTATGAATTTAATTAATATTATTATTTGTTTTGCATCCATTGGTGTCACTCAGAAGTTATTGTCTGTACATTGTACACACACACACATACACTTATGCACGTGTGTGTGTGTGTTTTATAATAGATTTCGATGTCACTCATATAAATTTAGTGTCCGCACTATTACGTTTTGATAAATACATTGTAATTCAGTAATTAAAACGATTTAAAGCGTTTTAGAGTATAGCTGGAGCTAGAGCCTAGTGTCCTTTCGTAGTTGTACCGTATAACGACGACCAGCAACGATAAACGACCAACGACCGACGAACAACGGATCGTGTAACGCATGCGTTATTGATACATGCATGATATACATGCTCGTGGGTACAGTCAAGTAAATCACTTGCATAAATTGAAAAAATACGAGCTTATACTTTTGTATTAGAGAAATGTTTAACTAGTTAAATTAATATTTAACATCATCCTATTTTCGATAGTAGACGTATGGCCGGTGACCTCCAACTACTGTTGGTGGTTTTAATAGTTATAAGAATTTAGTTGATATATATATATATATATATATATATATATATATATATATATATATATATATATATATATATATATATATATATATAAACCTAACAGAAAATAAATAAAGAAAAATGTGGAAATGGATAAATAAATAACAACAAAAACAGAAAAAAACCATTAATAGTGAAAGACGATAGGAAAGGGAATCAAACCGGAGGCTTCTGAGACTGGTTTATTTTCTAGTGGACACAGTTAATGGTCCCTGAAGGGAAAACAGGGGTGGAAGAGTGAAAACTGTTATAAAACGAACATACGTGAAAACTACATCACTGTTATCGATAGTGATTTTGTATTACTCAGTTTAATTACATTTTTTAAAGTAGAGTTATGCTAAAAGGGAGCAATCACTTGTTGAGCTTTAGGTTTAAAATGTTTTATTTTTAATAGAAATTTGTTGTTTGTAAGTTTGCTCCATAGTTACCGCTGTCACTGTTGGTGAATAAGATTTTCTGAGTGTTGTGTATTTATGTTTTCGTCGGCTACGTCTGCTCCTGCCGAGTCCTTCACATGTGCGGTGAAAACGTTTTAATGGAATCCTTAGGTTCATCCCCAGGGACCATTAAAATGATATACGAACATGGTAACATACCTTTCTGAAAGAAAAACAGACGGAAATCTGGAAGGTAATAAATAAAAGTATTTGTGAACGTATACAGTCGTTGTTCGACAAGAATTTGTCGATCTGATAATAAGATCTTAAAGAGTTGACTAAATTTAGGGCAGCAATTAAGAAACGTAAAGTGTTTCCATTTGCATCACTTCATAAAATAATTCAGCAGTAAATTTCAATTATCCATCTTTCTTAGTTTCCGAGATATTAACCAATTTCCTTCGCTTCTTGGATAATGATTTCCTCTGCAGCGCAACAACTATAATTTACCATCATTTCAAAAACAAACAAACAAATATTTAGCCGTCGGCTACCGTACGGGTAGGTTTTGTGCGCCCCCCAATGGCGATCGATATAACAAACCAGCCCCCTGAGCTCTGGCCGCCTACCTCCACCCTCTACTCACCGTACGGGGTGGCAATTAGTCTGTTTGTTTTGTATGAATGCGGGTGTGGCGGCCGGTGGCATCCGATTTGACCATCGCCGCGACGCCACCGCGCTCCGCCACCCTCGGACGTCGATAGACCGATGCCTGCGTACCAGTGATATCATTAAGAAAAGTGGCGTGAGATATTGGAAGAAAAGTTATCGAAGGTAAAGTTGTTCTGTGAGTGTTTTCAACTGGACTGGACTCGACTGGAAACTATGAAGAAAAGTTTTCTTTGGGTTTCATTTACTTCGTGCAGTTTTCTGCTAAACAATTACTTGTCTTTCAGATAATTTGAAGAATGCATTGCAACATCTTCTTGCTATTATTTTACCAGTTACCTGTATGCTTTATCGGTTTTTTAATTGAAATTCGGATTTTCTGATCTTTTAAAATGTCGAAAAGATGATGAAGATATAAACGTCACTAGATTACTTGTTTACCTGGTTTACCACCTTTAAGTTTTAGTAAGCAATCCAATGTTTCAGAAACCTCTGAAAAAATGGACATGACGTCGAACGATTAGTGATTTTTTATCAATTATTTTATATAATTTTACGATTTCTCGGGTAGAATATTTGTCTTTTAGTGCTAGTTTTATGATTGGTTACTTGCCACTAGCTAATTTTAAGGTTCATTTCCTACTTCTCATATAGAAAATTACTTGTAGTGTAGTTTTACACTTGCTGCTAGCTTCTTAAAACCTGAGATATGAAAATGTAATTGGATATTTGAGGTTATGTTATTTTGCCAACATGTAGTAAAGTTTTATAGAAATTAAAAATGGTTCACAAGCCCATTGTTTTTCTTTTGTAAATCTATCAATGTATTTAGTTAACATTTAATACAGTTTTTGTTGATAATTTGCTCAATTGACTTGGATATATTCGTAGCGGTTATGAAATTACCCTTCTGAAAACTGACAATAAACTCTGCATCCAATTGAAGATGCTCCTTTAATACTCGTGAATATCTTAAGTTAATATAAACACAAATATCCTTCTTCCACCCCTCTAAATCATCCCCTTTAATAATAAATGCAACGGAGAGCGTACAATTATATAATAATAATAATTTACACTGTGCTAAGAATTTAATTAAACAGAAATTATGATTTTTTATGCTAAATTATTTAACAGTGTATTTAAAAAGTAATTACATAATTCTCTTGACTTTTTGGGGCGGGTTTGAGTTGGCATGAAACCCCTTCTCCATTTCTCTCTCTAACCCCTTCATTTCTCATGGAATTGGGATGGTTTTTAAGGGGAGTAGAAGTGGAATGCTGAGTTGAATTGAGGGAAGGTGAATATTACAACCCTAACTCCAACCCCAGCCCCATCCCTTTCACTCTACTTTACTCATCCCTTTACCTTTAAATGCTCTCCGGTGTTACTCAGAGATATCGCGTTAAATATTGAAGACCAATTAGAACGCTAGACATTTTGCATATATGATGAGATTTCCAGGTTTCAGACGTGAACAGGGAATACGGGAATCAAGGAACATAGGGATGGGATGGCGATGGTTCAACATTTAACGGAACGGTACACGTTCTAAAGGGATGTTTTCATTTCATCCCTTCACACTCTACACTCGTGTCTCTTTATGACGCCCTTGCAAATGTTTTGGGGTAGGTAATTGGCCAGCAGTAAATCCTATTAAGAGATTTCCTCGTTAAGAATGGAAAATGTTTGTGGAAATGATATGCTGGTCTGTGTTTACACCAATTCATATCTGTGCCGAAAATTATTAGAAATTCCGGGAAAAATAAATCTATTCATATTGAAAGATGTGACTGGGATTATTTCGTCATGGAAAAGAACATAATTCCAACTGACATGGTGGAAATTTGTTTAGTGGAAAGTTAAATAAATAATTTCGGTTGATTTACGAAAATCCTTTGCACTTTTGTTTCTTTTTTTAGTTCATTATAATTTTTCCATGCTCAATTAACTATCAAGGACACATTGAAATGTTTGTTTCTAATACCGTATCTAATTTAACCTGCGTCATTAGTAAGACATCTATTAAGACATTTGAATTTGATTTAATAATCACATAATTCATAATTACAACCAAATAAGATTGCAGTCCAGCTAAATTTGTTAAATACTGCTCTAAATTCAATATTCGAAGATGGCCGACTAATAAAATGGACGATCGAATTGTACCGACACAAATTACGCGTCTGAACAGGAGTCGGTTGACGTAATTTTGAAACATGTTCTAGAACACGTTTATAAATCATATTTTAATTTTGATTACGTATTAAAATAAATGAATTAAAACGCACATTTTTATTGGCCATAAAACGTTCTGGAAAATGGTGGGAAATTAGAATTATCTCCCCCACTTATAAAACAAAAAGGGAAAACACAAAATAACCCTTAAGATCTGGAATCGGAGTTACACAAATTAAATTATTTTAAGTTTTGAATATTTATAATTAGTTAAAACAAGTAAAACATTTTCACGGACGTGAATATTTCATTTTCCTTTAGTTATTTATTACATTAGCACGCTTCGTTTGAATATACGTAATTAGTTATATACGAGGATATATATATATATATATATATATATATATATATATATATATATATATATATATATATTTATTTATATTTATATACATACATACATACATAAATACATATATATTATTGTCGTAGAATGCTTTAAATTAATATATCTCAATGTATAAGACTTTCTTTTAAATAAGCAAAACTTTTTGAGGTTATGTTTCTATTTCAAGTAATGTCAATTTATTTTCTCCAAATGTTGTTTTACAATACAATACAAAGTAAAGCGTTTTTCACTTTTCCACATGACCTTGCGTTGTGCGTCGTCTGCGCAGTGTACGACTCCCTGGTGCACAACAACAAAACCCTAATGGCTCTAGTTTGGTAACCCCGCTGCGTAACATTCAACCGTGGTAACTCTGTCGGTAACTGAATGGTAACCGGTAACTTCTATACCCACATTCCATGTCTGTAGAGACCTCTTTGAACACAATAAAACATTAAATTACCTTATTTGTTTGTTTTTCTTTTTGTAAATGTATTCCGTCTGCTTTTCATACTATTATGTCTTATTCTTTTCCTACATAAGCATTTTAAGGGTATAAAGAATCAAAACATCAGGAAAAACATCAGAGATAGGGGGTGGAAAACATAGAAAAACTCTGAGACTTTTTACTTTTTTTTTACAAGCAATTTTAAACTCTATAAAATAATGATTCGTATCCAATATAGTCGTTCGACCTTATAGGAGGAAAACAGATTTGAAAAACCAGTGGAAAAAGGGGTTGCAGCCCGTCTAGTGTGTCATGTATATGCAAATTGTATCAAATAGAGACCAGATTACGCGGAGAAAGTTGATTCTTGGTTAAAACAATCTTCTATTGAGTTTCAACTGCTTCGACGTTTCTTGATTTGCCGTTCGCTGTTTAAAGGGGGTGATCAGTTGTTTATTGGAAGATTGGTTTGATCAGGGAATCAAATTGATTCTTTTAAAGGAACACATTTCTTAGATAAGGAGAATTGCAACTTCTAGTTGAAGTAGTAATGATAATAATTGAAGAATAAACGAGTATACGAGTATCTAGTCCATTTATGGCGAAATAAATGAAGAACTCTTTAATGGCACAGTGCATATTTCAAGGAATCTTTCCAAACTAATTGTAGAATTTCAGTTAAATACTGTCTCTTTTAAAACTATCTTGTTTCCTGCAAGTTCAAATCAAGTTGAAAATAAATATTCTGCAATTATTTCCAACATTTACATCAACAATAAGCTGTTCTTCACTTTGTGGTTGTGCTAACTATCTCCCAACAACGTCCTCTCCCACTCATCCCCTTTCACTGAAATTCATCAGTCCTACACTTAGCCAGTACACTTACAATATATTTTTATTTGCAAGTTTCTGGATGCCGCGCTTCTAATAGAGCGCCTTCGTAAACACGTTGGATGGATGGACGGATGGAGGAGTGTATCCATTGCCAAGATTTTGTGTTATAATTCACACTTTATATTTTGGTGCAGGGATGTCCAACATGCGGGCTTCTGTAAGGAAAAGTAGATCAATTTTTTTTTAGTATTTGACCGATTAAAATTTATGGATGTCTCTAATTAGAAGAATAGTTCAAGGACACTATAAAACAAAATTGCTTTAAACGCCTCTTTTTTAGACTTAGGCTGTACTGCAAAAAAAAATAGCACGAATTCGTAATTATAAACGCTCTCTACCGATTTTCAAAGTCGTTTAGAAAAATCCACAATTTGATACAAATTTGCGGTGCGGATTTTTTCTTCGCTATTTTGTTTCGCAGTGTGGTTTTTTTTTTTTAAATATAGTTTCTCGGGCTTACTAGGCCCGTAGCTTTTTGTCACCCCTAATATTGTTCTGCTTCTTCTTATACTTTATATCCAGACAAGAATGAATGGCTACAGCTATTATAAACTTGGGTTTCTTAATCAAAAAGGCGGTGTTAACAGGAAGCGTCTGCGAAGTTCGTCTGCCATTGCTGTATTTTTATATTGCCACAGAATGTGGTTAGGATCCTTTTTCGCAGTGTGGTTTTAGTCTAAGAAAGAAGCGTCTAAAGCATTTTTTTCATTAATTTTTGTTACAGTGTAGTTAGAGCAAAATTCCACTATATATTTGTTTAATCTTTACCGTCTCAACTAAAAATTAAAATCTAGTAAATTTGTCATGATTGTCATTGTACGAGTTAAGTTTGAATATAGGAATCACGACTCTTCCAAGATCTTGTAGAAATGATGACAATAGTGTTATTTTAAGTAAATTAACGCATGTTCGAGGTCTTAGAACTAAATGGAAGTAAATTTAAACGCTGCTTGTAATATGTCGAAAGGTGTGGTTTCACTTGTGCGCACATATAGTTGTTATTTCACATAAGTTTCTGACTATATAGAGTAAACACTTTGAGCGGTGCGCTTGAAGTAGGTTAAGTGTGATATTCACTATACGAAAGGTGAATTGTTACTTTACTTGTGTGGATTTTAATAGTCTTAGTAAAATAGTTCTTGTAGCTTATGTGAACTTTTCTTTTATTATTTCTTTCAGTGCATCAACTTTTGATAGTTATTTGCTAAACTAAAACAGATTGTTTGATAAAATCAATTAAGTTTTTTACACTTTCTCTGTTTTCAAATATTTGCTTGTATATTTATTTACTTATGGTTCTTAGATCTCGAACTATTGTCAATCCCTGCTATACCATTTCTACATATCTATATGTTTATAATAAGAAGAAGTTGTCACTGCCTTGAACCTTGTGCTGCTGACATGAGCGTCCGCAGAAAATTTGACAGACAGCAGCAAAACATTTTATACAAAGAATCCTTTATATCTAGTGTAAATTTATCGGTTAAATTCCTCGTTTGTTCCTACATATAGACGCCCATGTCTAGTAGTGCTAGCTAACTACAAGCAAGTACAACTTAAGCAGCCATCTACCTTAAAGATGAGAGACAAATAATCGTACATAGTTATGTAAGTTCTAAAAGATTTACATGAGACAAATCCCGCGTGATTACTCGTACAAAAGTGCGACAGAGTGGTAGGAGTAGGGGTAAGGGGTGTTGTGTGGAATGGGGACGCCACGACCACGACCAGTACTAGGACGGACTTAACCCACGCGTCGGGATGCATCACGACGCTCGTTTCGTGGTTTATTTTAAGGAACGTGTCTCATGTTGACGCCGCGAACGACAGGACACGGTGCGCCACGCCGCGCCATAGGAATTGATATGTTTCAATTTTACTTACTTTACACGGTTAAATAAATTTTAAAATAAAGAAATTTCAATACACTGTTGCTGAAAAGAACGAAAAGAGGGAGATGGGAACGATAATTACTTGCGGTAAATTAGCTTGGTACCATTGACTTTCGCATATAAAGAGAAACCTTATTTCAAAGTAAACATTTGGTGAAGTGCCCTATTTTGTGACGTTTCTATCACTATTTCACTTTAATTATAGTTCGCAACAACTTTATCTTCATTTGTATTCCGACAGGTGGAGTGGTTCTGTCATCTGTAGCCGATAAAACAGACATTTCATATGAAGATTTGTGAGAAACTGAACTATAAATGAACTCTTTCATGACAAAAAAATCATATGCATCTCCAATATGATGTCAAAGTGACTCCAAAATGCTCCAAAATGTTTACTGGGTTATTGTTCATTTTTTGACAATATTATAAGTAAATTCATATTACACAGTGGGCGAGAGGACTTCTTGTAACAAAGTTGATTACATATATACATAATTATAAACTCCAACATACTCCTAATTTCTAAATTGTAAATGCCAACTTCTTAGGAGGTTATCGGTAATAGGACTAATTGTAGATAAGTAGATTTATAATATCGCCAAATTATTTTTGTGATCTTTTTGAATTATTTTTGTATCTTAGGCTGCAAAAATTGTAAAATACAATTAGATAAATTACCACTCCCAATAGTTAGTTAAACCACAGTTATGTTCGACTCAAACAAATGTGAGAGCAGAGATACAAATGTATCAATCTAGGACTATTGAAAAATCGGCCATAAATGTGTTGTGCAGTTTATAATTGACCAAAAAATAGAAATTGAAAAGAAATCACAATTTATATTTAATGGAAATAAACTTTAGGTTTTATCTATATATAAGACAATATCTCCAATTTTATCAGGAATTGTACATTTTTAATCGAATTTATGTGTTGCTCTGAAATCAAAGATTTTTATTTTAGTAATTTACATACACATTATAATAATTACAATGTTTAAATTTAAATCATACTATCCTACCTGAAATCAAAGAAACGACATTTAAATTTTATATTATGTAAATTGTCAATTCCTTTTTATCTAATTCTATAATAACTTAACAATATACACAGTGAGTTCTGTCGACTCCAAATATCAACTGACTGCCCGTTAGTCCTCACAACGTCAGCTATGGAGTCTATGAGTCACTGTTTTACCGACATACGAGCTTTGTACCAACTTAGTACTAGTACCGTCATATTATGCTCTTATTATAGAACGAATATTAGTATTGTATTTTTCGTCTTGTGAAAAATATTTGAATTATATAAACCTAATATATAATTTAAATAATATCACAAATATTGCACACAATAAGCGATATTAAGGGTGTTCTTTCTTCTCTGAACGATATCATAAAACTTCAATATCAAACAAGTAAATTTGAAATTATAATTTTTATAAAATATCTATTTTCACTATAGAATAGTGAGTGAATGAGTGAGTGAATACAGATAGTATACAATCCTTATCTATCGGCGGCGTCGCGACGTTCTAGAGCCGCACAGTACCGGGCTTCGGTTCCGTTACATTGTAACAATGCTAAGGAGAGAATTCACTGATAACGAAACAGCAATGATCCAGGGATGAAGATGCTGGATACAGGAGCTACAGGAGCATGGTTCATATTCATACGAGAAGGGTAAACGTAAAATCATACCGGATATTGTTCCGGTAACCATAAAAGGGCGATGGAACAGGAGTGTGAGGGGAGGTTCCGTAGTTTGATTGGCTGTTTTTTTGAATAAAAGATTCTTCCTTTTTACTTGAGTATTTTGTGCTAAAAAGGGCATCGGGAACTACTGGAAGAAGGTACCTGTAAGTGTGTAAGTGTGTGTGTGTGTGTAGTCAACGGGGAGCCATAGATCACATGATCCCGAGGAGCAATCCGGGAGCAATGAGGGATGCTGTAGGTTATATGGTGTACGGTGTACGGCGTAGGGAGCACAGACGGGATACGGGATACGATACGGGATAAGGAACGGATATCAGTTACATTGAGCCGCGTTGTAAGAATAGATTCCGAGATATATTAGTTTTTACGGAGAATTTTGAACAGGGCTTGGAAGAACCATGCACACACATACATATGTATATAGGGTGTTAGATACATCGCTGTCAATTATGAAATAACAAAACAACAAATCAACAGAAACAAAGTGCTACGGTTTTCGAAATATCGGTATATGTAGATAGCTTCCTTACATAATAATCGCATAGTCAATTAAACTTTAAAAACCAAGAAAATTTAACGCTGCTCCGGGGAACGAACCGTTGCAAATAGAATGGGCTTGTGTCCTCATTTTTTAGTAGTCGATTTTTCAATTGTTGATTGAAATTGATGTTAATAAATGTGTATTGGCGTGTCTATTTGATTAAATATCTAAATATATTGACGGAGATATAGCAATTAAAAGTTTGAATTGTAGTTTTAGCGCTAGAAATGGTCGGCCATATTTGTATGACGTGAAATGCATTTTAACGTCAGTTATTTGTTGAGTAGGTCAGTGCTGTGGTAATGTTTTGTAGATGTTGGTAGTCAAATAATCAAGTCAAGTCAAAGAATAAAAAGTTTTTATTTTATTTAACCCTGTTACGGCAGATAAAATACTGGAATTTTATTGTTCCTTGAAAGAGCTGTAAATAATATTTGATATTTTGATATATAAATACATATAGAAGAGATTTATCAGCTGTAAGGTTGGTAACCTGTAAACTTGTCAGAGTTCTGTCAAGAATATATCTCTTTTACGCTCTGTCGTATAAAAGAGATAGCAACTAGCGGTTGTGATGTCACATGCAATTGGAATGTTGTACAACGTTGAATCTCTTTAATAATTAAAGAGACAAAACGACTTTTATAATTGTTAATATCTCTTCAAATATAAGGAGTTATTAAAAAATTATTGGACATTTGAGGTTGTAGTAACCAACTTTATCAATATATAGGACAATTTTATAGAAATTAAGATATAGGACACAACCAATTGTCAAGCGCATATTATAACAAATTTATATTTAGTTAAAGTGAATTTCCAATCGACTTGTACAGTTACAGAAGTTCACCTCAATAGGGTGCTGCATTACTTCTATACTCGTATACTCGTATCAATAAACAATATTTCTGTAAAGCTATGTTTACAATATAAATTATAAGAAATGGGGACTTAAGAATTTCTAGATGTGAATGTATCTTTTTCAACTATGTTCAAAATACCGTATTATTATATTTTTTGTTTTTTAGTACGAGCAGAGAACCTTAAATGTAACCATATTTTGGAATAATGTCAAAATGAGATTATATTAAACAAATCCCTCGCTAAGCTCAAGATGCATATAAGGAAGCATTCAAGGAATGTCTGGAACGCTTCTTCGTTCCTTCGTTTATAATATTCCTTCCCAAGACTTGAGAGTGTTGAGATACGATGGCTTTCCAGAGATATACCGCACCGTGGAGTTGATGCAAGGGCGGCGGTTGTGGGGGGTGAGCAACGAGGGTAGCGCAACCACCAGTTCCAACTACGAGAGCAAAGCGCTCGGCAACGACGCTGAGGCCTTCCTTATCACCAGACATGCAGGATAATTAAATTTGTCGCGGTGATTTATTGTAGATAGGGGATTTTGAGACTTTGTGCCTGTCTAGAGAAGAAATTCCTATCTCCTTGTTCAAATGGAAGTCTTAGAATATTGTGAAAGCTGTGGAAATTGTGGAAAAGACGTCTAACGTCTAGAAAATGGAAACAGTGTTAAAATAAAACAATGTTCAAAGTGAATTTTTACTTTTAAAATATTATAATGAGTTTTATTAAAAATATAGGAAAATGGCGACGAATTTAGCAACGAAATGTGATTAAATTTAATATTAAATTTACATTATTCATAAGACAAGGGCTAAGGGCCCTTGTTTCGTTCGCGATAGGTTCTTCTTCTTGGGAAATGAGTGGAGAATACACTGACACACTTTGCTACAATAAATATTTATTAAGAACGTAGTTCCGAAGTTTGAATTAAAATTGTCCTCGAAGGTTCCTTAGTCTTAAATTTTATAAACTTATACTAAATTAATCAGTCACAATACTCGTATTATAGATGATAACAGAGTTTACCCCCGTCGCAAGCGACGACTGTCTTTTGTATGTGAATTGAATTTCAAATTTCATTTCAAATTTTGAACATTAACATTAAAATTGAATTTCATTCCAAATTTTGAACCTGAAATATTATAATATAGGATTAAACGAGGCACTGCGTTATTGAGAGATTTAACATTTCAGAGGTGGCCAACATACAAAACAGTTTCTGTTTCAAACCCCTGACCTATCATAGAGTTCAATAAACGGTGCAACAAACGAACATCGTTTTTACGTTAATAAGAATCTATTTATAAATTACACATATTTTAAAACAAGTTATAACATGTTTAACATTCAATTGTCACCAAACTTTTCTATTGAAATGTACAAAACGTACTTACTGCCCACTCTGCAGGAATATTTATTGGTAATTGTGGCTGGAGAACAGTGATGTAGTCATTTCAATAAAATGATATATGAAACAATATAAATATTTATGTATAAAATAATACACCACTTTATTTCAAAGTCAGATTTACTCGACAACGACTTGTCATGTGATTTTTTTGCGTGGGATATTTGTCTAAAGTCTCTATTAAGAAATATTTAATGTTAAAGAATCAAAAACAATTGAATATATCAAATAAACTACATCGGGTAATACTAATTTTTTACATATTTATACATTTATATTTACTTGTATATTAAGATTATACGTTGATTTGTGTCAAGGAAAATAACGGCAACAACGAAAAAAACGAAACTTTCATCTTGTGGTACAAACATTTTCTGCACAATTTGTAGGTTAGAAATATAATAATTAGGTTATGTTTTTAAATATTATTTTACGAATTAAAATACATATATGCGACTGGTATTAAGGGTATGTCAATACAATACTCTGTTCAAACCCCAAAAACCACGTCCCCCTGCTCCTATCCTTAGGCTATGTGTAGTAATCCTCCTGCACCAACAAAAGAGGGGATTATTATTTTTAAATCGTTTTTATTATTTAATTTAAAGTATAAAGACATTTCTGTAGTTAAAAGAAACATCGCCTTAAGTGACGGTTTAAATTTTTTTAAAAAATCTTTAAGTAACGGCCATTGGAATGTGAAATGGTCCTTCTTAATGTGAAGACATTACTGTGGGGAATCTGAATATACATTTATTCGTTTATTAGTTGGTTTTGATGTAACAGGATTACCCATGATGCAGCATGAGAAACATTAGTGTTGCCGTTGTTTGGAGACGAAAGTAACGTGCTAATGCGAACGTGGAAATAATCACTCAGGCACGTGTTCCCGTGTTTGTAAGTGACAGATCTCAAATGTCAGGGGTTGCCAAACATTTTCATGACATTTACTGTATTCTATACATAGCTTAAAGATTTAAAAAGCAGCTGGCAGCTCCTTGGACAAGTAAACTTAGAGAGAGGATATCATTTTAACAACACATTCTAGATAGGTAAAATTAACTCTGGAAAGGTGTGGTTGCCGGTAATAATAGCTAGTGTCGAAAAGTCATTCAGTAAATTGAAAATTAATGATTATAATCGGTATAATACGGGTCAAAGTAGATTAAATGAACTTATCTATTAGCAATTGCTTAACAGTAGCTGCAAAAATGGGTAAAAGATAATTAATATGTAAATTTTGGAAATAGAATCTGGGAAAGATAATAACCTGAATATCATCTATAGAACAGATCTGGTCTGTATTTCAAACTAAGTGAAGATTTGATTTGATCCAGTATATGGCTCGTTGGACTAAGTGTCGTTTTAAATGGAGAATGAATTAAATGAATGTTCCAATTTTTAATGATATTTCTTAAGTTAAAAACACAGCAAGTATTTCTCTTTTTTGAAATTATATTGACACATACAAGTAAGTACACTTAAACAAACAATATTTTTGGTCCATGCCTCACGTACAATTTGGTGTGGTGATTTCTAAAGAGAAAACTCAGCTGGGAGTGGGGAGGGGGTACCTCAGACCATGCTTACATATGAGTTCAATATTTTTATTCGTTTAGAACACGAGAACATTCAAAACTACTCTTAGAAATATATGAAGTTTCACAACTTTTTGCACTTTTTTGTAATTATTTACCGGTTATTTCAATCTTTGAGCATTTTGTAAATTATTTGATTTGTAAGTGAGTTGTATTATGCATAATTATAAATTATTTTTCATTATATGTAAATACACATATATTATTTTCCTCACCATTGTTTAATAATGCTAAAACATTTAACAGTACTATAAATCCTGGACATATTAGTATATTTACGAAAATGTGTTAATATTCCATCATTTACGTGAAGCAAATGTTGCCGCCACCACGCACATTTATACTGCGTTATTTTCATTATACATTTTTAATTGTTAATTTCAATTGATTCAATCGTCCCACGTGCTATGCGTATGTTCCAGTCAGATACAGATGACACGACGCCCAGCGACGCCAAAAGGACGTACGCAGGGTTGCAGCGTCCACAAACGGACCAGCTCATTCTCCGTGTGTGAAATACATATGTTTTCACTCACAATTGTTCTCATGCGAGAGCAGAACGCAAAACGCAGAACGAAGAATAGAGAGCTTTGCTTGCTTGTGCCACACAACACAAAACAATGTGATTTTCAATTGTGGACGTTCAGTTTATTTTAGAGGGTTAGTTTGATCAAAACTACCCTTACACTCAGAGACTGAGCCTGAGGGGTTGATGATTCTTTCAACTCAACTCGGTTTAGATGATGGTTGATTTTCTGGTTATCTTAGGGTTTACCACCCTCGTTATTATTGTTATAAACACAAAATAAATTTTGAAAAAAGGGTAAGGATATGTTTTTATTTGTAATTATTACAGTTATTGTTATCTTTAAGCCTCGGTACATGTGTACCCGGGACTCAGTACATGTGTACTCAACGTTCGATTGTTGGATTGTGGGAAAATAATCATGAATTCTAATTTGGATGCTTAGAGAGCCATCAGCAAACAAAATAAACAAATAAATGTCAACTTACATCAAGCTTTGTTTGTTTGTTCATCAACATATTTTGTACTCGCATAGCTAAAATAATATCTACTTCTAAAGGTTTTTTAGACGATCATATCGGTTCTCCAATATGGTTTATTGTCGATCTAATTTCCTTCAGATTTTCTTAGTCCAACAGAGTACACGATCCGCATTGGGGATTTCTGACACTGTCACTGACACCTTGTGACATCCGACGTTTTCAGTAGGATGTAGTCGTATTAAAATACTTTATCATAAGAGAAACTTTCAACTTTAATATTTATCAATACACCACTGTTGTGAAATTATCTTCAAGTCATGCGTCAGTTCTCATTTCATTCGTCTGCAGATCAAAGTGTTGCCTTCCCATTATATGGGTATAGTATGTTTCCAAGCATTTCTCTGATACCTTCTCACTAGAGTAGCCTTAACTTAACAGTTATAGATGTATATGTGAAGCAGATTTCAAGAGAACTGACGATGAGCGATCGGTCGTATCGGAGCGTTTATTTACAAATCAGATATTTTTATTATATATAAGATGATGGTCTTCTCATCCTGTCTGATTAGATATCCTTGTCCGTTTTAACCCCCTATTCAGATGTGAGTGTTTCAACATACAATGGTTAGTTTGTCTGTATTTGATTTGATCTGATTGGGTAAAAAATTTATCAGACCTAATGTCGTTTTAAAAGGAGCCAATAAATTAAAATAGTGTGCACTTTTTGTGGATATAACTTAAATTAAAAACACAGCACACATACATACCAGTAAGTAAGTATACTCGAAATACAATTTGATAAGGCAAGAAGATGTGAACCCATCTATGTGATGATTCTTCTTATTTAATCCTTTTGAACCGCAATGTCAGCTAAAGCAGTTCTTTTCATGCTGCTGGTCCTTGTAATGTTCCATCCAGAATGCACCTGTATCTGTACGCTCCGGTTATTGTACTGCATTTCGCTGCACCAGCTCTCTGTTCGTTCCATTGCATTGTTCGTCTTTTGATATATTCTCATTCTACTATGCAAGCTCCTATTCACCATCACGTTGTATCCCGACTTCCATTTGATATCATCTCATTCTATATCTGTTGAATACTCTTCAGATCTTCGTTGTTCTCTGCCTCTGTCTGTGTCTGTGTTGCGGCAACGGCTCTGGAGTATCTGCATCTGCATTTACATTTAAGCGCTTACCTTTGCTCGGTCCTTTGCCATCAAATATCCTTTGTTTTACATGTGATGTCAGGAACAGCTGTAGCCGAAGATGGCAAAGCTTTGCAATAAATATACAATGTGCAATGAGGATAGGCACTGATGCTGAGCACTCTCTCTGAGAATCGGAGATCGGATAATTAAGTCTGCAATCGACACAGAGCTTTCATAGTTTCAGCCAAGAGGTGCTATACACAAAGCTTTGCCTTCGTTACATAATAATAATAATAATAAATGAATTCAATTATAGTGTTGTAACACTAAGTTGCACTTTTCTGATGACACTGCCGTTGTCACACAAGCGGAAATTTTCTGAAATAAAACAAATCTCCTACCTTACTAGTTGCAGTTTGTAAATACGTTTGCAAATTTCTCTTAATTTAATAAAGACAGTTGAAGAAATATTTTCTAACCTAAAAATAAAATAACAAAACAAATTTAGCTAACTTCACTTGATTGCAAGTAACATAACCTTACTTTTTAGGTAAGTAAGTATGAACAAGAAGTTACCCAATGGTCTTGCGAGTATATTGTTTTCAGTAAAACATATTTCAAAACAAAATAAGTAATGTACATGAAAACAGCGAGATGAAATCAAGATTACGAGTACCAAAAACAAAACGCGAAACGTCGTGCGATTAAGTTGAGAAAGCCATAATAAAATGAATGTTAGTACATAACATACTGAAGTCAAAAATATTACACTGACATTTTACATGTAAACAATCATATTTAATCAATTTAATACGCTGCGGTGTAATTTAATAATATGCGTTTGTATTGTATGGGTGTAACAACAACGTCAGTGTGTTGGATAAACTTTTTATTCGTATTATTAGAAATACGGAGTTATCGAGTATGGGACGAAATAACACGAAATAAGCAGTCGTTCTTATCAAGGTAGAGGAATGTATCCAGTATTTAATTAGGCAGTCATTATATTTGTTTTTTACAAGCTTTCAATTAAAATACAAATTAAACCTACATTTTTAATAACATTTTAAATAATGTTATATATTTATAAAAAATTTACTTAGAGGTAGAGTCAGTAACTTACTTTATTCTAAACTAAAAACACTTCTGTTTTTGAACTAAGTATCATTTTAATTTCGAGCTCTCAACACACACCGTTAATTCTAAATTAATTATGTATTTTGTTCTAAATTTTTACTAAGTTTATAATCTAAGTTAATAGTCTAGATTAAGTTACTTTGATTAAGAAGAACCTCCCAATAAATAATTTGGTGAACTGTCCTTTTTTGTAACGTTTCTATCACTATTTTACTTCAATTATAGTTCGTATCAACTTTATCTTCATTTGTATTCCGACAGTGGTTTCGCCATTTTTAGCCGATAAAACAGACAATTCATATGAAGAACTGTGAGAAACTAAACTGTAAATAAAGTCTTTCATGACAGAAAACATATACTCATCTTCAATATGATGGCAAAGTTATTCCAAAATGTTTACTGGACTAAGACTGTGCTCAAGTTGACATTGTTTTAATAATATTTCGCACAAGAGGGTTGTGTACTAGGTCTTGGATTCTACAAAATTGCACTTTATATTGATAAATTTAAAAAGACACTATACAACACTAAATCCCTTGACGTCGCATTTTACAATGAAAGTGGAAATTAAGTATTTGCGGATGAATAAATATTGTTTATTGGCATAAATATAAGTGTTATATTTTAATGACAGGGTTTAAAAGTATAAGTGTAATAATAAATGAAATGTAAATATGTAAAATGTAAATAAAATGAATTAACAAGGCGAGGGGGACAGTGGTTCTAGAAGCCCATAAATTATTATTAAAAAAAAAAAAAATTAATGACTAATTAATTTTACTTATTTTAAATAAATCTTGAATGTAATACGCTAAACTGCAGATATCCTGATGGATATAACAAATCAGGAGAACGTGGACTTTGTTTAGAAAAATAACGTCACACATCGTTCATCTAGGCGAAAAAATTTAATTAGCTTTTGGATTTCTTCTTATGAGACAATAGGTTAGATTGGATCATTTTGGGAGTGAACTATGGATCCGTTCACCTACAATATTTGCAGCAGCTCCTCTGCTTGTACATAATTACCTAACTTACTGATAGGAAAACAGAAACAAAACAAAGAACCGTGTAATTCCGATAGCGAATCCAGTAAGACAATGCCCTACTCAATGTGGAATGAGGATGAGGAGTGGGGTGCTAATAAATCCAGAAGGGGGCCACAGTGCTCTACTCTATGGATATAATCTAAATACCTTTTTGTTTTAGTGATAATTTTAATCTGAATCCATTTTATTACCTCCTAGATACGAATCTCTACTTTGCTCTGACTCCTGGAGAGAATTTTCCTTGTTTTCTTTCTCGAATGATGAATTGTTACAATTGTTTGGAGTTTTGTTGTAACGGTAGTTTGGAAAAACAAAAGAAAAGCATTTCTGTTCTATTATAGTTTACTTTATATATGGGGAAAATTTTCTTCTTTTGTTTAATGATAAAATAAAGGGAATATTTACAAAAGGAAAATGGAAAATTATTACATGATGTACAAAACTCTTATTGTCTGGAAATTATTATTATAAAACCATTATTTAAATAAACATGACTTTCCAGGGTTAATTTAACCCTTTTACAATGTTATTAGGGGTTATTTAGATTCGGATTCTGTTAAAATCATTTCCTTTCAACAATAAATGATCAACTGCGTTAACAGGCTTATCTCTATTCACCATTTCTCTGTTATTTTTTAATTATTCTATGGGAATTAATGAGTTTATGTGTTCATTTCATCTTCGGGAAAATCACATCGGTGTTTTATTAATTATTCTGTTGGCTGTACTGAGGCTCGGCTCGGCTCGGCTGGTGTAATTACTGTCCACTAATTAAAGAGTAGTGTGACATCGATATGTGTGTATGTGTGGGTATTATTTTCACGTGTACGCTTAACACATAATGCGTCTCTGTATACACAATCAGTGTGCACACGCGTGTCTGGACATCTAGCGGGATGATTTGAAATCATTTGATTTTTAACGTTCGTAAAGAGTTAACTCTCCTTTTAATTGATTTTATTTAGTCTATAACACCTTCCAGTACTAAAGACTTTGTGGCTTGATATTAACCAAAATTTGTTTCATTTGACTTGGTGAGGAGAATCAGAGGCGTTAGAATGAAGAGAGAATGGACTTCACATTAACGTCCATTATTTCAGTGTGAGTGTCAGAAAGTACTAGCGTCTGTTGTGCAGCGCGGTATTATTCGATTTCTCGCCATTCAAGTTTTTGATTGACACAAAAGTCCAAATACAAAAGGGGTTAACTTTATTAGCACCTTCTTATTAAAACGTAAGATAAGTAATTAAAAGAATTGATAGCACAGAGCATTGATACTTGACGCCAGTCTATTTTGTCTTCGAATTCGAACCTTTGTTGTTATCAAAATTAATTTAAGGATGTGCTCATTATCATAAAATTTATGAGTACGCATGAGTACGGTAGTTAGTACACATAAATGAGGTTGAGACACCATAAATATTGTCTACATTGAAGACGGAAGAAGGACTGAGTATCGTAAACAGGCAATAAATTTCACTTTTTTACAAATCCTATTTAAATATTACCTTTCTTTAAATTTTTACCAAAACTAACTTAAAGTTACTAAAGAAACTTGGCAACCTGGTAAATATTAGCAATTACCTAATTTTTACCATTTCTTAAAATTTTGAAATATGAAACGCCGCTGTACTAATATTTAGGGGTGTATATTTTATTTTAATTTCCTAAATCACCTTCAGTTGATCTTAATGTGCTCTATTGTTAAGGATAAGATATTTTTAAACTGTCATCAAAAACCGACTTTGTAACCGTTTTTCAGAATCCCCTTTTGTCAATAAACCCATTTTATACATTTACAAGTAAATTTCTAACGGCCGGCCGGCGTAACGAACCCCTGTACTCTTTAAACAAACTGTGCCACTTTGTACTAAAATAACTACAGTTGACTTTTAAGACGCATGGTACATCCCTTAAGAATAAACTAGGGGTTGTTTTTTTGTTTTCTTTCTAAAATTAACTTTACTCAAATTTCTATGACATTTTCACAGCAGGGGTTCTCGATATTTTTTAAAAACTTATTTTAAATTCTTAGAATATTTTTGAACATTGTTTGTTTTTTTGAACGTTTTGCTCGAGTTAATTGACGTTTATAATTTGATTATCGGCTATTGACTTTCGCACAAAGCTGCATGCATTCGTCATATCTTATGGTCAACACGATCTTAAACTGGAATTTATGTAAGATAATAACTTGTAACTTTAATTGTGTAATTGGCTAAAAGATTACAAGTACTGTGACTATAATGAAACGAAAACATTTTCGCCAAAGTCCGTTATTAAATCTATATGTGTTAAAGCATCCTAGCAGCTCCAAAAAGCACCACTGAAGTATACGTGGCCAACATCAGTTATCAAGCATATGTTAGTCAAAATAATTTTTAAATAGAAATAATAAAACTAATTTATACATTTGTGCGATAAAATAATAATATAACATTTTGTTCGAATGTAAAACTAATTGTTATTATTAAATCAGTGAAAATAGGGACTCTATTTTTACTTTAGCGTATTTTCATCAATGGTAGAATTAATTTTGTTAAACTGTTCTAGAAGTACATTGTAATTCTTCTTCTTCTTATATAGTAAAGCTGCCTCTCTTCCCTTTACAGACTTCCAAATTCCATACTAAAATTATTGTTGTCTTCTTAAAATCATAGTCACATAAGATACGTCACGTCACGTAAAATACGTCACGTTACGTAAAATACGTCACGTCACGTAAAATACATCACGTTACGTTAAATACGTCACGTCTCGTAAAATACGTCACGTCACGTAAGATACGTCACATCACATAAGATACGTCACGTCACGTAAAATACGTCACGTCAAGTAAAATACGTCACGTCACGTGGGATGCATCACGTCATCGCTCGTAAGATGCGTCACGTTACTTAAGATGCGTTACGTCTCGTAAGTTACATCACGTCGCGTAAAATACATCACGTCACGTAAGATACGTCACGTCACGTAAGATAAGTCACATCACATAAGATAGGTCACGTCACGTAAGATACGTCATCAACAACCAACACGCTGCCGTTTTGGCAATCATATAAATGCATGTTTGGCGCTCGGCTCGTATTGATAGTGTTCGTCTAGCCAAATTTCCAGTCGGTGTCGCCAACATGTTAAGCTTTTTAACCGAGCCAGTTAAACCAACTAAACATATTCTAGTGTAAAAATATTACCTTAAAAGCTACGTACGCTTTAGAACATCTATTTCCGATACCTAGACCTGTCACCGATGTCCTCCTGCTATGTTAACAGTTTTTATGGAGTTGTAGTCTTACCTACTAAGTTATGTGAGCATATAATCTGATCTGAGAATCGAATCCGAAGACATAACTATCTGGTGTCAAGCATAAATTCTCTCAAAAACTCTTATTTAAATGTGATATAAATTGATACTCGTTTCATTTTATGTTTTCTCGTAGTTTTTTACAACAATAATCAGAAACTACTCAATCCGGATTAACATCCGTCATTCAGTGCTACCAATAAACTAACTAATAAATTAAAAAAACACTAAACCAACCAACAGGCTGATGCTGATGGTGTGGCATGGGCAGGGGCAGTGGCAGGGATAGGGGTACAGGAGGGGCAACCAGTTATGCAGTTATGGTTTTTGTGGCCTGATTTTTGTGTAAACAATATTTGAATTTGTAACACTGTTTTTTGTTTTGTTTTATTTTATTTAAAACGCGGGCTTGTTATGCATATCTGGGTGACAGTTTTATTATCCAATGTTTTTATGGTATTTTTAAAAAATATTTTTGTGTACAATATTCGACAGAACACCCACAATTTGTAAACACCTGAGTTTTTATTTTAGTTTGATTGCCGCTTACATTTTTTTTAAGTGTGGCTAAAAGTTTTTTGATTTATTGTATGAAATTTGTTTGAAATATTTTGATACTTTAATTAAAAATAAGTTTTCAAGATCAAATTTTTATTACTTCTTTAGTTTTTGTATTGTGAATACCTTAGTGTATGACGGGTTGCTTGTTTCACAGGCGCGGGTCAATTGAGTCACAATATCTTATGCAGAGAGTGGCAGATGACAGATTTGTGAACGAGACGTGCTCTTTTATACACGGATATACCTACTCGTAGTAATCTGGTAATGTTTATTACCTAGATGTTATTCTCTTCCTCAGATTTTTGTGTATTAGACGGACATGGGACAGACAAACCGGGCCATATACTCATATACTTGTACACAGTGCATATCATACATCAAACATGTTTGATAAGGCTCTCTAATGATAACATCGTATACGTAAGGTAACTCTCATATTAAAAGTAGTTTTTTATCCATTATTTTGGGATTAACTTGTCTACTTTTGATTAAATATTTAATAAAAATTCTTATCAGTGCCATAAAAATACTCGAACTCAACCTGGGCTGTGAATTGTACAATGCACGGGTGTCGGATGTCGGGGTCCCTGTCGTGCCCGGCTACCTAGTACCTAGCTACCAGAGTTTGAGAAGTAGCCAATCTGGGTACTGATAAGAACGCATGATTTAGGATGGGCCGAGTATAGTGGTACTGGGAGGTCACGGGGAGGTAGGAGGGGTAGTCAAATATGATAACTATCTCTGTGACGTTTGTTGATACATTTATCGTATCTTGTTTGTTGGAAAATGATAAAAAATATGAAAATTTTGAAATATTCAACAAGTTACTACAATTTCTTGCCAAATTTATGACGTTTTTCACTCTCGCAGAACCAGTACTATCGTAGCCAGATGGTTACAGCTTAGGCTCACCGCACACGAGGCGACTGGTTCCAAACCTTAGTCCCGAATCTGCCCGAACCGAATGAGAATGGAACTGTGTTGTTAGTGAGAGAACGAACATGTATAGGAGTGCAAGGAACAAGGTTTGCAACCAGTTGCCCCAAGTGCGGACGTCCTTACAGCTTTGACATTTGTGTATTTTACAAGTTTGAGCTCGTTTTTAGTACACAGATTTAACTGGCTAAGATGAAAGAAGGTGTTCATAGGTGCTGCTTTGTCTATTTCTTTCATCTTGCTTATTACACTATTACATTGTATACTTTCTTAGGTCTCAGCAACGTCTCTCAATGACCTCTGGTGGTGCTTGAACCTCTTCAGTATTGGTTAGCATACTGTTGACAATGCAGAGGATTTTAAGAGCATTTTCTATGTAGTGACAATAATTTATTCATATTTTTATTGTGTTTGTTTTTACCTGATAACAAAACTTACAGTAGCACTTTATACTATATATATTTCCAAATTATATATATATATATATATATATATATATATATATATATATATATATATATATATATATATATCAGCGCCTTTCTTGGTAGGTAGCAATATCATTCCTAATATTTACTTAACGCGGAGGTCGGGAAATCTATATTAGGGATAACGCGGGCGTTGCACACACACACACACATACACACACACACCGTGTAGTATTAGGTCATATTTCTTTGTGGACTTTTAATTGTGTTTACACTTATTCATATGGGTATAATCGCTCCAGTGAACACTCAAGTACACTCATATTTGAAAGTAATTACCATCAAAATATTTAGTCCATTTAACATAATAAAAGTGTTCTCAGCCACGCCGATATTGTCAACTTATTGAGTACGATGTCCGGCTATACTAGGTCCTGCAAAAAAGAATTTTTAATGTTATACTTTGCTAAAATCATCGTTTCTCATTCCATACTTAAGTTAGGTAATATTGGGCCTGGTTAGTACTTGGATAGGAAGCAAAATATTCAGTTTGTCTTTAAAATATTAGAGCAATTGTCTTGTAGATTCATTTGTGGCATCTTCTCTCTCTACTGGAAGCGGTATTAATCTTTTCAGATCCTGTTTTAGGTCAAATTTAAGACCGCTCCAGACTAGAGCTAAAGATAGGAGGTCAGATAAATGAACAGATATAAAATAAATGCAATAAAAATGATTCGTTTTGAATAAATAATCTACATAAAACTAATATGGTGTTCTAAAACAAAATGTATTATATTAGTGGTGCTATCTATTAATCAAATACTGAGTTGTCACTGTCATTTTTAAATGAAATGAGTAAAATTACCGTCACCTTCTGGCTATTATACTATCTACATAATATAGTCATTTATTTACAAATTTATAGTAATTAATTTTTACAGACCCTGTTTAGTTTAAGAGTGTTTTTATTGCGGCTAGACTCTTACTAGCACGGTCTCATTTTTGGTAATAAAATACGACACACACACATCATCAATTAGACATTCTTTAGATTTTTAGGTTATGTTTTCCTTCAAATGTTGTTTTTGCCGTTGTCCAGTTAATTGCGATATAATTACACAAATAACAATAACGATCAAGTATTCCATATCTTGAATCAATAAACTTATCACACAGGTATAATTCATACGGGTTTTTATGACTTTCATTCCGTTTTTAATACTATTTGTTACACATGTTTTTTCTTACTATCTTTCTTGTCGTGTCACTACTAAGCCATTGTGTTTCGGCCGTTGCGACCGGGTAGTCTCCAAGCTGTCTAAGCAGACATTGTAGGGATAAGTCAGGCTCAGGATATATGACTGTGTTTAGTACATGTCATTAACGTAATTATTATGGTTCAAAAATTATTGGTGTGCTTATACGTTCACCGATCTCCGTCCTGGGCCACCATGCCCTCCTTCTTCTCCTCCTTCTTCGTCTCGGCCTTGCCTGTCAAATAATGACTGATTACTATCCGATAAAATTTACTCTCTTAAATGCGCCTAAAATGTACTTTTCCTGTTTTATTTGTATGCGTATATAATACGGACTTTGTACATACTCGTATATTATTTAAATATAAAAAATAAGTAAGATTTTATATAACGGAATCTACTAATTTTTTACGAATTATTTCTGTACCAATTTTACACATATGTTACGCCATCTCTTCCCTTTTGCCCTTTTTTTAATAGGAATAATTATAAACAACAGACTTTTGCATTTCATTAAATGCAGTTAATTTCTTTTACCGAGTAGGGGGCTCTTGATTGAACTTGAATCTTTGCTCATAAAGGTCACACCTAAAACAGCGCCTGACGTTCAAAATTTTGGTAATAACTTATTATTAATTTATAAAAAAATAATATCCTTGTAAACATAATTACATTTATTTAATGAATCCTTGAAAACGAAAATTTGTAGAAAAGTTAATTATTTCATTGTTATTAAGACACAAAAATTACTTTTTCTAGGATCATTGCAATTTATGTATTTCTATTTTTAAATTACTAAAATCTTAAGAATATCTGTCAACGGTTTCTTTGTTGTCTTTTTCTAACTCTCACGTTATAGAACGAGATAGATGTTTTAAATCTGTAATGAGGAATAGTAGATTCCATTTCCTTGCTACCACTGTTAGGCCGTCCGCACATGGATCGACTGATTGCAAACTTTAGCCCCGAATCTGTCCGAACCAAATGAAAGTGCAACTGTGTTGTTAGTGAGAGAACACACACGGCACGAACGAAACTAAACTGATTTGATATTGGTTTTGAGCACGTTTTGAACGACTTACTTTTGATGGTGACATCATGAGCAGAGATGTGCACAAATACTATTCAAAAATATTTAAATACATACATCATACAAATACCTCATAATACAACATAATAAAATCCCCTATTATGCTATTGTTAAAAATTCTATATTTGCGCATGGCCCATTTTCCCTGATTGGCTCTGATCCTACCGCCTTTACTTGTACTGTTTAATTCCCCATTAAATTATGAAAACAATATTATTGTTATAAATAATAAATTTAACGACATTTTTTAATAGCGATTCGCTATTACCTCTTATGTATACATAATATATACACATATACATATAAATATAGCGGAACGTGTCACTGGTTTTATTCCTGTTGTTTGGATTTGGTTATATTGTAAATTACCATGTGACCAAACCATCAAACTTGAGGCAATACTGACACAAGTCAACCTGACGTAATGCGTTCCACTATGGTAACCCCTACAACGAACCTGCTTAGCAACTGCCTTAAGTTAAGCGTTCACGATGGCTTAGCGAAACCATGTTAGCCTTTAAGCATACTCGTATGTATAAAGTGTAACCTGTGATCACCAGAGGTCAAAAGGTGACGATAAAACATATAATGTGTAGTCAAAACCATTTCGCGAACCTTAAAACCAAACCAAACGATACCTGAGAGCTATTAAATGTTATTCATATAGTGGGACTGCGAATGCGCGCCCTGCGGCCACCTGGACTGGAAAACGAAACTTCTCTAAATACACGTGACGGATGAAGGTCGATTCACGATGGTCCGATCGTGTTGTGTCGTGTCAAACCAATGGATTACATCAATGGTATTGAATTGAACTTATTCTTCATATTTATTGATATTCAGTGATCTTGATTTAATAATTACGCAGATTTTATTTAAATATGTGCTTTCATAATACTTTCCAACGCCTCTGGTGACAATTATCACAAACATTTTATAAAATAAATTCATTTATTGTTTCTTAAGATGTTTCATTAGTGATAATCGTAAGCAAAAGTATAGTCGGATATTAAGTACCAACATTATGCACTCGCCACATGGGCTATTTTATTTTTTGAGACCTACTCAATATATGTAAGTTTTTACCGACATATACACACTAAATACAAACACATTGTAAACCGATCTGCCCGAACCGAATGAGAATGGAATTGTGTTGTTAGTGAGAGAACGCACGTGTATACGAGTGAGAGAAAACACACGCTACGAACGAAACTAAACTGATTTGAAATTGGTTTTGAGCGACTGTGTTTCTCGGTCGCAGGGCATGCTTTTGATGGTGACATCATGAGCAGAGATGTGCACAAATACTTTTCAAAAGTATTTAAATAAATACGTACATACAAATACGACACAATAAAATCACCTATTATGCTATTGTTAAAAATTATATAGAGTCACGAAACACGGCTCTACTAGTTTGCAATCAGTCGACTCATGTGCGGAGTGCCTAAGAAATAGGGAAATGCTGGCGACTGAAACGCAACCACTGTAGCATAGTACCTACTATATGTACTTGGTAAACTAACGCGCGCAAAACATGAAAAAATGCTATGTTGCCAAGTCTTTCTCAATTTATTCACAGTATATCAATTTTTGTTTTAAATATGTAGAACCGTTGCTAAGATATACGTTAAAATAACACAGTTTTTTATAGTGCGTATGCCTCAAACATGCTAAATATGAGCGCATATGTCAAAATATATTTGCAATAGTGTAATTAAACTAAGGACATTAACATTAAAATCATTTTTAAATTTGATCGAATTCTGTAGAAAAGTGGTTTTGCTAGTGAACTAGCTTAAGCACTTACTAGGCGAGTGGTGAAACTTGAACACCTACTACCTTCTAAATATTACTACCTTAATTAATCTTTAACGAAACAACTATAACGAAAATGTAGGCTTACACATAAATCTTATTCTACTAAGACGAAATTATTTCGGATATGCTCCAAGATATTTTGGATGTAGATTTGAATGATTATTGACTTTTGTATGTAAAGTAATAATCCGGCCATAAGTAGGTGTAAACCGAAAGAGAACAATCAAAAATAGAGATGGAAGATAACCTCACAATGCAATAACACGTGACAACACATGGTTGACACGGGGATTAATCTTAGTGAGGATGAAGTCTGCAAGATGCAGATGCAGATGCAGATAGAGATGGACTTGAAGTTGGAGATGGTGACGGTCGTGGTGGTGGTGGTGGCTTTAACTATTGTTAGCTCGAAAGGAAATAAATTTAACGATGTTGTCGGGTTCACAATCGCTATCACATATATGGATGTGGTTTAATTTCGTCACAATTTAAAGATTTTGCAATATACTCTATATTTTTTAAATATAATTTATTATTTTTTCCCTATTTTCAATGTTGAGTTTTGGTTGTTTTCCAGAGTTCGTCACCTCCTATTGATATCATCACTGTCTAATGTGAAAAACTCAAGTCTATTTATGAAACAAAGGTCACTTTGAACCGTAAGAAGCAAACAATACAGCAACAAGCATATAAATAGAAAGAGTTGCAATGTACTTGTAAAAAAGCTTAAGAAAATTACGTATTCTGTAGATGAAACATATACTAAAGATAAAATTAAATAAATATTTTCATTAGTTAAATAAATAAAATATTATTTTTCATACAAATATAATAATTAGTTTTATTATTTATGTTTAACAATTCTTTTGACCGACATATGAAGCTCGCGACGTTTGCTTGTTAACTGGTGTTGGCCAGGTACGGTTCGGAGTCGAGCCCAACATATACGAGTGTGTTAAACAACAAGTAACAATCCTTCATTATATTACCTACTTAAGTTACAGGTACTCTCACTATTTATTTATTTGAGCGGTCATTTTTCAAGTATGTTTAATTTTTTGTCACTTTTTAACGTGAATATTATATTAAACATTACAGTATTGTGTATTGATCATATTATATATTAATAACAAGGCTACCAATCTGTAAATAAAAAAAAATAAAGTTAAACTAAAACAGAAATGTAATAAAAAACATAACTCAACAACAGAAAACAAAAGAAACTGCAAACACCTTACGTCCTTCTGTCCTTACGCCTCTGTGGTCACCCCCACCCTCGCAGAGTCTTTCGGTTTCCCTCCTTCCTCTACCAGCAGTACCAACAGAACAGTAAGCTGTGTAATTTAGCGTTTGTTGTTATTTCACATAAATTATTGGTTTGTTTCACTTAATTTTTAGTGTGAAAAATTGGTTTTAAGTAGAAGATTATGTGTTGTAAATTTCATTAAAATTGATTTTGTTTTATTGCCTTTATAAGGTATGAGTACTAAACAAAAAGTTAATTGTTGCGAGTAAACCAAAGCTAAAGGTATGTTACGAAAGTTGCACAGTCGTATAAACAATAAAGTACTTTTTCTAGAAGATCAGATGCAGAAATCTGATTCTAAAAATCTGTAGTTGGGCAAACATCGTTAAATATGTTGTAGGTTATTAGTACCTCCACTTTAAATTGTTTTGAGCCACAATTAGTTTGTAGAATCACAATTGTACTCTGTAGAACTTTCCGAAGAAGAATGACGAAATTCTTCGCACAAAACACAAAATTTGACCAAATAGTCGATACACAACGATTAATTGACATAGTTAAACTTGATGCACCAAAGGGGGCTTCAAATTCAGTGCCATTACCACCAATGCATAAGTTGTAACAAAATCCTGCAACGAATTTAATAAACGTAAGTGTTGGATAAATTTAATGAAATCAATGACACTGGAGAATGGGTCCAGTTCTCCAGGGGATCGGTTCTGCCATCAGCACAACAAAAGCATTAACGCAAAAAAGCAGTCCATGTATGTTAATTGAATTTGCTGTGAGTTTGAACGACTGGCAACTGGTTGGATGATGGTTGAATCATCGAATCGTCCCCTGAACGATGCACAGTCAATGTGTTTCATCCCTTATGCGTACATCAAGGACCAAGGTACAAGCAACCCTCGCTACGAAGGAGCAGGAGCACTTCTCATAATTCTAACTTCATTATTTGCTAAGTTAATCGAGTTGCAGTTTGTGAGAATAATGTGATTAGAATCGTTAAAAGTTACTTTCAGAGAATTGTGCAAATATTTTATGCTAAATGTGATTTGGTGAGTGATGTCGACGCCAACGCCGACGGTAACTGAGATGCGGCGAACGGATATATTACCGCCGCAGGCGTTCGACTGAGTTATAAGGCATCTGTTTGAGAGGCTCCTGATTTAGCAGTATGTAACAACTGGTAAAAATATGAAATAAAATGATTAAGAGTAATTCAACTTTATGTCAATTAAATTAATCGTACTTCTACTACCGCACATTCAAAAGTTTCAACAAGTTTTGTTGGTTGGAACATATGCAAGGATATATCTGCGGAGTTTGGATGTGTTTCTAACCAGGTTTATTGTATTTTCTCAACAGCAATGAATTTTGAGAAAAAGTAAATAGTATCAATCTTTAAGAGGATAAAATTTTCAACAATTTTTGTCTCAAACATTTCTTAAATGTGTATTAGAGTCTGACCTGTGGCACTATAATGTTAAGCCTTAAACAAATATACTTCTTAATGGGTATAATTCTACCCGAGTAGAAATTTTAAGCGTTATGCTCAAGACCTGATTAGGCGGCGACAAAGTATACCTTATTAGTGCCCGACAGGGTCTCAGTCGAATGCTCATAAAGTTTCCCAACTTAAGAAATGTCAAGTAAGGGTCCGATCATATAATCATAAAATTACGCGAATCATGGACAATATCAAACTTACTTTGTACATTGTACTTATTTTCCTTGCAACTGTAACTTATAAAACAGTTTCTTACAGTAAAACACCTCTTTTAGAAGATTTATAACATAGCAAAAATAGGTCCATTTTATTGTAGCGTAAATTAAAAACAACTTGCTTTCTATCTAGTGTAAATTTTCATATTTTCAGTGCCTCTTAATACCTTAGTTGTTCTTACCTCTGTGACATGTACTTAAAATTGTCTCGAAGCAAAATCTTTATTCTTTCTCGAAAAATGAAAGAAATTATGAAATAAGAGTATATTAAGGAAAGTGCATACTAAATGTTTAGTCTCTTTGTTTCTTTTGCGTCTAAATATACAGTGAACTATCTACACTAATGTCAAATTTAGAAAAATGGTTTTAGTACGTTCTGTATGTCCATTACAATTTCGTTATAACTCAGTAATGTATATTCGCTTGAAATTGATACTAAAATTACACAACAAATACAAAAAATATTTGAAAGCCAGTACGTAATGTATTACATCAATTCGATATCCAAATATCAAGCTAATACCTGTAATAATAACAAAATGGCGTCCGCTGTCCATGTCAAATTATCGCCGTGTTCACTAGTGTTGTTTTGTTTAGTACCGTGCTGGCGCTAGTGCTCTATATGTATTTATAACGACTCTAAATTAAAGCGTACACATGAATAAACAAACAAATAATGAATATTACAAACATATGTTATTGTCATATAGTATGTCATTTTTTTGACACGTTCAGTCATTGATTACTGAGGTCGAAATGACCGGAAGTAGGAAATACACATTAGCAGTAACACATTTGGTGAAAATATTTAATATGTACAAAGTGTTACAAAAATATTGTTTTATAAAATGAACTGTAACTTTTAAATTATAATTACGTTTGAAAAACTTTGTTAGACAAAATTATTGCTTAATTAATTATCTACAAATGTTTCATACATAAGTTTTATATATCTCTTACAGATTTCGAGATATTTTTGTTTTTATCTAAGTGCAACGCGGTGTAAATTTTGCTTTTAACTGTACACCGATTTGTTGTCTGTTGGCGTACTTAATTATTGAGAATAATGCTTTTTTTCAGTTATTTTAAACGCGGACTATATGGTAATGTTTGACATATGCAAGGTATATGTTTTTATGAGGTTTTTGTCTAATTTAGAGCGGATATACGCGGTAATTATTGAGCCGGAGCGAAACTAAAATAATTAGGTTATGTTTACTCTTTAAATTTTAAACAATTATTTTTTGTGCTCGTTAAATATACGGTTTTGTTTGTATTTTGTAAACAATGTATATTTGTGAGAATTTCCAGCACATTAGGGATAAATTATGTCAGATTACAAATGATTTAATAACTAAATTATATTCGTAAAAGATTCTTTATCCATATATAAAAATGATATTATATAATTTTACTTAGGTTAGCTAATTAATATTATATGTATTTCATTTTTAATATTATTACTATTACTAACTTTATTTTGCATATCAATTATTCAAATTATTTATGTAAACGTTATGTATATTATACATAAAATTTAGCTTATTTATTGTCAGTTTAATTTTAAACGACATTCTTACACAACGTTATTATAATATTCTTATGTAGATAATAATTTTATCTTGCTAAGCAGAAAGTATGGACATTACCTTAAATGTATGTAATATTTTCATTAAACAAAACTAGTAAGATTGAATCTAAAAAGATTCCAAATTCGGACCTTGAAAAGATCATTTTCTGATTTTATAAGTTTTATATTTTATTTATTCTAGAAAATAAGTTACAAAAGGATAACTTTTCAAAAGTTGTGCAAAGTTTGAGCCTTCTATTCACCTGCTTACTGTTTTGGTATACATTTTTTTTTTAATATACTGGTTGTTAAGGGTAAAAAATAAAACTAAAATTCAGTAAGTGGGAATGGCCCTTCACATGTTTAAATGTCTTCACTGGATGATATTTAAACTTATTTATTGATGCAATTTGACTTGTTGTTCATTTCGCAACCCTTCGCACAACTTAAAACGGAAATCAAGAGACCAACACTCAAGTGGAGGTTCTGTAGCTCAGTTCACTCTAGTTGTACTCCTACTCGTCCTCTCTGAACAACATGCAAAGTTCCGCAGTCCTCCGCACATAAAATCTTGGAAGTTTAATATTTCGTTCATATAATCCAAGGTAAATTCGGAAAGGAAAACTTTTAATAGACAAGACAGGCTGTCAGTTCTCATTGGTGTCGGAATATTCAAAAGTTTTAAAATTTGATTGTTAAACAGTTACATCGTTGTGACGTCAAGGAACTAGGAACGGCGTTCTAGCGTTCAGACGTTCAGACGTTCAGGGTGAACGTTAAAGATGAGAAAATTATAAAAACATGAAACTCATCCAACCAGAAGATGTTATAGCAATTAGGTTAAAACGTCGCGGCGTGGCGCCTCGCCTCCACCAGTTTTACAAATATTATAATATATACTGGGTACAGTATGGTAGAGAAGAGGTGGAGGAAGGACGCTTAACGTCGAGGAAGTCTACTAGCGTCGTTAACCGGATTATATGCATTAGAATGTCACATTGAGTTGTATCAAACAAAAATTTACGAAACAAGTGAAGTGTGAGGCAGCCAAGATTGAAGCGTCGGTCTAGGCGTCATCGTCGTCGTCGTCACGATGGTTTATTTATTGGTTTAATCATAACATGTCGTACGTCATTTTGTAGCATATTTTATACACTGTAATCACTTCTCAGGGTGAATACATGAAACGATTACCGTTTTGTTGATATTACATGAAACTTTCATTTGTTAGGTTAGTTTTAAATTTTGTTTGTTGAGAGAGTTGTCTATGTTCATAATGGAAGAACTAGATCCAGTGGCGAGAGTAGTTGGGATAACTGCATCAGTTTAGAGTAACAATAATTAGACTACATATTTTTAATATGTTTTTTAATCGTATGAACACATTATATTAAATTGTGGCCACGACTCATTCTAGTATATTCTAGAAATAATAATTAAAAACATCCTCCGCCCATAAATTAATCAGTATCTTTCAGAAATATTGCTTAAAATAATGAGGGGAACCTGAGAGGTAAATTGTCGTAACTTCCTGCAAATAAAAAGCATTACAGTTACCGACATCACAGCTTATCACACACATCTGAACTCAAAATGACTTAAACTTTCAAAATAACTCAAACTCAATGTAATCTTTAATCTTGCTCTAAGGTAAATTAAAACTAGTGTTCAAGTAATTAAACAACGGTTTTCAGAAGTACGCTAATGCAATAACAAATGCATATCTATTGCACTAGCACTGTGTGTTGCATAAGACACGTTAAAGTCCGGGGCGGGGGCGGTGGGGCTCGTATGCTCGGCCTGATGGACATACTCGCACATGCGCTATCAGTAACAAACTAAATAAATAAATAAATGAGTAAATGCTACATTAACTTTTATTATTTAAAATAATTAGATTAAAATTAATTACAATGGCCAGGCGAGTGGAGTATACTATATGCAGTCTTTGCGCTGCGCTGGGGGTTTAATGCGCCAAGGATATTAATATTGTATTTGTTGTAATTATGAAAATCATTAAAAGTTCCAGTTTTTTTCTTAAAGACACTTATTGTATTGTATTGTACTTCCGTGTTTTAGCGCGAAAAATTCACGTGCTAATTCAATACTAATTATTTACTTATTTGCGTGAAATTTGCGACATGTGTTTTGAGCTTACTTGTGTGGATAATGCTGGAGTAGATTACAGTTGTATGTTGCAAAGTTTTACTTATTTAGCCTAGTTGTATGTTGGAAATGAGTCTTAAAAAGAAAAGATTTTATCCTAATTTTTGACTTTAGACAATGACATGTTTTAAATGTTCAGAATCAATTTGTAACTTAAAGACCCAATAAGATATGTTGGCCCAATGTTCCAACACAAGCCGAGCAACATGGAAACGCTCGCACGTCATTAATAGTCTAGTTTTATTATTTTTATTATTTTGTAGTATTGAATTACTGTGAATAAAGTAATAATAATATCATTTAGTGACAATTTATAAATCTGAATAGGAAAAAGAGGTCACTTTGGCACGTAAGAAGTAAATAGTACAGCATCAAGCATGTAAAAATTAGAGATTCACACGAGACGAGATAAGGCGAGAGTTTCAAAAATCCCGTCTCGTTCTCGTTAGTTACGAAGAGTGTGAAGCCCTAATAAAAAGAGAGAGGTTCAAAGTACTTGCAGAAAAAGCTCTAATGAAAAATACGCTAAAACAAAAATAGAATCCCTATTTTCTAAGTCATCGAATTGCTTCCTTTTTAATTTTGAATAAATATGAAAAAAAAATATAATTATAAAATTTTTTTTGTATTAAATATTATAATTATCATACTTAATAAACTTTCATATTGGAAGCATTAAAAAGTCGTAAAATTAAGCACCAGAAATTCAACCAATCAAAAATGTAAATATGTAACACTATATATCTAAAAAGTTTAATGAATGCATTTGAAACACATCTTGTAAGTGTTGGTGATCATTACTTAAGCGCGTAACGAGGTATTCAGGTAGACAGTGCAATACATGGACGCCATTGGTTACAAAATATAGAACTAAAAACGTTTCATCAAATTATAAATTTAATTAGTATGTTTAGTAAACAAATAAAATAATCATTTAAACGTAAAAATAATATAAAATTATGATAAAATTATCTGAAAAGAAACCGTTAAAAGTAAATAAAATACAAAAACAATTTAAAAAGGCATAAAGTATAAATAATTATATATGTATGTGTGTTGAACATTGTGGGTAAAGTAGTTTTCTACAATCGTGTTAATAAAGTGCTGTTATTATGCACAAAACTTGATTTAAAATTTTATTTATTTATTTCTGCGTTATGCGATCCAGAACCTAGTTGCTCGTAAAGAATATAATGCATTAAAAATAATGCAGCAGGTTCTCGGAGAGTCGGAGGTTTTCTGGTCTTCACTTGCAGGCTTCTCTGCTGTGGTCGGAGCTGAAGTCATTAACGGTGCGATGTAGCGCGATATAACGATATATATATCACATAGTAAATGCCCCACATTTGTTGATAGTTATTGTGCTGGAAAGAATTTGACATCTTCAGACAACTGTGCTCAGTTTGCTCTTAAGTTCTAAAGCCATCTTCTCAAGAAGTGCAGTTTGCTGTTACTCATTTAAGTAACCAGTTTTGAAAGTAACATAACCTCAATCTACCTGTTCTTAAGTGTTAAGACATTTTACAACTAATTTTTTTTAAATTTAATTTTCTTAGGCCGTCCCCACACGTATCGACTGATTGCAAACCTTAACTCCGAATCTGCCCGAATCGAATGAGAATGCAACTGTGTTGTTAGTGAGAGAACGCACTTGTATAGGAGTGACAACACAGAAAACACACGGCACGAACGAAACTAAACTGGTTTTGAGCACGTTTTGAGTGACTCTCTTTGTTAAAAATTCTGTCACGAAACACGGTTCGACTATTTTGCAATCAAACGACTTGTGTGCGGAGGGCCTTAATGTTATCTTATTCCTTTAACTTCCTTTTATGCTGGTACTTTTCATGGTGTCGTTGCTTCACCGTTGCCTAATGAATGTACGATTATCAATGTACATAATAAATTTAACTTAACAACAACAAAACCTTGAAAATATAACTCTGGTCTGGGAATTGAACCCAAAGAAACAACAGTTAATGCTCTCACACAATGTGTCGTCTACAACGACATATAAATGTTGGTTTATTAAAGGTTCTTAGGGCCGCACTGTTGACATCAAATACTTTGGCTTTATTGAATGAAACGTACAATAGAATGGAATAGAAACTCAGCTAGACATGCAGTACAAACAAGCTCATAGCGCAATTGTATGTCTCAACCATACAGGTAACTGTTCCATGCATAGAGGTATAAGAATAGAGTGCGCAAGAGGCTGAATACTGCGATAAAGGCAAAGAGAGGAACAGCTGTAGAGTGTCCTCTGTGTCTCTTTCTAGCTGAGCACTGCGTTTGCTTGCTTGCTTACACCCTACCTCACCGCCAATTAGCCAAGACAGCAGACAGATAGGACACTCGGCAGCTATCTCTCTCTCTCTCTTTCCCTGTATCACTTCCTCTTACACGCACCCTTCGCGCACTCTATGCTTATATCTCTACAGTTTTATGTTCTTATAAAGTTTGAGCACTTTATTTTCTTGTTCAGTTTAATATAATTATTTCCAAGTCGCGAATAACAGGCGTTTACTGTATATACACGTAAAGTTCTCGATTTCTACTATGTAGGTTCATACACAGGTAATAAAATTTTCTTAAAATAATCTCCAATTTATTTTCTATTTAAATAGCAACATATTTATTAATAAGACAGTAATTGAAATTTTGTTCTACAAAATGACAGTTTGCTGCAGAAATATTCTCCTAATTAAAGTAAACTGCCTGCTAAATGTAGCTGCCGGTGTTGCCGGTGCTGCTGCGAGTATGTTGAGAACTACTTTATAATAGTAGACCATTTATTTATATTATTACATTTAACTTTTATATTTATGTCCGATATAAATTCCATTTGAATCGTTTTAAGTCATTCTAGATTTTATAGATGCTCGAGATGTGGACAAGTGCAGGTCATTTATTTTATGCAATCTATTTCTGTGGATGAAATTGAAAGTTAAATTTGTTAAAATAGTTTTTCTTTTTCAAAATCTTTAATACTGCATTTACATCACCAACTTTGCACGTCGGAAAATCGGTCGAAAATGAAAATTAGTACGCATGGGCAGTAACGAATTTTTGAAATGATTGCCGGACTTGTTTGGACCTGCATCGAAAATATCCTGCGCTATTTTTTGCCACCGGTTTTAACCAGTGATATTCATTTTTCATCGTAAATAGATTTTAAATATTGCTTTTGCTCACACTACTCTACAAAAATAATTATTATCAGTTATCTTAAAGAGTACACACAAATTTATTTAATTGTAGGAATAAGCATTTGCAAGTAAATTTTTGATACTCTTCTTAACAATTAGCTTGAAATAATAGTACAAAAATGCAGGTATAACGACCGAGCAATTTGGTTGCAAGAAAAGTGCTTAGTAACTAAGAGTAAATGATTTTGTTTTATTTTATACTTAATTCATTATTAATTTTAAACTACTGGCTCTCAACATTATTGAAGTTACGGCCCATTTTAGTCAATAACAAAAACTTTGGAACCACAAAAGCACTTAGGCCATCATACCTAGGTAGAAATGTTCCCTGAGATTTATGAGGTCTGATCTGTAGCTGTCAAATCATTGGTCTCTTGCTAAACACAAAACATGGATTCAATTTAAAACAGTCTAATTACAGACCATACCATATTCTTTCCAATCACTTTCACTAATTACTTATCATTGCAAAATACATATAATAACTAAACTACAACTTCTACTGACTAAGATTTTTATTATTATTTTAATAGTGTGAATTTTCATTACTTTGAAGCTGTAAAACCATTTCGTTTTCTATTGTTCTACGAACATGTACCTTTTCTATGATACTTAGAAATATGGAACTAAAATCTAAACGTACCACTTCATATTACATTACATTGCTTTACATCCGGTGTAATTCAAATTCCAGACTCGTGTCCCTGTATTTTGTAAATTCATAATTGTAAATTACTCTGCTACACATAATTACATATTTTTATTTTGTAAATTTATGTTTTTTTATCACTATTTGTTTTATGGCCTGTAATTAGTTGTTTTAATTATGAATAACTCTTTTATATTATACAATTATATATATATATATATATATATCCTGATTCTAATTTAATTAATTAATTAACGTGCAGCGTCTGGGCAGTGGTTAATTGAGCGGGTGTAGCTCGCGTAATTAAAGCTGCGGTCCGCGACACTGACTGTGTTGATATTCCAAATGTATTTAAATAACACAAGTATCGGGGAGTACTGGCTGTGGGAGAGGGGGGGGGAGGGGGGGGGGTGTTGTTAATTAAGGTGTAAAATTCGCATTGCCTGACCCCATTCCATGTTTTGCTCAAATTGTGTACTAAGAATGACCCATATAAAGTATTTACCTCGGGGTTTCTCTCGATATCGCTAATTTTGAAAAAAGAGCCGATTCTATATTGAGGAAATGAACTTAAACGCCAAATAATTTAAAATCTCTTATATTTGAGCAATAGAATTTATAGCATTACACATAGTTTTAGGTTTATTGATTCCTGCAACATGAAGGAGATACTTTCTTGTCACACACTTCATTTTTGTTTAAATTCAAAATTATTCTATTTCTTAACTGAGTATTAACATCAATTCTACATTCAAAATTATATTTTTTTATTCTAAACCCATAACTCTAAATTTACATTTTATATTAAATAAAACACGAAAAAAATAAGTTGTTGTAACAAGTTCCATAACATTACAAATACATGGATTTTGTGATTGATTCCAGACATTTGGTAATATTCCGTCCGTCCAGTATCGTCATCATCATTTCTCTGTGTAATGCCTCTCTGTGTAACTAACCAACTGTCAATCGAATCATCATTTAACATAAATTTTTTGTATTTCATGTTTTCTTGGAGGACAAGGACCGTGGTAACGGCAACCCCGAAATGGGTTTACTGCTGGGGTCCATGCGTTCAGAAGGCGCCCTCTCCCACCTCAATAGACACTTTGATAGGAATAGGACCGAATCACAAATTAAGGTCATTATCTATTTCATAGTTTAATTGTAAAGCCGTACTTGTAAGCCGTCGGTAGGTGGGCAGGGCAGGTGGGCCCGTTTAAATCTTTATGACCTGTTAAAACATATTATTTGGTGTTTAAAGTCGAGTTTCTGTTCAGGCTGATTCACAATGACGCTCTTATCTAAGGGCCCGCCACTCTGCAGACGTTTTAATGTTTTTCTTATGTTTTATGGCTTTGATAACGTTTTTTTTCTAAATGTCTGTCATCTAACACAGCTCCTCAAGTGTCTTAGACCCTATTTAAGCTCAGGCTCAAATGTTGAATGGTGTTTGGTAGTAGATATGGCAACAGTGCCCAATTTTAAAGACAATTATTCAATTATTATCTATTATTTGTGAAATACAAGTGGGTACAGTCAAATTAAAATAAAAAGGAACACTTAAATTGATAAAAATTTAAATTATTATCGAAATCCTAATCCATCATTTGACTTAATCCCAACTAAAGTTAAAGTTATCAATATTTTTTTTATCTTATGATGCATCAATTTATATTTCTATTGATAAAGCTTGGAGTTATATAACAATAATGACGAAATTTACTATGCGGGGTACACCCGCTATCACTTAATTAAAAATGCAATTTTTTAATTAATTTCAAAGATATTTATGTTCTATTATCAATCTATCTAATTTAAATTAATACTATTTCACTCACACATCTATAAATCACATATCACTTTCTCTTTTTAATTACCATACTCTATGCAACAGCTCTATCTCTTTTTCTTGTAAGTAAATTTATATATTTTTTTCTCTTTCATACAAAACATCTGTTTACAAGCAGATGCAAAAGGACTAAGTCAGTTCCATGTCAAAATTTTTTGAAATTTCCGTAGAAAATCTCAAATTTCAATTTCATAAATTAACATATGTGTTTTTAGGTTAAGATGTGCTTCTAACGTAGTGTTTTCACTTTAGACATTTTATTCCTTTTTTGTACAATTTCAATTTGAATAATTTAATAAGATATGCATTTGAAATGTTAAAACGAAATCCAATCAAAATACAAGAAACGTATTAATTTCTCACGAATCGAAGGTCAATCCAAGGTCACGCGATTTACAGAATTATTCATTATGCTTTAGGTACAGTCACTTGTAAAATATAAGCTCATCGTTAGAACAAATAGGAATGGACAACTTTGTTCAAGTAATTTAATATGATAATATTTAATTTGAAATATACGGGTCTGCGTACAATGATACAGCAGCGTAGGCGCGCCTATTGAAACCAAACTTTGCAGAATTATGCAATGCGATGCAACATCGAAATAAATTATGTGTCTTATTTGCTAAGTAGATACAGTGACCTTAGAAAACTAGATTTTGCAAAATCATCTAATAGACAATTAAAAGCTGTACAAAACTTTGTGAAGACGGCTGTTCTATCATGCCACTCCAAAAACTTGTCTAGGTTTTATCTCCGACGACCTCATACAATGTTGGCAGTATTTATAGTGCTCATAAAGATAGAATATTCATCGCTTTGGAGAGAACTGACAATTCAATGTCCATTTTTTTTATATCTGCGAAATTGAAGGGGGTGAAGCCAAGTCCATAAGAGTTGGGTAGAATGAAACGATTTACTGATGGAACGAGTGATTTTGGATTATTTCAACAGCCATACTTGTATTAATATTCTAAACATTTTATGAAATTAAGTTTTAGGTTATGCTAGGAATTATCTATCTTAGTTGTACTAACGAAACTCAATTCCTTCTAGTGTCAATTTATAAAATTTTAGATTTATATTCCATATGGTTTCATTCCATACAGAGATATTTTTTATATTATAAGATATTTTCTTTATATAATTTTGTTTTTGGCGTAGTAAGACAGAGACAACATCATATAGACATATTGAACAAACTGAGACAGCGCTAACAATTTTGTATTAAGACAATCGTTTAGTTTTACTTTAGTTAACTTACTAAGAAATATTGTAATAAATGCTATCCCATTCTTACACCCATACTCTTGTGTATACTGTTGAGATAAACATATAAACAGAATTGGTAAAGCTTAAGATATTGTAATATAAAACATTTTATTCATCTTGTACTTCAAATTAATTGAAAATTCTTCGCCTGAACTGAATGCAATATGCAAAATGGCTGACTGTTAACAACAAATTAGAATAACAAAGTATTGCAACATGAATTGGTAATGTAATATATTCAAATAAATTTGCAAGAAATATTTTTGAATAAGATTGTACCCGTCTAATCGTTGTAAAGACAATCCTGAATTATAAATGACAACATGTCCGCGACGGCCGCCATTTGCATACAAATGTTAATGTTTATATATATAATGTATATATATATATATATATATATATATATATATATATATATATATATATATATATATATATATATATATATAATGTATATACTTTTTAAATACATGTTCCTTAGTAATATATGATATTACTATACATATATGTATATACAAGTCCATATAATAATAATTTCATTCCATTCCAACACATTTTTAATGTATTTTGATTCATTGATTACTAGGCTTAGGCATACAAATAATTTGTATTAGTTGTGATTGTATCCGTTAGGTTGTGCTTGTGCTTGTTGTTTGTTCATTGCTTGAGGTTTCAAGTTTCGACACAAAGCGTGTTGGCACGTACAACCATTAAACAGATTTTGATTGGCTTATTATAATACCATTATATTTTTATTGATTATAATTTGATTATTTACTATTTGATCGTGAGTTAGAATCAGTTTCACTGCATTATTATTGATGAGAATAAAAATTATGTTCTTTTTAAAAAGTATAACCTCACTTTTTTCTTAGTAATTTTTGCGATGTTGAATTCCTTGTATTTAGTCAACGACACATGATGTTTTAGAACTTTGGTCTGGCGGTTCTAAGTAAAACTATATATACACTAATCGTAGTTATGTATATTTAAGTTTTATCTAACGTTACAATAGTTACCTGTCACGTAAACAATGCATCAAAAATGTGTTTTAGACGAAGTACTTAACACCTTAAAACTCATTGTAACCTGTATGGGAAAAAACAACGATAAAAGTATTAAAAAGTGTATAAATCAATGTACAAATTCCAAATTTGGGACCGAGGGGAAAGTTTGAAAGAATCGCATTGAAAGTTCTTCTTTGAAATTATTTAAATTTCAATTGACTAAAATAAAATGTTTGCTTCAACTGTGAGTAAAACATAGATATGTTTGCATAGACTCTGACTTGTACTTCATGTTAATAAATTTAATATTTTAGCACCCTTTTAGCACCAAGCCATAGAAACATGCTCAGGCTTAGTTCCTACATGAATCTATCGCATGTCAAGCTAACCATTTTAAAATAAAGCATAACCTAAAAATTATGCCTCCCACACATTAATGTTTCAATGAATTACAAGTAAATAATTAATTATTTTAGTATTATAATATCTATTAGAGATGTAAGAATTTTCAAGGTGAGTTTAGCAGAATCTGTCAAAGAGTAAGGTTATATCAATAAAATATGACATAACCTCACTTTCTCCCCACCCCACCGCACCGTTAGATTTGAAGTACCGCAATGCTGAAGTGATGCTACTCAAGTTGCAATGCTGAGAATTATTATACACATATTCGTTTTTCCGTTTTCCCCAATGGATTTAAAACATTTTTTGGTTTTAACAGTTTGTGCAATGCGTATGTTGTACTCGTACCGTACCATGTATATTCTGTTGGTAGTACTGGTAGTACCCCTATTTCTATATTTTGTAACTATATTCATTCGTATCTAAAGTGAAGTGTCATGTCAGATGTCAGAATATTAGAAATCTCTTGAGAGTTAAGGCAGTGGCAGTAGCAGTGTTAGTTTGTGTTTCAACCAGTGTACGGCGTTACTAGCGTTTCCTGTATATTATATTCTACCCTTGTTTCTACACCGTGACGAATATAACAAGAATAAAACATAGAGCATATTTCCTATGGTGCAGCGCTAATGTTATTGCCACCAGACGAAATGGTGACGTTACAGAATATATTCCTATGTATTTAAATATTTAAAAAAATATTCACCATTCCACGGCACGAGGGTGAACTGAAACTGAGAGAAATATGAAACGAGAAAGTGTTTGATTACTTTGACGTCATTACGTCTAATTGTTACATGATATTATGCTTTAAATGATATTTACAAATTAGCCCAGCTTCCCTGCTCGTAGATACACATACATATACCAAGACAAATGACATATGGCATTTAGTGAACTCGAATTCGTATACAGTTCGTTTTGAAACGAAGTCAAGTTCTTTTAAACTGCAAACGAGCTTCCCTGCTCGTAGAGACATCATATACACACCATGACAAATGACATATGGCATTTAGTGAACTCGAATTCGTGTATAGTTCGTTTTGAAACGAAGTCTAGTTCAATTTGATTTCGATTTTTATAAATTTAATGTTTTCTTTTCTTTCAGCGGCCGCCTTCCTCATCACTCTCATATGGTGGTGCCGTAAATGATGATGTCAGATCTCCAGGGTCTGGTGGTACTCCTGGACCTCTTTCACAACAACCACCTTCACAAGGACTCGATAGTAGCGACCCTGGTGAGTGGCATCCTAATTATAATTTACTTAAAATTAAGTCTGATTATTACAATCATTCGTACAATCATTCTGTGAGAATGCGTCCCTATTAATTATTGATTATTAATTGTTTACATCGACTTAGTTATTATTACTTTTAATTATTTAACTTTTTGTTTGTATAATGACACTATTTGTTATTAGTTATGTTTAAATAAAGTTACTTTTTAAATTTTAAAATTGATTCTTAGTTCAATTTAAATATTGACCAAATTATTTGGAATCTTTCTGCTACTAGAGAGATCCTGCTCTTGTCTTACAATTAGTGTTAAATTTATTATTGATTTTTTATATACAAGGAGTAATATAGTTTACAAAGAGATTTTACGGATAAGTAAATTAAAGTTTAGCATATGACAATACGCGTAGTCATTTACAGTACCATTTTCAATTTAATTTATTTTTTTAGTTTTCTTAGTTTTTTTAGAACCTTACAAGGCCCAATGTTTTAAATTAAAAATATTAAATTAAGATAAACTATATTATATTACAACCTCCAAAATGTGACAATCTATCAAAATGCAGTAGGATTTACTTTTACTAGAAGTTTAATGTTAGTTTTTTAAAAATATAGAAGTGAAAATAATTTCTATTACTAATTGTTATTAAAAATAGCAATTTTAAATATTTCCCATACAATTTTGTCAAAATTTATATTATTAACGATGCATACGCACCAACTAAATTAACTAAACTTTAATTAAAACACAAATGAGAAAAAGAATGCTTAAACGAAAACCTGAAATCTAGATTACAATAATAAATAAAAACAGTAAATTAAATATCAAAACAGTGAGTGAGAATGAGGCTTTAAGGTTAAAACCTTAAATTAAAACTAAAACTCATTAGATCCATTAATAATTTGTAACCTCAGAAATCATATGAAAATTTACAGTTCACAAAATGTCGAACTTTTGATAAATGGTTTTTTTTTAAAATATGCCATATGAATTCACGACAATTTTCCAAGACTAGGCTTAAGATTGTTTTAAGACAATTTTATTCCTGTTAGAGAGGAGGAAACAAGATCATATGAACACATTCAACAAATAAAGAAAACGCTGACAAATTTTGTCTTAAGACAGTTGTGTCTTCATCATATAACCCTCTAATCAGTGTTACCGCTATAATAATATTAATGTGGGGCATCTAGCTGTGACGACATGGAGCATTAACCTTGATAAAAAGCGATTTATTTTATAATTTCAACTGGATATAATATATGTTATTTCTTTTGCATATATAATCATTGAAATTAATTTAGAATTCCACATCATGTTATTTTTTATGCAGTCCAGCATTATTTCCAATAGTAGACATATATTTTCTTTTCATGTAGCACTTTGATCAGATCAACTATCGATTGCCTTCCTTATGACGTCAGATTTATTCATTAAATTATTGAAATTAATCCTGTAATAATATTCATCATTACCTAATAACATACATTTCTTTAAGTAATCGTTTTTAATATATCCCCCGGTCTGATCGGTAACGATAATAACTGTTTTACCGGCGCGTTTAATACACTGTCATTAATTTGTACTCTTTTCGATTACTTGTTTGTCCACATAATGACATAACACATAACCTATATTTATAAACTACATGATATATATTTATGAGTACTTATTTGCATACACAGCAGTAGTAGTAGTAGTACCTACAACCTAGTACCTAATACGACCCAATAGTTTGTTGTTTGTTGTTGCTGCTGTTGTTGTTGTTGTTGTGTTTTTGTTAATTTCAACGCCCGCAACTATTTAATTCGATTTTTTTATATCATTTTTTATTTTTCAACGTTAATGACCAAGTTTCGTGATTACAAAATGTTAATGGCATCAACACCCTTGATAAAATAATTGTCCAGATTGACACCCCTATACCTCCTTCATTATTATAATCCCCCCAAGTAGTTCATTATATTAATATTTTCGTATGTTTATTTTAAACTATTTTTTATTATAGGCATTATTCTAGTTGTACGTTAAAGATGGTTTAGTTTGTTTGCTTATGTTTGAGAAATACGTTAGGTCAAATATCTTTAATACAAATATGTTAATTTTCAATATTAGAAACAATTAAAAATATTTATCATTAAACATCAATCAATTTTCTGAGTTTATTTTCTTTATACCAGTAGAAGCTGTAAAGGCAATACAGTTACATGTATTTACGGTTTATTTAACATAAAAAAGTTTACCTTTTTCATACATAGGCTTAAAGTTATTACTTAAGATTAATATAAAAATACCGCTAATTTTCCCCGCCAAATGATCCCTCTACTTGAAAGACCCTATAGTTTTGAGGTTTATGAGGAATATCGGATTAAATTAAAGATAATGTATTGTTTATTACTTATATTTATTTAATTTTATTACCAATTACCTCCTTCTATGTTGGTAGTTTTTATAGTATGACGATCTCATTATATGAGCTACATCATTGCATAATAAATTTATCACTATGTGGGCACATAATCAAATAAACTTGAATAACTTTCAAACGTAACCTTGACAAAAAATATTTCATAAATTATACCACACATGTGAAAATACATTGCAGTGAAAGCAAGGTGGAAAAAGGGTACTTTAAGGACATTTTAAGAAAAGCAATATTGCAGATGTCTACAAGGAATTTACATAAAAATAATGAAGTTATTTGCATTTAGGTTTACGCTTATAAGATATGCAATATACGCATTAGGCATGTAGTGTTCACGCTTTACAAATCTTTTTTAACTATGAGTTTAAACTCAGAGGCGCCAAAGGGGTTTACGGAAATAAATAAGAGTTTAAAAGATTTAATGACAGTTGAGTTTATCTTGAGTTTGATTGTAAGATGGTATAGAGTTTTGCGATTATTTTTGGTTACAAATAATTTAATTTTAAAAACGATCAATATTCTGGCATAAAATTGTTAACTTACTTTGGAAATATTCTGCTATTATCATCTGCATCCCTGTTTTTATTATATACATATCCGGCTTTATAATACTACAGAATTATATCGTTAATATATTTATTCCATTAACTCCATATTTTCTACTCTTATAAAGACACTGTTCAGTCGGTACATCTAGATTAAATTTTATAATCTACGACTTCTTATGATTCAGCTGGCTAAACGATATAGACGAAACAAGAGGGAAAGAGATAGAACTATAAACAGAGAAAGAGAAAAACAATACAAATCCTGTCACAACCATATACTCGTATTATTACAATAATATAATAGTTTATGAATGAAATATTTTAATGGTTTATTTGATCTAATTATAAATATTTATAATTTATTAATTGGCAAAATGAATGAAATGGCGTTTCCGGCCAAACGGTCATCGCCGCGATATTGTCAATCATTTTATAGCGTTCAAAGTTCAAATCCATTGATAAATAACCAAATGAAAAGCATTTTAGTATATGACGAATGTGTAATGTTATCTCGTACAATTATTTTAATTATTTTTTTACGTTTAACAAAGTTAATGACTGATCAAATTGTTTTGATAATGAAAACAAATTTACATATTTAAACAATTTCAAAAATCAACTAATTATATACGTGTCCATATGGATTGGGTGTACGAAATCGTATCAATGATCAGTTGCAAATATTTATTTTATAGTTTGATATTTCTCATTCCTAGCCGCAGGGTCGACGGAGAAGGGTGATGTTATGTATATATAAGACATTTTAAGAATTGTACATTTTTAAACAAACTCATGTATTGCCTCTGAAAGCAAAGACTTTTATTTTAGTAATTTACATACAAATTTTAATAACTTTACTTAAATCATACTATCTTAATTGTCAATTCCTATTTACCTAATTTTATAATAACTTAACATTATGCACAGTGAGTTCTCTCGACTCCAAATATCAACTGTGTTGCTTGTTAGCATACACTACAATGAAAGTCGATATAACTAATATATACCGTTAGCTCATCTGACCAGAATGCAGTTGTAATATCTCTGGTCAGTGTTACCAACTAAAGAAATATAATTTCTTTGCATATATTTATAAAAATAACAACCAGTTCCAATAATACCTGTACCTTATAGAAGGTGGTACATTCTGTAGCTAACTTCTTAATTTTTAAACTCACATTTATATTTATTATATAAACATATTATATTTCTTAATTCTAAATTCATAATTCTAGGTTTATATTCTAAAATATTTAAACTTAACTGTATTTTTTTGAAGAAGAATTATTCTTGGGTTAGTCAAATTACCGCAGTTATAGTTAAGTACAAACCACGCGCAGCTGGCGAATTTTTCTGACTTAAAATAATTTACTTTTCTTTTTATTTTCGCAGTTCAACTTCGCAAGCCATCCACTCTTGCTCAGGCTGGCTTTGTCTATAATAAGTACTATGTTTTTATAAAATATGATTACTTTGTTGTTATATATATTTCTTTACAAATTCTTTTGTTTGATAATCTGTTGTTGACCTTTCAACTTGTGAACAGAATCACTTTTTGACTAAGTTTAAATACAAGTATATTGTGTTACTAATTATTGTGAAAAATAATTTCAAACTACATACTGAAAGATAAAATATATTTTAATTTTAATTTAGTTTAATGTTAAAAGGTAAAATTATCGGTTAAGTTTCTTGTTCTATTTTGTAAGAGTTCAAATTATTTTTCTACATATTTTAAGATTTGGTTAGTTAATCGCTATTATTATTTCTTTATGTGAATAGGTGCAAATTACAATGGTGTAAGCCACTTCAAAGTTAAGTTTGCTGTTAACTTTATAATAATATTCTTTTCTTGTCAGAATGAGATTCTTAAAAATACTTTTCAGTCAATATGTTCGTTCGAATAGAATTCACGGCTATTGACAATTAAATAAAAAATTACATTTAGCGAATTCAAATTCGTATGGAATTCGTAACGACTTCAGAAAACGAACTTAAATTAGCAACGACTTAATTATTGATTCACTAAAGACTCGTAGAACCATTTGGTTTCATGTAAATGTATATGCTTATAACAATCCAACAAATAAATCTGTTTAAAATAATCAGCAGTTCAAAAATTTCTTGTTTCTATGTTTCTGGTTGTTCCATGAGAGCTATAATTTTCATATCACTTTTCGTGTAAAACCAACAAATTGTTCAACCCCCTTCTCTCCTCTTCTCGTGCCCCTTGCTCCCACTAACGTTCTATTGAACACTTTCCCATTAAATTATGATAATAAAATGTGTTTCGACACCTAATTCACTCGCTAACGAGTTCGAAATGACAAAAACGAGCAAGATCAAATGAATATGATAAAGCGCACAATAGCTGATACAAAACACATACTCGTACAAATGAATGTGAAACAGGCTAGAAACACCACCAGATTTTGTTTTGTTAATTCATATTTTTTTGTAGTAATAAATGTCAAAAAAATTGTTTAATTATAAAGAGCATCGTGATGTTAAATTAATTAATGTAATAATTAACCGCTTTTATATCATAATTAAAAGTATTTTTGTATGAAAATTAACCTACACGTCAAAATGACATTTGTAACCCTCTGGTGAGCAAATCTTTAACTGATATAGTCTCAATGGGATGTTATCAAATTTTGAAATCTTAATATCTCAAAAACTAAAAGATAGATTTACGTCAAATTAAAATATGATATTAACTAATAGTTAAAGAATATATGTTCCAAATTTCATTAAAATATATAAGGTTTTGTAGATACTATAAAGAATAATATTTCAGTATCACACGCTATATTATATCTTAATGAATTATTTGATTAATTACTCAAATTTTATTTAATATTCTTTACAATACTTACTAGTGCTGGTAGTTAATTACACGAAAATTAATAGCGGGCGTTTCCTGCTATCCTACTCTTTCACTCTTCATATAAATAATGCTGTCTCGTTTCTTTTGTGCATGTATATTTTTAGGTTATAATGAGTTTTTGAAAGTTTTAACATATTATCTGATATGGTATCACATGTGTTACTTTACCAGTGTCGCTATCTGTGTTTCAAATCTTGCATTAGAGTTGGACGTAGAACAATACAAACTATTGTGGTTTAGTTTTGAGTTTTTTGTTTCGTTTATTTTTTGTTTTTAATAAAGCTATCATTACATTAAGTGGGGGCACTGTAATAGTGATAATTCACATTCATTATTATTATATTATATGTTATATTATACTGATGTTTTAATACTTCATTTTAACCTAAAACATTTTTTAACAGACTTCAGTTTACGAAGCAAAAACGCTATATAGGCTAATCTTGCCTGTCAATTTTAATCCCAATGCTAGGACTGCTTATTTGTAATATATAAAATTGTGATCTAGCCAGTGTCTTATTTCCTTCATAACATTTATTTCAAAATATGTAATAAGTGAAATAATTTTTAAATTCATATTTTCTTCTAAATTATAAAATAACACAAAACAACAATGGCTTGTACAATTTATGAGCTATATAGTTTAAATATTGCATTGTATATTATTGTTAGTAATACTATAACTTAAGTCTATGTGGCAATTAGAATTAGTAACCAAATTTTCATATTAAAAATAGTAACTTAACCTCACTTTTTAATATGTCAGATAAATAAAAATGTAATTGTAGCAATATTCGGATATAATATGATGGCTTATATTAATAATATTGATCTGACCTTATATATTAAGTTACCAACGAGCTTAAAATTCCGTCATAAGATTGGACTCTAAAAAATATCAGAACTAAGAAACGAAAGTAACAACCAAGGTTTGTAACAAACTTGATTGAACCAACTCATTTCAAAAACTGAAAATTTGTTTAGTAAATAATTTTAATCAATTTATAAAACATTCCAGAGACGTTCGGACGTAAACGTTTCATAGAAGCTACTTAAATTTTCTTGCAGGGTGCAATAACATAACCTTAAATGTCGAAGCCACAGTTATTAGCAATAAGGGTTCGTATAAATAACTTGAACGTAATGATGGGCTTGTGTCCTTATTTTTTAGTGGTCGATTTTTCAATTGTTGAATTAAATTGATGTTAATAAATGTTTATTGGCGTGTCTATTTTATTAAATATCTAAATGTTGACGGAGATATAGCAATTAAAACTTTGAATTGTAGTTTTAGCGCTAGAAATGGTTGACCATATTTGTATGACGTGAAATGCATTTTAACGTCAGTTATTTGTTAAGTAGATCAGTGTTGTGGTAATGTTTTGTAGCTGTTGGTAGTTGAAATAATCAAGTCAAGTAAAAGAATAATAAGTTTTTATTTTATTTAACCCTGCTACGGCAGACATAATATTGGAATTTTATTGTCCCTTGAAATAGCTGTAAATAATATTTGATATTTTGATATATAAATACATATAGCAGAGATTTATGAGCTGTAAGGTTGGTAACCAGTAAACTTGCCAGAGTTCTATCTTGAATACGCTCTGTTGTATAAAAGAGATAGCAACTAGCGGCTGTGATGTCATATGCGTTTAATAATTAAAGAGACAAAATGACTATTTTAATTGTTAATATCTCTTAACATATAAGGAGTTATTAAAAAATAATTGAACATTTGAGGTTCTAGTAACCCACTTTATCAATATATAGTACAGTTTTATAGAAATTAAGACATAGGACACAAGCCCATTCGTGATATAAATATATTCTATAGAGGACCGACTGATGTTACGCCGGGTACTGCTGACATAATAAATAGTTCACGCTCTTAAACATCACCCTGTTAATGTAATAAAGTGAATTAAAACGAATGAATTGGCATTTTTCGTCTTCATTTTTTATATTTTTCAATTGAATTAGTGGTAAGGAGTGTTTACCTTTTGGTTGTATCTCGATGTCCTTCCCCTCTCTCCATCTCTTCACTCTCTCTAGCTATACGAATATAATTTACTTAATTAAAAATTATTATCTAAATATAACAATATGAAAAATATACAAAATATGATAAAAATGAATTTGGTTTGTCGTTCATGGTTTCATCGTTCGCCGTTCTCCGTTTGCGTTTGCCGTTTTGTTTCCTTTAAAAATATCTCGTAACACAAGATAAAGCACCTCGGAGCTTCAGGAAATTAATTGGGAACTTTTAATTAAGATCGTATCTGTACTTAGTGAGTACAGCATAATGATCTGGAGTTGTTCTGGATGCTGGATGCTGTGCGGGACGCTACGGGACACGGAGAGACGCGAGACGCGAGACGCGAGACGCGAGACCTACTCTAGTTACGTTTCAACTCGTAAACTATACAACTAATTCAAAAGTGTTACTTGGAAATTAAGTATTGAATTACTGTACCGTGCTTGTTGAGATGTTGCCTCGCGCACAGAATCAATGGACCCGTGCAACAATAGAAGATGAAGATGCTGATGTAAACATAATACAAGGGCAAACAAATTTTGTTTGACGGCAGGTTGTAATGTATTATTTTATGCCAATATCTTCTCGACGACACAGTGGGCGAGAGATTTGATACTTTACGCCAGACTGCTCCCAGTAAACATTTTGGAGCATTTTGGAGTCACTTTGACATCATATTGGAGATGCGCATTTATAGTTCAGTTTCTCACAATCGTTCATATGAAATGTCTGTTTTATCGGCTACAGATGACAGAACCACTCCACCTGTCGGAATACAAATGAAGATAAAATTGTTGCGAACTATAATTGAAGTGAAATAGTGATGGAAACGTCACTAAGTAGGGCACTTCACCAAATGTTTACTGGGTATGTCTTCGGTTCGATCACCGGACTAGAGTCATATTTTCTGGATTTTGTTGTTATCAAATGAAACTGATTATGTAGGTGATAGGAATTTCACATCGGAAATAGGCTTACGTGAAATAAATTAAATAATAATATCTGTCCTCATTTTACATTTATTTTTAATCTGCCGGTATGCAGGACGCTATTTGTATCAATAAAACGCGATTACATTTACAAGACAACTGTCATTTTGAAATGGAACACAAAAATAAATTTACTAATTTTAAGTTTAGAATAAAAGTGCGAAACGAGAGCAACACTTTTTCTTGAATAGAAAAAGTCATAACATCACGTTTTATTATGTACCGAAGATCAACATAACACATTTTAGTATGTCATTAAATAATTGCAAAATAAACTTAGAACTGTTTTTTAAATTCTCAGTTAACTTAGGTTTATTCGAGAAGAGCATATCCAAACAAACTTTTGAAATATTTTTCGTTAGTGGTCGGTCCATCTTTGACAAAACTGGAACTAGCATTTAAACCCCATTTTTAGGTTAAACGTCATACGTCATTATGTCATAACTCTAGCTATTCAAGTGTTTGAAATTTATCGAGTTGTCGAGTTGAAATTTATGTAAAACATTGAACAGGAACAAAATAGATCGCAATGCTTAAAATAACAAAATTAGATCCAGGATTCAGGAAGGGATGACGATGGTGAAGAGATTAAAAAGATTTTTAAAATGAAAGTAGGCAGTATGACATAAAAAATAGTTTTAAATCAAATAATACCTTGCTTTGCGGTGGGAAGCGCAAGTAATATATTATAAAATTAGATTGTAACGTACACAACTTTTATAAATATTTCAAAATATTCAATATGGTAAATAAAATAAGATATAGTTGAAATTGCGAGAGTTCGGCGGTGACTTATGCCTGAAAGAGGTTATAAGAGTCGCATAAATGGTGATACGATGGCGAACTTTATTTTATTAGTTACAATATACATTATAAAAAAATGTGTAAGAAAGTACTTTTCTATTGTATCGCAGATTTATACGGCACAACCTGTTTTAACCATGAGTCGCCGGCGAACTCTCGTAACTTGAACTATACAACCAAATTCCTAGCTTAAATGCCATAGCAACTTTCTTGTTATACATTTTTATTTAGTGATAAAACAATATAAAGAAATTCCCGAACTTATAATTTTGAACAAACATATTTTGGAATAAGAATCTCTCGTAATAATCATGAGCTATTTACCTGCATGAAGTTGTTCACAAGTTCTTGCATTTTGAGGTTAGGTTGCTCTTAATATTTTTAAATTAAAGCAGATGACTTTTTTTCTGTTTAGTTTGTTATTAAAACTTTCTAATCTATTTACATAAAAACACACACACACACACACATACATACATACATACACAAACACACATACACGACGGATACAGGCGCAGGTATAAATACACATTAGCAAGGTTAATAAAAATATAAATAAAAACAAAACCAAAGCAATTTCTAAACGGATAACCTAACTTTTTTACTTTTAGCATTCACTGCTGTTGTGTCTGCTATTTGCTGTTTGCTGTTTTCTTAGTCTCCAACTTCACTCTCGTTCCCGTACCCAATTTTACTCCCGTTTTCGTTCCCCTCTCTGCCGCGTGCGTTGTCATTGTCATTTATTTTTATCAGTAACTCCCGCGGGACGATACAGGGGGCGCTAGTATCGCATTGAATGTTCTATTTGGTAACGTGTTACCATTATATAGTAGTTCTTGCTACCATTTCGTGGTTAAAAAAGAAAATATATTTAAAAAGGAAAGATGCTATAACATGTATAAGTTCTTCTTTATTTTTTTTTTTTTTTTTTTGTATAAAGGGGAGAAGAAAACGAAAACTCAAGGAGGAAACTCGGGAAAAGAAAGTCATTTATTACAACATTGTTATTTCATAGTTAATGGAGTCCCTGAATTAGGGGTAAGGGAAATGTTTTTGTTTTTCTCTCCTTTTTATATTTAATGATAACAGTAATAGCAACGTCGTTTCGCGGAGGTTTTCTGCTGCAAGTATTTTTAATTATCAAAACATTAACGATAACAATTTCTGTTGAGTAAATTCTAACAAAAGTAAAAATATAAATGACTGTATCTCGTTAAGTATTGTTCAAAGTAGATACAATTGCTCACTGTTTTATCAACGGGAAGGGAAAGATGGGTACATAACGAGGAGGGGGTAGTGAAGGGGGAGTGCAATGTCCTTTGACTACCTCAGATGATGATACAGTCATTACCAAATAGATATTTAGTACTGAATGGTAGGAAGTTCTTAAAGGTTGACATAACCAAAGGATGCTAAAAGAAAAGAAGATTTTTTTGCAGCCAAATTAATCTATATTTTTCGTTTCCGCATAAATACACGTTCTTGAATATTTTGAACTTCTTATATCGTATTCTTGGATTGGCAATGTATAATTTCTTGTAAATTCCACAATATTTAAATTTATAAAGTTTTACGTTTTATTATTAAGGAGTCGTTTTACTGTTGAACCGTAATGCGTCCTCAAAGGCGTCGTTTACAATATAACACCGCAGTCAGGCGGGCACGGGGCACGGGGCCACCCTCGTGAAACATCATTAAACTGATTTTATTTTCTCGTTTTTAACAAGTAACATGACGCGCTAAGCCGAACACTGAGCGCCCAATGTCGAGCATCGAACCCAACGTTCTAAACATTGTAAAACCTATACTTATTACATTGCAGTCTAATATTACGTTATATAATATTAATATATAGTGTACATATCTCATGTGATCTTCATATTATATGGTGTAAAAAAATATATTATAGTTAAAGCTTCTTATTCCAAATAATATTATTTGCGAAATTTTGTGTATTCATTATTTTATACGAGTATATTTAAAATTAATTTTTAAGAATCATTCTTTTTCGTTACTAGTAATTTTGAAGTGTATTCTTCACACATAGAAAAACATCTTCAATTTTGATTATTTTTGTTTGAAAATAATTGCTAATAATATGTACATTAAAAGCGACCACTTTTATTTTGTATTAATTTGTAATCATTACCCAGTAAACATTTTGGAGTCACTTTGACATCATATTGAGTTACGAGTCATGATTTTTTTGTCATGAAAGAGTTCATTTATAGTTCAGTTTCTCAGTTCAAAATGTCTACTTTATCGGCTATAAATGGCGAAATTACTCCACCTGTCGGAATACAAATGAAGATAAAGTTGATGCGAACAATAATTGAAGTGAAATAGTGATAGAAACATCACTAAATAGGGCACTTCACCAAATTGTTTACTGGGTAGTGTCATTAACAACCCCCCCCCCCTCCTCCGCCCCTCCACACTGAACACAAAACATGAATGTTACCGTACATACACGTATATTTTATGTAGCATATACTTACTTTTAATGTATTATTTGATATATTTTTCTTTTACCCAACGATACCTGTTATTATTTACCAAAGTTTAGCATAATTTTGATAGATTGTCATTAAATAGAAATACGCTTAAAAACTTGTAGTAATTTATTGGTTTATATATGAAATATTACTTACTTTATAAAAACTTAACGTTAAAAAGCACAAATTTGTGTCAAATTTTAACATTATTTACATACACTATATTCGTATGTATCTAAAAAATGTTACGTCACAGGAATTTTTTTTAATGTTACAAACACCTACCTGTCTTTATAGAAAACTAAAGATTATTTAGTTTCTTTAAATGTAGGAGACCTATAAACGCATAAACCTAACAATTCTTTTCTATTCTAATATTCTACTTGCGAACGTGCGCTATATTTTCTGTTTTTGGTCTTCTTTAGGTGCAATTGCTTATATACATTATATATTCATAAATATATTACGTAGTAGTGTAGCACCAATATGTGGGCGAGAGCATTGACGCTTTACGTTGACTGCTGTGTCTTCGGATTCGAACCTCAGACTAGAGTTATACTTTCTGGGATTGGTTGTTATCAAGTTACATAGATTTTTTACATATACATATAATCATAAACTTATCAGACAGCGGTGTTGGGTGCTGTTAGGCCATATATGTTCAGCATCAGAAATATGTCATTCTTATATAAATGAAATTAAAATATTAGAATCTTAAAAAAGTAGATTACATAAAGGACTTTACATTTAAATGTATCTCAGATGAGGTACCTTGAATATGAAGCTTTAGCTGTAAATAAAACCTGGTGTGTATATTGACAAGTCATCGTCATTCATGTACCACAAGAAATACCATGTAATGATAACACATAAAAAAACCGTGACTAAACAGTTATGTCATTTATGCGTGCGTTTATAACTACGAGCCCTATTAGCAAAATGGCGTCAGCGTCACCGTCACTTTGGTAGATTGTAGCCCTGTTGTTGACTTGAACTTGGAGTTGGACATGAGCATGAACATTCGAAGGCATGAAATGAAATGCGACATGATGGTTTTTTTTTTTGTGATTGTTATAAATAAATAATAAACTGTAATAATACAAAACAGTCAGCGAAGTGTTAAAACGAATTCTAAACGTTTCTAATTGTTCTTTTAATCAATTTCCGTGTATGTCAGAAAGATTTCCTTTAGCAGTGAACACCACAGGTTCTCAAACTATCTTACTCTTCAATTTATAAGTAACCACTAATATATATTATCTGATGGTCGTGCTCGTTTATCTTATGAAATTTTATTTGAGCAATGTTCATTCTCAGAGTACTATTACTGAATTAGAAAAAGAATAAAAGTCTTTGCCAGGGAATATTATGTGCGGAGTATTAGTGAGAAGAGAGCGTAGACTAAACGACGACTAAAATGTACTAAGTACTTAGCAGTTTAAAACATTTTCATGTGCACTTCTAAGGAATAATACCTTGTAAGGATGTATCTTTGGATATATTACTTTCATAATTTTATTTTGCTATGTCATTTCCTAAATATTCTTATGTATAGATTGTAAAATTCTTGGATGCCAATAAAAAAAAATAAAGAAAATATTATCGAAAATAATATTACAAGATATCAAACATGTCCTTCAAGTTAACATTTTTAAAATAGGATCTCAACAAATATTACAAAACGCAGATTTCTAACTTCTAGAATTCAGCGGAGTGCTTTTGTTTTTTTTTTTGATTCTTAAAGGAAGAACTTATAGAGTGAATTGAGTGATGTTTTCTGTCTTTGAACCTCGCTCATGCAACGTGATGCTGTTTTTGGATATTTAGATCATCTGAACAGCTTCAGATTTTGCGTAAACATATCAAATACATATTTTAGACGTTAAGTGATTTATCTGCGGAATTTCTGTCAAATTATATTGATTTTTGTTCATTGATGTCACATAACGAGAGATACTAAAGTTGTACCATGATATTAAGGGCGGCAGACACGACTGTCTTAAGCCAAGCTATTTTTCTGTATAGAACATGGGAATACATGACGATATGCACACTTATGTTAAGTCTGCCTTAAGTTAACTATTTTAAGTTTTTTCTTACTGTCAGTTATGTTTCTGTTTGTTAAGCGTGATCTTTCTACAGTAAAGACTAATTTGTCTAAAATGTGTGCGTCCGTTCTAACACTATGGACACGTGTGAAGAAAAGGTAATGCAATTCAGTAATCTCACTAAAAAGTAAATTAGAAAAGGATAAAGAAAACATTTCAATTTACAGAAAAATTGAAATTATCCTAATATACCCGTGGTTTAATTTCTTAATGCGGCACTGTTTACAACTCATGTAACCGAGTAGTAGACAGTAGGTAGTTTATATTTTTCTAAAGTATGTATTCCAATAATACACCTTAATTTTTGAGCTCACAGTTTGAGCATCTTTTCAAACATAACTAATTGTAAATTATAATTTAAAATGTATAAAAGTAATACACGTCAAAATACGCTTAATTATAAAGTTATTAGTAAATCTGTTAGGCTTAACCATAAGGTAATTATACTTCTTAGACACTAATTACTAAGCTAATCAGGTATTTTATCCGTGCATCCGTGTATGGAGTTTGACAGATAAAGTGTTATATGATTGTGATAAGAATTTTGAATAATTTTCTATTCAACGAAACTCAGAAGTGGGAATTAAGATTTAAAATGATACAAATTGAAGTTAGTCGAAAGTTTACATGAAGACAAGAATAAGCACACCAACTAATAATTGTAATGTAGAATATTCTATGTGGTTGTCGTGGTACGTCTTAGCGCTAACTTAACGCTGGTAAGTTGTTGTTTATCTTGATCAAAGATATTATTCAAAGGTGTCGTTCCATGTACGATTGTTTAAACTTTGTACAGTGATGTTCAAATTTCATTACATTACATCATGTTATATAACACATAACACATTTAAACGGGGGACATATTTTAGCTTAATGTGATACTTTTTGAATGTTGTTTTAATTAAATTTCTTCTGCTTTTGATAGAAAATAATATTGGACTACTACCGAAGTAGAAAATCTAACACAGGAATTAGCTTGTCGTAAGCTATAAAGCGTGAATCTTGTATTGCAAGATAACTTTCTCATGAGAAGTAGTCAATGAACCTTAAAAATAAGTTGTGGCAAGCTAACTAGTAATTTTTGACTTTTTTTTTAAATATATTGTGAGAAATGGCTTGCAAAATCAAACGAGTAAATAAAATCTTATAATAAATCAAATATTTAATGTTTATTTTATTATTACGTAACATTATTTATTTTTGACAAGAGTTATTTCAAAAGTATAAATTGCGTAAAGTGCGATGATCATACATTGGACGAGAGCATTGATATTTGACGCCAGATAGCTATCTTGTATTCCTCTATGTTCTAAATTGCTATTATCAACAAAATCTGCACCGATGGTAGCTTCAGACAGTCTCACCACCACTTATTATACCTCTTACTTATTGAAGTTTTGTAATAATTTAAAAAAAGTTATAAATATTTCACTTGCTTGAACCATTGAGTAAAAGGCATAACGTTTCATCGTTATCCATTTTGATGGTTCCCAGGTAGAAAATGAACCTGGGAATTAGCTTGCGACAAGTTAGCAATTATAAACCTTACACTGCAATATAATTTCTATATTAGAAGTAGAAAATGAACATTAGACTTAGCTTCTGGCAAGCTAGCTTGTACTGCAATACAATTTTCTACCAGGGTTGAAGTTCTATCCCCGACCTGGGTTTGGTTGCCATTAAAAATGAAATGATTATATGTACACATAATTATAAATTCTTTAGGCAGGGGAGTAAAACACATATATAAGATCTCGACACTATAAAGAGTGTCATTATAGCAGGTGGTCAGTGATTTGACTCAGCATCGGAACATAATAAATAAAGCTGGTGAATACTTTTTAATTTCACTTTAAGTGGTTAACGCTGTTGCAATACTTTTCGAAAATATACATAGGTACAATTGTCTGTATGTACAACAAGCCCTTTATGTCTCCGACCATGTGTACCAAATTTCATTAAAATCGCACTCAAGTTACAGATGTAACGCAAAGCAAAGCCAAAGCAAAAAGCAAAGCAACAAAACAATAACCGAATATATTTTCCAATTCACTGATTTTAAAGTTAGTTTTTTTGTGGTTTGATTTTATTCATTTCATTCTTTCCCGCCCCATTTTCAGATCAGAGGGGTTTCACATTTTTTTTTGTATCTATTTTTTAACGCGACGACTTTTAACAATATAACAACGAATATTTTAACAAAACCTAAATTTAAGGGATGCGATGCGAGGCGATGTGAATGCTTTCTCTTCTCCATGTTAAATTATCCCACTTTTCTATTATATGGATATGTACTTTGTGTTCCTGTTTTCCCAGTTTTTTAGGGATGCTCCCGACGCTGTATATCAGAGGGTTACTTTTAAACAAAACTTTACATGACGGAGAACGGTAACGGGGAAGGGGAGGGAGGTTTAACAGAATCTTTTTCAATAGTTATTCATTTCACATAGAACACACATAATGTGTGACGTTTTGGTAGTTGCAGGGTGCAGGGCGCAGGGCTGGCCAATCAAAGCGAAACATCATACTTGTCACTCAACAATTAGCTTGTTTATTCTACATACTATTCACATAACACGGGGTGCGGGGTGCGGGGTGCGGAGTGTTTCTATCTCTAAAGATAATAATAAAGTGTTAGTTTGTTCGGTAACCTTTGACCCAATGAACAGCCCTATCTCACTTTATGACAAGAAATTTAAATCAACGAAATCCTGATTTATGGGATTAAGACAGGAGGTCAAAATTAGAAAATATTTGGTTTAAAAATATCGTTGATTTGAAACAATTCGGAGAGGGGTGCAATGAGAAGACGGTGAACGTTTCTAGAAGTCAATCTTTATGATATATTTCATGAGCTAACTAATGCTGGTTATGTATTATTAATTTTAACATTTACTAGTTGTTATGTTTTTATTAAAATTAAAAAATTGGCGCTTGTAATTGTATCTAGTAGCGATACTAGTAATTTGTTCACGATAGATCTGGTGGAATTTTGTCACCTCGCTTTATATTAAATCACTACGCTCTTTCTCTTAAATGTGTTCTTCCTCTGTTTGGGAACAAACAATATTTAATTTAATCATCAAAATAATATATAAATCTAAAAATTGTAATTTAACATTTATTTTTGCGGTTCCAGCGCATTCAAAGTCAGTGAAAGAAAGTTTAAAATGTAGATACGTTATTCATCTAACTAATTGCATCTTTAGATTTTGATTCGCGTTTATAGTTACTTAGATAAAATGATTTAAACATAACAACATGATTTTTTTGATAATATTTAAACTGCTCTATAGTATCGCAATCTATATTTCGCTAGAAAAAATTGCCAAGTATCACTTCACCTTAAACGTTCTGCTAGCTTGTAGGCAAAACCGATGAAATGAAAATGTAACAATTTTGATTTTATAATGCTAGACATCAATGTAAGGTCTTGTACGCCCGTACTATCATTACCGCCCAAGTTACAGGCAATAAAAAACATAAAGTTTGTGTTAGACTGGGTTAACATTGGTAATATTTTCGGCGAATATTTACCACCATTGCTTTAAAGTAACCCTCGTCGTCTTAGCAAATTTAAATGTAAAATAGGCACTTCTTCAGGGAGCGACAAGACACCCTGAAGCACGGCTAAACGACATCACCATTCACTCCACAGCAAGTAGCAGCTAGCGTAGTACACTAGGGCATTATTTTCTCTTTTCTTTTTTTTTATTAAAAGCAAAGTGTTAATCGTTATTACCACCACCACCACCACCACCATCATCGAGGACATCGAGCATCGACATCGATTAACACTTCAACACATCTTGAAATCACTGCGCTAATTAAAATTATTTGCTAATTCTGATTTAATTAGTAAAAAAGTGCTTTTGTCATGAAAATTTACATTGTTTTACATACATGAATATTTAAAAAAAATTAGACTTTATAGTTAGTTGGATAAAGTAATATTCAATGTCAAGTTACAAGAAATATGATTTTATATATATATATATATATATAATTTCTAGGCCTTTCCAGGCACGTAGCCTTTTATCGCCCCTAATATTGTTCTGCTTCTTCTTATACCAAGAAATATTTTTTAATTAACAATGAAATTAAAATAATACAATATGTAATATGTGGAAGAGAAGGAAAGCGGGAGGGAAGGCGCATGCAGTGACAGCTACGCGAGATAAACCTCGTCAGGCAATGCATACGGTAGCACTTTTAGCGGTCGCTGCATACGACTTCTCTCCTGCTTCCCTTCTCTTCTACGCTTTATTAAATAGCGGCAATGCGTTTGATGCGATAAGTGCGAACCTGTGGACGCCTGCAACAGTCGTGATCCAGTATGCGCCTAGCCTTACCCTGCTGAATTTTTGCGTTGTTTTATTAACTCGGCACATTTGAAACAAAAGCCTGCATAGAAAACCAAACACTTAGTGGTTGCATGCATACAAAATTCAACTCGCATGTACTCGTAGTACATTATTGAATTTTCTCGTTGCGGTTTGGAGCACTTTGTGCGCGCGCAGTTTATGTACTATGTACAATATACATGTACTGTATATCCACAACGAAATACGAAAATTAAATCATATTTTCTTTTGAATATTGAATGAGGATAAATAATATTAAATCATTGAATCACAGGGATGAAAATTGGTTGTGGAAAATGCAATTATATTTAAAATTCTATTTAAATGTGAATATAGTTACGAATTACAATGTGAAAGAGATGGTGGTTAGGGGGTTGAACGGATTAGGTGGGTGGAGAGGGGTGTTTGAAGTTAATATTCAAATAATAAAAATACTTTTTGTGTTAAACAGAAATATGAATAGGAAGAGTTACTTCGTTTGTGCGCGAAGCTGCTTAACAAGTCAATTAATAAATATAACCAATTTGCGATTTACTTGCTAAACTTTATGGGCCTTTTACACAAAGATATCATATTCAGATTCAGATGAAGTGTCCGGATATCGTATGTTTAGACATTAAAATCTAATCTGATCTACCCTGATTCCATATTCACTGCACCAAAATATCACAGAAAAAGAAACAAGATCTATCTAGATATATCTGTCTCTATTACACTTTATTGGTTTATTTTCAATTTCATTCAATACTGGTACGGTAGTGAGGCCAGGTGAAATGATTTTGCCATTTGTAGTTCATATCACTGACATTTTCTTGAACGAGTGACGTCATTATTGGGTGACGAATTACATTACCCTTGTTCAATATGATGTCAAAGTGACTCCAAAATGTTTACTGAGAAAGAGTTGTCTTAAAAGTTAAATAATTTGATAGGACTATTTCTCTATCCATTTCTGAGATATAGTTGTTTTTAGTTGGGACTTTTAAAGCGAGGGTCTAGGCTTCAGTAGAGTCAGTTTAAGGTTTATTCTAGCTTTCTAAGAAGGTCAATCTCGCCGGGGGACGACACAGATCATAATACTCAAAAAGTCAAACTGATAAAAAATAATGTGTAAGCAAAATAAAACGTTTACAGGTCATTTATGAAAATAGAAGTAAATGAAGAAGGACAAAATGTGTTCTTTCCGACTTATAGGGATCATGCCCAGGATCTTTTCTGCAAATTTTATTCCACTTTTCGTTGTTTCGTATTTTGTGAATTTTCAAATTTTTCTGATTTACATTATATCACGTGAAATTGAAATGTATTAAATGAAAACAAAACAAAAACCTTTTATAAATAAAAGGATATTACATTACCTCCAAAATAAGTTTGATAACAATTGCACAGATATGTTAGATAATAAATATAACCATAAACATTAGGAAGAACTCTTGACTTCTCATATTTGGTGAATTTAGATATTTTAGGTAAAGGTGCTGCCATCTAAAAATAAAACAAAAGACTTGACTGACATATCAGATAAGAAATGCATCCACCACACAAAAATAACACGTTAATTTATACGTTAAAATTAAATAAACGTTACATCTAAAATCTGTCAAATTGCAGCGATCTTTAGAGACCACATCTCGTACTCTCGTAGAGTTCTTCAATTCGTCGTAACATAACCTATATTTCAATCAAGTGACAGACAGTTCCAGTATCTGGAACAACAAATATTTAGACAACGCTTAAAGTAAATTTCGCAATGAATTATTAAGCATAAATTACGCCTCTTATTAATTTACACACGCGTCGTGTCGCATCGTGCGTCGTGCGTTAAGTTGTGCTGCGTTGTGATTATCATCTCCTAACGAGAATAAATTGTGTTTTATGAACTCCTTGACGTAGAGTCATAATTCTCTTTGAGTCTCTGGTGAAGTCGGTCCCGTGTCCTCCATCCTTCGGATCCGGTACTTCGTACTTGTGTTGTTTATAATCTGTCACTAGTCCTCAGCAGGTCCTACTCCTGCCGATGTGACGTCACTAAACATTGGTCCACGCATGTCTGCATAGTCCCCCCTAGTCCTTACTAAGCAAGCATTTGCCATATTTCAAAAACCTTTCAGAAAGGAGTGCAAAACAATGATAAAGAACCATACGACACGACCTATTCTTTAAAATTATGTTTGTTTACTATGTTATAAATAGATTTAGATATTATTTGGGGAGAGTTTGTTTCACATAATTTACAGAATAAATATGTTTAGGTATATCAATCTAGATGACTTATTAGCACTATAATACAGTGCCTCTTGTTATTGTACGATTATATTTACATATGCAATCACTGATTTAACAGCTTGCCTCAATTACTGTATGGAACTAAGAGAAAAACATTCCGTTTTAAACAATATCAGCTCATCTTTGATAAAGGACTTTGCTTTTCTCAGTTTATATGGTGTATATGGTCTACTTTATTATAGCAATCTCGTGGAGGCGTCATCTACCAGATCCATGCACTTATTGCCAAGAAAGTGACGTTTTAAATTTTAAACGCATTTTTCTCGGTTAGTACACAGTAAACATTTTGGAGTCACTTTGACATCATATTGAAGATGCGTCATGATTTTTTTGTCATAAAAGAGTTCATTTATAGTTCAGTTTCTCACATTTTTTCATATAAAATGTCTACTTTATCGGCTACAGATGGCGAAATTACTCCACCTGTCGGAATACAAATGAAGATAAAGTTGATGCGAACTATAATTGAAGTGAAATAGTGATAGAAACGTCACTAAATAGGGCACTTCACCAAATTGTTTACTGGGTAGTTGGTATGACACATAGAGACTTCTAGTTGGTTATATTCTTAAAGCATATATATATGGAGAGTGAATGCTGGACCTGAAAGTGTGTCCAAAATGTGTGCAAGAGAGTAAGGTATATGTTTCTATTTGTTGTCTATGCGCATGCGTCGAAAGTAACAGTTGTCAAGTTAGAGCTGTCTAGATATAATACGTGAGAGTTGCTAAATATGACATTATATTGATGAAGAATAATGTAGATATGTATAAATATAAATAAACCATATATAAATATAAATATAACTAAAAACGTGAGTTCTGTTCACTCCAAATATCAACTGTGTTGACCGTTATCCCTACAATGACATCTATGGCGTTCATGAGTATATGATTTCACTGAACGGTCACTGTTTTACCGACAGACGAGCTTTGTACCAACTAAAGAACTATAATTTCCTTACATATTTAATATTTATTATATCTAGACAGCTATCACTTTCGACGCATGCACATAGAGAACAAATAGCAACATATACCGTTCTCTTTCGCACATATTTTGGACACACTTTTAATCTATATGAAACATAGGCTAATACGTGATGCGTGACGTTCGCTTCGAAACAAATTTTTAAACTTAAATATCGAAGTATAACCTACAAAATGTTTCTATGTTTTAGCGAATATCAATTTTTTATTTTAAATAAGCGCCCCTCAAGACAAATAAAAGAAGAACCAAGGAGTCAAGTACCCGTTCAACGCTCGACCTTGAGCCCCATCACCATAAATAAATTATCGTTTATTTTGATGTGGTTATAATAATTTAGAAGCAATTTTTTGTTTATTTTTGTGTTTAAAATATTGTTTATTTAGTATTTATTCAATATATATTTTTTTAGAGTACACATTAGGGCTGTTGCTAAGAATAGGGGGGACTTATAATGCGTAATGTGTGTTTCAATAAGGTTATGCATCCCCTTAAAAATAAATAGTTTAAAAATAAAATCAACCAACTTATTAGAGCATGTGTGTGTGTGTGTGTGTGTGAATGTGTGAGGGGTGCGTGTCGTATCCTGATTGTTGACTACTCTGCACACAGCACAACCAGCACTCACACATCTATGAATATGACGATTATGTCAAGGTTTGGAACCAGCTCGAATGAACCCCAAAAAATTATAAATCGTGTGAACCGTGGCAGACGACGTGAAACCAAGTATTAAACTATTAAAACCAAACTATTAAAAACACAAAAAGATACCGATTTGTACTTTCTTTAAACTTTAAATCAATCGAGACTTTATATTGTTTGTTGTTGATTGCCTTAAACAATGATAAGTATAAGGTTGTTACACAATCTGGAAATTAGCTACCTTTTCAAGTTTGTGAGTCTGTAAACGTAAACTTGTAACCCGCAAAACAGAGTTACGTCTATTTATCTAATAATATAAAAGTACACAACCTTTTGTCACTGCTTTTTTACCCATTTCCGCATAAGCATACTTATTCAACTTCTTAATATATCTTTTTAGGATTATGATATCTTAAAAAGTCCATTGTAAGGGTTAAAAGCTTTTGGAATAACTATAAAATTATTAGGTTTGCTTAAGTAAAATATTATATGAATGTAATGCCGGTTTCACATCAATGAGACTGCTTTGAAAACAGTTTTGTTGTCAAAAAACAAAACAAAATCATATTTTGTTTGTCTTTAAAACAGTTCTGTTTTTTGAAAACAGACTGTTCATACTGAGCAGACTGGTTTTGTTTTTAATGTTTTTCTGTGTGTCCCATAAAAATTATAAACATGATACAACAACTGACAAGCGCAAATGTGTAAAAATAAGCGCGTGTTCAAACCAAGCAAACTAAAAAACAACAACAAACGTGTTTTCCTTTGATTTTACTGACACCTGAAAGTTGAAAGTTAAAATTATCGGGGTCCTAATCTAACAGTTTAACTATTCCATATTTATTATAAAAGGACTTACACCGGGATATAGAATACTGGGTTTCTCAATAATTGCGCTTCGAATATTTTGAATAACATTTGCTACACTTACTTTTAAATATAAACAAATCACTCAGAGTAGATTGCGAAACTTCTTACTTCATAACTAGGACAGTGTGTTGTATCCTATTAATTATTATATGTAAATATAATCAAAGATGTCAGTGATTAGTAATGCAAGCATAATTCTACATCGATAAATAAATAAATCAATCCCCCGGCATAAAATAATAACTAAAAAAATAACAGTTACCGTTGCCCTAGTACTATAAGATCTATACATGTTTTTTGAGTCTAACTTCGTTGTTATCAAACCCAGTCTGGCCACCATGTGTCTGAGAAATGTTTTTGTAAAAATAACTTAAAATGAGTAGAAAAAAGAATTAAATTATAAAAAAAATAAACACCAAATTTATACATATGGTAAATTTAAAATATAGTAGTATATATCATCAGGGCGAATAGTTCTAGGCGAAGGCGATGTTTTAAATATCTACCGACAAATAGTTTGAAAGTAGGTGCTGTCACTCAAAACCAGACCCTTACTTTGAGATGCTTATGAGTGTGGTTAGATGAGTACAGTGAGAAATTAATGGAGAGCGAGTTATATTTATTTCGGAACTGGTCAATCCGATTTCTATGGTTTTTTTTAAATGTAAAATATTAAAACCTTTATCAGTTTAATACGAAAACTTCGAAACTGAAAAAATTCGAATTATATACTTGTCTCGTTTGTTCTTATACTTGCACACATAAGAGTTTCTCGCTTACTCATTGATAGATGTTCTCTTATAATTGTAACGTTATTGGTTAACACTTATGTATGTTTCATTAGCTCCCATGGCTTGAATAGTCGGACTATCTTAAGACAGTCGTATCTACAATCCTAATCAATCCACTTCTTTCATATAAAACTAATTGTTTCTAAATTTAATAGATGGCACTACTTTATATAAAGTTAGGTAATGCATAAGTAGTTAGCGATTAAAGCGCTGTTGCTACATGGAACAGTTTGCTGAAGTCATCTATACTACTTGCAACCTTCAACTTGTTCAATAGGGTGTAAATTGCTTCTCATAAATACACTTTATCATGAAAAGAAGTACCTGTATACTTCAATGTGCAACAATAGACCACTGTGTCGAAGAAGTCTGTATTTCATATGTTCGTATTCATTATATGGTTCATACGTATGTCTATCAAAGTGCCGCCTTTCGTTCTACACGCAGTCTAAATCTCTGTGACTTCGTGAAGACCGATCGCGGTCATCTTTATGTTTAGGATTACATCGAAAACGGTTCCTTGAGAGGGGCAAACGATGTAAGAATATAATATGCACTTTCATTACCTTTATTACCTATTCATTACCTATTGATAAACATTAAAGGTAGAAGCTTTATCTCCTGATAAAGTATGCTATTACAGCGCACTGAAGAAGTCGGCGTGAAAATTGTCAGTCTAGATTTACTAATACCGCCCATGCCAATAATCTAAAACATAATATTTTCTGGTTGATTATTTCTACAAAACAAGCTTTTAATATTTGCTTAATTTTGAAACATAGACTTATTCATGGTAAATAGGACTTACGCGGTTGTGCTCGTTCCATTGTCATGTTAGACATGAAACACGAAATGCTGACTTTGTTTTCTTCAGTCGGTGTGAACTCTATCGAACCGTATAATCTAAAAGGATTTCAAAGTTTTCCACTCCGTTGAAAGATTCAAACATTTCCTCATCTTAAAGCGAAATAGGGCTCGAATTGTTTTATTTATTTCATTTGTAACAAAAATCTTATATTAATTAATCATTAAAATGAAACACCAACACACAAATAGTTCACAATTGTAATTGTAATTTATTATGTAATAATTATACACTAATTAATGAATTTAATTTGTATGTAAAAACAATGTGTGTCAAATTATGCTCTAAATTATATATGTCAGATTTATAATCGGAATTGACGAAGTGTGAACGAATTAAACCGAAGGTTGACGAAGATTTGTTCATAGGAATTAATTACCGTAACAATGTTATCATTTTATTTTTACAATATTTATTAATTAAAATAAAAAATGTAAAACAATGAAAATTAAATCTAGCAATCGTTGTAACACATATACAGATCTTTTTTCGTCATTTCGCTTGCTGTGTCCAATAATGGCTTTGTTCTTAAAGTCAGCCTAATTCAATTTAATTTATTATTTAAATTTTTTTACTCTGTATCACAAAATTTAGTTCTAACTATAATACGTACTAGAGACTTATGTAACGACAAGTAAATAAGGTTATACAAACTCAAATACACTAACCAAGTAAATTTTTGAAGTGGCCATTTTTCATATTTAATGTTCTTTGAATTGTCTTGTCTTGTTTATCAAATTATATTTTCTTTAAAGTTTACAATAATTTTGTTTTTTTAAAACAAAATAACACAAAGAATTTGTATGAAAATGATACAAATTTTTATTGTATTAGAAAGAGTAAGGTTTGGCAATTATGAATGAAAAATGATATCGGACAAATCCATCACGACCACGCTGACAGATCTCGATTCTTTTATCAAATTTTTTAATCATATTTAAAAAAAGACGCCTCCAGACTTACATACATTCAATGACACGTTGAGCATGCATGCAACGGCTTCTTTTTCAGAAACGTGGCAATTTTGCTTGTTGACGCATCCAGATAAATGAAAATGTGCTTCGTCTGTGTGGATTTTTATTATTTTATCAATTATCAATTGCCAAAGCATCTACTACTGATATGTCAAAAAACTAAATGCCAAAATAGTCATGTTTTTGGTGTTGCCCCTATTGAAAAAACAAAGTTGTTGTTAAAAAAACCCTATAAATGATTATACCAGTATTATATAACTTTTTATTTACTTTAATTTATCACCAGGAAGTATATGCTTATTATTCTCTCATTGCGAAATTTCTGTTATTAGAGAAAATATCTTGAAATGCTTGTTTTTGCCTGTACCCTGTATATTTGTTCTATATTTAATCGGGTGTACCATTAGATGATTATAATGTGAAAAACTTAATGGCAGTGTATCGATTTCCAAGACTCCCAGTGCTGCACCACCCCTACAACCCGGTCCCCCATCGCTCCCGCCCCCGCTCCCAATTCCTCGAACAGCTATGCACTTCGACACAATAAATATCCGTAATTTAATGAATTTTATAATAGTAATTCTTCTGAAATAAATTCCAAAGAATCAGCTAAATGTTTTTAACGTAAAATGGAAAACTTTTATTACATTTTTTTTTCTTGTTTTTTTTTTTGTTCTTCTATATATAAAATACTACATTAGACAGTTTTCTATATGAAAACTCTAAAGGAAAACTCATTCTTTTTATTTTTCATTTTGAAATTTTCTTGAAACGTCAGCTTCTTTAGCATCCGACATTTCTACGATCAGGGATGTAGTCAGTATTATAATAAATATTATTATATTTTATTGTGTTCTATTTGAAATTGAATACACCACTGATATAAAGTTAAGACAAAATACTATTCGCTCACCAAACCGTGGCATATTCGGCGAGACAGCTTTCCTCGCTTTCCACGTTTTCTACAGTTTCCTTGAGATATTTTGTAGATGTTTGGTAATTAAAATTGGTTTTATCTTAGAAACTACCTTTTGTAGTTCTGAGGTACTCCGTAAGGGCGCGACGTATCTGCATTATCAGTCAACGTGAAGTTAACAGCAAGATATCTGCAAACTTTTCAGTTTTAACCGGAGTGAAGTTGCTAATAACACAACAGTTGCAGCCTTTTGAAATCCGTAGACGAAAAAAATAAGTGCAGTCAAAATATAATAAATAAATAGTTGCGGAACCCTTATTTTATTGATTTCAATATCGTTTCGCATTCTAAAGGTTATTTTTAGGTTAAAATCTTGCTTATATGTCAGCATAAAGGCGTAACCCGAGCTATCTATGAAATAAGACTTATAGAGTTCTGTAAATTATTTTGTTTTGAGATTATTTTGCAGTTTACATGAAGACTATTTAAAGTTTTCAATCTTGAACGGTAGGAGGATAGTTTGACACTTCAACCTAACCTCCAAACATTTATATTATTTAATAACACTAAAGTTTTCATCGTTTAAGCTAGTATTCCGGACACATCGGAGAATTCTGGAGTTTTTAATATTCCTTGTGGTTATTTAACTGTTGTATAATGATACATTTTTATAGATTTGACGCGCGATATGAAATACATAATTTTGATTTACAATACGGCAACGTATAAAAACAATAAATTGTGTCTATATGTGTCTTCATCCGTCGACGTCCATGTTTGCGTCGCGACGCTAGCTGTCTAAAGGCTGTCGACACATCAAACGTTTGGTGTAATTATTTACTTAAGGTTTGGATACGTAATAAACATTAAAAAAATCAAATATATAAACAAAATTAAATTATTTTTATAGTTGTCACTATAATGTTTTCGTATAGTTCTTGATGTTGCCGCAGAACGGCGTTTGTGTACAACATAATTTTTTTTTTAAATTACCACACACAGAAATTTATAGCTTAACTATGAAAACTATTTTGTTTATTTTCATGAAAATTAAATTGTATCATTTGAAAATTTCTGGGAAACTTTTAAAAAAGACTCGAGCCATTGGGTAACATCTAAATGTTGTTGGGATGTGTTCGTTTTATTTCATTTTAATTGCTTTTACTTGGAATAATTAAAGGTAACTCAGTTCAGCTCGGTTTCACGGGATGGCGGGGTGGCGCGGAAAGCAACGGCTTACAATCCACGAACCAGTACTAAATTATTATGGAATTATGATGGCATTATAAGTTTTTGTCTGCGGACATACGCTGAAGGAGATTCGTAATTTCAGTAGCGGCTAAACGGTTGTAATTGATTTTAATTGAAATTATTTACGGATATAAATAACAGATGGCATTGCGGTACACAGTACACGTAAACGAATACGCCAAACTGTTAACAACTTGAAAGCGGGACAGATCGGTACCGTAAATTACATTTCTACCTTTTTACTATTTATAATTATTTTCACGAGCTGGACACCTTGGACGTTAGCTGGAAGAACAACAAAGGTTTGAAGGAAATTACTCGAAAATCGCTTTATGTTTGTCCGGAATTATTTAAAATAATAAAAACAAGGGAAGTGTGGCCAAAATATTGGATTCATTCTTGCAAATTCCATTTTTGGTAATATGTATATCAATAAACTAAAAGACATTCCCGTCTAGGACGTTAAAGCATTAATGGTTGCTTTATTTCAATTTATGTTCCACATTGATAATAAAACAAACAGTATTTATAATTTCTGCCACCAGATGTCAATGCAATAAAAGTGTAAAAAGAAAAATCACTAATCTATATATCGTAAAGAGACTTGACATAAAACACGTCTCGGGTCTCGCTCTAGAGTACATCAGTTTAATTCGTAACGGAATAACGTAAAATGAAATAACGTATCCGTATCCGTATCCAAACCGTAAAGATCTGGTAACGGCTCTGTGAAGAGGCCATTTCCAGCGATAAAAATCTCCAAGTCAATGTGCAATGAAAATGCCAAAATAGTGAAGGAAAACTGAAAAGACAGTGATACGGGTGTGACAGAGATAGTTATATCTAGATTTGTTAGTTAGGAGAGAGATAAAAAAGAATATCAGATGTTAGGAACAGTGGTGATGATCTTATAGACTAGAGGGATGGTAACCATAAAAAAAGTGATCGTAAAACAAGAATATATACTAGTCATAAGGCAGACTGTGAAATCACCTATAAATAAATTCAATATACTCGCACTGACTCCTAGTGCACTTATCTGAGTTAGAGTTATCTGGGAGTTGGTTTTGAGAGGAAAATTTAAGTATTTGTTAGATTTTAAAATGCACTTTTTGGTATGGGGAATATCAATTAACTTATACATTATTATAATATGTTTATTTGCATAATATAATACAGAGAAATGAATTGTATGTTCACTCGTCTTGATCCAAATTCTTCCGCATATCTAGAATCTACTGGATCTAGTTTTGTCATCTTTGAATTTTTACTTTTATACAGTTGTTCTTAAATATCGGCTCACCGGAAAATTCAGAGAAAAATTTGAGAACTTTGAGGATGAAAGTTTGAAAGAAGGATGCTATACAAAATATCCATTTTTCAGAGACATGGCTGAAATCTTTTTCTTTAATTTTTTGATGAAAAAACAAACTACATATATATTTATATTTTAAATGTATTTTGTAACATGGAAATGTATAATTAAAAATAAATGTATAAATTAAAATCGAACGGCACAATGGCAAGCGTTGATGCTTGATGCCAGACAACAGATGGTGATGGGAGAACTCACAAATATCATAAACTTATTAGGCAGTGGTGTAGGTCACATATACGAGACGGCTACACCATACAAATTGACAACTATATAATAGGAAATCGTTAGTGATAGAACTCAGCCTCGAAAATATGCCGACGTTAAACAAATAAATTAAAAAAAAATTTAAATCAAATAAATAATATAAAAAATTCGTAAATGGTTCCAATTTAATGTTCTAGCACTAGGGACAGGGATAATTTATCTTTTTGAATTTCATTGGCAGTAAATGTTAACCAGTTATTTACTCTGAAGGACTTATAGTCTACTTACTAATTGAAAACATATTTAAGAAAACCTACATTAGTTTCCAGATACCACCTCACACAAATTAATATTTATAATATCTTTAAAGTAACCAGCATATTTTAAAGATGACATCACCCTCTGAATTGTTATAAAATCTGAAGTGGCGGTGGTGTTCTTGGGGGTGGAATGTGCAAATATTAAATACGAATAATTAGATTTAAGTTGTCATATTTTTGACACTTTTCATTAGCTGAACAAAACAAGAAATATTTAAACAAGTAGAAATAGTGACAAGATTAAACCAGGAAGAACTCAAAACGAGCTGTTAATATTGAAATTTGTTTTCCTCGCCATAGTAGGAAAATAAAAACTAAGCTCTTTTGTAATGAAATTATCTGGTTAAGATGCTTTTCACGTCAGTTTTGAACAATTATCTTTTAGTCAGCTGTAGTTACTTGTCAAGTGGCGTATTTCATCCTAACTACATACAACAACTGTAAACGTAACTTTGGTAACTTTTCCTTAAGAACAACGGGAACAACATGCACAGACAATTTGCAATCGAATTGTTCATTAAACGAACATTCTTGGATTACATTTTCCAACTTAATTCAAAGGATTACGAGATAATTTTCTAGTCACATAATTTCGGATTAGCTAACTATTAACATTCATTCTAAAACTAATTTCAGTTTACTAAAGAACTAATTCGCTTTTTCATTGGTTTAAAACTACTCCCCCCTTTACATCTACATCTGACACCAAAAATGGATCGACATTATTTCGTGTTGCCACTTATTTTTAATAATAATCTTCTTTTAAATATAAATACTTGACAACTAGTATCCCTTTGTAAATCATCATACCACGTCATAGTCAGGGATGTTTCCGGTTCCAGGGGGTGGATTGTGGAAGGGATGCGCTATTCTGAGGTAAAGTTAAGCGTTAATCGCATTGCATTCCAATGGGGTGGAAAATTTAATTCGTCGCTTTACTCTACCAACCCCCTAACCCTCTTTGCTAACCCCCTTACCATCCCCTCTTCAACTCTTAACGCCAATCGTCGTTTTAACTTTCAACCCTCTAGAACACTCGTTCATCCCCATTCTATGGTTACTTGTAATACTGTTACAAACTGAGTAAAGAATTTACATAACCTCATCTCCTCCCCGTCACCCGTCATCCCGTTATCCCTCCTTTACCCACTCTCCTACTTTAAACGGATTAAATGAATGCTACTGACCACAATTTTGTTTTAAACTATTTGAAATATATCCGGATACAGTTGACCGAATCAGGGCAAGTGGAAACTGAACACCTTTGAAAGAGAGAGAAAGATGTTAATATGCAAAGCGACACGGTTTTCAAGATATCTATGTTTTTAATAAACAAGAATTCCTGTAGCTGTTAGATCACAAAACATTGATAATTCATTTACCACCTTACAAATAAACTTGTTATAAAATTTATACCAGGTATAAACTGAGAATGAGCCTGTCCGGGCGAGCTTTATACCTAGTATAAATGTAATATCAGGTTTATTTGTAAAGCGGTTAGTGGTTATTTTAAAAAGTTGAAATATGATAACGTACTACAACATACAAGTTTAAAGTATATTTAAAACAAAAAAAAATACTTCAAATAAATGACATTTTTGTTAAATAGTTTGGGTATTAGAATATTTTTTTGCGCGTCTATAGCACTCTTATTCCCGGTTCTATATCCATGATTTGTTTTATTGTAAAAAAAAATTAAAATGGCATAGCTGGTGGCCCTAATATACTATAACTCCAATACTATGTTAGTAATGGTTATACAAATCTGAGGCTTGTGTTTTTTCGTCCCCAAAAAAATGTCCCATTTTCCTGAGAATACACCAGCCTTTTTATTGGGTTTAGAGAAAGCTTCTAAAGGCAAAATTTGTTCAAAATTTTGTCCTCTCTAAGATTGATAATAACTACTAAAGCCTAGAACCAACCAATGCCGAAATATTTGAAAAAAAAAACAAGAAAAGTCCAACACTTTTGTGGTAGAATTTCGAATTCGAAAATTTCATTTTTCACTTCTGAGCTCAATATATACAAGTAGACCAAAAATTTGTAACATACAATCTTTTTTACAGTAAATTGTACTGCATTAGTGCTATTGAATTAGTTACTTGTGACACTTAAAGAATCAGGAAAGTGAGTGAAAGTCAATTCAGGGGACTGTGTATTACATTTTAGTACTTTGAACTATTTTTAAGTACTTTGAATATTTTAGAGGATTGAATCCATGTTAAGTGCATCATTAGTTTCTCGGTTTCACATCATTGTTCTACACTTTTAGAATGTAGCAAATATTCAATTAAAATAAGTACTGGGCACAAGAGGATATCCTGAAATTCGGGAGTTGGAGAAGAGGAGGAGGGTACGAGGCATACTTTAGGGAATGTCCGCTTGTCTGATTGACAGTCAGCGTCTGCATCGAGTTTCAAAACGGAAAAGTATTAAACATTTGTGTATTTTTTTTTTTGAAATTCAACTAAAAAATATCCAGAAAGAGGGTACAAAGTGACATATATAGACATAGATGTGACATCTAGCGTCCAAGATATGTACTAAATATTTAATATGAAATTGATATTAGAGCTGATGCGGTGATATAAAGGTATTCTGCATACTCTAAAATAGATAGAAATGACAAGTATAGTGGATCGGGGGGCGGGGCGCGGGGGCCGCTTTGAGATGGGTACAATATGTTCCGAGTGTAAATCCATCGACAGAAAAGTCTATTGGACCTACAATAGCCAAATAGAATAGTGAGTTGGGGGAGTTAGGGGAAGGGGGGGGGGTGTTACAAACCAGGGACGAGACCATTTACATATTAAATGCAAATGGCGGTAGACGCTAGGAAACTCATTCGTTTCATTTTTGTAAATAATAAATTGACATTTATTTGAGTAAATTTTTAACCTTTTTCAATTGAAAGATGTTTAGAAGAGAAGGACAACACTTCGGAAGTCATATTTGTAAAATGAGAGCAAAAGCCACAAATGTATTGTCTGTCCAAAGAGGGCGCATATTAGATAGACAAAGAGCCTTTACCCGCTAAACATAAAACATTGATATTTCTTTAAGCGCCATTCAATGTTTATGTTCCATTTGCTAGAAGTTGTATAGCACGTCCAAACCGAAACAACATGAAACCTAATCCATCGGTATACTTTGTCAGTACTATGTATTCTGCCTGTTACTTTCATACGTTTATATATAAAAAAAAGTAACAAATGAAGTAATAAAACTCGAATCATTTCTTTAATATTAGGGCTTGATATACAAACCAAAAGGAATATTTTATTTATCTAGTTTTTTTTAAAGTTGATTTGGAATCTTTTCAAGTCTCAAGCCTAAGTATCGTGCAATAGAAACGCAAATGCTAGTCTACAAAAAATTGCGTATTTACCGATTTGTAGTGGAAACATTTGAACATAACAAAAATAATCTATTGCGTCGTAAAATTTTAATCAAAGTTCAACTTTTGAATGAAAATATATGAGTGTTAGATGTAACATTAATCACATTCACGTACTATTTTCCATAAACGAAACCTAGTAATGTTTAATCTAAAAAGGTCTCAATTTTGTTTCCAACCAACATCTTATAATTCTTGAAAATGTATTTTTTAAAAGTTGAAAAGATTTTTTAAGACCTTGCAAAATATCATCTTAATCAGCTTTACCATTCTGTTTATCCGAAAAAGGTAGATTTATTTTTCAAAGAGCAATAAAATGTGCCACAATGCGGTATATATTGTATGTATTTATTAATTGTGTGTCACATTAAGTGTGTGTCGTTACAAATCACGTAATTACGTTTCATTTCTAAACTAAACTGAATATTTTTTATGTTTGATAAACCCTAAATACACAATACATTCAATTATCTTATATCAATGCGAAAATAAGAAACAGTAAATGTAATATAGTGTAAACGATTCCTGTTCCCCTTTTGTTCCATTTTATTCTGATACTCCCTCCTCCATCCTTCTCCTCACCCTGCATGCTCCACAATATTCTAATGTGTATTTTAATTTTAAACACATCATTAGTTCCAGATTATAAAATATACTGAACCAATTTTCTTTTATTTTTTTTAAGTTACAAATTTTGTAATAACTATTAATATATTATGAAATAAAAACCAACAAATATTGTATTAAAATACATAATAATTATTAACAAAAGTAATTAGTTTTAAAATAACAAAACTACAAAAAAGTAATTAGTATGGTTAGTTAAGGTAGGCCAAGTTAGCGCGAGGTACAGTCCGTGCAATAAAGATGAGCAGGTCGATGTCTTTCAAAGATTCAAACCACACATTCAAAGTGCCTTCATATTAAAATGTGATATGTATGTAGTTCGAAACAAGTACAAACAATTTTCTGTATAATTTATACATTTTTATTTATACGATTACGAATATTAAAGATAATCTCATGGTAACAAGTATTAGCACTTAACGGTTAAGAATATTGGCTGCATCCAACCAGATGAAAATAGAAGAAAAAGAAGAACTGGTTGACTCTTGCCAGTTGCACAGTGCTAGACATGGATGTATCGTTGTACTTGTTAGTTATTCGTGAAAAAAATGTGAAACCGATAAATAAAAATACAGTTACCTATTGAATTCCCAATAGGAGTAATTGTACGTTTGTTCAACAGTATATTGCTTGTTAAATTTACTAACCATTTGCAAAAACTGTCATTTCATTTTTGAGGTTATATGATTTATTTTCACTCGGTACCTTTAACTGTCAAAGTTGGTCAACGAAAATACGTGAGTCATAATCTGATATCCTATAACATCATTGTTTACCTGCTACAGTTGATAATGACAGTAATATTAGATAATTAATATTGGATAATAAATATTTATAGAGACGTAACCATTAAATAGCCTTCTATCGGGCTTTTAATATACTATATTATTACTATTATAAAAAATACCTATTTTAACACTGGATATTATAGAGTGCGGTAATTGTCATGTTATTTTCTAAAATGAGTTAAAACACTGTTAATAAGCTAAATACGTTCCAAATTATTTTAATTTAAAAATAGTTTCACAATAAATACTTTTAAACAAGTAAAAAATAACTATATCAGTCACGAATACCGTCGCTGGTACATTGTACATGAGTGTTTGTTAGTGTGTGTGTAAAACGAGTTCGTCGAATCATGGCCAGTTCTTCAGGAAACAGGCAGAGAATTCTCCGTTTTAAACTGTATTTATTTTTCTAAATATATACAGTACAGTAAAATACCTGTATAATGTATAGAAAATAAATACACAGTGTATTTACAGTGTATAGTGTTGTTATTATCTTAAATGATATTAGTTTTAACGGTGTAATAAGTGTTGTTTAGAAATACATTTGGAGGTTATATTTTTTATGTCATAAAGGTACAATACTTTGTTTATTATGCATTTTCTCTTCCTGTAATCAAATAATAAGTTATTATTAATAATATTACCTTTGTTTAAACGCAGTTTCCTGAGATTTTATTGTTATATTTAGAAACAGTTGTCAAACTGTAGTAATAATCTGGAAGTCAATGCATTACTTGACCTTTATTTTCGTATAATATTTTTAATACCAATTAAAGGACACTAGCAAGTATAATCTTTTAAGCTCCTCATTTGCATTACAGAAATGGGCATTAAGATTTCGTATGTTATTAACATTTTAAAATTATCAGAACATTAAATACGCAAGGGTTATTTTATGTACGAACCTCACGTATTGGTTCGTTGGTCGGTGTCAAGGAATTGCATTGCTGCAATAACAGTAAACATTAGGATATTGGTTTGTGTGTTTGCTATCTTTAATGGTTTTATAAATTCTGAGGCTAAAATGAGTATTGGAATTGTTTGTTATCATTATTACCTAATAGTATTTTAGCAAACAAAAAATTCATTGCGCGTGTGTTTTTTTTAATCGAATGATTGTTTTAGTCAAATCACATTTAATTGATTCTTAGGTATATTCGAGAAATTGATCACATATTTTTTCTACTTTGATATCACACAGGTAGAAAATGTTGGGCAATGTAATACTTGAATTAGCTTGTACTAGCTTGAATTAGCTAGCAAGTGAAAACCTAAACAACAACATAATTTCTGTAGCAGAAGTCAAAAAAGAATCTGTGTGGAATTTTCTATCTTGGTAAATTGTTAGACTAATTAGGACCATTTTTCAATTATGGCAGAATTATTATTAAACATAAATGTAGGGTAACATATATGTTTATTGTCACGTGGTCAAGACTTCAATTAGATTTGGACAGGTTAATTGGAACGCCGTGTATTTATACTGTTGAGTGTTTTTTTTTACTTCTATTAAAATCTATTAGATTATATTAAAGATTGCCAAATTCAGATTGGAAAACGAGGAGAAAGGAAACAGATATAGGGCAAATAGCGAGGAAAAGATGTGCGGAACGAAGATAGAAACATTGGAGCACATTAAGTTTTCATGTGAGAAAAAAGTAATAAGCAAAAAGAATAAGGTGCAGTTATTAAAGGGAGGCACTGAAAGGAAGAGGCGGATGACGGAGATAGAAAAAAGGAGTGAGGAAAGAGAAGAAATGGCAGAGTAGAAATAGGAGTTAGAATAGCAGGAGGAGCGAAGCAGTAGCAGTAGCAGTTTTGTTTTAATTTTTATAAGGATATTTTTTCTTTTTTTTTCTTTCGGAAAGAGTGAGAATATTTAGATATAATAAGGATCAAAAATGAATTAAGCACAATGATATATAAATAGCAAAAACTAAAATAAAATAATAAAAAAGTATATATATTTCTTCGCGCTTAATAATAATCTTTACAGAAAAAAGTATGTGTGTCAAAAATAAAAAGTTGTATCACAAAAAGTATAAACTAAAAAAATACATAATGCTTGAATATCTAAACTGTAGAAAATTTGTTTAACACAAAAATAATGAATTAAACGAATCAATCAAACATGAAAACATCTGGAAGATAAGTCGGAACGCATTAACGTCACGTGACATAGAAAGTTCTTCGTCTACCATCCGAAGTAGTCTGTGATACAAGACTGGAGATAACAAGATGGCGTACAACGGTGTTGATTTTGCCGCCAGAAACTCGACTTGACAAGCGCACTTAACATTTGCATCTATCTTTATCTCCCAGCGCTGAGAAGAGAAGTTTTACTCATTGGCACTCCACAGTGTTCACTTAGCTCTTAACAGTTAGCGCTCTGCCCCAGTCATGGCTCTTTGGGGCCCTACCTACGTCGGAACATGTTTCTTTAACGCTATTATACAGATTGTGACACATTTAAATCTATTTTATTTGTAATTTATTTAAATTTTATCTTAATATTAATATTAATCTCTTACGTACATTGTAAGAGTACGAACGGAGTACCTACATACTTGACTTGACTTGACTTGTTTGTAACTTTAGCGTCACCTGTTTGGAAATGAACCGAGAGATGGAGCTAATACTAGCACACAATGTGAGAGTCAACTCAGCCAAGGATTAAATACATAAATTAAAATGTTGCTGAGAAAATATTATTTACTGTAGCTATAATTAGGATTAGTTGGGATGGAAATAATCTCCTCAATCCTGAAAGATGGGGCTGGTGTTTACGAAGATTCCTTCATCGTTTTATGTACCTTTATCGCAATAGCAACTTCACTGCGTTCATCTTCTTTAAAGTGAAGTTTGGAGAAAATGAACGCAGCAAGAACAGTGAAACTTACATCTCAATTTTAAAGAACAATAAATAACGCAGCTAAAACGACACCAGACTAAACGAATTCATAAATCATTTGATTCTAATTTTTCTAATTTATTTAACATCATACGTAAAACTATAAAATATTTTTAGCAGCTATAACTTCCAATGGTAATTCCAAATATTCCCAATGTCGCGCTACTCAGGTAGAAAATTGTCTTGCAATAAGCTAACTTCAAGGTTCTTTTCTACTTGTCATAATGTTTTGGAATGCAAAGCTCACACTTGCTACCTTGCCACAAAGTAGTTCCAAGGTTCATTGTCTACCTGGGTATGTTTAATCCTTTTATTTGGGTGTACAAGGAAAACATTGTAAACTAAAGTCTTGTTTAAATTCAAGAAGCACATAGGAACATATTCATAAACAAAAGGGAATGCTCATTTTCTTCTGTGCGTATGGCTTCAACGGATCTGAATCCGACTCTTTTTAAATTCACTTAAATCGTTGTATCTTACCTGAAATCAAAGAAACGACATTTAAAGTTCATTATTTAAATTGTCAATTCCTTTTTATCTAATTTTATAATAACTTAACATTATGCATAGTGACTTCTCTCGACTCCAAATATCAATTGTGATGGCCGTTAGCACACACTATAATGAAAGTGACTATAACAAATATATACCATTAGCTTATGTAACTAAAATGCAGTTGCAATATCTCTGGTCAGTGTTACCAACTAATAAAATATAATGTCTTTACATCTATGTTGGACATTTATTACTTTTGGGAATGCTATTGGTTTTGTTGTTAATTGCAATACTTAACATAATTTTTCATGTATATTAGACTACAACATGGTAGACTACCAGAGTAAGTTAGACCAGATCAAGTTATAAATAAACCTTTTCCAATTCGTTGTTCTATGTACAATGCTTACAATTTGATTAAGCATTAACTTTTAGCATCTATAATGCAATACTATAAAGTTTAGTTTTGATGGAACAAATTGAGACGTAAGATTTCTATTGGATTAAAAAATCAATGCAGTTAGTTAGTAGATTAGTTAAAATAAATTGAGATTTAGGAATTAACGACGTGATAAACTTAGTCAGAATAATAGTCCAAGCTGGGAACTAAATTATAATGCAATTCATCTATTTGTAGTCTATTTGTCAGTTGTTGTCCTAGCAAGGAGATTTGATGATTTCATTCAGGCTCCACAATATCCATCATCCATTACTTCATCTTCCAGCTCAGCAGCCGTCCCGTTGCACTCGCATCGTTATTACCAGTTACCTGTTGTTTTTTTTACTAGCTGCAATATGTCATAATGCTGCTACTCCAACAAATAAAATATTTTATTCCCCATCGTATTGACATTTTTATTATGAACAAAATGGCGTGTTTCACGAGGTTTTACGAGTTTTTCGTATCTTAGATTTTTACGACTCGGATTTGTAAGTCGTAACATATTTTTTAGCTTTTTTGATATTTTTAGTATTTACTTTTTTTCTATTTACGAACGAGTACGGTTTTGGATCATGAAAGGAGCTTATTTTATTCTCTAAGGATACTGGGATGAAATCCCGGCGTCTCCAAAGACTAAATCTGGGACGTCTTTAGTCCCGACGGCGTCGCAAACCAAATGTACATGGTACATGTGTTGTTGCATTGGTATTTCATCCACATTCCACCATCCAATGGGGTCCCAGTTTAACCAAAGCACTAATGCCTTCTTATTTAGTTCTTAAGAATCCCGTGTTCTCTCATTTATTATTTTCTCAAGTATTTATAATTCTTGAAATTTCCTAATGATTAGGGATCCAACACTAAGCAGTGTTTAACGCGAGTAATTTTGTAAATAAAACACATTTTTGCACACCCTGTAATAGAACAAAAAACAAACAGACATTAAGGGGAAAACAACCCCTCGCGATTAATGAATAAATGTATAAAGGTAATGTTGTAATTTAATGTAATTTAACGGGCAGTAAGTAGTATTAACGGACCGTTAAGGCTAATAACGCCCCGGGCAGACAAACGGGAAAGTCGTTTGCTTAAAAAAGTAATAGGAAAAAGCTATTGAGAGAGCAGACTTCAATCACCGGGAGGTGCTGGTACTAAGTACACCAGGAGGTGATCGCGAGGGGAAATGAATATAAAGAAAGTGCAAATTATTATTGTAACTATTATATCTCGGAAACTATTAGACTTGGAAGTACTTTTAAGATTATGTGCTGATTTGTTAGAATGACTTTTAGGAAGTTTTCTCCTTTGTTTTTCTGGTTGTGTTTCGATTTAATTTGAATATGTCTTCGAGGATATTGAAGTTGCTAACAAGAAGGAATTTATTTTCGCTTCTGTTGATGTCTCTCATGGGAACTCCTATGCTTTAAAGGAAATGTCTAATGGCAACACATAATTCCTTTCTTCTAATTAACTAATCATTAAACTGACTTATACTCTCCTCCCCCACTCCCGCTGCGAGAATTGAACTTCGCCTAATTTATATTGTGCAATGGTTTCAACATGCTTTCACTTTGTCAATAAGATGCCACACTGCAAGATTGCACACTGCAATTGATACGAACTTAAATGCTTTTGAACCTAATATTTTCGTATATTACTATCGCGACTATAGTCCACTGCGAAACTTCTTTGCATTTCCTTTACATATGTCGATCCTTTTTCGTTTTGCATTACTTTAATGTTACTACACTTTAAAATTTAAAGTTTAGATGTAATTTTTCCGATGTTCTGCATTTTAATGTACTGAACTTACCTGAATCACTTCCTTTTCATTCACCCTCGCCACTGGATCTAATTTTTTCCGTTTCAAACTGTTTTTATTCCAAATATATATTATATTTCTGCTCAAAATTCTACAAAACAATTTCAGGATTCAATAGTATTTTCCAAAATAAAAACACGACTTCTCAAAGAATGTAATGAAGAATTGGAATATGGTAAACATCTATGAAAGAGGAACTTTCAAAAACAGCAATTTTCAAAATTAATCAATGAGAAAAAATACCAGATTTCGAAAGTGGCAATATAGATTGTTTTACGAATTCATAAGAAATCGTACTAATTTTTTTTTTAACATTATTTGTAGATAATAACGTGATTAGGACATTTTACTGTTGCTAATGGACACAAAATTCAGACGCGAGTTTGTTATTTCATTCAGAGTTATTCACTAAGTGTATCATATTTTTTTGCATATTTGTACGGTCTTTAATAATTCAACTGAATTTTTGCCTATAAAGGTCAAGTTATTCAATAATTTAAAAAGTTAAAATGCTGGTTCGCATCATACGTTTTTATCATCATTTGATCTTCGACATCCCAACAAAGCGACAAATAATTGGTTTGAGTGACGATCCTCCTAGTTCCCCGGGTAATTCACCAACTTCAAGTTCAGCTAATAACTATTTACCCGGAATACAATACCGCCACATAAACACGTTATTAGCTAAACACAATTCGTGCAGATTTCACCGTTTCACCGTTTCAGTAGTTCATGTTTCCTTCACAGTGCGTCGCGCCGTACCGCTGTGGTTCTTTTCACTGTTTTCATTCACAATTTCGCACTGTTTTCATAATATAAACAATATTGGTTGGTGTCGGTGGTTTGTACCCTCTGTATTCCAGTATCTCGATGTAACATGGGGATTTTCTTTTGTTATTAACTGAGGATTAGGACAAAAACCCACCCTCTCACAGCATTCTGGAATTCAGTATTCCCAAATGAACGACCATGGTGTTGGCGTTAGGAGCTGGAGCACTTTTACCCCTACAATACTCCTCATACTATGTGTGTGTGCGTTTGTATACTAACAACGCCACACGACGGTAAATTGTTGAACCAAGTGATGTAATACGAGACCATGAGAGACTTGACTGCATTGCATTGAGTTGCAATAACATACACCCCCCATTAAATAGGGGTTCGCTATGGGTTGTGAATATTTTTAGAGAATTCCTAACACGTGTTCGATAGTTTTGTAATATTAAACGTAAGAAGTCAATTATGTGTTTGTTTGTGTGTGTGCTGGTATATACATTGCAATTAACAGCACTTTTGCATAGGGTTGTACACCCAGTTCAAGAATTATTCATTTAGTTGCACCGCGTTTTGTTTTGTCTCTCACGATGTTGAGCCGGTTTCTCACCAGAGTAACAGCTTTGTTGTCAAAAAACAAAACAAAATCATGTTTTGTTTTGTTTTAAAACAGTGCTGTTTTTTGAAGATAGACTGTTCATAAAAAACAAAATTGCGTGTTTAAATCAAGCAGACTGAAAAACAACAAACGTGTTTTCCTTTGATCCAACCGACTCCAGATGGGAATGTATTTTGTTTACTAAAACAGTTTTTAAAGACTAAAATGTTTTAAGAACTGTCTCTTTGGTGTAAACATTGGTGTTTTTGTTCAGAAAAACAAGTTTTTGTTCGTGCTTTATTGAACTGTCTCTCTGGTGTGAAACCGGTATTAGATATTCCACTATGACGTATCCAACGCATTAGATTTGTCGTATAAACATGGAAGAAAGGGAAAGGGGACTGTGAGGGGAGGGGTTTGGTGCTTGGTGTTCTGAAACATCGTTTGAGATCGGTTATCTGAAGTCGAGTTACTTTTGGAAAAAGCTTGCTATGCTGGCAATAACACATTTATACGACTAAACATACCGATTCTACTAGCACTTGCTGCATACACTGTCTTTAAAGCTACTGGTCTAAAATTGGGACTGAATACGTCTGCATTAATTATTATTAATATACAGCGTTCCACCATAATATGTTTTTGTTTTCCTGCTTCACTATTTTTCATTTTCTCACCTTTATCGTGTCCTTTTTGGTCCCTTCACTTTCCCCTCCTTCTCTGTCCCCATTCCACCACCTCCCACCAGCTACCAGCTGTGAACTCACACGCTGTCATATTTTTCCACTATGTATTTTATTTTTTGTACAAAATAACTCAACTGTAATATTTTTTTTTGACAAATAGTTCTGAAACATACAGTGGGGGTGTAGTTTAGCTGAAAAGTGTGAAGAAAGGGTGGATTGGGAGGCGTGGGAGGAGTAGGGAGAGAAGAAGAGTCTTTTCTTGTATCCAGACTCGTGTTAGGAAAAGCGGTAGATATTATTGTTTCCGATATTGCTTGATGTTTGACGGGAGTATTATTTATTTTTTCATGATTTTTTATGCTTGAGTGGAAATTAAAGGCCGTTTTAAATATCTGAAATAAATTTTGTATCAGACAAGCAAGTAACCCGACTTACGTGAAACTCAGTTATGTTTATATAAGGTTTATTAAATATAGCAAAAGTTACATGTTACAACGTTACAAACAAAAATTCAACGTTTTATAACCTAGTTTACTACTTTTTCATAAGATTTCTCGAATAGACCATCATTTTAGGGATTACAGAATTTTAAGAAATTCTTTATTTATAATTATGTTAAAAATCAAGAACTTCGGATGGCCTCCACGATCTCCTGATTTGATTTAACAGCCCCAAATATGCTTACATATATTTACAAACCCTGCAAAAATGTGGTTTTACTTATAATAAATGTAATAACTTGTGGTATTTAAATACAATCTAGTTAGTTAAATAAATTAACAAGAGATGGCGTTGACTTCACTATCAGAGTTTATTACCCTCTTATAATATTATATTTATTTACATTTTTTCTTATTGCAACATTTTTAATGCATGAGGAGTGCCCCATACGCCCATCTTTTAGCGAACATTTTGCCAGCGTTTACGTGTATTAAGTTGAACACGCGGCCGGTGTATGAATGTATTGCGTTTGTCTCAATTACCTTGATAAACAATATTCGTGTACATAACCTCACTCTACCATGAAGTGAATAGTCTACTTGTAAGGAGATGAATTCTACATTACTCGTAAATGTAATACCCAGGGTACCTTGGTTCGATTCGATTGCTGCACGCGATTGCAAGATAACAATAAATACGTCAACTGTCATGGAACGTTTGAAATATTATGTAGGAAATTCACTTTAGAAAGAGATAGATATATTTTTCGCAATCATACTTCAACATTAACAAGTAACTTATCATTTTCAATGAATTAATACGAAATTAGTGAACAAATAGTGCAGATTTTGATATTTGCACTTAAAGTCTAATCATCATAGTTTATATAATTTTATGTCAAAAAAATACTTTGCGAGTTCTAACCTCATTGTTTCTTTTTGTTTCAGATGCCATGGGTAAGTGTCTTCTTGTTTCTATCCATCTTCGTGTCGAGTGCTGGTAAATATTAAGTAACTATTACTATTACATTAAACATAACCTCAACATTGTGATTCAATATTTTTATATAAAGTTTCTTGACTTATCGTGACAACATATTGTTGAAATTTAATTTTATCCTCGATAAAAACTAGTACGCGATCAGCCGGTCACCGCCACTGTCGCTAACCTGTTATTAAGACCTAGGGGTGTCAAGAAGATATATCGATCTTTGGAAATCGATAAAGATGTCGATATACATATATCTTGTAATTTATTTTACAAGTATTGCAAGTAATAACACTTTTTTTAAGATGGGTCTTTTTATCTTAATATATATAAATTACGTGTCACATGTTTGTCCGAGTTTGTCTGCGATGGACTCCTAAACTACTTAACCGATTTTAATGAAATTTGTACACCGTGTGCAGTTTGATCCAACTTGAAAGATAGGATAGCTTACATCTCAATTTATAATTGCAATATTATCTTATTGCAAATTAATTATCTGTATATGACATATGACATCTGGCGACGATGATGGCGACATCTGTTGACTAGATTGAGTAAATATTCAATAGATGGCGCTATGTAATGTAATATGACAAAAACGTTAGTCACAGCAACGCGTGGCCGGGACAGCAAGTATATTATATAAAAACATTTCCTGTATATTCATATATGCTCCATAATGTAAAAATAATGTCCTGTATATTGCATATACATTGCATATACATGAAATGAATAAACATGACAGTATATACTATGTACATCAAGAATGTTTAAATATGCATTTACCTTTTTGCATTTGCAAATACATATGATATACAGTGTGGGTTTTACATCACAACAGCATATACATAGGATATAGTATGTATATCCAATTGTTTTCTAGGTTTTATCCCCTCTGCGACTAAATATATATTTTTAAGATTCCAACCAGTAGAGTAATTGTCTGGACAAAAAAATTGTACTGTTTCTAATCGAATTTACTGAATAATTTTATTCAAAAAATTGCTTATAAATTGTTATTTGTTATATGAGAACGCTATAAATCAAAAATATGGTTTCGTTTCCGTTTTTGGTTTTGCTTTTGTAAAAATTTCCGTGTTAATACAGTTTCTGCTAAATTACTAAATATTTAAGCATGAAATTTTGAATTTATATAATTCTGTGGTGGAATATGTCTTAATTTCTATAAAACTATAGTTATATTTTGGCAGTGGCGCACTGAGACGGCATTATCTTTTCATTTTTGTTTAGCTTTCTTGAGAATTCAATTGTGTCTAGTCACAATTGAATACCAGCTTTTCTGAATTTTTTTTTAAGCTTGCTGAAGACATATAGCCTCCATTGCCTTCTATTTTATTGAAATTACATTCTTCCAAGCTCCCACACAAAATCAGTTGTATCTGGTTATAACTGAGCCGAGTTTTGCGAACCCCGTATTAAGTAATCTATTTTATTTAACCTTGTTTATCAATTTCTTATAATCGTAAATAATATTTGAATCGTAAGTTTTCCGAATATGTGGCTTTATAGTAATAAATAAAAGAGAAATAGTTGAATGATGTATTTTGATAATACAAAACAAATTTCGACATAGTGAACACCACTAACATGGTGCTACCATGAATGGTGAATCAACCGGTGGTTTTCATACGTCATCGATACAAGCGATCACTTACACTGGACATAACTTATCATTTTCCAGATTCTTCAATAATTTTTCTGTAATTCATACCATCACACCAGCGGTGTGTATTGTTTTCCATTTCCAACCTCATACATATTTGGTTTATAATTTTTTTTTAATTTTATACACAAAAAACGAGTTTTTATATTGCTTCAAGTCCAGCACCAGACTGGCTATTAAAATGATGCACAGGCCCTGCTCTGCTTCGGGATGCCGTGCCTGATCTTCACAGAGTGTTGAGTAGACGCCCTCATTATAATTATAACCTGGGTACCCGTACACTCGAACACTCGACACTCGAACTCCAAGAATACGGAATGCAAAAATGTTGAGCTATTATTTTTATCGCACCGTTTTATATATTTTATGGTTACTTTATTGAAATGCATATTTATTAATGCATATATTAGTAAGATATTTAAAATGTAATTATTTCATACATTCTAAGAGTTTATATTTTTTGTTTTCTTACGAGTTAAGTAATCAGGTTATCAACCATCTTGATTTTTATAAAAGAGTACTATATATTGATAAGCTTGGCTATTAGATACTCAAATATCTAAATGAAATAGTCATTTTTCACATTTTTCACCTTTTCTCATTAAATGTCCTCTATTTTATACAATTAATTGTAAAAGGGATGCATAAAAGAGCTAGTCAAACTCAGTTACTACTTAGAGTTGGCTCGTGCAACACATAAAGTTTTTACATTATGAACGTTGTGAACAAAGATAAATAAATTCGATTAGTTATTAGTCTATGAACTGTAACACTTGTCTAATGACATCAAAAGATGGTAAAAAAATAAGTAGCAAAACAGAAGTTCAAATTTTTAAACAGTTGTAATGTTGAATTTTGTACTTCTAATATAGAAATTGTATTGTAATGCAAGGTTAACACTTGGTAGCTTGTTACAAGTTAATTCCCAGGTTCATTTTTTATGTTCGTATTTATATGTTCATTAAATATTCAATAATAAAGACATGTAATCTATGTTTTTTCTGATTCACTATTTTTCAGTTTTAAATACTGCATTTACAGACCCAGCCAATCATAAACAAAATAGCTAATTTAAACAGTGATAACGGCTTTATCCTGAAAAGAACAGATATTTATTTTTACAGAATAAATATTTCGGTAATATTAATAATCATTATACAATAGTTACTATGTATTATGCAAATTACTTTAACAAGTAGAAAAAGAACCTTGATATTAGCTTTTGGTAAGCTAGCACGTGTGAAGCTCGTACTATAAGTTAATTTTCTATCGACTTGATGAAATCTGATATACATTTTTACAAAACAAAACAATAAATTCTTGTGGTAAACTATAATACAAAACATGCAATAACTATTATATTTAATATATATGTCGAATATCATAGGTATAAAATGAATCTTATAATTATCTTGTGATAAGCTAGCAAGTATAAACCTTGTACTGAAAGACAATTTGTATATGAAAAGTAAAAAATTGATCTTGAAATCAGCTTGTGATATTGTGGCATTGCAAGACAATTTTCTACCTAGGATAGTAGTACTTCTAATATATTAAATAAACTAATGTATAATAAATAACAGTGTTAATTACTTGTACATAGTTTTAAAAAATATATTAATTACTAAACGGGTGAAAATTCTCCCATGGATTGTACGACTTATACCTTATTATTACAAGGTAGCCAATATAAACCATAATGGTTATAATCGCTATTTATTACAATACTTAATTAATAATTACATTTTTAAAGCCAAAATCCGTTTTTTGCATCACGTATCGCGACTGGGGCTGGGGCCCTTCATAAAATCACCTCGTCTTTAGCTACCGATAGCAGCTTCATTTTTTCTTCTTGTTTTCGTAAAACATTGCAGGTTTTTGAGCTGAGTTTTATTGGGACTTATGTTTCAATATAAATATGTTAATAACATCCCCCCACCCTTCTCTCTTCGTAGTTATTTCGGTCGCCCCTCAATACACGGGTTTCTTGGTGCGACCCAATAGTGTACTGTGACGTCATGAATTGGAATGTTCATTTTGATTTTGTGGTAGTTTTATTTTTATATGGAAAAACATCATTTAGTTTTCCTTTTCGTTCTTACAATCTACTTTTCCCAAAGCCATTTGACAAATAGATTACGTGTAAGAGATGTCTTTAATACGTGCGTGCTAGGTACATACACTCGCAAAAGTTTCTTAAGGGTGGAAATGTTGAAAATTTGTATTATTCAAAACAATCTCAACATGTAAGAAATGATTTTCCTTTAACATTGGTTGACACTATTTTTTTTATCTGTACTTCTATTTTAATTCTTACTCTCCATACTGTTGCCATCCATTTATATTTTCCAGATCTCAAAGTTAATAGTTCTGCCAGAGTTCTCTCGATTAAAAGTCAATTTTTTAACCGATCTTTATCAAAGTTATAAAACCGAATCTGTAACCTCGTGTCGAACTCTACTCTCGAAGTCTCGTGTGTTCAAGAGTCGCCCGAAGTGCGTATGTGCTCCGGAACCATTACGTCAGCATCCCTGCATAATTGCTATTATCTTTTACAGTAATACATAACTTTGGATTTATCAAAGAACAACAGAAGAAAAAGGCTGGGTTCGTTTCCCTAAATATTTTAAATTTAATTCCTCGTTCAGTTTTTCCAACAGGGTGTACAAGAATCGTGTAACCCACATTTATATATTATTTAGTATACGAAACACGTTTTAACATGGGGTCAAAACGAAATTGCCAGCACATTACTTCCATTTTCATTCAGATAGCAACAGCCGCATGGAAGAGCGAGGGTGGATTTGCTTACCTCAGACTTAAATTCAACTCAGACTTAGAGGGTTATTTTCCTTAACATGCTCTTCCTCTTACTCTTACTCCTGCTCTTCCATTTTCTACCCCGTTAATACAGATATAATAATAATCCTTGATTTTTTCTCTTTTTTCCACTCATATCATGTCTTATTTTAGATTACCCTGTGATCCCACAAAAGTGATTTGCGATATTATTTACGTCGCAGTATAAATTTGTATTACAATTTTGTAATACGATGCATGAAACTGGATACTTGTGCGTATGTAAGGGATGTAATGCGTTTGAGAACACGTAGGGTTGGCTAAATTGCTATTGCAATTATCAGTGGCGTTCTTACCCGTTTACAGTGACGTCTACGAAAATATAACTGCTTTCCAACCTATCTGACTTACACCTTTCTGGATCCCATGGAAAAATAATTGTCCCTAGTCTTAATTGCTTCCAACGTATCCGAAATTACATTTTTTTGTTCTCGTAATTACCTTTTCTATCTGCTACATCAAATGACATTCAAATTTTCTTTCAATTTGCCGCCTCTGCTATTTCCAGTGCCACTGTTAAAAAGGTTGGTGAGGCGTTCTAATAATAATTTCCCAAAATATACTCCAATATGTTGGAGTGCTAACTGGCTTAGCCAACATTGTTGTACGTTTATGGGTGCAATAAATATAGTTGGTGGTGGCGTATTCAGCTTGACATTCACTACCTACACGGGTGCATGAGGCAGCGCAAGCATGTTGGTCGTTGGTCTAGTTGTGAAACGCATCTTAAGCTTTTATTATTCTGTAGTAGCTGACTGTGTTATTAAGTGACGGTAAGAAGTTTTGGCATTTTGGTTTGTCTATATAACAAAATAATTCCACTTTGGGATTTAAGAAGCAAAGAGTATAGCAACAATCATAAAGAGAGAGAGAGAGAGAGTTATGATGTCCTTATGGAACAGTTTAAGAAAATGAATTCTTCTGCTGAAGTAAAATACGTTGAGGCTAAAATAGAATTCCTATTTTCATTGATAAAACAATATCATTTAGTGTTACATTAAAACAAGATTCATTTCTATCCAAAAGAAAATGAAAACAGTAATTCAACTTTTTCTTATGTACTGTTTAGGTTTCAAATCCTGATTTCTTTTATTTTTAATTATTTTAGAGGGCGTAAATTTTTGTAACTTAGAATTAGACTTTTATACATATGATTTAAGCTTTGTGTATTCTTTCTTTTATATTCTAATTCTAAATCAATATTTATCGACTCTCAATGATTTCTCTAAATACCAAGACAATTACATAGTCTATTACATTTATTTGTTTCCGATACCCCCGTAAGGCCCCCCATGGCATTCCTTTTGTTGGTTGTGTTCTATAGTTCTGTTCCGTTGTTCTGTTGTTCTGGCATTGTTTGTTCCTTTCTCATGTTTTCTTCTCTTATCCATCATCTTACAACTGCTTAAGTCGACGTGCCCGGAACATCAAATGACGCAGCTTGACATGCCGGTGCGGTACGGTGCTATGGGCTGCGTGCTGCAGAGATTAGTAGTGTATCAGAACGGATTGCTAGAGATCAGAAAAACATTTGTACGACAATCTGACAAGGGCTAGGAATAGGGTGAGGTAGGAAGGGGTATGACGAAGGAAAGCAAATTACTTGCTCTCTCTCTATTCATAACTGAGAACAATGATGATGGTGCTGATGTTGGTGCATTTATTGTTCGGGGAATTAAGGAATCAGGATCCTACTTGTTGTACCTTGGCTGGGATTAGGAAATCACTTTAATACAATGGTGCTTTCTATTCACGGTTTAGATCTGCCCCCCTTTTTACATTGTGGAAATATGGTAGAACATTCCAATAGTTTTTCCTAATAGACAACGCTTAAGATGTTGTAGAAATGTGTTCTCCAATATGCACTTTTATACTTATCATACAATAAAGTGAGTTGTCGCTAAGGTTTCTTTAGACAATCCGTATCCGGACAAGTCATGTAACGGAAACTTCTTCTTCTGTCTTCCAAATATCGCATGTTTTGAATGAAAATGAAGAAGACTGACCTTAAAGTCAGTTGTCTTGAAAGTGTGCTTTTGTGTACAAGTACGATTGTCAAGCTAAGGCTACTGCAATGAGACACTCCTCATCCATTTACACGCTGTACTCCTAATTCGAAAGAGAACTACAATTTGAAATCGAATCGAAACGTGTAAACTGATAGACTCCGGAAATCTGAAAGGTACTGCAATGAAAATCAAAACTAAATCTAATTGGAGAATTCATCAGTTGCCCCTGATGAACCATTTCTGAATTTCCTTTACTAGTAATGTGTTGAACACCAATTTTTATTTTCACCACATTTCATATGATTAAAGATGTAGACTTTCCGTAACATTACTAGCGAGCGACAGCCAAAAATATGTGGCCCCTGATCTTCTAAAAACACCTTTCTAGATCTATTAACAAGTTGGGCATTTACCTATTAAGTTAAATTTAAAACTGTTTGCAAGATTGTTGATTTACTCTTACTAGATCTGAGTAATTATATGTTGTAAAAAGTCATTTATAAGTGAACCGTTTTGGAGAATACCGTTTGGCGTTACTTATATGCTAACTTCTTCTTCTGTCTTAAATCATGATCTAGGTAACACCAGCGTAGTTGTTAGGCTGCTTTTCTTAAACTGTATCCGTTTTGTTGCTAATTTCTTATGGAAATATAAAGAAGATAAGAATTTCGCTTCACTATTATAAGTTGTTTCCATTTCATGCTGCTGTAAAATCCCACGAAATTATTCCCTGATCGTAGAGTGCTTTAAATTCATTGATGCTGAACAAGAGTTACTTCTATCAATCTATTATCATTGCATTTTGTGCACAATTCATTACTCTGTGCCTAATAAAACTCTCTAAGTAGTAGGTCACCTCTTACACATGATTCTTATCCAGCCTGGACATACAGCCTTACATTTCCAGGAGGATAACACATAAATTTATCGATTCGATGTGTCCATTATGTTATTATGTTATTGACCGGTTCCAGTCCAAATGGCCGTCGTCTTCTGGGATTTTATAAACCACTCAATGGAAATAAATATTCCGAAGACATCAAACCATTTCCCCTGCCCCCACCCTCACTCCTATCCAATTTAACTCCCTTTCCCTTCGCATCATTTCCCCTTTCTTAACTCTAGACGTTGCGTTTTTATATAAATATATTGCTGCTTTTGCAAAACTACGACTGACTAGTAAAAAAAGTAGGAAATAGTGAAGCAACTCAACTCACAACTGACCCTCTAGAGAAATACGGGAATGGGAGTGGTTGGGGGAGCACAGGATGGACTGTATAAACGTCTACATGCATTATTGAAAAACCACGCGAGAAAATGTTGGAAAATTCACGTCTCGTATCATTGGAAAATGATAAATTAATACAGACAAGTTATGATTTGGTGTTCATTGCTATTTTAAGATCTGAGTATTCAACAAACTATTTGCTTTAGACTTGTGGCTTGTTACGCAGTGTCTGGTTCACCGTAACATGCCCTAAATGTACAACGGTCTACCTCGTTAAATATGCAGCGCTGTGCCGTTTACAATTTTTTTCAATTTTCTGTTATTAATACAACACATCGCATTACGTATTTATTTACAAAAAACTTTAGTTCTAAACTCAGAAACTTTTTTCCCAGTGGCGCTATCTATAATAGCGCACGTAAAACAAAACTTTCTATTAATTTATTTTGAAACAAAATACTTTTTGTACGTTTTACGAGTATAAATATTTAAGATTTTTATTTATCAATTTTCAACTTTTATATTCACATTTGTTAATAATTCATTCATAAACGAAAAAGAAATGAAGTTGTAAAAGAAAATGGAAATAAAATGACAGCAGTCCTGAGGGAGATGGATAGAAAATAACAGTGTAATAAAAGTGACCACCAGTCAAGGGTTGTATCCCTCGGTATCCCAAGGGGTTTGTATCATAAAGTATGCATCAAATGTGTATTTATAGTTTATTTTATACCCAACCCTGAGCGGTAACCTCCAACTTTGAACTGTGGACAATTACCCATTGATATTTCGTTGTTGTAATTGACGGAGGACCTTTTTATCCGAGGAATTAGTTCATTCATATGAATTAAGTAAATTGATGGGCAGACCCATGTCTAAAATCATCCTTCTCGTCTATTTCTATTTTCTAAATGAATGTGGAGCGTTTATATTTATCATTTTTAATTTTAGTCTCTTATAAACACACTACATTTAGGTGATCTACCCATTTTAATATTTAAATGGGTCCCAAAACCCAAATCAAACCAAATAGAAATAAATAAATATATTTTGGGTTTTAATTCAGTCTGCGGTTATATTTATCAACTTTGTGTAAAATGATTCCCAGTTGCTGCTTGATTAGAGGATAGAATCACAAATAACTTTATTATTTTATTTTTAAATCAACGAGATAAATCAACCAGGTTAGGTTTGCAGTACACATTTAAGAAAATTCATTTTGGAAAAAATATTGTACAATTGTTTAATTGTAATGTTTAAATAGAAGTACAACATAGGAATCAAATAGTTTAATAAAATTCTCAGTGTTTAATATCTCCTTCACTAAAAACATCAATTCTTCATCGAACTGTTGACTCGGCATGTAGGAGCTCTACATTGAGGACAGTCCGGTGGCCCCAGGTGCTCCCAGGGGCTTCCAGCAATCGTTACGGTATCCGGGAGACACATAGGAAGCGAACAGCAGCCGCGTGCATCACAAAAAGTAGCGCGGTACGGCGCGGGCGTGTTCAAGGAACCTTCAGGACAACAACCATGGCAAATGGAAATTATCCACGCAAAATAAATGCAATTGCAATTATGATTTGAGTTGCATACCAGGTACCGACGTACAGCACTACTTTTTACAACATTTTGTTTTTTTTTACATATTTAATTCATCCTTTATCTCAATTTCATTTTTGAATTCTTATAGATGTTATCATTATGGACTTGTTAACAATTATATTTGGATATTAAAATATATTTTTCTGTCAAATTACTTTAAAGTATTCAGACTGATCTAAATTTTATTTTTTTATTATTTATTTTTGGTATATCAAATATAGAATCTAATTGTTATTTCCTATATCACACGGTGCTCAGTAGCCCAAAATACGAATCTAACCAGTCAACGTTTGCAGCACTAAAATAACCAGTATTGTAATGGCATTTTTGCTTGATATCAAAAAAGTAGTCTTTTTTTAATCTAATGCCTACTATTTTACTTCTACTATACTACTACTCTACCTTTGTAGTTCAATTTTATATTAAGAAATAGTTGAAAACAAAATCATTTGTCTTGGAAATATTACTTTAGTGCGCCATACCCCAAACATCTTAATTCGTAACATTTTGTCTGATAAAAGTAATAATTAAACAATTAATGAAGTTGATTGAGATTTTTAGTAAACACATTCTCAGATAGTTATAGTAACTCGTACTTTGAAACAAAATGTAGAAGGTGATCCCAGTTTATTCTCTTTATCTGGTTTGCAAAACTTTACACAATATTATAAATTTCACAATTAGGCCTTGTAAAACAATTTCTTAAGGTCGTCTCAAGGTGCTTACTCTAAGCAGGTCAATTAGGTTCTGAACTATATCTTACTTTCCATAAAACGTTTTCTCCAATGATGATCTGAAATAACTAATTATTTTTTAATTAATTGCAATATTATAGGAGATCAGTTTTGTGCGATTAATGATTAAAGAGATCAAAAAATCTGGGAGAAACTTCATTATTTGACGTCATGCTCGTTTTCTATTCTAACTCACTTTTAATAATATCCTATCTCCGTTACACAACAAACTGTAAAATAGATAGCCTACTCAAACCCAGAAACGCACCGAGAATGTGTTGGTTCGCCTCAAAACTCGGCCCATCATAGATCCTAAAAAACGTGGTTTAACTATTTACAATTCATTTTATGTGAGAATTTAAAAGTAAAGGTCATTTCAAATAGGCTAGAAAGCATTTAAGACTAGTAGATACAATTGATTTCATTTATGATCTAGAATAATTCTGCCCCTATTATTCTCAGTACGCCACTCCTCAAGCCTAGCCTACTATTCACAACTGTCTTAACCAACATATAAAATTTTGATACCCAATTGATATGAATTATCCAGTGTATTATTTTTCCAAGTCCCTAGTATACCGGATCATAGTTCAGTTGACTGCAGTACGCCACTGTGTATATAATAGTAGGAGTTGTATTATTAATTTCCTGGTAACTTTCAACGGCGTAAAGCTACACAATAATATTTATTCTTCTTATGTGACGACAGAATCATTTTAAACAAATAACAAAATCAAGGACATTAAGAAACAAGCAGAGAATGCCATCTTAATATCCTAACGAAGTACAAGTCGAGGTATGTCCACCAATTAAAATGACTTCTAGGAACTGCTCAGCTCATTGTTTATTATTTTTCCTGTAAAATGCATTAAGAAATACTAAATAAATTCTCATATTTTACATTTATGACGTTAACTAATTTTATTTTAATTATTAAAATTTAATTAAAATTATTAATTAATAACTAATATGCATAATACACATAAACGATTATATCTACGTGGACATCGTGTCCATTTCCCCTTCTACACCTCTCCCTGCTTTCATACCTATGTCGTTGACACACGATGTCTGTTTATTTAGGTGTTGTTTTTTATTATTTTTAATAATATAACTCTTCTTGTTTTTACAATTGAATAACATGGTTAGTAACACTCATGACGTCGTTGTAAATTGTCAAGCAGCCGACCACCGGGGTTGTTGATATATATATATATATATATATATATATATATATATATATATATATATATATATATTTTACATATAGATATAGATATACATATATATTTTATATATAGACATTTTAGGAATTGAAAATTTCTTCAATCATCAATCAAATCATTCATCAATTTCAAAACTCATATGACGCTTCTGAAATCAAAGAAACGACATTTAAAGTTTATTATTTAAATTGTCAATTCCTTTTTATCTATTTTTGATATAACCTAACAATATGCACAGTGAGTTCTGCCGACTCCAAATAAGAATTATGTTGGCCGTTATTTCTACAATGGTATCTATGGGGTTCATGAGTATATGTTTTGACTGGACGGTCACTGTTTTACCGACAGACGAGCTTTGTACCAACTAAAGAAATATAATTTAATAAATATTTAATTATGATTGCCATATAATTACGTAATTAAAACACCTGAATTTTTTTAGTTCGACAAGTTTTTCTGACCTGTAATTCTCTTGTTGCCATACAAGATTCTATGAAATATTTGAGAGAACTTATAAAGTGTCAAAATAAATAAAAGCTTTAGCTTATTACTTTTAATTCCGAGAAATATTCCTTTTTTCTCTTAAATGATTGGGTTATTAATAGAGTAGCTAAATATCACCAACGCAGTTTCCAATGTTTAGTTTGAGTGATGTGAGATGTACTCGTATGTTGCTTTGAAGTGAGCCTTATGATGTAATGCTAGGGAAATATTTAAGTTATTAGAGAAACGTTAGAAAATGTTTGCAACGATCTTTACTTAACTTTTGTTTCACGTAGCTATGTTTTCTATACCATTGCACACAAATCGTGTAATTCCGCAAATCTTCGCATATTTTCGTAAATTTAATATATTCTTTAATAAACATCAGTTATTTTAAATGTTATTATTATTACCATTTCTGCATTGAAATTAAAAAAAAGATGAGAATATTAAACAGAATAAGCAGAAGAAGAGAAGCTTTTGCAACCTGTGACTAATGTAAGTCATAACCTCCGAGCCTGTGAGCTCCCAAGATGCACTCTGATGCTCTGATGTTCTAGAGCTGTCGGTTCATTGTGGAAAACATTTTGTTTAAATTTCATGGACATTTATATTATTAACGGCAAGGCAACCGTTGTGTTTCTTTCTTATTTCAGCAACTTACACACAGCGGTATTTTTTTATTATTGCTTTAAATACAATACATTATGCTACCGTTTTACCTTTTCGTATGTGTGTGCATTGATAGAGTTAGCTACAGTTATATCAGCTTTATGCAACCTGGAATTTAGCTCGTAATTACTGCATTGTGGGTAAATGAGAACTGAAAATGGGGTCAACGCAGTTGCAGTAGCAGTCTTTCAAATTGTCACCATCATAATATTTACTTTACTTCGTGATATTGATGGTTGCGCATGGGCGCCAATAATTCAGTGTTCAGTGGGCGCCAATAATTTTTATTCCACATATATTAACGCATATGTCATATGTAAGATTATGTAAGATCTGTACTAACTTTTTTCGTGACCCCTGGTCTACAGACAATGTAACTATGTCATCAAATCGAGGACGTTTATTCAAATCCCGTATAAGAATATACTTTGTGCCCTTTTTATGGTCGAGATCTTGCACCAAATTATGTGCACTTATGTCACTCCTTCTATCTTATCCAGATCAATTATTATGATGTTTTAATAGTAGATCAAAGGAAATAAACATCTGCCTTTTCTGTATATTGTTAGCGATATTACGCTCTAAGACTCTAAGTACAATCCTGCAGCTACTTTTTCAGCTTATTCTCAACATAAACAACTCTAGAATGCGTACCTCTGCCTGAGAGAATTACGTAATAGACTTAGACCCTTGCCTGATCCATGCTTCCCCTCCCTCATGTTCAGCGATAAATTTGTACACAAGTGAGTATGAAATACACTCTCAATAAAAAATATTCACTCCTATTTAGAATTTTTGTTATTGTTTATGTTTTTTTTATAAAAGTTTTGTATGCATTGTCGGGAATAACTATTTACTAAGAGTATTACTTCACTGTGAAACCGTTAAAATATAAATATAAGTTATAAAAGTCCGAGGCCCCCCTGAGCATGGGGGCCCCGGTGCACCGCACCGAATCGCCCATACGTAGCTACGCCAGTGCATACCCCATCATATACAAAATCATAATTCAACTATTTTTTACGATATGAATTAAATTATATTAAGATTTGTTGAAACTATTTACTAGTTTATTACTCGTACTTAGAGTACATCTATATAATCGTGAAACAAGTAAAAAAGAATCACCGAACCGTGGGATACGTGAGATTGAAGAAGGTGAAGAGATTTCTTCAATGTTAAATAAATTGAACATATATGAGTATATGTTGTATGTTGGAACATGAAAAATAAAAAAAAGATCTCAAAGTTTATTATAATTGGTTTTAGTGACCGTGTAACTAGTGGCAAATACAATACTAATTAGAATTACAGCTACTGGTCTAAGTCAAGTTTACCGCCTGCCATTCTACAATTTAGCGGCACCGTCAGTCCGCCATCAAGCCGGTTAAACGCTAAAACTATCACAAGACGAAAGAAGATATTAGAAAAATGATGAATATTCAAAAGAAATAAAGAATTAGAAAATTAATTTATTTGTTAGTTATAAAACGAATAAGAATTTGCATTTATGGCAAATTGCCGGTAATTACGTACAACGAGCTCTTGATACCGGCCACGGCGAGCGGTAGCGTCAAAGTGTCTGATACCAACGTAATTGCACTCATATAGTAATGAGAAGCGATGCTTATCTGAAGATATCTCGGAAATAGATAGTGCCATCTCGGGCGGTGTTTTTGAACTACTAAATAATCAATTTAGAGTCAAACACTGATAGTTAATTCTTTTTATGACCGCAAATTTCTGGTTTATGGCATAATTTGTTCGGTGGCATATCAGTGCCATCGTTGCAATAAAGATTAGAGCTTTATTGACAAATAGAATTAAAAGCGAGTCAAGAAATGGAGTTTCTTTTTTATTGAATAATGCAATATCAATTTTAAGGTTAAAAAGTGTATATTTCTTTAAAATATCTGTGTTTGTGTATGGTAGTATAGGGTCTTTCAACTAGAGGTGTCATCATCAACAGAAAAACGCAATATTTTCATGAAAGGTGATGATATTTTTATTTTAATCCATAGTACAAATTGTGATGTTAGTTAATATCGTTCTTTTCTAGATTCACGGTCTCTATTTCTTTGCTGTGGTCAGAATTTGAACTTTGCTTTATTGTGAAACTGTCAAATAGTTCCCAAACATTATCAGCAGATGGTGCTGGCGCGATTAGTAGTAACATTTACTTTGTCTAGTAAATAAATGGTAAAGTCACAATGTATTTTATTTTCTTATTAAATCTTTAAGTTCTGTTGATAAGAATGTTTTTCCAATAACAGTCCTTCGATAAAAGAGCAATGTGATCACAAAGAGTTCAAGAGGTCATATAAGATAATGACTTTTAATTGACGTTACTTACGCTCAAATGGATTATCGTTTAATGAAGCGAATTGCATGACGGGACGATGCTCCTGTACCTTGCCCCCTTCCCCTCAATGGTGATGACGTTCAAATGCCCATCAAATCAGAAAATTACTTCAATAAATGACTAAAACATTGCGGAGAGAAATGATGAGCGAAGGGGAGATTTTGTATTAGAGGAGAGGCAGGGACGGACGTTCGGACGGTTCAACATGCAAACAACGTGACCTAGAGGCTAGAGGTCAAGTGAATTGTATTTTTTGTTGTAGTATACTGCATTTTATTTAAATGTTTTATGTAATTAGTACGATTAACTGTACACAGATGCCGTTTTAATCGATAATCATAATAATTATCATTTCAACAAAAAAAGTCATCAAAACATCAAGCAGATCACGAAAACGAAGGTTCGAAGACATGAAAAGTCTTTGCCATCAAAGTTCTGGTTGCGTTGTGCAAATATCTCATCGTCGAATTCTACGGCCAGTAGTTACTAGTTCTTTATTCACATTTAAATATGCTTATACTCGTATGTCAGTTATCAGCATATGCGTCATCATATCTTTAAAGCACTGCTAAACCCGGACTCGAATCCCGAGGTTAGTAAAAATTATTCCTTGACTTGATTGTGAACAAATAAATAATGCGAGTAGAGTAACTAAGTCAGTTCTGGACCACTTTTATGTACCGGTGGTATTGAATGTAGGGGGAGGAAGTAATGAGGTTACGTAATATGTTCGTTGCATATATAAATGATAAACAAGTAAATGATAATAGTAGGTAATAGTAAACCTTGACGGTAATAACATAGAAATAAAATTATTAATGATTTTCAAACTCAATAAAAGAATTTCATTCAGGTACTATTTTTTATTCTATACCAGTTTTTAATAATTTATACATACTTTTAACATTTAACACTATATTCTTTAAACAAATGAATTTAATAGTTATATAATATTCAAAATCATATATCAAATTTGCATTTGAAGCGATTGAAAATATTATTCCGTATTATCCGGAAGAATTGCAACACCAAAAAGGACAATGGTCATGGGAAGATGTCATGGCAAATATGACATAGTAGTTGAAATCATCGTAAAACAAAACAATAAAATAAATACAAGTGTATATTTGGAATGTAAAATGTAAAGTTCAGATTGTATTCCTAGTTCAGTAAATATTTCGTGGGAGTCGTCAAGGGGTCCTGCGGGGTTTCACGTGGTTTTGTGGTGGGTCGTGGAACAAGCGAGAGGAGAGGGGGAGAAGCACACGAGACCTACCGCGAATGTTTTACTTTTGATTTACATCACAAGACCTCAAACTAAGTCAAGTTATATTAGACCATTCTCAAAAGTTGCAAATAAGACATTGACAACAGTCAAATCAGAAGTTGCGGGACCAAGACCAAGACCAAGATGACTGACTGGATGACGATAAACCAAAACTACGACAACTGATGTAGGAACGAAAATAAAGAAACAACTCTAAAGCATAACAAGCACAGCTGATGCAGATTATGTTTGTTGACAAAACAAGAAAAAACTGCAACTCTATAACGGGTATATTATGTTCTCATTTTTGAGGAATCTCGCGTCGTTTGGTAGACCAAGCTTTCTCAGTATAATTATATATGTAGCCGAGTGTCTTAAGTGTCATATCAAACCATCAACAGTAGCAGATTGAAGGCCTGATTTTATAACTTTTTCTCTGACGTCATGTGTCATGAATTACCTAGTGTGATATTCATTTGTTTATTAATAACAACAAATAAAATTGTGGTAAAAGTGCAACTATGGTTAAACTAGATACAAAATAAAGCTCTTAGTCTAAACCTGTAGATTACCTATAAAGAAAATCCAAGATCTACCAATTAGTAGGTGGAATAGTCACATTACCATAGTTGTTTACACAAATGTAGACTAGACTCACCAATAGCTGGGATATGACGAAGCTATTATCTTATCAGTAGGCTGCTTATTTACGACGACCTCTGACGTTAGACTCTTTTGTAACATAAGGAAGAAGTGCTGTATAAAACAAATTATCCGGTGTAGAAGTACCAGGAATAGAATACTAAAAAAAAGGGATTCAGCAATTGCATTTACGATTACGTAAATGTCCAAAGTTTGTTACTAGGTTAAGTGCCTATTTATTCAGAAAAGTATTTCCATCAAATTTTAGTACATTGTCAGTTTTTCCTCTTACTATACGTAACCACAATTGGATCTTCATCAAGTGTCGGTGAAAGTATGAAAATCTGGAGTTGTCTCAAACAGATATAACGTGAAAGTGACTCTGTCAAAAACGGACGTGTCATTTGCAGTTTTGTCTGTCAAAACACGGTCTCGTAGGGGATGGTACGGAGGAGAAAGAGAGAGAGATATGCGTTTATTCACAAAGTAATGCGTCACCCAGTAACTGTTTGGAGAAAGTAAAATATAATCGTAGACAGAGAGATACTATTAATTGTCTCAAGGTCGCGTTCCATTGTTGTTTGGCTGATGTGAGTCTTGTGAAGAGAAATGTGATGGCTTCGTCGATGGCAGATGGAGTTGGTAGACGGTAAACGGTAGATGGTAGAATTACAGAATTGCCGGTCATGAGGAAGACTATGGTACTTCTCTGATTGTCACGTTTGTTTCATATGTAAAATCACACGTGGATAAACGTGGAATGAGATTTTACTTGTCACTTCCAAAAGCAAAATCATTTCCAAACGATGATCGTTTTTGATATTCTGATCATTTTTAGAAATACTTCTCTTAAATCGCAAACTAAGGCCGCTTACGCTTAGTGAATTTGGAACAACATTTGTTAGTTTGAATCCAAATCAACAGCTTATTACATTTTTGTTCATTGTCTAATAAAATATAAGAAGAGTTTAAGGAAGAAATGAAACTGTTATATGTAAGAGAAGATCGTATTTGTGATATATTTAAGAGAATTGCAGAAGAGAGTGCAATGAAGATGGAGACTTAATCAATATGACTACTAAAGGTGATAATTCTTTTTGCTTATGTCTTCCTCTTCCTCCGTCTTAAAATGTTAGTCGGATTATGTACAAGACATCATTGTAGTTGATTTTCATATTTCTCAGTATCTTTCCCAGTTATTGTCTTAATTTTATTTTTAATTATTTGGCTTGTATTCCCGCACAACTGTTAAACTTGAATGTTAGTTTAAGGTATCGTTTTAGATATACGTATGCTTTCTAAATTAAATAAATAAATCTTCATTCATGGTTATATCCTACATACTGAAATATTATTTTATAATTATAACCTACAAATTGTGACTATCTGTCAAAGTTCTAGCACTAGAAATACTACAAAGGAAGCAGAAATTTAGAGAGATAAATTAAAACAATATGTAAAGAATAATCATGAAAAATAGAATGTCAGGATATAATTTTCTTTATTGCAAAGAATATCATTATTAAGAACAACTCTTATAAATGCCTTTATGTTTCTTTGTTTTCACAAACGGAATTATCAAAATGCATATTACAGACGCACGACGCATGCGCTCTAAGTAATTTCAGAAAATATATAATTTAGCATTAAATCATTAAATTAAAAATTAAAACAAAAGCTTCGAATGATGCTTAAAAAATCATAATATAATATAGTTCTCAACATGAAGGTTTAATATCACTGTGTTAACCCTAGAAAGGAATATATTTAACTAATTATTTTTAATTTTAATTATAATTATAAACACAATAATAGTGTTACCCTATGTTACCTAACCCGCATGCCTTAACGCCTGACCCTGCGCCGTTAATGGTAAACTCATTGACAGATGCTTACCTTCTTGATGTTTGCAAACTTCTTGGTGGTCTGTCTTACGCAGTTCTTCGATTTCCAACCCCTGTCTTGATTCGACCGGCGCTCGATATTAGGATAATTTATGTTTAATGTAATAATGGGAATTGATTTTTTCTTTCGTTTTTTGATGCGGGTACCAGTTTCCGTTAGTTGCTGTTTTCTTTGTATGCAACCGAAGAATTCTTTGATTAGCATCTGTCGGTTCACCGTGCAAACAGTTCTGTTAGCAGGCTATTACCATTTATTGTTAATTAAATCATAATTATAGTAATTAATGAATGAAAGGTTTAGTACGGTACGAATAACCATGCGATCGATATTTATGGATCACTTTGTGTTACATATCACGACTGTTGTTGTAACTGTCGATATTTAATTAAACGCAGTCAATTTATTGTCTCGCTGTGTTTACTTTAATCTAATAGTATTGTGTCATTAGAAACTTGTACTAATAAATATTGGTCGTGGATGTCTGCAACCTTGCTCTTAAAATGTCTTTGTAATCATTTCAACCTACTTGAAGAAAGGATAACTTCGTTCAATGCGTTATCTACACTAGTGCGACTCCAACACGCGACTCCAACAAGCGACATCCAATATTATTATATTTTTATTCATGAGTTTATTACGTTTTTTAGACATTCATCAATAGTATTGATATTTTTTAGACATATATTTGTATAATAGTCTGCAATACTGACAGCATGTCGGTAATCGTAAAATCCTTTGTAGACTAGAACGAAAACATTATTCAATAAATAGAATACCCAGTAAACAATTTGGTGAAGTGCCCTATTTAGTGACGTTTCTCTCACTATTTCACTTCAATTATAGTTCGCATCAACTTTATCTTCATTTGTATTCCGACAGGTGGAGTAATTTCGCCATCTGTAGCCGATAAAGTAGACATTTTATATGAAAAAATGTGAGAAACTGAACTATAAATGAACTCTTTTATGACAAAAAAATCATGACGCATCTTCAATATGATGTCAAAGTGACTCCAAAATGTTGACTGGGTATTGTGTTTCTTTTGTGAGAAGAACAGATCCAACGAGCATAAATATACAGAATAACCTGACTTTCCTACTATTGTTTTCTATTTTAAGCATATAAAACAAATTGAATGAATACATCGTACTACCAAAGGAAAGCGATGTATTTTAAAGCCGGCACCAAAAAATGCGGTGAATGTTTAATTCAAATGCTTGCCTCCAACGTGTGAGTCAAATATTGCAAGATTGACATGGCAAGTTTCTTACTGAACGGTAGAACGATTGTTTGATGACACTGACACTGTTTAACAAAAACTTTCAAGTAAATAAAGAAACCTTCAAGTATAAAACCTTCCTGTGTTAGACGATTCGTGCAGCAGTGCATGACATGTGGATCAAGTGTGTGTCAGGGGTAGAAAAATCTATTTTGACGCGGGTTAAACGACTGACGACATCCCGAACTTCTTCCAACGTGAACATTGGTCACACTTAGTTCCAGCATCGACCACACGATGCTCGTAGCGTCGTTTAGTCACATGTTACTCAGCTTTGGACGTGTTGTAAAATCTCTTCCAACAAATGTTGTATTTCGTACGTTAGAGTCGCAGTAGTGCACTTTAAATTTTTTAAATCTAGATTTAAATTTAAAATCTATATACAATAAATACGAGTAATTAACTCTACCAGAAAAATGTGTTGTTTATTTGAGGGCACGGGCTAATTTTAAGAAATAAATTGTAAAATAAAATTATATCTCTAATGCTTTGTAGAACTTAAAAATTATCTTATGGAAATAAAAATGATTAGTTGCAAAAAAAAAAAAAAAGTATATCTACATAGATATATTCGTTTTCTTTTGCATATAGATGCCACATTGGATGTTTTCGATCAGGTGTTGACATATATTAGACATATAAACAACTGATAATGAAAATGTTTTGTATTTTGCACCCTTGTTTAAATATTTTATATTTGAAGACATAATAAAATCGCCTTTACATTTTAAGATCGTTCTAATTTTACAAGAGTTAAAAAAAATATAATGAATTAAAATGAGTAGCGCAAACTTTTTATAATTATTCTTAAAGCAAAACCATCATTGATGAGTAATTTATTAGATCGATATTTAATTAAAAAAATATGACTGGAAGCGACTGACGCAATCGTATTTTTGGTATATTAAAGTTTATATTATTGATTAGTGTGCTTAAAAACTAATTGAAGTTGTTAATGATCCTCTCTGGTTACCTCTCTGAACGTGTCAAATAACATTGTCTCCCACAGATTGAATCACGTCTTCAACATTCCCAACACATAAACAAACGCGGGTTATGTTAATCTCAAGACGCACGGTCGTAAATGTTACTTTCAATCAACTTTTCTCACATAAAGTCCCAGCCGACTGCAAGTAGGTGCACTATTAAATAAATTCATATGAGTGTAATGCTATAATGTAACTTTTGCTTCAATAATTTTAATTATGTTAATGAAATAAGTGCACATAAAGCCGGTCGTTCGGTCGGTCGGTCGGCTGATCGGCCGGTGGACGATAGAGATAAAGGCGCCACCAGTACATACTACATAAGACGCAAAACGCAGAACGCCACACATTTCTCTGTATCACATAATGCATAATACAATAATTACCTACTTTATAAATTTTTTTATTGACTCACATTGACCTTTTTGCCAACGAGTGATTAAAAGAAAAAAATAATAGAAGGTTCTCAACAATGCAATATTAACACTTATTTATATGAATTGCAATTACTCTTCAAACGTATTATCTTTAAATTATGCAACGTATGTTAATTTAAAATATATACCAACCACTTTGCAGAAAGTATTTATATGTGTGTGTTGATTGGTGGTGTGAATGTGACATATACACAAACATCGATGTATTACCACGTGCATAAAATTATATACCTTTCGTAAGAGTATGTTGTATTGAAATGGAATACACACATAGCTATGAATGTTGGTACAACAGTGGTACGCTAAAAATAGATCATCAGCAAATGCATAAGGAAAGAGGATAACATCCGTTTTTTATGGCTAAAAGAGTAAAGTTATAATAATTAGTCAGTGATTAACTATAGTCCAAATAACGATAGTTCGCCGGTGACTTATGTACTTTAAAGACGTTATAAGAGCGGTATAAATCTATAATACGATAATGAATTTTATCTTACTTGTTTCTATATACATCATAGAAAAATAAGTGAGTCAGTGCTTTTTAGTTATATCGGCAGTTTATACCCCACAACTTGTTTTAAGTATGAGTCGCCGCCGAACTCTCGTAATTTGAACTATAGTTTCGTAAACAATGTTTCTTAGTTTATATCTTTTGTCACTTATTTTATGACTTAACAATCATGAAATTACATTTCTTCGGATTAATAAAATCGAAGACTTCTTGATAGAAAGTATTTGTAAAATCATTAAATAAGACATTTTTAGCTTACCTAATTGTTCCTAGATTTTGTTTAAGTAAAGTTTTGCATGGATTTGAGATAATAAACTTGAAATCTTTAGTAAGAAACAATTAATTAATGAGGGTATTCTAATAACTGAGCTGATATTTGAGATATTAGATAATTTTGTCCATTGATTTGAACACTTAAATCAACATTTCACTTACTATATGCAAACGTTTATAATTCTTTGGAGAATCATATGGCATTTCGTTTGGTGAAAGATTTACTTTATTTATCCCCTATTGATTAAATATCGATGGTTATATCGATTAATTAGTTGTCGCAGCCCAACAGTTTGCATAAATTAGTATTTGTGTGTGGAGAATGATATTCCTTACTAAACACTAAGTCATGTCTTATAATTGCAAAAACAGATGATTATCATTTCAAAAACTAATATAGTAAAGATATATCTATTGTTCTAATACTTAAGTCTGATACCTACAGTTCCTATTCCCTTTGTCTAACCTCTCCTCTCCCTTCACCTCTCACCTATCCACCCACCTAGTGCATGCAGAGTAAAGTCAGGGAAAGACCGTAAGACCGTTTAATAATGAATTGCGTGCAGTGCATGAACACGGTAAAGAAGTTTGATCTGAAGTTAGCGATAAGTCGCTGAAAACAATACCAAATCTGATGCAATGATAGCTAATGTGCTCGAAGAAGAAGAGAATTCATAATTAGAAGGGTTAAAAAATTTAAAACATAAAGTTACAATTAAAGTTAGTACCCTTTGTTTCTGAATGAATAATCGGCTGTCAAATATAATGGCAAGTAGGTAAACTAACATGTTAAAAGGAACTGCTTGCTTGCTGTTACTTATTAGTGGTTAGAAGGGATTTGGACCTATTATTTTAACAGGAATGCTGTAATTTTTGTGCTAATTGTTATGTCTACAGTTTTATTACACGAAACTGTGTGCTATGCACAACGCAAGATTAACAAATTAGTAAAAAATATGTTTATTTTCATTAAAAAATATTCCTTAACTTAGACGTACTGCGTAATAGATCTATAACGTAAAAACAAATCTATTGCATTTATATTTCCCGCTTGAAATATTTTTATTTATACTAACCACACTCTTCCCAATTAACCCTCGCCACTGGACCTATTTTTACTATTTTAATCAACTCTATGTTGTTTTTAAGACTTCAGAAGAAAGTTCTTAATAAAAAATTTGTTTTCTCAAAAATTTATATATTTCGAACAATAGTAAAAATTAAATAAGGATACCATTTTAGTGCTATCCAAAACTTCAACATAGAAACATCTGAAATAAATTTTCAATATTTATTACATGAAAAATTTAGAAATTAGTACCACAAAAATTGCAGTTTTCTTTAACATTATAAGTAGTAGAACCTTTAAGCATTTGTGCAAGAAATAATCGATGTATCGATACTTATTTCTCTTACTATAACTATTACTATTAATCACTAAAACGTATATTTTTACATAAATTACTTATTGAAAAAAGACCTTTGTCCTGGAAGGTTCTGTTTTATTTTAATTACATAATACATCTACCTTTTTTAATTGAAGTTTGGAGCATTACAAGTTAATTTTGCATGCGGTCCCCTCACCTCTCGTCCCGTCCCGATGTCCTGGTGTACAAGTAATGATGTAAGATCGAATCCGGTTAATTAAAATATGATGGAAACCCGAGGTGATTGGAAGCTATAATTACTATCGACTTAAGCTTGCGTTTACCATACATCTCACACAAATACATATACTATGTGCATATATAGACAAATGCATATATTAACACTGTGAAAGCTTACAATTTGGTATTTATCTGTAACATACATAATTGACGAATATACGATTTCAGAAAAATAAAGATCAATGTCTGAAAAAATTGTGTTTTAGTAATTTTATTTTTAACAATGCATGAAAATAACATTGAGGAAACAGCATTTGAACGAATAGAAACTAGTAATTCTAGTAGCTATTGATGTTGTGGGATGCTCATCATTGTCACCAGTATATGCTTCACTAATTGTTATAAATATTTACATATAGAGCTAATAAAAGTATACTAGATATTGAGATAGCTATGAAATGTGTTGAGAGACAGGATTATGCCCAGTGTCGTATGCACTAAATAATTCAACGTTTGTTATTGAACAACTTTACTATGAGTTTTCTAAAAACTATGTTTGACTCTAATCATACGGTGATATCCTTTTTTTTTGCTTGTTTCAGTTTTTCTTAGTCTCACAGCTTGAATTCTATCTCTTTCAGACACGATTGCATAAAACTGAATTTCATTTTTGTCGGTGTTCCTACAATGAAAAGTAGTCCCAAAAATTGTGGACATATTGTTGCTACTTGTTGAAACCTAATTAAAAATTAAACCACAGTTTCCCTAAATACTGTAGAAAAAACCAGATATTATGAATAATATTATTTACTTGTTATAATTACTTCATGAAACAATGCCCATGCCTATTGGAGGGATTCTAATGATCTTTACTACAATTAACACACTAAATACAAATAGTACATGTTAAGTTACATTTATGTACTATTTATTTAGTGAAACTTTTCAATATTTCATTTAAAAACATCTAAGAAAAATATTTCATTACCATTCAATCCTTAAAAATGACTTCATAAGATAAGATAAGTAATAAAATAAGATTTTTTTTTGTCAAAATACAATAAATTGGGTCACAAAACGTTGTATATTGGGTAACAAAGCTTGCGTAACAGGTGCTGTTGTTATGTTAGATAAACCTTAAATACAAGTAACTGCGTCAAACAGGAAATATAGGCATCACAGAATAGTATTTGCTTCTTTTAATTGCTAATATTTTCTATTTTATTTTTAGCGCTTTTCATATGTCAAGTGAAAGAAACTCATCTAACATCTAATTAATTTTTGTTATTAAAATATTTAATTTAAAAAAAAGTAATAATACACTGCATTTCTTAGTAACTCCTGGACTTAGGTAAGAATAAAACACCAACGACATAAATCGTGTGAAAACTCAAAGAATGAACCCGTTTCTGAACTACCAACAGCCAGGCTTTCACAGTAGTGCTCGTAGTATATCTATAGTAGCATCACATCACATATCCATTGCATCAATATTCAATAAATAATTTGTCAGTAAAAATGAGTGAATTTTAAAAATAATTTAATATTAAAACTGAATGATATTATGACAGTACACATTGCTAAATATTTAAACAAATCCCGTACACCCCACCCCGCACCCTGTCTGCCCCGCGATCCCCCTGACCCGTATCCCGATGGACAAGGGGGAGTAAGGGGAGGTGTGTTAAAATAAAATGATTGTTATATTTATTGCCGTAATTGATTGCTTTTTAAATAGATGGCGTTTCGGAGGAGTGTCGGAGATTTTAATCAGAATTACTGTCGACAATGTAACACATAAATTCATTCCGTGTGATGTGATTTATTTATGAGAGATTTTATTTAATAAGAAAATTTTGTTGTGATTTGTCATGTATGAATGCATTAAAATGATATTAATTTTAAAAAATATATTGTTATTTATCATTTATCACGTCTCAACGGGGCTAAACAGGCCATTTGTAAGCGTTCTGGACAAAACAACAACCGATGCGATGCGATGCGATGCAAAACAACAACGAACGTTTGCGATGCGTTTATGGAATGGTTAAACGTGCAGGTATACTTGTGTTAGTACTTATGCCGGTACCAAACGATGCTTCGAACTTCTTCCAACGTGTGGCCGATGCTGGAACTAAGTGTGTCCAAAGTCATGTGCTCAACGTTTACGTTGAAAGAAGTTCGGCTGTTGTCGGTCTTTTGACCCGTGTCAACCTCCTCTACATACTTGATCCACTGCTGCACGAATCGTCCAACAAAGGAAGGAATTATACTTGAAAGTTTCTTTATTTACTTGAAAGTTTTTGCATACACAACATAGGCACGTGTCAGGGGCCTACGCCACAAACAAACAAAATTGTTTCAGAATGATAAATAGGAACAACTTTTAAATATTGTACGAAATTGTAACCTTTTTTTAAATTTTGTTTCTTCACGAGTTAATAAAGAACAAATACGGAAAATTTGCATTTTATAGAGGAAAGAGGGCGGGAAGAAGGGGGGAGGGGTTTGCAGCACAAGCTGCACCTATGAGCTCATTGACCATAAAAACAGCGGTGGCGCTAATACAGATAGCTACCGTATTGTCTATGATATTAAAGACCTAAAAATTGGTGTAAAAAAGAAATTGATAATAATGTTATTTGGTGATCTTGAGAATCTTTGAAGCGAATATATAAGTCTGTATAAGAAATATGCGCCACTTTAGGAAGTAAGAACCAAACAGTAATCAACAAGTATATAAATGCCAAGAGTTAAGATGTAGTTGTGGAACAGCTTAATTTTTTCGCTGATGAAATATATTTTAAAAGTAAAATTGAATTCCTATTTTCATTGAATTAATATTAATTATAGTTTTTTATTTTTATATATTATTAATATTACAATTAGTTTTACATTAAAAAAAACATTATTGTATTTTTATAATAACAATAACATTAATTTTGAAAAGGTGACGGGGAATTTTGCAATGGGTGTTTTGGATTCTAATTATAGTTGACACAATTTTGCGGGGTCTTTTTTACTTCAAAATCAATTCCCTACTACCAGTCATCACTTCTCTATTAACCTACTACTGCTCTAAACATTTGAGATATTGTTAAAATAAAACATTTACCCCATGTTTGTAACATATTATGACTTCTAATATTTTTAATTACATTCTTATAACTTTTTGAAAGCAGCAGTTTTCTAACTTAAATAAAATTCTAAAAATTAAAAACAAAAACTTTTTCCGTAAATTATTTTCGTACGCTCCATAAACTTTCTACCCTCCGCCGTTTCTCTATTACCGTTAGTCACGTGACTTCCAACCCTGTTGACCGTGGTCGTGGTTGTGGACTTCACCAGTTTTTTATTGATTCGAGTAAAGTCAAACTGGTAAACTGGCATTTCAATTTAGCACAATTGTTATTAATGCATGTGACCTAACATCCCCTTACCCGTTCCCCCTTGCAGCACATCGTTCACCTGTATTGCAGGTCTTTACATTATGTTAATTTCATTCGTACTGCTTCAAAGATGCGGATTTATAGAATACTGATGCTTTGTAAGTTTTCCTTATGATTTAAGCGAATAAAAATACATCGGCTGTGTGATTATATCGATTAGTTTGGAAGTATTGGAACCAATGTTTTATAAAATTAATATTTTGCTTCATTGTCCGTTAAGAATATAAATTGAATGAAAAAAAATTATGTTTTTTTAATATTACCCAATACACAAACCTATTTTATATCAGAACCTTGATTTTGATAACATTCTTGATAACAATACAATGACGTTTTCATTGTGTAATATTCAATACCTTGATGAACGATATATATATATATATCACATGTCCATAAAACGTTTTCCTCACATACCACAACGCAATAATATCTAAGCATCTCGTTCAATCCTCGTTTCATATGCAGATAAATGATTTTCTACTACACTTGTACATAACATTTTCCTACTCGTACTTATCTAATGATCGTAATGTTTCGTATAACATCGGTATCTTCCGTCATCATTCTGAAGTGGTTCCTCCATCTTTTATACTTTGAATTGTGTGTCGTATTATTATACTATTTACTTTATACGTTTATAACTCAAGTTATTGCTACTTTTATTAGTGCCAGATATGTTATCGTAGTACCATACCGTAGATCGCTTAGCATTCCGTAGAGCTATACGCTACGTACTGTATCGCACCGTAGCATACCGTAGCCTAGCGTAGAGCCTTTGTATGTTGAAGACGCGTAGACTGTAGACAACTGTAGCATCTCCACACGGCACCACACCACATCGTACTGTAGTACACTACTACACTACATTGTTGTAATACACACGTAGCAGACGTAGAGTGACGACTTGAGAGCTTTGTTGTACGACGACGACGACGAGCCAGTCTACGCTCCATGGTATACGGTCTGTACTCCACGTTACTCAGATCAATTTCATGGGAAGATGCATTTTACAATTACCTCTTATAGGTTTTCTTATATCGTCACGGAAAGGGGTGAAAACGAATCGGGAAAACCACAGATTTTTATATTTTATATATATTTTAGTTGATTTTTTATTCTGGAACATATTTTATATGAACAGCTACTCAAAATGTATTAATATGAATTTTAGAAGAATTTGGGAACATAATTGAATGAAATATGAGGAAAAATTTCCTAATTTTTTATAAATATTGCCAAATTTTCAAATTTGTACGAAGAATAGTATGGCCTAAAAATTAATTTTGGGTATTTTTTGTAGTAACTCTTTCTTTCAAATTGAATATCTTAAATATTTATTTGTGATTTTCATCTAAATGGGCCAATGTCGAAGTGTTTCAATTCCAATTGCTAATAGTCTTATACATAACTCCTTTTAGCTCCAAGTCACAGTTATTTGATCCTATAGTCAATGCTGAAATTTTCCAGCTCTAGAAGAAGATATATGAATATTTCAACGGAAACTTAATCAAAAGTTGATTAAAACTTATCAGTTTCATATAAATATGTCGCAATAAGTAATTGCAGTAATTTCCATTAAATTTTCCTTGCATTCTCCCGTTCAGCGTTCGGCGTTCAGCATGCAACCCTGAAACGTTTCAGAGATGTAAACTTGGAGCAGTAAACTTTATCGCAATCCCCATTTAGGAGATTGCAATTCAAGATGGCGAGACACGGACGGGCGACGGGCGACGCCTGCCACCTCTGCACGCCGCGACGCTCACTCCCTTCTCAGTTGACTCCCGACGCTCTTCTCCTGATGCCACCGATGCCACAGCACTGTGCCACTGTACGTCCCAACACACTCTCCACCCCTCCACACCCCTCATGCATAGCTCGTCTATCCACGTTATATACTACAACCGATTGGTTTTCCACCATGTACTGGCAATAGTTAATATATAATATAAAGGCTTGTGTCGTTGCGCAGAAAAGCCATTAAACTGCGCAAACTCCATTTACTAAAAGTATATAGGAAAATGTTAGAGATGTTTTAAAAAAAGGTTTTATATATATAACTAGACGGTTGAGGGTGGGTAGTGGGCTGTCAACCTCCCTTTTCTCTCTTCCTCCGCGCTACTCTCACCCTCCGGTGTTCAACGAAATGTACAGTCAGCCAGTGTAGCTGTAGCTGGAGCTGGAGCCTGCTCTGATGTTCAACATTGTGATGGCAATGTATTGATGTATGTACCGCGGAAAATGCCAGACGGATGGAGGAGTAATGTACGGGAAAATTATACTGAATTTCCTGTACTACGATTACGATTACAATACGGTCGCATCACACTTTCAATATTATTTTAATAGATTTTTTTTTTAAATTTTTGATTTACTGTATTTATTTAAATAACATCACAAGCTGGATTTGAATACAGTTTTATAATAAAGTGTACAACACTTAATTGTGATATTAATAAATTGCTCTTCTCAAATAAGAATTAAGTGCGCTACCTACATATGGAGCATTTTTTATATTCATATTCGAATCACATTAAAATATAAAAAGTAATTCATATTAATAGTTAGTATCATTCCCCTTTCACTCACTGCTTTAATTAAATTTTGCATTTAATTTAAATTGCTTAGCATATGGCAATACACGTAGTCATTCACAGTGCCATTTTTAATTTCATTTATTTTTTAAATTTTCTTAGTTTTGTAGAACCTTACAAGCTCTAATGTTTAAAATAAAAATATTAAATTAAGAAAAACTATATTGTATTATAACCTCCAAAATGTTACAATATGTCAAAATGCAGTAGGATTTACTTTTAAAACAAACTTAAATGTCAGTTTTTCAAAAATATAGAAGTGAAAACAATTTCTGTTACTAATTGCAATTTTAATTATTTCACATACAATTTCGTTGAACTGTTAAGATTTATATTACTAATGATGCATACACACCAACTAAATTAACTAAACTTAAATTATAACACAAATGTGAAAAGGAACGCTTAAACTTACGCTTAAAATCTAGATTACAATATTAAATAAAGACAGTAAATTAAATTCCAAAACAGTAAGTGGGAATGAGGCTTTATTCTTCATATAAAGACTTAAGAATAAGTTATTTGGGTGCCGATGTAGTTAGGTCGTGGACTCTTATTCTTGAGTTCGAGTTTGCTTTCCGTAGATGGAATAACTTTATTCTATGGCTAATAAAGAAATACATCATAAAATCAACTATCAATCCTTAAAAATGAATTATTTATTGTAAAATGGGAAAAAGTAGCACAGTCTTTTTTAACACAAACATAAAAATATGTTTAAACAATATAATTAGTAATTGTCCTTACTGGGTTAATAGGTTTACTTTTTTCCTTCAAACAAATCTTTATTATAAACAGATTTTATTTTTATTTAACAAAACTTTATTTTAATAAATACGATTTAAAGTTTGGTATGAAACAAAACCATGAACCTACAATTGTAGACTATATAGATAGAGTGTATAACGACAATAAAATTAAAAGATCATTTTCATTTAGTCCATGGAACTATCAAGATCTCTAGAACGATTGTAATAACAATATCGGAAACAATTTAACATTTACACACATATTGTTGATAGCTGGGGAAGTACTTGAAACGAGCCCAACCCCTCCGCACCGCACCCGCACCCGTTACCCGTCATGGGTGCACAGTTAAACACGGGTAAAACAATATAAAACGAGACTGTAGCCCTTCTACGTGGCGTAGCACAGCGTAGAGTAGCGTAGCGTACGTTATACATAAACGTAGACCGTCGTAGAATGTGTGGAACGGGTGATTTGTTTATTACTACTATTATAGATGGCAGTTGAGTCGTTCAAGTGTCCATCAAAACCCTTTTTAGTACACTTTTGATCATAGACAACTAATTCCACCCTTCATTGTTACTGGTCGTCTTCTTCACTTGTTCTTCTTCCTCTTCTTCACACTGTTTCAGCTCTCAGACTAAAACAGTTACAAATTTTATGACGCTATAACTTCTTTATAGACTTCGCTGCAATAATGTTTGTTTTTGTTGTTTTTTTTTTATTTTTGTTGTGGTTTTTATAGAAAAACTATTAGAATAATGCGAGAATCATCGTTAAAGGCAACGTGGGAATGGAAGGAGAAGGGGGACGGCATCAGCAGGGCAACTGCATATTGCATGTATTTTTAAAGTAACTTTTTAATGTGCCATTTTAGTTTTATTAAGTTTTAATGGGAAATAATATAATAATCTGCTTTAGAAAAATTCTTGAAATTCAAGTTTCTACAAAAATCATTATCTGCGGATGTGTATAGAGTTCGAGATAGAAATGGTACTCGCGCTTCAATTCTTTCCAGTTTAAATTTATAAAACTTCATACTAAATGTAAAATCAAACAAATGAATATAACCAACAGATATTCATACATATTTATTCTATTTTGTATTATTACACATTAATTTTAATTAATATTAATATTTTGTAGTACATATGCTTTTCGCATTCTTCTATCCACGAATGTTGATGAATAAAACGATTACTTATGATATTTTTATAAAACAAATATGTCTCAATCCTAACTCGGAACATCTAAAGAAATTACGGTGTTCTCGAATAAAAGGTCGAGTATCTACTCAGTGTCCAGTATAATCTCATTGTGCGTTAACGTTTTTTTAGTTGTGTTAAGTAAATAAATAAAAATAATTGAAAATGATGTTTAAATGGACAAATGAAATAGACCTGAACAAACAAGGGTAATCACGAGTTAGCACCTTGATAAATAACTGAGTTTTATTACTTTTTTTTTTGTTAATATTTTTTTTTCTAAAGCAAATTGAAAAAATTCGTTCGAATATGAAAGCTTCTGACGTATTAAATTGCATGTCGCACTAGTGTGGACGTATTGTACAACTTTTTACAACAAATGCTGGATGTCGCACCAGTCTGTACCATACATAATGAATATATTGTTTCATATATATATATATACTGGAATTACCATATTTAACTCCACAAATATATGAAGAGATAAGTAAGGCATTGTACAAACACAATAAATAATAAACAAATTAAAAAGTTGTAACCCTCAATGTTAAGTATATGGAATGAATGCTCCAAATCACTTTCCAAAAAACATGCTCCAAATAAGTTTATATCCAAAAACAATAAACATAATGTCTGCATAAAAAATGAATTCTCCGGACCACGACTCGCGAATTCACCCCCATCGTCCCTACATCCCCTCCCCCTGTCCCTCTGCCACCAATGGAATGAATTTTAATGAATATCCAGCTTATGTATGTATGTATAGTTGTCATTTTTTAATATTCAATTTTTATACCATACAACTTTATTAAACAATAAAATACAATTATTTCCAAATAAATATATTTATCGAGTGGATTTATCCTTAATAAAATTTATTTTATGTTTGTTTTGTGGCCTATTTCAAACAAATGGCTATTTAATGTTTAATTCGGTATAAAAACCGAATAATGGTTTATAAAATAAAAACATACTGTTATTTTTGCACTATGCCACTTCATTCTGTAACGCTGGTGTCATTGGGATAGGTCAGGGCTCGAACTGCACGTAAAATAGATCAAATATAGCTGTTTAAAAGTAATGGGCTTGTGAACTCATTTTTTAGGGGTCGTTTTTTAATTTTTGATTGAAATAAAGGTCAACATATTTATATAGTTAATATTTTTTCAAATATCTATAAGTTGACGAAGTTACAGCTAAATCTAATTTGAATTTAAGCTTTACGCATGTTTTAGCTCTACATATGACGTCACTGAAGAATTATTTCCTTTTTCACAACCTTGGTAATATAAAACACAAGGCAGCTGTTAGTAGTAAATGACAACACACTCGTATCATCGAATGTGACATCACACGCACATTTATATTTTATAACTTCGAATCCTTTTAATAATTAAAGGGTAAAATATGATCCTGATTGTAATTGTTAATATTTTCTATGCCTTATATTCATGAGCACATTGTATACAGTGTTGCCCGTGATTTTTGGTAAAAAAAAATCCTCTTAAAATGAACAAATAACTATTTAAATAACTCGAAATTTATTTCTTCTTTGTCAAAGCAATGCCATCTATGCTTTCTATAACGCAACTTGCTATTACTTTCAAAATATTTTTTATAATATTTAATTTTCACGCGTGGAGGTGTGTTAGTTATTATACAAGTACATACCTTACTCTCTTCACCCCTGATATACCACCCCTTCTAGTCTACCATATTTACATCCCTTATTTAATTTAATGCACATTCATCCACCCAACTTTTTATTATAAAATGCAGCAGGTTAGATTTTAGCAAGTCATTTCCTTCCTGATTTGCATGTGCCTGGACACACACACACACATACACTAGTGTTTTGACAGAGTATCGAACATGTTATATTTCGATACCCAGAAACATCGATATCCACGGACTAGAGATATATTTTCTGCGTTTGGTTGTTGTCAAAGTTGTATGTATAGTACACATAGACAAGGCCACAACACCAAAACAATTGCTAACATTAGTAGGAGGTCGTCAGTGTTAGGACTCAGCATGGACGTTTAATAAATAAATTTTAAAAAATATATATATTACAGCAAAAACTAAGCAGTTCTAATCACAAAATATTGCTTTTAAAAGTAATGGTAGTTTACCTTGACTGTCTTGAGACAATCTTGGTTTTATCGTATATAGATAGAGACAACATCATACGAACACATTTAACAAACAGACATCGTTAACAATATTATTTTAAGACAAGTTTGTTGACAGAGTACGAGTCTCGAGAAATTAGACTGTCTAACTAGTGCAACTGAATTTAAAAACGACTTTTTTGGAATCGGCCCTTATTGAATCTAATTTCACTTGTATGTTCTACAAAAGTTATAAAAAATTGACAATGATGTACAGACAGTTACCAATAAATAAATCGATACTTGTTCCAATCGATATCGCTGTGATTACATCGATGTTTCCAGGTGTCAACCCTAGTCCATATCACACCTATGGAAGTCCCGCTGCCAGTAATCGAGGGCCGATGCTCATTTTATATTTCACTGCACACGCACCGTGGGGCCTTACGCACCCTGTACACACTGCACACTTTTTGGGCTTTTGCTGTGTTGTATGCGACACATAACATAATAAAATATCCCCGTGTCGATTTAATAGCATATACAACCCCACACACACATTAAAAAACAACCCCTCACCCCAACGAATAGCTGGTAAACGAGTAACCCCACTTAAAATTACACGAGCACGAGAATGAATCCAACTTTAATTATTCACATTTTATATTAAAATTATCGAAATGATTATTATTTACTATGAACTTGATTAATCTCATGATGGTAACCTTGTCCTTAATACGTTCAGTTCCTTATATACTTGTACTTTAAACTTAGAGCATATATATATATATGAAGAGAGAATGCTAAACCTGAAAGTGTATTCAAAATGTGTGCGAGAGAGAAAGGTATATGTTCCTATTTGTTCTCTATGCGCATGCGTCTAAAGTGACAGTTGTTTAGTCAGATCTGTCTAGATATAATACGTGACAGTTGTTAAATATGACATTATATTGATGTAGAATCATGTAGATAACTATAAATATAAATAAACTATATATAAATATAAATGTAACTAAAAACGTGAGAACTGTCCACCCCAAATATCAACTGCGTTGGCCGTTATCCGTACAGAGCCATCTATGGCGTTCATGAGCCGATGTTTCCACTGAACGGTCACTGTTTTACCGACAGACGAGCTTTATACCAACTAAAGAAATGTACTTCTTTTACCTATTTAATATTTATTATATCTGAATAGAATATTAATATTTATTATAACTAGACAGCTGTCACTTTCGACGTATGCGCATACAGAACAAATAGGAACATATACCTTTCTCTCTCGCACACATTTTGGACACACTTTTAATCTATAGGAAACATGGGCTATTCACACTATTCTCATTCATTTATTAATTACGTTTAATTAATAACAAAATGACGTCAAATAACGTTTGACTATATTCTAAATAAATTTACCAGATTAAACAAATAATAATTATTATTTATTGTTAATTGACAACACTTTTAATAGAGATTGTACTTAAGTTTGTATTTCTTTCGGTTTTTTAAAAAACAGTTTATAAGAAAAGAAAATGATTTTTTTCTACAAACTTCAATGCCTTAGTCTCAGATAATCACAATCTTTCTGACACCACAGAAATAATGGAGAATTCTTGTTTGCTGGTATCTCAAGTACAACGGTATTCATAAACCTTACTCAACGCTTACTAAATTCATAATATTACCCACACATTCAGTACCATTATGAATACGGTTTTTTATATATTTTTTTTTTGATGTATTATATTAATGTATCGACATTATAAATTAGTTAAATATCAAATTTAAAAGATTAGCTTTTAAATTTATAACAATAATAATACAGAAAACTTGTTTAGTTATCAAAATTTTCATTAGGATGTTGTTTTTTAAATTTTAAATTTAGTTTAAAGTACATTTTAAAATCCTTAAATGTATATTTTATCTTTTTGAAAATAACCATAGCGATATAATAGTTGTTCTGCTGTAGATGGGAACCTCTATGCTGTAATGGTAGCTATTAAGTGTATCGATATCTATTTTACCGACACTTTCGTTTTCATATGTGCTGGTTTATATTGTGATCGTTATGTCAAAATAAATGTTTAATTTTTCTGATTTAAGTTTATTTAATTGTTTTTTCATGGTCTAATAATCAATGAAACAGTGAACTTTGACCTTAAATAACTTGTAGCCAAAATAAATACTGCAAAATCTTTAACATTGTTGTCTCAAAGTCATAGATTATTAATACGTAGGCGTTTATTGTTTTTTGTAAAACCTTTAACACTGTGTACAAAGTTTCTGCTGTATTATTTAGATATACAAAAACCTACACAGTGTGCCAGAGCATTGGTACTTGATACTGACTAATGCGTCTTTGGGTTCGATCTCCGGACCAGAATTATATTTTCTGGGTTTGGTTATTATCAAATTATATTGATTATGTATATAAATAATCATAAAGTTGTTAAGCAGCGGTGTAGTTCACATATATGAGACTACAATACTACTAATAAATCAATAAATAAAAATGTTGTGTATTGTGTTTCATAATTATGGTTAGTAAGTAATCATTCTTGAGCAAACGTCTGTATATAAGTATATACTCCAAACTCTTATTAGTAAATAATGACAATTTAATAAATAAAATAATTTGGTCGCTGCGCGGCGCGGCAGTCGCGCGTTTCCTATAAATTATTCTGCGTTGACATATTCTAAATGAATGACTAAAACGATTATTAATTAGATCGTTACAGCTAATGAACTGCCATTTAATTGCTGTTTTATCTTTTTTTCCCTTTTGTTTATATGTATATACGTATACAGATATTTTTCTGTGTTCAAGACCACTTCACAATATATCCGACGGGTGGCAGCACTTGTAAGAATTTGTTTTTAAAATAGGTTCATATTTCTATTGGATGTATTTTGTAATCCTTTTACACTATCAGATTCAAACGAACAGTCCGGTTATCGTATGTCTAAATATAAAAATCTGAACGTCTGATCTGATTCTAACAGTATGGGAAGACCATTATGTCAGATTTAAAATCGAATCTGAATGTTAGGTTGGTAATATATTTGTTATCCTCGATTATTAATTATTTGTTTTTAATTGTTGAACAAATATATTTGCATGGGGAGGGGCGAATGGGGGGGGGAGGCTTATACTTCACTTAGTGGAACAGTGTTGTGTAGGTTTTCCTGTAGCATTACTCCGTTACAATATGTTTACAATAACTGGCAAATAAACATAAATATTAATGTATATTATTTATCAAAAATTATAACTGAATATCTTTTTGAACCAAGTCGTTATATTTTTAAAAACATTGAACTACAGCTGGCAACACTGCTGGTGAGCATTATAGTTATTAAACACATAGTCTCACCAAGCTAAAAGTTTGGGAAACAAAATTAATGAACTGGAAAAGGGTAAAAGATTTTTGCGATTGTATTCTCTATAAAAATTAATTTAATATATTATCCTGTGTGGAAAACTCTCTTGCAGTGCAAGGTACACACATGCTAGCTTTCCACAAGCTAATTTCAAGGTTCATTTTTTCCTGTGATCTGTAGGCTTTAAGAAAAGTCATTCTCCTTTTCTACTCAAGTGATAGTATTGTTGTAAACATTCATATTATTTCAGTAAAATTAACTCAGAAAATCGACTGTTTGAAATCATAAAGATTTTGAAGCAAATATCATGAAAGAAATTACAGAAACAATCCAGCATATAAATTATAGTAATTTTAACACAAATAAAAATGAAATTGGTACATTTCTATAAAAAAAGATAACAGTTTTCTGAGTATATTAAACGTAATATGAGAAAATAATATTTTTTCGATTTGCACAGCGCTGACAACTATACCGAGTAATATGAGTAGTAGAGGTAAAAGTCGTCAAACATATTTTCAGCAAAATTTTACGATTTACAAATTTCATTTGAAACATTTTTTAAAATCTTTTACCGTTTTCAAGTTATACGCGAAAATATTTTTAGGGTGGTTTTATATTTTTTGTTCAATTTTGCATTTTGCAATTTTTCTTTATATCTGCTACAACATTTTGTCAAATTTGCGGTGAAAAATATTGAAGCAGCTCAGAAACTGTATTCTCAGTAAACATTTGGTGAATATAGTAGAATAGATAGACATAGTAGAATGTCTAGGTGAAGTTCTAGTCACTCGTACATTTCAATTCTAACGTTTTACAAGTTGGAGCAACACACAGAAAATCAATTTTAGTTCAAATTGATTCCTTACCTGTCGCTTTTATTCAACAGTGAGCAGTCGTTGCGCCGTCTGTAGCTCATAAAAGAGACATTCCCTATGAACGACTGAATAGAAAACAAATGCGTTCCAGACAAAAAACTCATGAAAAGTAAAAGAATTTACTCCAAAATGTTTACTGGGTTATAATATTATTTAAGATACTTGTTTGTAATAATGTACTTATGGTTACTTGCACCTCTTTCAATAATTAGTGTGCTGTGTATACACTCATAGTATGCATACATGGCCGCATGGTACAAGATATACAACATACAAAATGGCCGATGCTCAGTAGTCAAGTAATCGTGTTCGAGCTCAAGGTATATACTGTTAAAATTAACACGTTAAATAGTTATTTGTTTTCTGGTACTTTTAAAACCATTCGCCGTTCACTGGTCCCCATCCACCATTCACCGTCACCAGTCTCTGAACGATCCAACGATCCAGCGGCCATCGCGTGCAAATCGTTAATTGAACTAAGGGAATCACTAATTTGAATTTTGTTTTTGTATTTTACAGTTAAAACTACTGGTACTCTGGATACAATCATCGGTACAAATTTATTGACAAAAATAAATAACTATCTGTTATCAAGTTTAGCTTAAGTGAGACTATTAGTCAAATATTATCTATATTATGTAAATTATATATCTTTCCTTACCATAAATACGTTTTTCTAATTTCAAAGTCTCTCAATTTTGTTGCGTTGCGCCTGGTTAGCAGTCAACTACAATAATACATAATTTATCTTTTAATAATATTTTCAATATTTACATTATATATATTATCTTCTTCTTTAAAATATCAACTTGTATACATTTTTTTTCGACTGTATCATTAATTCATTTATTTTTATTTCATTTCGTTTTTTTTTTTGTGTTGGTGTAACTTTTTTGTTGGTAGTCGTGTTTTTGCAATTAGTTTTATTTAACAATATACAGACATAGATAGTAGTGTAGTGGCATCCATTATCGGACTCTGTAACTAATGCACAAGGTCGGCATCCCAGACCGCATATTTATACATTATGTGTTCAATACACAATAGTACTCGCACTATCGTATGGTCGTGGTACTCTAGTACGGTGCATACATTACTTGCATACAATTATCGTACGGGTACGACCTGCCGACGGCGACGGCATTATATGCAATTTCTTCTTCTTGTTGTGGCCTTCGACACATATATCACGCCGAGTTGTTCAATTCATTTAGAGTTCGACTTGGTGTTGTTATATTAGCATTAGAGGTTTGAAGACTTAAGGTAAACGTCCATTGATCCGCATCAAACGCATTGCATTTATCAATTAAACATGGAAGAGACGAGAGGGGAGAGGGCAGTGGTAATACACGCACAATCCGCGTCAAACTCGTTAAAAGTACCACATAGATACCACTGAAATTCGTAGTTCACAATGTCGCATAATTCCTTCCATGCGAACCAGTGAACACTTATCTTTATACATCGGTCAAGATTAAATAGAAAACCCAACAGGCATATGTTCTTACAACTTATTCTTAAAAATATTGTCGTGTTACATTGTCATTATTTTTCCACCTATATCTATAAGTGAAATAAACAAAGAAAACAGAATTGTGACTAGATATATTTGATGTTGAAGTTGTTAAGTTGTACCACGTTTATTATCTGTTAAAAGGTGTGGACCGATTTTTTCGTTTCTCCTCATTTAGCTGGGGTACGTACAGACCGTATGGCGGTCCTCTGTTTATGACTGTTACGCGTACGAGATCATGGACAGTGACGTATACTATGTACTTTTATTTTTTCAACACAGAGATGTATTGAGTAGTTTTAGACATTTCTCATTCTGGGACAGGCTACGTTCGATTGCTGACTATTGTCAGGGGAAGTTATTTTACATTAGTACACTTTATCATAAGCTTCTACTTTAATGTTTATCATTACACACCTTTATTGAAGGCAAGGCTTCCTATATATCTAATTTCGGTGCAAGACGTTGTAAAAACGTTCTGTATTAAGTTGCATCTTCCCAGAGAGTAGTGCGTGGGGCGGTATTTTGAAATACGTACCTATAAACCAAATACTAACTTCTTCGATACAGTGGTGCATTGATAAACATTGAAATAGAAACTTCCTCTCTTGATAAAATGTGCTATACGACTACACCCTGCTGAAAGAGTCGGTTGTTGTGCGAGATCTTCTTTACAGTTACAATACCTAGTTAGCCAATATTGGCTGAATATTCATTTTCCACAAGATGCGCGATCATCAAAGCGTCTATTATTATCCAACTAGCTTCTAGTTATTATTTAAAAGTAAATAAATCATTAATCAAACCATTTACCAACTAAATAACAACAAACACATGTGGTTCGACAGTTGTGACTAAGTTACACAACTAAGCCACATAGGATTAACTGTAACCAGGTTTTTTGGTAGTAATAACAATTGTATTTAATCTTGAATTGTGTTTAGTTCGTTGTAAATTCGCGGTGTGTATTGCAGCTATTGATATGCATATATAATATATGGTAATTTAGAAGCATCAAGTCTTTAGACGAATTATTAGTGTAAACAAAGGAACCCTGCTGTTTCCTATCACTGTATAAATTGATATATACTACAGATGTATGTGCAACATAAATGACTATTATATAATACTGGTGCGCGCTCATAGTGGAGAATAAGAGAACATGAAAAGAGGGTTGGCTTGATTTATAGCCGTCCTGCCGTCCTCACCATCCTCACCGTCCTGCAATGCTAAAGTCCTCGCAGTTCTAGCAGTTCTAGCAGTTCTCGCACCCAACAAACCAACTGCCTGGCGAACAGACCTGCTGCTTACTTGGCTCGCCGACTGGAACAACCAATCAGGAATGAAGGGTTGCACAGCTCAAGCAAGCAGTCAGCACAGAACAAAGTATAGAATAGCACATGGAACAAAAGCAGAGTTAGAAAAAAATAAAAACATACGAAGAAAAATAAGATAATCTACACGCAAAATTATTATTACTTTAAAGTGCATGTTTTAAAAAAAAAAGTAAAAGAAAAGTTGAAGGAAAATTGCTAAAGATATAAATGCCGCGCTACTTGATGGATTTGTTAAAGGGAAAACTTAGTTAGTTCTTGGAAACTTAGTATTGAAAGTTTATAGTTAATGTTTAATATGGTTTGTTTATGATGAACAAGCTGCGTGGATGGAATTGTTTATATATGATGATGACAGTCGACTTTCACACGATTCTAAATAGATCAGCTACATCGCTGAGGCGCGGAGGAGTGCTGATAGAGTCAAGTTTACTCCAAACATGGCTTGCAGAATGACATGCAATGGTACAAATCGCTACAAGACACTCTAGAAGAATCAATCAGCCGAAATTTTACTTCTTCTCTCTAGTTTACTATCAATTGTATGCCGTTAAAATACGCAAACCGATAAAGTGTTAATTACGCTGAGCCCATTCCGACTCGTGCGCATACATTCGATATCTCGAAGTAAATTGCTTTACGTAAAAACATATTTTTTAACATTTACTTAGTACTAATCATTCATTAAATAATTATTTTTAGATTCCCTTGATGTTTTACCTAAATATTATTAATATTACATTGCTTACCACGTTACCCACTAGAATTACCAACACCACAAACCTACCTCATTGAAATTTGAAACCATTCCGTCCACCCCAGTTTTGTGCCAGAACTCGCATAGTATCACTACTGCCTAAGAATCAAACAGGTGGCAGTAGTACGTTTTGTAACATATTTAGGTATCTTTTTATTATATCTAATATATTTTCGTTAGCAGATTCTTTATGTCATATAATGGATCAAACTTTATTAATGACTTCCTTTTTCTCAATCGATTTATAAATTACTTTATCAATTTTTGTTGAATTGGGATTAAAACTTTTCATATATTTCAAACCAGTGAAATAATCTATAATAGCATTATGAATCTATTGGTAATGGTAATTCAGATATGTACAACATATAGTCCAATGTTCCTGGGCCCATAACCTGTTACACATATCTGTAGAAGTTTATTTGGTTCAGTTTCAGAAAACTAGCAAATGCATTCTTCTGCAATACATTTTATTCTTCTTCTGTGTTCATGAGATCATTTTAGACATTTAGTAGATTTGTGTAACCCCCATATATCATTCGAAGCTATAATTTACAAATCAAACCCTTTCTTTTAACAATATATGTTTAGCTGAGACCCCGACCGCTACAATGATGCGTTGTGAGGCCCGAAAAGAAATATAATAACACACCACTAAACTCTTGTTTAAAAACCTAGTAATCAAAAGTAACAATTCTTCAAATGATAGAATGGCGGCGGGACGAGGGGAGATGAAAAATGGGGTGGGGACGGGTTTTTTTGATGTACGATTACTATATTTAAAGAAATGTGGATAACCACAGATCACAAACCCTTCATTTCGTTAGATGGTATATGTGTACAACTATATGTATATCTGGACCGTTGCAACTGCTCTCCCTCTCCCTCTCTCTGCCTCTCTTCTGTTTGGACTTTGTAAACAAATGCCTAAATTTATTGATGTTTCAAATTTATGTTCTAAAATATCTGAATATTATTTTGAAAGATTCAAAAATAAACAAAATGAATGAATAAGTTTGTTATTTTATTGTGGGTTTGAAGGATACATTTGTCTTTCATCGATAGTGATGTAAATATTGAAAACATATGACCTTCCATCGATATATTTGTTTTGACTTATCTTACGATAAAATAGAGCGAACTTGCCTGTTGATATCTCATTCGATTGCAACGAAGGAATAATAAATCTATGGTGCGGTATGGTGAAAATATCTTACCTATATCGTAAATTGTGAACGAAAAAGTACTCATAAAGGAAGTGCAGTTGGGTTGTAAACCACAAATTGATTATACAGATAAATTTGAATGTTCCTAGCAAGTTGTCCTTTTAGGCTGCTTTCACACTGAAGCATACTACCGTCGACTATGGGCGACTATGGGATTGTCAGTATGTATTTGACTATGTTCAAAGTAGTGGAAAATGTTTATTAACAAACCAATATATTAAAAGAAATAAAAGTATTATATATTGGTTCAAATTCACCTCTTTCCGGTGTACTGTCCATGATCTCGTACACACAGTAATCATAAACCGAGGTACGTTCCGTGCGAAATCATATATATTCGAGCTGGATAAATGAGAGCAAACTTACGCATTTAGTTATCTTGATTCAAAAGAATAATAAACTTCCTAATTTATTTCCCATAATTTCGTTAGTGTCACAATTTCATAATACCAAAATATTTTGTGTTGCTCGAGATGGCCGTAAATCAGCTCTAAATTTTCCTATTTGACATTTTGATTATTATATATTTATACATTATTATAAAGTGACTTTTATTTGTGGATTCTGAATTACCAAAAATTGATCACCAGCTTAAACTACACAGAAATTGCGTAAGTAATGTCATCTCTGTTGTAAGAAAGAGACAACAATAGACGATGTAGTAGAGTCAAGGCACAAACATCACGTGAAATATTTCTTTAATTTTTTTGTTTTGTTTTGTAAGTTCTCTTTGAATGACCATTTTAATTATTAATATCTTCTATATTATTTTGACTAATTAAACAATATTTGCACGTTTGCATTTTGTCTATATATGTCTATAGACAACCCCGTTACCTTATTCAATAATAGGGTTATGTTGCAATGAAATGAGTCTGTTATTAATGAATTTCTTGTTGTTGCAGGTAAATGGTGCCCCCGTCGAGAATGGTCATCGCCTCCTGACGCGCGGGCGGCTTCCGACGCGGCCAGGAGGGGTGTATTATATTCATCAGTGTTCTTAGGGAGTCCGGGTAAGTCAAATTCACAAATTACTCATCAAATTTCTTCGTATTAATCTGAAATATGCCGTCAAGTTGTCTCAAGAATTCGAATTCGATTCGATTTATACGTATAAATAAATTCTTTTATTAATTATCGTAGTGTTTTGCTAAAAATTAATGAGGAAATCCATATTACATAACTTTGTACGCAATTTGAGTACATAATTCTGTTTCGTGTTCATTTTCAGTATTTACCCAGTGTTCCCTATATTCGCTTATCTTTATTTAACAACGTAAATAAATTAGCAAATAATTAAACAGAATCCCACTTCTGATACGTACATACACATATATTTGGGACTTTGCTGAAACCGGTTTTTACTTTTATATTAAATGAAATAAAACCGTGTTTTATACATTTTTTTGTCGTATTTTTTTTTCGGTTCTTTTAGATTAGATATATTTGTGAGCATCTTTGCGCAGGTATTTTGCATAAAATATTTTCCTCTAAGGCTTCTATCTACTCTGGTATGGCCGTAGCCCATTATAATACAATACTGCCTATCAGAGTCTCTTGTTATTATTTCACAAACACACACACACACATACACATCGATCTGCACACGATTTTACGATCAAATTTCACGATATCGTTTTCCTGATGTTCGATATCAAAGCCTCGACACCGCCCCGAGCTTCAATTGTTCATTTTTTAACTTTGTTTTTCAACTTTATTATTTCCTTTCTATAACAATTTTCCTAATTATTTTTCAATATCCTTCAAAGTAATGCTTTTAATTATTATATTAAAATAATGACATATATTTTCTCATTATAGTAAGACTAGTACATTAATTATAAATACCACTACAAATTACAATCAGCGCCGCCCTGTTCTGCGTTTAATTTATGTATTAAAAACAAAACAGGTTTATTCTTTATTTTAATTTCAATCTGTTATTGTTGATCTCTTGAGATTGGATCGTTAAGATTACATTTGTGTAATGCAAAATATCATTTGATAAATTTACTATTTTTAATTAAATCGAATTCATTTAATTATTATTGAATTTGTAATACAATATTGTTTCTATCTCTTTCTTATTAATATATTCAAACATTAATAATTGTTTTTTTTTCTTGTAATCCTAAAACGAGTTTACTTTATTGATACTTCTATATCGGCGATATGTTTGAAGACTTATTTGTTTGTTTGTAGTACTCTTGTTAGGCTATTATCCCGCGGAGGCCAAATTGTACTAACTATATTGTCACAAGCTAATTCCAAGGTTCATTTTCTACATGTAGAGCAGTGGTCCGATTCTAGACTAGTTTGTCGAGCAGCAATTCATCGTGAGGCAGTTCAATGCAAAAATAGAGTTGGTGTAAGAAAACTCTTATTGTATTAAATTTGTTAAGACGAATTGCAAGATTCTTGTCTTCAAAAGTCAGGTATTTGTCAAATTGTAGCCAAAAACTGGCTTTTCTTTTCCTTCCCTGGTGTTTCCATTTTATATAGTTAGGTATTTTTTCAAAAAAATCGCAACCGTTGGTTGTTCCAAAAATTGAAGGTATTTTCATCTCATCTGTCAAAGCACAAAACTTGAATGCTACTAAAATCTGGTAGTACTTAATCTAAAAGTTTTTTTAAAATTTATTTTTTAATCTTTAATCTTTAAAAAGATTTTATAATTATCACAAACACTACAACAATATATAACAAGTAATTTTTATTATGTTAAATACACCTTAAACAAACGTTTTCAGACAACTTTATCAATAAGCTTCTCTTATGGTATTACTTATAGAACTCAAGATTAATAAAACTACTCAATTTTTTTCTCAAAACTTGACCGCGAATGGAGCTAAGTTTTTTCATGTCTTGTAATTTGAAACTATTTTTAAAATTTCTTGTAGCCAACCTTTGACCCCCGACATTTTTTCAATTTTTTTTTAATGACCTAGCATCGGCATCAACTTGATGCATTTTTTCAGTCTTCTCTCATTTCCTCTCTCCTCTCCCGCGCCGGTTCATCCCGATCTCGTACGCGATTAGCCTTGACCCCTAAGGTCACGTGATTCTATGCTTTCTTGATTCTGATTGGACAATCCATCACTTTTTATATATACATATATTATATTATACATATATTCTCTCGACCATTTTTTTATATTTAATATATTTTTTAATTTTTTTTTTATATATCTTCGATATAATTGGTTCCCTTAGGATCCCTTTGGATGCCATATGCGATTTTATAGTCGATTACTAAACAATATGGCCATGGTAGGTAGTTTTATAAATTAAAATCAGAATTTGTTATTTTCTTGAGCAAAACCTTTGTGAAAAAATATGAGAACTAAAAAAACATTAAAAATAGATTAATTTAAAATAAAGTTAAGTAAATTATGCGTGGATAATTTATAATTATAGAGTCGTTTGTGTTTTAATGTGTAACGTACAGATAAAGTAATTAATACGAGCCCCGTGTGAATTGAGCGAATGCCAGTCCTGTACGGCGGACGGCTGACTAATTGTTGCATAGTTACCTGTGTCAATGATTCAAAAGTTTTGTTGCTAACTAAGGAAAAACTTTAGTCTAAGGGTGCTCTCACTCTGAAACCTAATTCTGAATACAAACGAACCAAATACACACTTCTTTAATGCAGTAGTGTATTGAGAAACATTAAAGTGAAATTTCCTCTCATAAAAAGTATACTAATGTGAAACAATTTTAATCAAATGTGATTGAAAAAATGTAAATCTATAAGCTCCCATTCTAGAACAGACTATAGCCGACTGTTAATAAAGGCATGCAATATTCATGTTTGTATATGGTATCAATATCTTGCTTTTATTTTAATTAATGTTAGATTTCAGATTTCTTTGTTTCAATTCATTTATATTTTATACCTTGTTGATTTATATACACTGCTCTCTGCGGACAAACGATAATAATTTCTTATTTATATAAACATCTTGTGTATCACGAGTTTCTTCTATTGGTTTTCGACACTAGGCGTATGTTCACATTTCGTTCTTATCTCTTCAAACCTCAAACGTGCAAGACGCCTTAACCATTTGGTGCATATATTTTTTACATTTATAACCTAAACAGCGAGTTACATTTGCGTAGTATCTTAACTAATATTCTTATTAACTAAAGTATAAAATCAATTAATATGTAATTCAATAGTATAGTTTAAAATAAATGTAGTATATAAAAGTTCTTATATTTTGGCGAGTCTTTAGATATCAATAAAAAATTGCTATTAAGTAATTAATTAAACATTCATTTGATTCATCTTTAATTTTTCGTATAACAATTTTAAGAAATTTCCAAAATATTATTTGGAATTATAGAGGTTGTAAATAACAATTTAAACATTTAGTTGATATTAATTTGTTTTTAAAATAAGATGTTTCTCATATGTAATTTAGAAAAATTAAAGCTTAGGTTGAAATGAGATAGAAAGTTGAAATTTGGTATAGTAAGGTAATTATTTCAAAGAGATTACGAGCAAAATGGAATGTTAAAGTGTATTTCGATAGTAGAAAATAAGTAATAAGTATTGCATTACAACGGTGCGAAAACTTAGTGGTACTGTTACTGAATTTAGCAATACCTGCGTTATTTCCCATAATGCAATTCACAGTATAAATATTTGTTTAAATTATTTGAAATAAAAATATGTACTCGTATTCAACCAAAATAAATTTGATGTAATAAGAGCTAATCGTAGTAATTACGCCATCACTCGCATGTAGCCCTGCGGGCCATGTCTGTACTGTTCCTGCACAGGGCACAGTGCTGCGCTCTGCGCTATGTTTATCTCATTGTGGTTTTCAGAATCTCTGACTCCCTTACAATAGGGTTGCATACACATACACACACACATATATATATTTACTCCTGCGGTGTTTTTTCCTTCAATCTTTTCGGGGTGCAGTGCAATGATTCGTCGGCAGAAGGCAGCACCAAGCACGGGCCTGTCAAACACCAGCATCGCTTCTGCATTTGACAGGTCGGAAAATGAAGAGTTTTCCTTCATTCTAGCTTTTCAGAGGGTAGTTTTTTATTCTATATGTACACTATATACCCCTATCTACTCTCACTATGAAATAGAACCCTCATTTTGATCGTTTTGAGGGAAGATCTTTGTTAAAGGAAAAGGTTTTTTTATGCAAGTCGAACAATCGCGACCTACCACAAGCTATGACAAATATAAACATCTAATTTTAAGGTTATGAATCAAACAAAATGGCGGAGATTAATGAAGTCGTGCGTTGTGATTTATTGCCGTATAATTTATTGGTAAAAATATAAATAACTTGGAAATATTTGTGTCATAGGTACGCGCAGAAGTATTCAAGTAGATGTAAAAATAAACTCAGATTCAATTAAAATCTTGTAGGTATTAATTGGTTTTGTTAATTTCTTATGATTACACCGCCTTTATTTATTTCGTTTTTTTTTTAATTTAATGTTTGCTTATTTCCGATACTTGTTCTATCCCCAATTATATTCCACCTGTATTGCATAGTTTAGTTCATTATTCAAACATATCCGAAGATTATATTTTCAGTTAAAGATGACGATAGCAATAGTCGAGTTTCAACTATTCAAGTTGAATTCAAGCAAACATTCAAGTTGTGCTCGATAAGTTTAGCTGTTTAATGGCAGGCCCGGATTAGTGGGAGGGCGAGCGGGGCTACTGCCCCGGGGCATTTACAATAGAGATCAAAGCACTAAATTTTTGAAAGACTTGACGGAAAGAAATTGTTCCTTTTATTCGGAAAATAATTAGAGGCCTCTGTTCTTTCGTTGCCTCAGGGCCTCCACTCTTCTAAATTCGGCCCTGGATAGAGGGTGCTCACAATTACATATAACTGCAAATTTTGACTAATGAGCTGGACGATCGATATGCTTTCATATAAAATAACAACATACTTGAAATACTAATGTGAAAATGTGTAGTTTTCGCCACTTTGATTTGAATACAAATAAAATTTCAGTCAAAAAGATAACACAGTTTCTCATGATTAATGTAGCTTAATATTTTGTAAAGATCCGCAAAACACAAAACAACCGATGTTACCTTACATTCATGTAATATTTGACTAAGATACTACTAGTAATATTTAATCTAAATGACCTTATTTTATAGCAATTCTAAATGCCATTATCCTTAAAACAGACTAACTAATATTTTATAATCATTAAGAAATTCTTAATTAGTGT